>CM066331.1:86406404-87006404 GCA_033807585.1 Hydrophis major | reverse complement strand
ATGGAGGCTGTTTGGGAAGATGGTTTAATGGGGGACAGGACCACATGGCTTGGAGCTCCTGGGCAAAAAGGGTAGAGATGCTGAGAATCCCTTGGTTTTACACCCTCTGTTGGGCCCCGCCTTAGTGTTTCCTGTTCCTGTGTAAGAAATGTATCCCATTGGCTGTGAGACTCCCAGGGGCAGGGGTCTTCGCTAACTTTGTAGACTTTGTCTGGACCACATGGCTTCATCTGAGTGCTGGCTGACGCAATCTTCCCAGGTGCCATGTGGTGAGATGGGTAATCCTATCATTTCCTGAGGGCCATGTCTTAATCCCATCCTCCTGGAGCTGTGAGGAGGGCAGGGAGCTGCTTTGTCTTTAAAACATGTTTCTCCTTTTCTCATCCAGGGAAATATAATATTCTGCCTTTTTAATATTTACTAGAATACTAGAATACTTCATTTTTCTAGGAGAAGGTTGGGTGCTAACTTTCTACAGGTGATTTAAAAAGAGGTGGAACAGAAGTGACTTCCTACAGATTTCCCCACTGAGCTTCCTTACGTGAAGATGGCAAAAAATATCTGAAATCTTCCTTCCTTCTTTCCTTCCTTCCTTCGTCCCTTCCTTCCTCCCATTTCTTCCAGTGTCTGCATTTACTTTGCTTGTGGGGAGCATTTTGTAAATTAGTCCAATTGAGTTACCTTAGTTCAAAAATGGTTGCCCTGTGATACACTGTTTCAGCCCGTTAAAAGTCAGGACAAGAAAAGTTCTAGTTATTATGTAGGTAAGATTGATGTTACTGAATCTTTTTTTTTCCATTCACAGAAATAGCCAATAGATGGCAGGCAATCTACTAGATTTGCAGTAATCAGACTGCAAATGAGGACATCTGTATCAGAGCGGTCAACTCAAATACTTGGTATAAACTTCTTAATCATCAGGAATATTATGAGCTCCTCTTGTGCAATCAGTTAATGATCTAAGGCTTACCACCTGATTGAGAGGCAAATTTCCCAGCCAGTAGCTAAGAAGATGGCTCCATTTCCATATGACTTCAACTTTAATCAACATTTTGAAAGAAGCAAAGTTCTTGTTTTGCTTTTTCAGGGGGCTGGACAAGAAGACCTCCAGCTCTGTTCTGATTCTGATTCCATAAAATAAGGGATATGAAATGCCTTATGAAAGGCCAATTTCCCATAATTTGAAGGCTGTAGGTGGCTAAAGCCTTATCTGGCATCCTTACAATTTTGCCCTGGATCCCACAGTTTGCTCAAATTCATCTTCAAACCATCTCATCCTCCGCCATCAAAAATAGCCCAAATCAGCCCCCCTAAAAATGCAACCCACAAACCCCCCAAATTTCTCATCAGTGATCTCCAAAACTAGCGTAACTGGATGAGAAAACAAAGAGGAATGCCTTTTTTTAAAAAAAGAAAACCAGTATTCAATGTTGGAATAGGAGAAACATAATCTTCTGCAGTCTGTTGGCCTTTGCACTGTTTTCAGGACTTCTTTAAAAAAAAAAAAACTAATTTACAAAAAGGTGTGGCTTTGGAGGCATTTGTGGGATTGAGGGATAGTAGGGGGTAGCCACAAACAGAGACCAAGAGGTGCCAGTGGTTCTTCTTAATCTAAGGGTAAATTGTTCTCCTGATTAAAAGCAGCTGTGTGTGGTTTTTCCTTTCTCAGTTTAACTGCTGCTTGAGGGGACATAACAACTTTGAGGGCTCTGAGGTAGGATTGGCTTCAGGCTTCGTAAATAATACTTTCATTACCACAGACTTATTTCTACTAAAACTCAAAGATCCAACTTTTCTCCAAACTGGCACGTTGTTCCTACAGTCTACGTGACATAAAACACCATACTGAAATTGTGTCACTACTCCATAAGTAGCTGAGACTTTTCTCAACTCACCTGGAGGAGGTGTACTATTACTGCTACATTATGCTTCTATATTTTGTTTAAATATAAAAATGTGTGGCCCTTATACATTTTAAAGGACAGGTGTTGTAGGCTGAGTTGGAAGGTGGGATTCAATATGTTATCAGTTTGGAGTCATTGCATTACCACAAGAGACCCAAGTCCAGCCCTTAGTGAATTCAATTGACCCTTATCTAGCACCAGTTTAGCTTTGACCATTGATTGACCAAATTCGTGCATATAGGGAGCAATAAGGAAGTCTTTGAAATCAACATATATTCCTGGTTATTTGCACCTGAAGGGTATTTGACATATAGGGTTCACATGTTTGAGGAGGGATAATGCATTACTTTAAACAAAGTAAAATACTTGGGCTTTTGTGAAGATTTTCAGGTAACTAACATTTCTTTACAAATAAAAGCCACCGTGGAAGATTGTAGCAAAATTAACAAAAGGAACTACAGGCTAAGCTCCAGTTCTTGGAGTTGAATTACCTGAATTATCTGGAACTGGCTGATTATGTAATTTGGCTCTAACATGACTAGCTCTCCTGACTGACATAAATCAATATTTAATTGGCCTTTTCACTAGTTGCTTTCAGTATACAGATTGAATCTCGTTCTTGTGTCAAATAACTATATTGATTACATTGAGATCAATGGGGAGACAACTGTGAGAAAACAAGTTCTCAGACAGGTGGGAGTGTGTTGACAAAATATGTGCTAATTAGAGCAACATTGAAGTACATACTTATAGAAGTTTCTATGGCAGTGTTACTGATATTCTACAGTATTAATGTCTATCTAGTCTTTCTATTAGGACAAAACTTTATTGAAGACAATAACAGTAGAAGGATGAGAAAATAACCTGAGGTAAATTTTAAGTATCTATTATGTTATGTAAGTATATGTCTGTATCATTTTCTCTTCCTTTCCTAAAATATATAATATTATTCTGCCTGTAGTAGTCCCACCCATTATTTTCTGTAAGGAATTCCTCCAGTATACACTGTTAAATAAATAAATACTGCAGTGAGCCTTGGCTGTTGATTTCAGGGGTCCTGCATTTGATTTCACAATTTCATGTAATAAACTTGCAAATCCGGCAATGGTGCTTGAAAATTTTATGCACAGGTAGTCCACAACTTACGACTACAACTGAGTCCAAAATTTCTGTTCCTATGTGAGACAGTTGTTAAGTGAGTTTAGTGCCATTTTACCACCTTTCTTGAGTCAGGCATTAAGTGAATCACTGCAGTTGTTAAGTTAGTGACATGGTTGTTAAGTGAATCTGGCTTCCCCTTTGACTATGCTTGTCAGAAAGTGGCAAAAGGGGATCACATGACCCTGGGACACTGCAGCTGTCATAAGTATGAACCAGTTGCTCAGCATTTGAATTGCAATCATGTGACTATGGGGATATTGCAACAGTTGTAAGTGTGAAAAACAATCATAAGTCACTTTTTCAGCGCTGTTGTAACTTTGAAAAGTCATTAAAACCAATAGTTGTAAGTTAAGGACTGTATAAGCATATCATCATCTTTTAACAACCCCATAATCCCTTGCAGGGTGGAGTCTGAGCAACTGAATGGAGCAAACAGAGTGTTCAATGGCTGGATGCCCTTCCTGTCGCCAATGTGGAGTTTTGTTCAGCAGATATATTCTCATTATGCCCAGAGAGAGAAATATCTGTCTCTACCTAGATATACAATCAAGGCGGATAGGACCTTGTTGATGACCCTGACTTTGTCAAGGACCTTGGAGTTCTCATATCGAGTGACCTAAGTGCCAATGCTCACTGCAACAGTATTGCCAAAAAGGCTGTAAGAGTTGTACATTTAATTTTATGAAGCTTCTCCTCTGGTAATATTGTTTTGCAAACTAGTGCATTCAAAATCTTTGCTAGACCAATACATGAATTCAGCTCCACTGTCTGGCATCCACACTGTATATCAGACATGAATACAATTGAGCGAGTCCAGAAATATTTTACCAGAAGAGTACTTACTACATTCCTCTGTTCTCAACAGAATACCCTACAGCACCAGACTTGAGATTCTTGGCTTAGACAACATTGAACTACACCGACTAAGATTAGACTTAAGCATAGTACATAAAATCATATGTTACAACATCTTACCAGTGAATGAATATGTCAGCTTTAACAACAACACAAGAGCGCACAACAAATATAAATTAAATGTAAACCACTCCAAACTCGATTGCAGGGAGTATGATTTCAGCAACAATGTCTGGAATTCACTACCTGATTCTGTTGTCATCTGCTCAAACCCCCACTTCTTTACCCTCAAACTAACCTCTATTGATCTCACCCCATTCCTAAGAGGTCTGTAAGGGGGGTTCATAAGTGCACAATCATGCCTACCATCCTGTCCTATTTGTCCCCAATTATTAATTCCTATTTTTTGTATTTAACTTATGTTTATTCTTGTTTTTGTTATATAGCAAGCTTTTGACAAATAAATAAATAAATAAATAAACAAACAAACACCAAGGACTTACAGCCTGCTGATTGTGAGGTGAGAGCTCCACCTCTAGGCCACCACACCATTCCTGTATAAGCATAACATATGAGCCCAGGAAATTGTAATTTATTCTTTAAAAATGATTAAGCATATCTGTTGTGTAGAGTCTTTCCATAGTGCTGCATTGTAATGCTTTCCACCCTTGTTGAATGAGCAGAAATCTCTAGTGGTATAAAATTTCCCCATTTGCTGATCTATCGTGTCTCTTTCACACATATTTCCAGTTAACTGGCTAAATTATGTTTGACAGTGCATTACAGATTTTCGTTGAAGGCTGTTCTTGGACAATATTGCAATAAGAAGGAAAATACTATTTTGTACAGGTAAGAATTGCTTAAAAGTCTCTCAGTCATGAGCTGGGGATGGAATAAAAGAAACATCTGGTAGACATGACAGGGGAAAAAAATTATGCCAGACACATTTGAGCTGGATTTAAGTGCAAGGAATTCAGCTGAATTTGCAGTTCCTCGTTAGTGATCACATCCCAAATACCTTAAGGCAGGGGTGTCAAACTCATGGCCTGTAGGCCATGCCCATGACCGATTTAGCAAAGCGGGAGGGGAATTGTGATAAGTCACATGACAACATTGTGATAATGAGAGTTTGACACCCCTGGCTTAAGGCTACTAGCTCTCAGGAGCACTGAAGAAGCTACTTTAGGAGTCTTCTGCTGACCCATTGGGACCAGATGTGGTATTCAGCTCTGGAGTAGAGGAAATTTTGAGTAGTTTGGAGAACCAGTGGTAACCTTCCCCAGGAGTGTGGAGGGAATGAGAATTTTACAGTATCCTTCCCCTGCCACGCCCACCAAGCCACGCCCACAGAACCGGTAGTAAAAAAAAAATTGAATCCCACCACTGAGTGGGTCCCTGGTGCCAGGTCATTTTTCTACTTCTTACCAGAGAGTAGAAAACCTGTAATCTCATGGTTTCATGAAATCTGTCAACTCCATTTCTCCTGCTTTTGAAAATAGGCTCCAACTGAAATGGACAATAAGGAAGGTCATAGTTTTGTGTCATTTTTAGATAGGGAACCCAAAATATTTTAATCCCTAAGATATTCTTAACATCAGGACTACAAGTTCTGAGCTGTAAAAATGCAGGCCACTTGATGGAAACATTCAACGAATTTGAGTTTTCAGTATCTCTTGGCTGCCATTCAGGGCTTATATAGCTGTAGGCAGGTCACCACTGTTAGCTACTTAACATTGGCCTTTGAACTTCTAACTCCAAAACTCATTGGGAAAAAAACCCACAACAAAATTCTGGGCCCCATCCCCATGTGTCGTGCATGGTCTCACCTTCTTTCTTTATTGTAGGCCTCACCTACATGAAAATTATCTGTGCCTCTATTGTAGCAACAGTAGTAAAAATGGAAGTTAATTATTTATTTAGCACTCGTAGCCAAGTGCATTAAAGCTGTACACCAAAAAAATAAAACACCTTTAAATTATGCTTCAATACAGCAATCATCTTAGTTCCACAAACTAAAATTTAGTTGACGTATGTCTTATATAGATACAATCAGCTATGGTTTAACTGACATATGCATCCCATTGATATGATACTCATGCAATTTTTTTAAAAAACCCACTAACCAACAGAATGCATATAACCTATTTTTAAAAATGTCAACCTCCACCAGCTTCCACAAAACAAAACGGCACCTAATATTATGAGAGCACTGTAAAAAATGGCAGTTGGGTAACCCCATTTTTAACTTTTTCTTAAATGTTATTAGTTTGACACCTTAAGAATCAAGCTGCCATCTTTAGAATGGCAGACTTCAAAAAGATAGTGCTCCAGACCAGTGGGCCCCAAATTTTTGAAGCAAAGGGGACTGGAGGGGTACAGTTTTGATCTCACACATGCACAGATGAAGCCTTGCTTGCTTGCTGGCTGGCTGGCTGGCTTGCGTGGCCTGGTTCCTTACAGGTCATGGACTAGTGCTGGTTCACAGCTCAGGGATTGGAGGACCCCTGGTCCAGACAATACTCCAGGTTATCTTCTATATAACAAGCTTAGCCTTTTGTTGTGCCTTACTAATAATGTGATTAACCAAACTCATCCAAGAGATTCTCTCCTTCGTATTGGGCAAGGCAAGAAGTTACAATATAAAAAAGTGTTATAACGTGAAAGAGTGCAAAAAAAAATAAATGGTACTGAGGTTTACATGTATATACAATTGTGTTTTTTTCTCCAGCGTCAGAAAGAAGTGGTTTTTCAATTGCAGGAAGTTGTTCTAGCTAGTTAGGAGGCAAAACCTTTCTGGGTGTAATTGATTAAAATCTTGTCAATTTCAGGGCAGCAGCACAAGCCGCCCAGAGGGTACCTGTCAACTAATTGAGGTCTCGAGGCAGATCTTTTTAACCTGAAGTTAGCACATATTAGCAAAGCACTATGCCTAAAGAAAAGCTGCTCAAATGCCTTGTTAGATCCCCTTGCAAAATATTTTGATTTCTGGAAAACCTAAATTTAGTCTAGGATTCCTGTAGGCTTTTGAAGTAGAAAGAGGAAGGAAGGAAGGAAAGGCAGCTATTAATATATTATTATGTCAAACATTCTGTTGAAATATGCCCTGTTTTCCTTTACTAGGTTGGTGAGAACATTAATATCCAAGCAGGGGGGTGGGAATCATAAATTCTGTGTCGGCCTTGATATTTTTTACGGGTATATTTTACCGCCCAATAACCATACTAACATTTTATTGAGCATCAAGTCGTGAGTGATCCTACACAAAAATGATCTGAACTCAAACCTTCAGCTATGTTAATGCCTAGATAGGTGACTGTGCCTCTAATTTTCCTGTTGGTTTGGTATGACACAAAAATATGGGCACAAATCAACATGTCTTACCACAGTCTCCAGGCTAATGGGAAGTAGTACAGCACACTTCCCCTGTGTTCACGCAGACAATTTTATGAGAATCTGACATTTCTTTGTGGTTTAAAAGGTCACATTAAAAAGAATTACTCTCTACATATAACCACTTGATTGTCAGTTGACTGCCTGGGTAGTAAGAGGGCTGGATTAAGGAGAATCTTTCTACATTAGTCAAGTGAATAAGAAACCTAAATCTGGCTTTCATAATATGATGACTTGAAGATTAGCATCATTTCATTGGCAATTGTTCTACAGAACTCCTGAAGTGGCTAGTATCAAAGCAATGTTTTTCTCATGTGGCCATTTTAGGAGACTCATGTTGAACTTTCTAAGTTAATTTGGAGTCTTGGTAACACTATCAAGAGAAGCTTAAATAAATATGCAGCTCCAAGGTGTTAAATGAAATAGGACACCAATAAGGCAGATGGGGTAGGATGAGCTAAAGTAAGCAGCTTAGCAAAAATGACCCAAGTACATTTCGTTTAATGATCCTTCGAACTTACAATGGCACTGAAAAAGGGACTTATGACCGCTACTCACACTTATGGCCATTGCAGCATCCCCATGATCAGAATTCAGATGCTTGGCAACTGGTTCATTTTTATGATGGTTGGAGTGTCCCCGGGGTCATGTGGTCCCCTTTTGCGACCTTCTGACTAGCAAAGTCAATGGAGAAACCAGATTCACTTCATAACCCTTTTTCTAATTTAACAACTTAGCAACAGTGGCAAGAAAGGTCATAAAATGGGGCAAAACTGACTTAACTACCTCGGTTAGCAACATAAATTTTGGGCTCAGCTGCGGTCGTAAGTCGAGGACTATCTGCACAATGTTTTAAGCAGGGCCTTCCAGTTTTTTATACTTTAATCACTCGGTCCCTTATGTTTGTCATCTGAAAATGTTATATTCGTTCATTCACAGAAACAAAGACCCAATCCACTTGTAGCTGGAATGATTGCCAGTTTCAGAGCTGCCTACAATAGCTCTCTCCTTCTATGTTGATCTTCAGTTTTAGCCCTGCCTCTTCATTCTGTTTTTCACAGATTCATGTCACCTTCTACTCAAGAAGATGAGACAGAGTAGGGATCAAATAGTTCTGCCATGGTCTTTGTGATGATCTGAAGTGTAACACAAATGTAACAAAATCCAAAATGTAAATAAATGTCCTTTAATGCCTCCAACTTGGCCCCACTCTTCAATAATTCTCAGTTGGGGATAAAACTTATTCAAAAATAGTCTTCAAAGAAAGCAATACAGTCCAAACTTAATGAGCAGATAGAGGTGAAATAAAAAACCCAAACAAACTACAATGAAGGAAATTCCACAATGGACTAGGATAAGTAATTACCAACTTCAAGGAGATAACAAGGCATAGTCTGTTGGAAGGACACCAACCAAGATAATGTCAGCCCCAAATAAAACACTCTTTGCTTCTGGCAACACTGTGTTTTAACCGCCTCTTTTATATTCTCCCCAGCTGCAACCAATGAAGGGGATCATGGCCGCTTCCTCTCTCATAAGCCAAGTTGTTTCCTTCTCCATTCCTCCCTGTCTGTCCTAGGATGAAGAGGGGATGGGCCTGACTGCCCAGTTGGAATCTGCTCTTCCCCAGCCTCCTCCACAAGTGGAGCCACACCTCCACTCCCTGTCGGCTGTTCCTCTTCTCCTTCAGAGTGTGACTCTAACAAGGGCATGACAGTCTTACTTGTTAACATTTCACCATCTTCAATGAATAATAGTATAGTGGGTCTTTTTTTCAGAAGTTGTAATATGACTGATTGCCCTGAAGCTCTGGATGAAGATAGGTATCTATCAAGCACAGGAAATCAGGGATCCAGGCAGTTCGAATGAATATAGGTTTATTGAAAGCTAATGCTCTCTACAAGAACCTGAACTCCCAAAGGTCCAAGCAAATTGGCAGCGGATAAGAGTCTTAGATCTCTTGTAGGTTCGAAGAGACTCGAAACCAATGACACATTTGATCCCTCCCTCAGGCTCAGCCTGGTTATCTTCTACAGCTTCTTTTGAACAGCACTAGGGTTATTGTCTCTGTAGATGTCCACATCCCAGAAGCCTCTACTAGCTCTCTAAGTTCACTGTCTTGGGATATCACTTGTTTTTCTTGGGCAGATATGATTCCACAGTGTCACTAATAAAGCAAAGAGGATGAAGTACATATTTGTTTATAGTTGCTCATTCAGCTAGTTTGGCATGTTATGTGAGGGAAAAAAATCTATTCAACCAGCTACCCATCTTACTGGTCGCTGTAATTAATCATTTGCCTTGTCTTGGGCAAAACACATTTCTTCATGCATATGCTGTCAATCATGTGGAACACTTTCCTCTATATAGCATATTTTTTATTCATTTCCTCTCTGTTTTAGGCTAAACATTAATTGAAAATTATCATTAGAATGAGGGGAAATGTGATGATAAAAATAATTTTTTATTCAAGAGTATTTGTTCTAGATTATTACAAGGGTTGTTTCTTTTCTTCTATTCAATTGCGTCCAATTCTTAGAGTCTGTTTGGACAATTCTCTGCAGTTTTCTTGGCAAGGTTTTTCAGAAACAATTTGCCATTGGCTCCTTGCTACGGCAGAGAGAAAGTGACTGACTTTAGTCACTGGTTTTGTACCTCAGATGAGCGTAGAACTCACATAACCTTGTTTTGTAGTATGATGCCTTAACCACTAGACCAAACTGTCTCCCTCGTTGCAATTATAGTTATTTACTATAACTTACTATAAGAACTGTGGTAACACAGTGGTTAGAATGCAGCATTGCAGGCTAATTCTGCTGGCTGTTGGCTGCCAGCAGTTGAGCAGTTCGATTCTTACCGCCTCAAGGTTGACTCAGGTTTCCATCCTTCTGAGATGGTAAAATGAGGATCCAGATTATTGAGGGCAATATGCAGATGGAGAAAGTGGCATATAAGAACTATTGCTACTATATTATTGTTACTTGAAGCTATATCTCTTTTTCTGCATATCTGTTCTGATCTAGTTTACTAAATGCATTAAAATATGTTGTTATTGTTTATTGAATCTTTTCCTTTTATTTTAAATTGACATAATTCAGCCCTTTTAGCTTAGCATTACAAATATTCCATATAGTTGCCCCTGACACAACATTTCAATGTCAGGTGATCAGTGGACAGCTAAGATTATGGCAGAGAACAAAGCTGTATCTTTAGGCAATTAATCTGATATAGATCACAAGGAGAACATCTCTAATCAGTAACCCTCATGCAGAAAGCTTAATTCAGAAAGTGAGTGACTGTTATTTGATTTGCAGTTATTGTAGGAACTGTTACAGGTGATTCTCAACTTAAAATCATTCATTTACTGACCGTTTGAAGTTACAAAGACACTGGAAAAAGTGATTTATATGACCATTTTTCACACTTATGACTGGTCATGTGATCAAAACTCAAACTTTTGGCAACTGGCTCATCTTCATGCCAGTATCCTAAGTCATATGATCACTTTTTGTTACCTACACAAGCAACGTCGATGGGAAAGCCAGGTTACCTTAACAACTGTTTCACTAACTTAACAACTGTAGTGATGATGCTTAACAAGTGTGGCAAGATAAGTCATAAAACGTGGCAAAATTTACTGAGGAATTGTTTTGCAAACAACAAAAGTCAAGGGCTCCATTATAGTCACAGGTCAAGGATTACCTGTATGTACTTTTGCATAACATCAGATATTTGTGTAATTGTAAGTTTTTCTTTATTTCTTCTTCTTCTGTAGACTGGGAAAAATACAGGGGAAATGGGTGTGTTGAACAGTGGAACTCTACAGCCTCTGTCTCTTTTCCCATCATCCTTGCCATGCTTCTATTTAGCTTATTATCCAATAGATGGGTTTGATTTTTAATTGATTCATTGTTTTTTTTAAAAAAAGGTTTAATCTACTATATTCTCTCTCTGTAACAGTCAGAAAGGAAACAAGCAAACACAGGGTGCACAGATAGATTATTACTCAGAGGCATCCAAACCTCAAGTATTTAACAACAGACTTAAATCAGACGCAGCTAGACTTGCAGCTAGACTCGGGATAGAAGGAAGGGAAGTGGCTTACGCAATATTGAAACAAGACACAGACACTACAAAGAATAAATAAGCATTTGAATGCTAACAATTGGATTCCAGGAAGGCTTTTATCTTAGCTGAAATAAAGGGATCACACAAGTACAGCCAAAAATAATTCATTCAACATTGCTCCTTCTATGAAAATCAATGTCATAGAATGAATATAATTCACATCATGTAATTTCTGATACCTTATTCCATCCTTTCCCAAAATATCTGCACTTGGTAATTCCAGGTAAGATCAATCATAGATTGTCACTCCTTTCAAAAGTCATAAACCCATAATTTGTCCAAAAAGAGCTAGTTTGATATGGTGGTTAAAGTGCTGGCATTGATTGATTGATTAAGTAGTTGGAGAAAAAATATGTGGATCTTTATTTTTACATGTGATGACTGCAAAGAGACCCTTATAGTTGTGGATTTCAAGATTCAACTTTATTCACAATGGAGCAACAGAAAGTGAAGGCATTGGAACTTGTTGACTTGGTCAAATTGTCAGCTTTAATTAGAGTTAGCACATTGTCTAAATTTAATTATTTAAATTGTGGTGGTGCAAAGGTTAGAATGCAGTACTGCAGATTACTTCTGCTGAGTGCAGTTCAGTTCCCACCAGCTCAAGGTTGACTCAGCCTTCCATCCTTCTGAGGTTGGTAAAATGAGGACCCAGATTGTTGAGGGCAATATGCTGACTCTGTAAACCGCTTAGAGAGGGCTGTAAAGCACTGTGAAGTGGTATATAAGTCTAAGTGCTATTAGAATAGAATAGAATTCTTTATTGGCCAAGTGTGATTGGACACACAAGGAATTTGTCTTGGTGCATATCCTCTCAGTGTACATAAAAGAAAAGATACATTCATCAAGAATCATAAGGTACAGCACTTAATGATAGTCATAGGGTACAATAAGCAATCAAATCATACTAGGAAACAGTCAATAAAAATTGTTAGGATACAAGCAACAAGGTTACAGTCATATAGTCATAAGTGGGAGGAGATGGATGAAAAGAAGGATGAGAGGATTAATAGTAATAGTAATGCAGACTTAGTAAATAGTTTGACAGTGTTGAGAGAATTATTTGTTTAGCAGAGTGATGGCGTTTGGGAAAAAATGGTCCTTGTGTCTAGTTGCTCTGGTGTGCAGTGCTCTATAGCATTGTTTTGAGGGTAGGAGTTGAAGCAGTTTATGTCCGGTATGTGAGGGGTGTGTAAATATTTTCACAGCCCTATTTTTGACTTGTGCAGTATACAAGTCCTCAATGGAAGGCGTGTTGGTAGTAGTTGTTTTTTCTATTGCTGTTGCTATTGCAGTCAAATTCCTGCTCACCCTCAGGATTTTGATCGTGACCAATTCAAGATTGACTCAGCTAATTGCTAAAGATGAATGAACCTTATTGACTTTGGGGAGGGGGAGAAAGAAAAATGAACTCATGATATATAGGGTTTGATGATTAGAATACAAAGAACAAATCATAGAGAAAATGTAAAGAATGCCATAATTCTAAAGTAGGATGTCATTTTGTATTTGTACTCATAACTGCAGTAAAAGAAAACCAAAAGTCATTGTTCTGTATTTCCTTTTTTCTTCCTTTTCTTTGACTTCTTCAGTTTTGTCTTTGTTCATTTTCTTTTTTTTCCCTCTTTTTTGTTCCAAGTATTCTTAGTTTTTCATTTTCTAAGTATTCTTGTTAGTTTTTAGTCTGTATTTAAAATTTTAATAAACAAAAATGGGAAAATGAATAAGGAACTCGTCATGAGATTTTCAAGAATTCTTTTTGGATTCTTTCTAAACAAGGAAATTATTTAAAAATACATAGGTCAGCACCATACAGCAGCAATCCTAGAATCTTGGCTTTATATTAGTTTAATTGCTGCTGAAGCATGATTATTACCAAACTCATCTGCAAATTTAGTAATTGAAAGGGAAGCCATTTGGATTTTTACTAAAAGTGATCTTGTTGAATAGTCCAGCAGGTAGAATATTGAAAATAGACTCCGAAAATAATTTTCCAATTGAGAAACTAGATTTTGAACTTTTAGGGATGAAACAGGGTCCTGTTCAGGGAGAAGTTAATCAAATAGATAAGTAGGAAATTCACTAGCTTCAGATACAGTGTATAAACTACAGAAATATCCACTTAAAGATTTAAGGCAAATTAGACTAATTGTTGCCATCATTTATCTTGCGTAAAAATCAAAAGACAAGTTGCCAGAATAAGCAACTGTTTTTATTTTATTTATTTTTTAAAAAGTCCAATCTGCTTCAATAATTCTCAACAGCATAATCATGCTTTGTTTTCCTTGAAGTTTCTAGTACTTTTTTAGGAAGCAAAAGATTTCATATGAGGGAGAGTCGTAATTACAGAACAAAACAGAGTTGGAGGGGACTTAGGAGGTCTTCTAGTCCAAACCCTGCCCAAGCAGGAGGCCATCCTGTCACTAATGCACACAAGCAGATTGATCCTCTAGAATAGAGATTCCTTTTCCTGGGAGTTCAATACAGTTTAATTTGCCCTCCATATTCCATTTCCTCAGTCATTTCTCAACTGTTTTCAGTGCCTTGCCTCTGATGAGGAAACAGAAGGAGCTTCACTGACTTGACTATGTATCAGAATGGTCAAACAAATGGCAACTTCAAATCTCAACAAATAAATGCTCTGTCTTACATATTGGCAAAAAAAAATCAGAAAATAAAATACAGGCTGAATAGTCAAGACCTTGTTGATGATCCAAGCTCTGTAAAGTACTCATCTCTAATGATCTAAGGACTCATCTCTAATGATTTAAGTGCTAGAGCCCACTGTAATTACGTAGCCAAAAAAGCATTAAGAGTTGTTAACCTAATCCTATGTAGCTTTTTCTCTGGTAATATCACAGTACTAACTACAGTATACAAAACATTTGCTAGACCAATACTCGAATACAGCTCATCAGTCTGGAACCCACATTACGTATTTGATATTAACACAGCTGAGAAAGTCCAGAAATATTTCACAAGAAGAGTTATCCATTCCTCTACTCATTGCAGAATACCTTATGCCACCAGACTCAAAATTCTAGACCTAGAAAACCTAGAATTACGCCGCCTTCAGTCTAATCTAAGTATAGTATATAAAATCATACATTGCAATGTCCTACCTGTCAATGAATACTTCAGCTTCAACCATAACAATACAAGAGCAAACAATAGATACAAACTCAAGGTTAATCGCACCAAACTTGATTGCAGGAAATACAACTTCAGCAACAGAATGGTCAATGTCTGAATACTCTACCTGACTCTGTGGTTTTTTTCCCCAAACCCCCAAAACTTTAACCTTAGATTGTCTTCTACTAATGACCTCATCCCTTTCCTAAGAGGTCTGTAGGGGGCGTGCATAAGCACACCAAGATGCCTACTATCCCTGTCCTATTGTTCCTTTTTATTTTTCTTATATGTATCTATTTCATGTATTCATAACTATGTTTATGCTTATACCTATTATCTTGTAAGCGATTGACAAATCAAATAAATAAAAAACAAATAAATAAGGCAAGGTGACAGAAACATGATAGACAGTGGGAAAAGAAAGTAATAAATTTAAATGATTTTTTTTTCTCTCTCAGAAAACAATGCAGAACATATGTTGCAATCAGTCTAAATGTGACAGGCTGAATAATTTTTGTTTAAAATTTATTGGTCTTTCCAGACCACTGTCTGGATTCATAATATGTAAAGTTGTGCCACTAAAATCATTGAAATCTGGTTAGATTCAGTCCTGTTGGACAAAGGGACAAATCTCTTTCAAGTTCTATCCTAACCACAGCCAAGTCTGCTTCCACCCCTGGATTTAAAAAGCAGACAGGAGACTGTTTAGTCACTCAGCAGTGGCTGAAGCCACTAGTGGAGCTTCTACAACAAGAGGCAATCCACATCTAAAGAGCTATGGATGCCATGCAAAAAATGACAAGCGATTGGCTTGGCAGCTTCCTAGAAACCTTTGTGTGGCATGGGTGTAGATCACAAACATGGAGGAGCAGGTGAAAGTTGATAAGAAGATAAGAGAGAAGGAAGGTTCTCTCCTTCGGAATTCTAATGGCTTTATGACTTCATCCCTGAAGGCTGAAGGGTCAGTTATTGTCAGTTATCAGTTATTAGAGTGAAGATGCTTCCTAGAGTTACGTTGCTCTTCAGTGGGGCTCTGGGACTCTGGGCAAGCTTCCCTCTTTTTATAGCCAATTTTCAGAGGGGTAAGTGAGGGTGAGAGTTTGGGTGAGTTTAGGGTGGGGGGTTAAGAGAGAGAAGGTGATGGGGAGGATGAAGGTGAGGGTGAAAGTTGAGGGACGGACTGAGAGGGAGGGAGAGATTGAGTCAGGGAAGGGAAGGGAGCAAGAGAAGGGGAACAGGGAGGGGAATGAGTATGGGGCAGAAGGGGAGGGAAGAAAAAAATAGAAAAGCAGGGAAGGGTCAGGGGAGGGTGAAGGAAGATGGGGTACAAAGACATTTTTTTTAAAAAAGCTTTTCTGGAAAAATCAGTTAGGCTTTCCAGAAGCTGGCCTTCCTTAGACCCATGCTTAAATTTACCTCCCCCATTTCAGAGGCTGCAGCATTTTCATATGGCTAGAGTAGAATAGAATAGAATAGAATAGAATAGAATAGAATAGAATAGAATAGAATAGAATAGAATAGAATAGAGTTTATGAAGGAACCTTCAACGTCTTCTAGTCCAACTTCCTGAGAATAGCTGATGTCCAAACTGGGGCTAACAAAATATTCTTGCTGTGCCCCACAAACCAGGCCTACGTTGTGGTTTCTGGGAAACTCCCTCTCTGCCTCACCCACCTAATGATTGATTCTCTGATACAACTTTTTTTTAAAAAATGACTTCCTTAACTGGAATTAACCTCATTGTTCCTAGTTGATGAATTTGCTGGCATATACAGAATGCCAGTATCCTGTCTCGAACAGCAATATGGAACTCTTTGATGAAAATACAGTATATTACTATATTGTATTAAATGTATTATTTTAAGGACTATTTACAGAACACATGACTATAGGTCAAGAACACACTCATTGAAAAAAACCATGAACCTTGGCTTAATTCTTAGAAAATGATAATGAGACAATGAATCACAGCTTCTCTTTTACAATATAAGTCTAGAAAAAGAAAGCCAGGAAATTGGGTATCTTATGTCTTGTACTCTGTTAAAAAAACCCAAAAAACTCTTTGTTGGAGGGGAGAGGGAGAGCAGTGGTGGCATTCAAATTTTTTTACCACTGGTTCTGTGGGCATGGCTTGGTGGGCATGGCAGGGGAAGGTTGTACTGCAAAATCTCCATTTCCACCCCACTCCAAGAGAAGGATATACTGTAAAATCCCCATTCCCTACCCATTTCACTAACCTGCTTTCCAGCTCTGTTCTCCTGTGCAGGGCAACAAAAGAAGACCCAGCCGATCAGCTGAGATTTGGGAGGCAGAGAATAGATGGGATTGGCGGGGCCAGTCAGAGGTGATATTTGCCGGTTCTCCAAATTACTCAAAATTTTTGCTACCGGTTCTGGAGAACCGGTCAGAACTGGCTGAATACCACCTCTGGGGGAGAGTGAGAAAAAGTGGGGGAGGGGAAGGAGGCATTTCTCCCACATTTTGCAACAACTGTTTCACTGCTAATAGGTTCTGAGGTGTACAACCCCTCCCCCCCCCCAAGATTGTTGTATGCAAAACAGAGAAGTTTGGAGCATTACATAATCCACTTAAGCTCCTGAAGAAAACCCAAAGGTTTTCAAAAGGCAACTGGACTTTGTTTTTCCTTGAAGATGTTTTGCTTCTCATCCAAGAAGCTTCTTCAGTTCTGAACCATTGCTGTGGTTTCAAGGACTTGCATGAGTGCAATGGGTAGAGAACATGTAATTGTTTCCTGTGCTGTAGTTGCATCAATCTGTCACTTTTGTTTCTGTTGCACAACTATTCTTTTAATATGTCAGTGAATTTTAATGTTCTAAGTAGGGAGAAGTTCTATAGAACAGGAAGTCAGATCAGCCAATCAGCACACATGAGGCACACCTCTCTAAAAGGCAAGGTTGAGATTTGGGAGGTATGCACAGTGACCTGGCTGCAGTCATCTGGAACTTGCACTTGCCCATTCACCCTTGTGATGAAGCTACGGACAGTTGCAAGCAACACTAAATCAACCTTAATAGAAAAAGGGAAAGATATTTTCCTGGTGCGGAGGGTGGGATATATTCCTTTGGGCAGAGAATATTCTGGCAAATCTTCTGGAAAATCTTCTGATTTGCAGTGCTGACACTCTGATCTTCAGAATCCCAAACTAATATACATTTTTCCAGATGCCTACTAAACCTAACTTGGATGAGACAAACCATACTCAGTGAGTAGTCTTTAACAGTACTGCATCTATATAGAGGAGGGAAGTAAGCAGTGGGGTACCACAAGGTTCCATTTTAGGCCCAGTACTCTTCAATATTGTCATGATTTAGATGAGGGAATAGAAGGAGAACTCATCAAATTTGAAGATGACACTAAGCTAGCAGGAATAGCCAATACCCCAGAAGACGAGCTCAGGATCCAAAAAGACCTTGATCGACTTGAACAATGGTCTCTATCCAACAAAATGAAATTTAATGTGAAGAAAAACAACTGGGAAGGAAAAGCCAACAGTACCAGTACAGAATAGGTGAAACCCAGCTCAAAATCAATAACTGTTGTGGTTAGCCAGCAGCAGGTGCAGATGGCTGAGGAGAGCGAGGACTCAGATGAGGGGCCAGGACCATAGGGAGTGGACTGCTGCCTTCAGAGATTGTGAGGCTGGCAGCAGTGATGAGGTTTCCGAGGAGCCTGTGCATGCAGGATTGTTCACTGGAAAGAGAAGCTGCAGCAGCACAGGTGACTCAGGAGTAAGGCTGCCAGTTAATGGCCCCTCCTTCAAGAAGATAAAAGCCTTCTTCCTCAATTTTTTGGAATCTCTCCTCATACTTAACCATCATTTGTTTAATGTTTTCCACTTTTTCATCAGTCTTCTCTATTCTTTGTTCAATATTTTCTGTTCTTTGTTCAATATTTTCTGTTCTTTGTTCAATATTTCCTGTTCTTTGTTCAATGATGTCTGATTTTGTCTTGAGATCTGTGAATCAGACGTTCTTTGTAGGAAACAAAAACGTTCTGAAACTCCAGCCTCATGGACATTGCAGTATTGTCAGGCTGCGCTCCTTCTAGATCCCAAGAAAGAAATACTCAGACTCCATGGTGTAGAGCAAAGTTATCCTTTTACTGGGAAATAAAGTGGTAGCTACAAAGCAATTCCGAAACTGAGAAATTGGCGGGTAGAATGCACATACAAAGAAATAGGTTTGCTCCCACCCCTAAAGTTCAAATGATTCTTCCAATTAAAACAGCTCATGTGGTCATCTCCAGATGGTGATGAGGCGTCTTGTCAAATGACCTTGACATATTTTAATAAAAGTTCGCAGTTGCGCAAAAGAGGAAAAAGATAGCCAAGAAACGGAAAGTTAAAGACAAGAATCCCCCCTCCCCTTGCTAGCCCAGCAAGGAATGCAAACACCTCCAGCTTTCTTCCCATATAAAATCCCCCCTCCCACCGTTGCCATGACAGACGAGAGAAATAATGAAACAATAGCAGAAAGGTAGGAGGGGAAGGTATCTTGAGGCTGACAAGTATCTTAAGTTGGTATTTGAAGACTCTTGTGTGGTCTTGGCAGCCTTACAAAAACTTGGTAAGACTTTTTCTTGTTGGAGCGAATTAGTTGGAAGCAACCTTTTATCTGTGAAGAAACAGAATTCTTAGCTGAAACATTAAAAGATTGTGCTGCTGACTTTGTCTTGTGTTTGCTCTCTTGGAACCAGGTTTGGGTCAGAACAATAACTGTGAGAGGGACCTTGAAGTCCTAGTGGACAATCACTTGAATATGGGCCTGTAGTGTGTGGCAGCAGCCAAAAAGACTAAAGCAATCCTTGGTTGTATAAACAGAGGCATAGAATCAAAATCACATGAAGTACTAAAACCACTTTAAAAAGCCTTAGTGAGGCCACACCTGGAATACTGCATCCAGTTTTGGCCACCACATTACATAAACAATGTTGAGATTTTGGAAAAAGTGCAAAGAAGAGCAACTAAGATGATTAAAGGCCAGGAGACTAAAACATATGAAGAACGGTTACAGGATTTGGGTTTGGTTAGTCTAGAGAAAAGATGGTCTAGGTGGGACATGATAGCAGTATTCCTGTATTTGAGAGGCTGCCGTAAAGAAGAGAGGGTCAAATTCAGTGGTGGGATTCAATATTTTTTTACTACTGGTTCTGTGGGTGGGGCTTGGTGGGCGTGGCTTGGTTGATGTGGCAGGGGAAGGTTACTGCAAAATCCATTCCCTCCCCACCCCACTAATCTGCTTTCCAGCTTCCTTCTCCTCTGCAGGGGAACCAAAGAAGACCCAGCTGATCAACTGGGACCCAGGAGGCAGAGAATAGATGGGGGCGGGGCCAGTCAGAGGTAGTATTTGCCGGTTCTCTGAACTACTCAAAATTTCTACTACTGGTTCTCCAGAACTGGTCAGAACCTGCAGAATACCGCCTCTGGTATAAGTGGTCTCAAAGGTGCTTTTTCAAAAGCCAACTGGACTATTCCTCTCCCCTCTTTTTTTTTTCTTTTCACTTGAAAAAGAAGATGTTTCGCTTCTCCTCCCAGAACCTTCATCAATTCTGGATGGATGGTAGAGGAGGGGAAGAAGATGGAAGAATTAGTTCTGACAGGATGTTGGAGGTGGTAGAACAGGGGTGTCAAACTCGTGGCCTCACATTGGCGTCACTTGATGTATTGTGTCTTTTTTCCCCTTTTGCTAAACCAGAGGTGGGTCTGGCCAGTGTGTGATGCATCCTGGCCTGCGGGCCACAAGTTTGACAGCCCTGTGGTAGAAGAATTGTATTTCTTTGCAGTCATCTGGTTGTTAGCATTCTCTCTGAGAGGCATTGAGACTACTTGGAGGTTTATCTGTGTCCTCAGGGTTACCTGAATCAGAGTGCAAATAGGTGTGGAATCTTCTTGGAGTTGCTGAAAGTATTGTGTTGTAGACAGGAGATAGCTGATGTCTTATCTCTCACTAAATGGGCCCATAAGATGCCCAGATCTGCTCTAGTCTGAAGAATTTCTCCAGACAACCACCCAGAGTTACTGGGGGTTAAGACATATATGAATTTAATTACATTATTTGTATTAAGATTTTTTTCTCTTGAATTTATCTGAGAAGGCACACCACAGAATTAAGCATATACACAGCACATTCTTATTACTTTTTTTCTCTAGTGTCAGCCTCAAGATAGATAGCCTCAAGATATCTTCCACTGTTGTTTTTCTGCTATTACTTCTTTCGGCTGTCATGACAATGGTGGGAGGGGGGACTTTGGAGGGGAAGAAGACTGGAGGTGTTTTGCATTCCTTTGCTGGGCTAGCAAGGGGAGGGGGGATTCTTTTCTTTAACTTTCTGTTTCTTGGCTATCTTCTGTCCTCTTTTGCGCAACTGCGAACTTTTATCAAAATGTGTCAAGGCCATTTGACAAGAAACCTCATCACCACCTGATGACCACATGAGCTTATTCAGAAGTTTTAATTGGAAGAATCATTTGAACTTTGGGGGGTGGGAGCAATTCTATTTCTTTGTATCTGTGTTCTACCCGCCAATTTCTCAGTTTCGGAATTGATTTGTAGCTTCCACTTTATTTTCCAGTAAAAGGATAACTTTGCTCTACAACATGGAGTCTGAGTATTTCTTTCTTGGGATCTAAAGGGAGCACAGACTGACATTATTCCGAAACTCCCACATCAACCCACCCGGAGAAAACAGCAACTTTTCTTCCGAGGGGGTTTCATCTCATGTCGTCTCCAGCCAGCGATGAAGAGGACCAGGGAGCTGCGGGGGGGGGGGGGGCAGCCGATGCTGCTATTGGTACTGACCTGCTGGCCGATTTGACTCTGGAAGAAACCCCAGCTGAGATGCCCAGATGGTCGTTGAGGGTTGGTTGGAGAGACTCTGAAGACCCCCCTCCTCCCAGAATCACTGTAAGATGAAAAGATGTGAGGGAACGGCTGTGGCAGGAGGGGGAGGAGATGGAATGCAGGCTGGATCAAGCTGGGAAATTCCTTATGGATGTTTCTGAGAAGCCCGGCATGGCTCAAAGGTATGAGGGGGAAGAGGGAGCGAGGTCAGCCCGGGGAAGTCAAGCTATCCCTACCCCCCTTGCCCAGCCTACGCCAGCGCAGCTGCCCGCCGCCGCTTGAGGAGTCTCAGCAATAGGTGTGGTTCCTGGAAGACGCCACCTGCCCCCCCTAGATATGAAGTTTGGAGGAAATCCCAGAAATTTGGGATTTTTCCTGGTACAAGTTGGGAGCTATATGGCAGAATTTGAATGGGAGTTCACCTCTGAAGCAGCCAAAGTGAGATGTGTCACCAGAACCCTGGAAGGGATGGCAGCAGACTGGGTGGTGACTTTGTACAATGATAACTCCCCCCAACTGCAAAACCTCGATGTTTTCATGACTGCACTGAGGAGAAGGTTTGAGGACCCTCTGGCAGAGAGAAAGGCCAGGATCAGAATGAAGACCCTAGTCCAAGGGGGGAGATTGGTGGCAGACTACACCCAAGAATTCAGGCAGCTGGCATACCATATCCAAGGTTGGTCCCAGGAGACCCTGGTGGAAGCCTACAAAGATGGCTTAAATGAAGATGTATACTACACGTGCATCTCCAGAAGGGACCCCTGTGATTTACAGTCGTGGTACTTGTTGGCGGAAGAGGTGAACATTGATCTAGCCCGAAGCAGATGCAGAGGAGGTCCCGCCTGGAGAAAACCGCTCCCCCCACGTCTCCGAGAGACTTCAACCCCCCAACCGGGAGGGATGGCGGCAAGAGCCAAGACCACGGCATGCTTCCGTTGTGGGAAGGAGGGCCACCGGATGGCAGATTGCCAGGTAAAGACGAACCCACCGAAAGCACGGGGCCCCAGGAGGAAGCCCGAAAACCCCTCAACCAAGCCCCGCGAGACTGGACTGAATGCAAGAGAGGTTATAGAGGTCGCCCTTTTGGCGGGAGAAGAGCTGGGACCTCCAACCCCACTCAGCAAGAACGAGACAGATTCGGAAGATGACGTCCCGGTAAGTCCTAACCAAGGGCCCATGACGATCCCAATAAAGTTAAAGCAGCCCACCTCTGGGACTGAGGGAGTGATGTTGGCCTTATTGGACTCAGGGTGCACGAGGTGTGTAATTAACATGAAAATAGTTAAGGATATGGGCATCGGACTGAGAACTTTAAGAACGCCCATATCTTTCTGCCAACTGGATGGATTGGTGGCGGGAGGTTGCCCCGCACGTTTTATAACAGAACCCCTAGAAATGACCATGGGAAACCACCATGAGACCCTGTGTTTTATTGTGGCCCCTGGGATGGAACAGCCCCTAATATTGGGATTACCCTGGCTTCGGAAGTGGAATCCCCATGTGAACTGGAGAGGGGGTGGATACGCATCCGCACCGATCGGCCACCAGAAGGGGAGGAG
This sequence comes from Hydrophis major, assembly GCA_033807585.1. Taxonomy (NCBI): domain Eukaryota; kingdom Metazoa; phylum Chordata; class Lepidosauria; order Squamata; family Elapidae; genus Hydrophis; species Hydrophis major. Next base: position 86,983,416 of record CM066331.1, on the reverse strand, counting down.
CAACCCTATCCAGAAGGGGAGGAGAAATCCCATCCAAAGTCCCAGGTACCCGCCGAAATAGCTTCTACAGGTGCCGAACACATGGAAGGGGAGGAGAAAATCCCGAAGGAGTATTGGGACTTAAGAGAGGTGTTTAGTGAAGAGGCTTCCGACGAGCTCCCCCCCCCATCGGTCAACCGATTATAGTATTGAATTACTGCCGGGGGTGACGCTCCCGAAACCGAAGATGTATCCGATGACACCGGGGGAGTTGGAGGAATTGAGGGCATTTATCAACAAGAACTTGCAACGGGGTTTCATCACGCCTGCCAGACCTCGAGTGGCGGCCCCTGTGATGTTCCACGAGAAGAAAGATGGCTCCAAACATGTGGTAGTGGACTATAGAAACCTGAACGCAGTATTCGTAGAGAACATGTACCCCCTCCCTCTGATGAAGGACATGTTAGCCCACCTGGCAAAGGGGAAGATTTTCACAAAGCTGGACTTGAGGGAGGCATACTACCGAATCCAGATAAAGGAGGGAGACGAGTGGAAGACTGCGTTCAACTGCCCAATGGGTTGTTTCCAGTTCAATGTTCTCCCTTTCGGCCTACAGGGGGCACCTGCTGTTTTCATGCAACTGATCAATCAAGTGCTTCACGAACATTTATACAAAGGGGTTCTGGTATACCTTGATGATAATCTTATCTACACGGAGACTAGAGACGAACATGTGAAACTGGTACGCTCTGTGTTGCACAAGCTGAGGGCTGCCAAATTGTATGCCAAACTATCCAAATGTGAGTTCCATCAAGAAAAAATAGACTACTTGGGATATCGTATCTCCCCCGAGGGCATTGAGATGGACCCAGAGAAAGTGCGAGCTGTTTTGGACTGGGCCCCACCGAGAACCCATAAACAACTTCAAAGTTTTCTGGGATTTGCCAACTTTTATCGGCAATTCATCCCATCTTTTGCTAAAATAGCCATGCCTATCACCAACCTCCTGAAAACAAAGGGGGGATTGAAACCAAAGCCCAGCCAACCATTGAATTGGACCATGGAGTGCCAAGCTGCATTTGAAAAGCTTAAGAGACTTTTTGCTGCAGAACCAGTACTGAAACACCCAGACATGGACGCCCCTTTCGTGATCCAAGCTGATGCGAGCAATGTGGCGGTGGGGGCAGTCTTACTTCAATTAAATGAAAAGAGGACACTACAACCATGCGCTTATACCTCTCGTAAATTGACTGAGACTGAAAGGAGATGGGCCGTTTGGGAGAAGGAAGCGTTTGCAGTCCGTTGGGCTTTACTAGCTTGGAGGCACTTTCTGGAAGGAGCGAAACACCCATTTGAAGTGTGGACTGACCATAAAAATCTAGAAGCTTTAAAAACCCCTCGGAAGCTATCCCCTAAGCAAGTTAGGTGGGCTCAGTTTTTCAAGCGGTTCAATTTCTCCTTGAAATATATCCCAGGGGGAAAAATTTTTATGGCAGATGCTTTGTCTAGAATGCCTCAATACAACAGTACCCGTAAAGAAGTGATAAGGCCAATCATGTCCACTACACAACTGGCTGCCCCTGTAGTTACCCGCGCGCAAAAAAGAAACCAGGAGAGGGATCTGTCCACTGATCTGATGGAACAGTTTAAGGAGGCGTTGAAGACAGATGAGTGGTTTCTGACAAATGCGAATAACTGCACCGTTCGAGATGGTCTAGCCTGGATAGGGGCGAAGTTGTATGTACCTCAAAACCTTAGAAGCCACATATTGCAACAAACTCATGATTCCAAGGTGGCTGGTCATTTTGGGTTTGTGAAGACCCTACATTTGGTGAAATGGCAGTTTTGGTGGCCTTCATTGAAAAAGGACATTGAGACTTATGTGGCAAGTTGTCCGATTTGCGCCTCAGCAAAAAGACCTCCTGGTAAGCCACCAGGGCTGCTGCAAAATGTGGCCAAACCAACTGCTCCTTGGAAGGAAATTTCCATGGACTTTATAGTAGATCTACCCGAGAGCAGTGGACACACAGTCATTTGGGTGGTGACTGACTTGTTCTCCAAACAAGCCCACTTCATCCCTTGCTCAAAGATCCCTTTGGCGAGGTCATTGGCCAGGCTGTTCATTCTTCATGTCTACAGGTTGCATGGTGTACCTGAGCGTGTAGTTTCTGATCGAGGAGTTCAATTTACCTCAAATTTCTGGAGGGAATTTTTGAAGTTAATAGGCTCCACCCAAAGCTTAAGCTCTGCCCACCTTCCCCAAACTAATGGGGCTTGTGAGAGAACTAACGGGGTACTTGAGCAATACCTCCAATGTTACATAAACTATCAGCAAGACAACTGGGTGAATCTACTACCTTTTGCTTTCATTCTCAAGAAAGTGCCTTCCCTCCTCAGATGCTTTATAATAAACAGCTTGCCTCTATTTGTCACATTTTCCCAAGAATTGGGGGGAATTTTGCAAAACACTGGAATCATAAAATAAGCATAGAAAATGCATCAGGAAACATATCTATATTTTTAAAAGAGGAAATCAAATAAACTTTGGAATAAAATTTAGAATACACTTTTTTTTCATTTACTCTCTTTGCAAACAGGGTACCTTACAGGTATGATTTGGGAAGTTTAAACTACATCCAACTGGGATAGGAAAAGACAGCACAGAAAATAGTGTGATACGGTGAAAACAGAGCTGGTTTTAAAAGAATCGCAAGCAAATATGTACAGCATCAAAAATATTTAGTAATGTAGTTGAAGACTCCATTCTAGGTCCTAAATAAATAGGTGATGGATGGATAGATTGGTGTGTGTGTGAGAGAGGGGGGGGGAGGGAAGGAGGGAGGGAGGGAGAGGGAGAATAGATTATAGATAGACAGACAGACAGGGATGGATTGATGGATGGTAAATGATAAGAGGGACACACAGAGAGAGAGTCACTTCAATAGTGAAATGGGCCATGTATTAAGATGAGAGAGACAGAGAGAGAGAGGGGAGGGAGGGAGAGAGAGAGAGAGGGATAGATAGATAGATAGATAGATAGATAGATAGATAGATAGATATGAGATAGATAGATTGATAGATTGGTAGATTGATAGATTGATGATAGATAGTGTTAAGTTCTGCGCATGGGCGCAAGGAACAGAGATGAGATGGTGAAAAGTGAACTTCAAACTCTTTATTATACATTCTGAACAGAGCAAAACTCTAGAGCAAAAGCAGCCCTTTTATAGGCAAGCTGCTGCTCTAGTAACCAATAGGAAACATGGAGTGTTAACCCCCTTAACCAATGAGAGTGGCTCATTAACAGCCAATCAGATTCTCCTGAACGGACCAATCCGATATCGCTATTATCGGCCAATCAGAAGTGCAGGGCCAAAACCCTGCACTTTGCTTAAAGGTTTCAACAAACTTTATTCAAGCACTTTTATTAATTCACAACACCTCTTCCCCCCGAGTTCCATTTGGGGGGTACGGTGATGTAATCTCTGAGATAGAAAGGTTGCTTTGACTGTCTATTGGATTTACGCTGTCCCACTGGTTCTTGTCCTTAAACCTGTTTTGGCGGGGTGTTTTCGGGCAAGTCGGGTGCTAGTGGTTCCTCGTTGGAAGACTCAGTGCCGCTAATGTTCTCGTCGTTGTCCTCTGGCCCTTGCGGGCTTGCCTCTGTTCAGTTGTTTCTCTGTGGCGAGATCACACCCATCCCTGATCCTTCTTCACTTGTTATGCCCAATGACTGACTTATTTCGTTCCTGCTTTCCGCCATCTCGAATTCGGTTTCTTCGACATCCCCTCCCCCCTCAGTTTGGGAGTTACCAGAGTCACGGAAACTAGGTTGTAGCCTCGAGTGAAGCTGATCTATATGGCATTTCCATATTTTTCCGTTGCAGGTTTTCACCTGATATGATCTGGGTCCAGTGACTTGAATTACAACATTTTGCCAGAAAGGTTTCTGGCGAAAACTAAGTCGCCTATCTTGAATTCATGGCATTTTCCGCTAGATCCACAGGGTTTCTCTGGCTCGTAAGATGGGTGAAGCCGGTTGAGGTGGGAGCAGAGTTTGCATCCCATCAATAGTTCCGCTGGAGTCTTGTTGGTGACGCTGTATGGAGTGATGTGTTGGAGAAGGAGTATTCTATTTATCTTATCTTCAATGTCCCCATAGTCCATTTTGTAGAGCGTTTTTTTAACAAACTGCACCATGCGCTCAGCTCTTCCGTTAGCCGCAGGGTGCGCTGGCAAAGTTAGCGCATGGCGAATACCACGGTCCGCTAAGTATTGTTCAAAAGGAAGCACGGTAAACTGGGGTCCATTGTCGGATACCAGAACGTCTGGCAGTCCATGCATCACAAATAATCTGTTCAACTTCTGGATGACGGACTCAGTTGTGGTACTTTTCATTTCCTGAATCTCGAGCCAGTTTGAGTAGGCATCCACTGTTAGTAGGAACGTATGTCCCTTAGTAGGTCCCGCAAAGTCAATATCAATGCAGGACCACGGTCCCCGAGGTGTTTCCCATTCTGTTGGAGTTGCTTTTGGTGGGGCATTGCTAACTTCCTGGCACTTATAACAAGTCTTTACCCAGGTTTCGATTTGTTTGTCGATGCCCGGCCACCACACGTAGCTTCGTGCAAGCGCTTTCATATGCACGATGCTGGGGTGGCCCTCATGCAGTGTCTTTAATACCGCTCATTGTAACCGCTCTGGGACGACGACTCTATCCCCCCACAGGATGCAGCCCTTTTGCGAAAAAAAGTTCCATTTGCCGATTCTTGAAGGGAATGAAGTTGTCAGGGGTTTGATCTACTGGCCATCCTCATTTGACCCAGCTAAGAACCCGCTTTAAGATAGGATCGCATTTTGTTTCAATCGCGATATCTCTAGCTGTTAACGACGGTGAATGTAGTGTTTCAATCTGGAGCGTTGTAAGGGTTGGAGCTGGGTCATCAACGGTTTCCAGAAGTGGTGCACGGCTCAATGCGTCAGCTTGTGGAATGGCTTTCCCCGGGTGGTGCTACAGCTTATAATTGTACACAGCCAAAAACTGCGACCAGCGAGTCATTCTAGGTGATAATATATAGGGGGTTGGCTTGTCTCCCGCTATAATCCCCAGCGAAGGTTTGTGGTCGGTAACAATAGTAAAAACTCATCCATAAACATATTCATGAAACCATTTAACAGCAGATACAACAGCAAGAGCCTCTTTATCAATTTGACTATCGTTACATTCAGCCCTTGATAAAGTTCTTGAAAAATAGGCAATAGGGTGGAACGGATGGTTCAATTCATGAAAAAAACCATCCAGAAAATAGACAACGGGGAGATCCAAGACAAAATAAATAAAATGTTTTTTATACAGCACATAACCCCAAACACTACAACAAATAAAAGCCCGGCAGAGCTACTAATGGGGAGGAAAATAACATCCCCACTCGAGAGACTGCACCCCACATACAACCCAGAGAAACCCCCAAACTCCTCCAGCAAGTACCAATCCTTTGCACCAGGCGACGCCGTCTATGCAAAGAACCTAACCGGAGACCCACTATGGTTACCAGCAACCATAACCCAACTGACAGGTCCACGCTCGTACCAGCTACAAACAACTGACGGATGAGCATGGAAACGCCACATCGATCAATTAAGATCGAGGACAGCCACAGAAGACACAACCGACACGCAACCAGACAGAATCAATCCCCTTAACACAAACCAAGAGGGGAGGGAATACCCCGGAAACCAAACCCCAGAAGAAAGAAACCAGCCATTCTCACCAGCTAGTAGCCAGCTCGGAACCTCACCAGGAAGAAACAGCCAGGCCAGCTCGACCAGCCCGGAAAGACCAAGCGGGAGCGGCGAAAACCGCAGCTCGACCAGCCTGGGTAGACCGGGAGGGAGCTGCGAAGAGCAGCCCAGCAAGACATACCAGGCGGTTTCATCGACGAGGCCGAGAGACACGGAGAACCCGACCGAACCGGCCGGGAACCAACCTACAACTGACCTGCACAGGTCCTGTAGGCAAGTACAGAGCCCCGCCTACCTATGGGACTACGTTACGTAGGACCAAACCAGGAGGGGAGGGGTGTTCTGTACCTTCATTAACATTCTTGAAAGCCCCGCGCTTTGATTGGGCAAAGCGCAGAGTGATCTGATTGGTTAGGCGAGCCGTGCTGATTGGCCCGCTGAGAATCTCCCGCGATTGGTGGGTTTGAATCGCGGGAGATTCAAAGTGGTGCCATTGGCCGTGGCCGCCGCGGCTTGAGAATAAAAAGCTGCTGTTTTCTCCCTTGGACACAGTTCGGTTCCAGGGACCAATAAAGAGCTGAAACCTAGTCACCGCCTCCTGGTCTCTTTCCCGATGGACACAACAGACCAGATGAAACCTTTACAAGGTCCAACCTTCTTTCTTTCTTTCTTCCTTCCTTCCTTCCTTCCTTCCTTCCTTCCTTCCTTCCTTCCTTCCTTCCTTCCTACCTACCTACCTACCTACCTACCTACCAGCCATTCTGTGTTTGAGTGTGGGTGGATGGATGGGTGTATGGAGGGGGAAATCTTCCAAAGAATGAGGAAGGAAAGGACATCTACGTCAGGCCTTTTCTTCCCCATCTCACTTCTACCAACATCTTCATTGTTTCAGAACAATACATTCGGAGAAAAGAGGATACTTGAAGACTATCAGAAAATGTGTGCCAGTGATCGTCCACACATACCTATGCTATATGTAGCAATGGGCTTCAACAATAATTCCTAAAGACAGAAAGTTTCACTGACTTCTTTTTTAAATTGTGATTAATTAGGCTTCATGCCTCTTGTAAGCTTCTTTGTAAGATTTGTAGCTTGGAAGAATGGATGGTAAGAAAAATGTTTCCTTTTCTTAAGGCAAACCTTTTCTTTAAGATTACTTTGAGGTTGTCGGAAAGAAATGGACCTCTTGATTGCTTAATTGCAGGTACAGCACAAAAGATAACTGGTTTGGTGCAGTGATTATAGAATAGAATAGAATTATTTAATTGGCCAAGTGTGATTGGACACACAAGGAATTTGTCTTGGTGCAAATACTCTCAGTATTCATAAAAGAAAAGATACATTTGTCAAAAATCAAGGATCATAAGGTTCAAGATAATAGTCATAGGGTACAATAAGCAATCAAATCATACTAGGAAACAGTCAATATAAATAGTAAGGATACAAACGACAAAGTTACAGTCCTACAATCACAAGTGGGAGGGAATGGGTGATAAGGAGTGATGAGAAAATTAATAGTAATAGTAGTGCAGACTTTGTAAATAGTTGGACAGTGTTGAGGGAATTATTTCTTCAGCAGAGTGATGGCATTCAGGAAAAAACTGTCCTGTATCAAGTTGTTCTGGTGTGCAGTGCTCTATAGTATGAGGGTAGGAGTTGAAACAGTTTATGCCCAGGATGTGAGGGGTCACTTTTTGATTCATGTGATATACAGGTCCTTGATGGAAGGCAGGCTGGTAGTAATGGTTTTTTCTGCAGTCCTAATTACTCTCTTGTGGTGGTCTCCCATGGAAAGAATGAGGCACAAGCATGTGTACTCGGGATGGGAGCCCAGAATAAATTCCAGTGCTTCCTTTTATTGAGATTTTAGTACATGGTAAGCAAAATTACCTTGTGGATTACAAGTTACATTGTGGATTACAATAATTAGAAATAGTACAGACTTGTTTGCAGTTGTCTGAGCTGCTTAATTGTTTCTGGTGTTTGCTTTTAATTTCCTTGCATTATCTCAGTGACCTTTAGGCAGACATGTATGTATAAAGCATTAGATTAATCATTACTTGAGCCCAATGCCAAAGTTTATTATTCTCACACTCTCTGAAGTCTGTGTCTGTCTTGTTGGATTGCAGAATCAAATCAGACACTTATAGAGGTGCAGATGACAGACTCAATAATTCCTGTGTAGAACTGTATCAGCAGCTCCTTGGGCAGTTTGAGCTTTCTGAGTGGGTTCAGGCTAGAAACACTGAGACTGTGAGTTCTACTTCCCCCTTAGTCCCAACCCAGCAGGTTAATCTTGGGTCAATCACTCTCTTTCAGCCCTTTGAAGAAAAAAGAAAGCAGAAATAAATCACTTCTGAAAAATATCTTTCCAAGAAAACTAGTCCAGTCAGATTATAGGCATCAAATTTGACTTATAAGTACACACACACACACACACACACGAAGTCTAAGTAATTTACTAAGTAAATTGCAAAGTAACATGAAATGTTGCTTCAATATCCTTCATTGTAAGAGGATTTATTATAGAGAAATGAAGAACATTTCATTTTTCTACATGCTATTCCCACTTACGTTAAAAGTTCAACAACTATGATCTCTTTTTAACTTTTAAATTTTTTTCTTAGACCAGTTAACATCACATGACACAATCAAGTTTGACAAGCCATGTCTTAGGGCAGGGCTGTCAAACTCACAGCCCACAGGGTAGGTGCGTTATGCACTGGCCATGCCCCAGTCCAGTTTAACAAAGGTGATAAGTCCTGATATGTCACATAACACTGCCATGATGACGTGAGTTTGATACCTCTGTCTTAGGGGAATTGTTTTTTGAGGAAGTGCAGGAGGAATTTATCGGTCTAAGATATTACTTTGAACTAAAGATATTACTTTGGAAAGTTTAATCCTTGTGTCATTCTTTTAATCTTTTCTTAAGGTTTTTTTTTTTTTTTGTAAATTTTATTGGTTTTTAAAGACAAACATAAACAAACAAAATATAAAAACATCAAACTTTCTTCCATAAGTATACAAGCAGTTGCCGGTTGGTTTACAAAAAAAATTTTGTGCATCCATTTTGTAGTCTTCAGTTACAGTTACATTGCATAATAACTAATATTATCAATCAAAAATTGAATACACTAATATCATTATTAATCAATCATTTGACAATAATTTTATTCCTTCATATTTTGCGAGATAACCATAGTTTACCTGGTTTACTTTATAACCATCCATATAATCCTCCCAAATCTATCCTAAAAATGTTTTGTAGATATAATAAAAAAAGAAAAAATACATCTTTACGTCTTTATTATTTTCTAAAGTTCTACATATTTCATTATTGTATTTTATTATCTAACCATTGATAGAAAAGGTCCAAATTTTATAAAATTGTTTATCCTCTTGTTCTCTAATTTCAAATGTCAATCTACTCATTTCAACACATTCCAATATTTTCTTAATGATTTCCTCCTGCGGTGGTACCCAGATGAAACACCAGATGAAACCCAGGCACCCAGATGAAACCTAGCTTCCTAATAAATTATAGCCGTCCATTTAGTTGGAGCCAAGCTGCACTAAAAGCCTCCAATACAGGAAACACAATATTGTCAGCCAATCAAGACAAAAAAAGCTACAAAACAGACAGAAGATATTAGAAACACCAATCAAGCAGAACACAGCAAACTCCAAGACCAATAAACACAGACCAAGACTCCCAACCAATCAGGATGAAGAAAAAAACATTCTGGCACAGCATAGGCTAGCCCCAAATTTAAAACAGAAATGGCTGTGAAAGTCTGACTCACAGACGGACACAATACAGAAGCCTGATGATGGCAGATGAGATTCTGCCGAAACGTTGCTACAACTTTAAAAGCACAATTATAATGATGTGGGAAAAGACCCGAACAGGTATTTTTGGAGGCTTTTAGTGCAGCTTGGCTCCAAGTAAACAGACAGCTATCATTTATTAGGAAGCTAAGTTTCATCTGGGTGCCTGGTTGGGGTGTGTTTGAGCTGGAGGTATCAGGGGGAGTCTGTTTATGCCCAGGTGTTTGCCTGGTTTGTGGTGTGGAGATTTTTTTTGTTTGAGAGTACAGGCTTCCAGATAATTGACAGTCTGGTGGATTCATCTCTTCTATTCATGCTTTCAGGTCTTTTCTCAATCTCTATGGCTTCTCTGATAATTCTGTGGCTGGGGTTTTCTATAGTGGCTAGGGTTTTGGTGCCATTGAAGTCAATGCTATAACCTGTGGCTTTCATGTGTTGGACCAGTGAGGAAGTGTGTTCCAGCTTTTTTATTGCATTGTTGTGTTCATCTAGGCGGGTACTTATTCTTCTATTGGTCTGTCCAATGTATGTGGCAGGGCATGATGCCCAGGGGACTTCATATATGCCTTGGTTTTCCAGGTCAATTTTATATTTGGGGTTTCTTAGGATGGCTGCTATTTTTCTGTCTGTTTTGAAGGCAGTCTTGATGTGATGCCTGTGTAGTATCTTACTGATTTTATCTGTAGTACCTCTTACATAGCACCTCTTCCTGCCCTACATAAGAGTAAGATATTCTTAATCTTACATGGCAAAAGACCTGAACAAACCTAGACCTACCTGCCTACCTAAATACATACATGCATACATACATACATACATACATACATACATACATACATACATACACATACATACAGAGACAGAGAGAGAGACAGAGAGAGTAATTTTCTGCAATCTTGTGTCTTTCAGATCCAAGTGGACTGCAGCCACATCCACCAAGCATTTTTTTTCACATTTTTAAAAATCTTTTTTAATATTGTTAACTTACCATGTATTGAGAAAGGTGGCCATTTAAATCTCATCAATGTCAGTCATTCAATTGTGTCCAACCTTCAGCCACTCTATGGATCAGCAATCTCAAGCCCGTCTGTCTCGCACTGCCTCCTTCAAATCCGCCATGATCATCCTGGTTTCTTTTTTTATAGTGTCCAGTCAGTGGGTGGACCCTTCTCATTTTTCTGCTGATCACTCCATGAAGTATGACAGTCTCTTTTTGGTGATCTTGACTTCAAGTGACATTTTTGATGATGTTTGGACTAGGACGTTTTCTAAATTACTTTTGAAGTCCGTGGGATGTGTAGCAGTCACTTCCAGCACCACAGTTCAAAGCAGGGGTGGATTCTACCAGTTCGCACCTATTCTCTAGAACCAGCTGTTAACATTCTAAGCGGTTTGGAGAATTGGTTGTTAGAAGAAATTACTGGCCTCATCCTGTAGGGAAGGCAGGAAGGAAATATTCTGGTGTTGCTTACAGAAACTGCCTTTCCATTAACCCTTATTACATTCTTGGCAGGACTAGACTTCCTGTCTCAGGAACTTCTCTGGGGTTTTTTTTTTTCTTTGCTGGAACTTTGCTTGTGTGGAGTGACCATTCAAAGTTACAATGGCATTGAAAAAAGTGACTTATGACCATTTTTCACACTTATGACTGTTGCAGCATCCCCAGAGTCATGAGAGGCCAGGCGAGGAGATGCGTGCCTCGATGTGAGTGATATTGAGGTGGCCACACCCAGCCAATAACATAACCACCAAGCCATGCCCACCAACTAAGCCATGCCCACAGAACCAGTTGTTAAAAATTTGAATCCCATCCCTGGTTCAAAGGCACCCACCCTTTTCCTGTCTGCCTTTTTCAGAGTTCACGTTTCACAGCCATACGTTGCAGTTGCAAAAATTATTGTGTTAACTAATCTGCATTTGGTCATGAGGCTAATGCCTTTATGCTTCTGGGTGTTTATCCAGACTTCAAAGTTCTTCCAAGTGCTATACACCTTCTGATCCTAAGACTGCAGTCAATTTTCCTAAGACTTTGGTCAATTTTAGAACCCAGGAAGATGAATTCCTTTACTGTTTCGATGGTCTCATTGTTGATCTGCACTCTGAACCATGTGTCCTCTGCAATTGTCATTATCTTTCTTTTCTTGATGTTAAGCTGCAGTCCAAATTTTTCACATTTATCTTTGACTCTCAAGATTAACCACTGAGATCCTCCTTGCTTTCCCCAGAAATGTCAAATCATCTGCATATAGGAGGTTGTTGATAAGCCCATCGCTAGCAGAAAGCCAATTTGAGTTTCAAAACAACAAATCAATTCTGCTGTTAGTATTCCAGGCACTGATTCTAGATTATTTCCAAACCTTGCTGCTTATTTTTATCATGAAAGGCAAAATCAAGCATCTTTTGTTAAGGCTGCCTGAAGCCAGAAGGAAATAATATTTTGTTACTTCCATCTGGAATGGCTTCAACTAGCTTGCAAAAAAACAAAAAACAGAAACAGAAAAAAATGGGAAAAAAGCATGGGAAGACAGAAAGAACAAGAAGTTACAAGTTCCTGGCTGATTTTAATTACATAATTGTTTGCTTTATTTTTTTCCTTAAAAAAGGGAAGCACATGCTTTTGCAAATAAAAATTATTTAAGCTAACTGTTATGCCAGGATGAAAAAAAAACTTGTCTTTGTGTATGTGTGTGTGTGTGTGTGTGTGTGTGTGTGTGTGTGTAGCATGCAGAAAACATATGAATAAACAAGCATATAGGATTTTTTTTAAGTTGCATTAGTAGTATAATTGCTGATCAAGAGAAGTAATTGTTCCTGTTTGTAGTATGATATGTTTGAGTTCTGAGTCTCATTCTAAGCAAAATACAAAGAAATTGAAATGAGTTCGGAGGACAGAATTATGCAACTATTGGAAAAATGTATATGTTTAAACTTGAAAAGAGAAGATAAGGAGGAACTTTCCCAGAATTATTTGTGTTAGCCAGTGAAATCTGTTGTGTATGTACCATAGTTAATAAAGTATGAGCTTGAGGTAAAGTGCAGGGTTCTGGCCCTGCACTTCTGATTGGCTGTTAGGCGGCCAGATCGGATTGGTTAGTTCTTAGGAATCCGATTGGCCCTTAACAGAGGATTATTATTGGTTTAAAGAGCTAGCGTTCATAGCTCGCTATTGGACAATTCTCACAAGGGTTGCCTATATAAGGCAGAGTTCACTGTTATTGTTTTGAGAAATCACTATGCAATAAAGAGCTGAAAGTTCACATTCAGAGGCTGTCTCCATTTACTCCAACCCATGTCCAAGTACATAACACTGGCGACGAGGATGGGATATGGAGACGTCTGAACCTAAGAAGCCAGGAAGCAATACCGAGCACGTGATAAGACGACGCCAACAACGGAACCATGTCCGGCGGCATCGTACCACCCACTCTGTTCGATCCAAACCAAGAGGATTGGGAATCCTACATGGATCGCTTCCAAATGTTTCTCGAGACGAATAATTTGAAAGACGCTACGCCAGCAAAGAAGCGGGCACTGTTCCTGACGCACTGCGGCCCAGCTGTATTTAAAATGGCTAAAGCACTCGCCAAACCTCGAGAAGTGAAAGCCATGAGCTGGGACGACCTCGAACCCATCCTGAGAGACCATTACGCACCAACCCTGCCTACACTCGTGAGACGCCACGAGTTTTATCAGAGAAACCAGCGAAAAGGAGAGAGCGTAGCCGATTTCGTGGCGGACCTCCAGAATTTAGGGGGCCTCTGCGGGTTCGCCGATTTAGAAGAAGCACTAAGAGATCGAGTAATTCTGGGATTAGATGCACTAGGCGTGCAAAGCAAGCTGATGGCGAAAGGGCGACATCAGCCTTGCTGACGCCATCGCCGAAGCCACGGCTGCGGAGGTGACCAAAAAGTCGGCTGCACAATTACGGCAAAGCCGCACTCCGGCAACACAACCGACCAGCGAAATCTTACCCAACTCAGAAGGGCAGCTTGCGACAACGCACCACGAGGACCTCTCTTCGTCGTCAGACAGTGACGAAGAAGGGGTCCATCGACTGCGGTCCGACCGGGACCCTCGCCCGAAGCCCTTATGCCCTTGCGCTGGCTGTGGAGCAAACCATGCCAGGGCCGAATGCAAATTCCGCGACGCACTCTGCCATGAATGCGGGAAACGAGGCCACATCAGCTGGGTCTGCCGCAGCTTACCAGGACCCAGCCAGGCCTCAAAAGGGGCCAACTATCGCCAATCAACAGGAAACCGTCCTGTAAGGTGAGAGCCAGTAAACCACTTCTACAGAAATCGAGCTTTGCAAAAAGAAGAGGCTCACCATACTATCACTATAGGTCACGCCTCAGTTTTGGACACTAAGAAAATTCAAGTCACGGTAGCCATTGAGAACCAGCCTTGCCACATGGAGGTCAACTCGGGATCGTCCCTCTCGATGGTGTCGTGGAAGACACTCAAGCAACTTATCCCCACAATCCAACTCCAGGACCTCCAATTTCAACGCCTCATTCTCAAGGACTACCAAGGGAATCAAATCCCCGTGGTCGGGTCCTGCTGAGTCTGAGTCTCCTTCAAAAAGCATACAGCGTACTTACCTCTAACGATCATCGATAGAGATAGGCCTAGTCTATTAGGCCTCCAATGGTTCACGCCACTCAGCATCGAAGTGGCCAGCGTGAACCGAGTCGGTGGTTGTGAGTGGGAGGAAGACCTTATTTCTGAGTTCAGCGACGTCTTCGCGGACCGTTTAGGCGAGTATAAAGGGATCCCAATCTCATTTAGTCTAGATCCAAAAGTAGCCCCAATTCGTATGAAGCCCCGTCGAGTTCCATTCGCTCTTAAAGCTAAGATCAACGAACAACTCGACAAGCTAATTGCTCAAGGGCTGTTAAAGCCCATCGATCACTCTCCATGGGAAACCCCTATTGTAACACCCATTAAGCCAGACGGGTCAATCCGAATTTGTGGGGACTACCAGTTCCGGTGGTGCAGCACCTCCTCCATTCCTTGGGGGGGCAGAAAGGTTTTTGCTAAATTAGATTTAGCTCAACTACCAGTGGATGAAAAGACGGCCCAAGCCCAAACAATTGTAATGCACAGAGGTGCTTTTAAATGTACTCGATTGCAATTTGGGGTTAGTGTAGCCCCGGGGATATTCCAAAGCCTCATGGAAAGGTTGTTACAGGGAATCAAGGGCGTGGTTCCGTATTTTGATGACGTATTAATTGCAGCCCCTACCAAAAAAATCTTGCAGGATCATTTGAAATGTGTTCCTAAAAAATTCCAAGAGGCAGGACTTAAGGTGAAAAAAAATAAATGTCACTTATATACTGACAGTGTTGAGTTTCTAGGGTATTGGATTGATAGCCAGGGCATTCACCCTACCGAAAGTAAATTAAGGGTGATAAAAAATGCTCCCAGACCACGTAACAAGGCCAATCTCCAGGCATTCTTAGGCCTCATTAATTTCTATAATGTATTTTTACCGCATAAGGCGACTGTTGCTGAACCGTTACACCGGTTATTAGATAAAAAAGCATTGTGGGTATGGGGTTACCGGGAAGAACAAGTGTTCCAGAATGTTAAAAAATTGCTCACATCTGACTCTGTACTTATGCAGTATAACAAGACTTTACCATTAGTTATAACCTGCGATGGGCGCCATTTTGAGTCATGTACTGCCTAATGAGAACGAAGCCCCTGTTGCATACTTTTCGAAGACTCTTTCACAAGCAGAGTGGAACTATGAACAAATTGATAAAGAAGCTCTCGCAATCGTTTCAGCTGTAAAGAAATTTCATGAATATGTGTATGGAAGGACATTTACCATTATAACTGACCACAAACCTTTGCTAGGGATAATAGCTGGGGACAAGCCAACCCCCTACATATTATCCCCTAGAATGACCCGATGGTCAGAATTCCTAGCTGCTTATAATTATCGCCTGCAATATCACCCGGGGAAAGCCATTCCCCATGCCGACGCATTAAGCCGAGCACCGCTTCCAGAGACTCTCGACGATCCGGCACCAACGGCAACCACATTGCAGATCGAAACACTCAACTCGCCGCCTATGACCGCCTGAGACATCGCTAGAGAAACCAAACGAGACCACACCCTAGCACGAGTCCTAGGCTGGGTGGAACGCGGATGGCCATTGGACCAAGTCCCAGATGACTTTGCGCTGTTTAAAGCAAGACAGACTGAACTTTTTTCCCAAAAAGGCTGTGTCATCTGGGACAATAGAGTCATTGTCCCAGAACGACTCTGGAAGATGCTGCTACAACTTCTGCACGAGGGCCACCCCGGCATTGTGCGGATGAAAGCGCTTGCACGAAGCTACGCATGGTGGCCGGGCATGGACCGGCAAATTGAGCAGTGGGTCAAAGCGTGTGCCAATTGCCAACAAGCCAGCAACGCCCCACCAAAAGCCATGCCTACTGAATGGGAGACATGGTCTAGAATCCCTGGTCCAGAATCCACCTGGATTTCGCGGGGCCAACCAAAGGATATACCTTCCTGCTGACAGTCAACGCATACTCCAATTGGTTAGAAATTCATCGTATGACGGCCACAACATCCGAAGCAGTGATCAAGATCCTAAATAGACTCTTTGCAACCCACGGGTTGCCTGACGTCCTGGTGTCCGATAACGGGCCACAGTTTATGGCACTAATGTTCGAGCAGTACCTCGCTGACCGCAGCATCCGCCATGCGCTCACCTCGCCTGCACACCCTGCGACCAATGGATGGGCGGAACGCATGGTCCAATTTGTTAAAAAGACTTTGCAAAAAATGGACTATGACAATATCGATGACAAGGTCAACCAAATTATCTTTTTGCAACACATAACTCCACATAGCGTCACCGGCAGAACTCCTGCGGAACTACTGATGGGAGGAAGACTCCGTTCCCACCTCGACCGGTTGCACCCTGCTTACGAACCGGAAAAGCCAATAGGATCCAGTGGCCACTATCGCACCTTCCAGGTAGGAGACCACGTTTACGCACGAAACTTATCGGGCGAGCCGTTATGGAAAGAGGCAACGGTAGTGCGAGTGACCGGCCCCAAATCCTACGTAGTGAAATGCTTTGACAATAGACTGTGGAAACGACATATCGACCAATTACAGTCACGACTCACAATGGCTAGTCAACAACTCCCCCATGACCAAACCGAGGGGGGGGAGGTACAGAAGAAGATGATGTTCCAGGGAACCTGCTCGAAGGGAGCGACGAATCAAGTGAGACTCAGGAAATGGAGCAGGAAGGAGAATTGTTTGCACCTCAAGAAATTGCACCTGAGCAAGTAGCAGACCCACTGCCAAATAACAATCTACCTCAACAGGATTGCAATCAACCAGTCCAACGAAAATCCGAAAGACTTAAAAGACAACCATCCTATTTAAAGGACTATATAACTACACCGTAATTTAAGAAGCCAGGGGGAAGGGGTGTTGTGTATGTACCATAGTTAATAAAGTATGAACTTGAGGTAAAGTGCAGGGTTCTGGCCCTGCACTTCTGATTGGCTGTTAGGTGGCCACATCGGATTGCTTAGTTCTTAGGAATCCGATTGGCCCTTTACAGAGGATTATTATTGGTTTAAAGAGCTAGCGTTCATAACTCGCTATTGGACAATTCTCACAAGGGTTGCCTATATAAGGCAGAGTTCACTGTTATTGTTTTGAGAAGTCACTATGCAATAAAGAGCTGAAAGTTCACATTCAGAGGCTGTCTCCATTTACTCCGACCCATGTCCAAGTACATGACAAAATCCATCAGAGTTTTGGATTATCCCTTCTTCTTTTAAACACCCACATAAAGAGAATAGAAAAGATCACATCATTATTTTGTGGCCTTGTTTCTATGTATTCTAGCAATTACCTTTTGATACTTAGCCTTGGAAATTCTGAAGAGTTATCCAAGTGAGCTATCAGCTGACAGTTGTAGGTGGATCCTGGTAAGACAAAGTTGATGTGATCAGGTGACAGACTTTTAGAGATTTTAACACATCTTGCTCTGCGTATCAAACCTTCAGTTTGACAAAACAGGAACATGGAGTTTATGACTTAATTCTCTTCCTTGATGCTTAAGTGGAAGATGTATCAAGTTCTCCCAACTTCCACTGCCATTGCCTGCCAACTGAATATCATAATTATCACAATCTCATTCTTTAGGCTTAGCTGCTTCCTGCAGAATACAGAATAACACACCAGTTCTGCAACATATTATTCAGAACACCAGTTCTGAAACATATTATCTAGAACACTCATAGCAATATGAGTAAGCCCCTTGACTTCTGCACCTTGGTTGGTGGTAGAAACTTGCATATCAACCAGGAACCATTCCCTTGGGTAGGGGATGCAACATTGAAAATAAGCACAAACTAGAAATAATATTGTGTTCTTTTCTTTTGATTTCTTTTCTGTTCTTCAGTTTCCTTTCTTCCAGAGTTTGTAGAAGGGACAGGTCAGTTTTCTAATTAATCTGAACTGACAGCTTACAAAAAATGGTTTTTAAAATCAAACTGAGAACTGTGCGAAATTAGCCTGAAGGATACCAAGCTTGACTTCTTTGGAAATTCACTCTGTACTTTGAGAATCGTTCTTATAAGGCTGAATGTAGTTTGCTTCTTCAGTTCTTTTTCTGGGTGACCCAGCCTGTAGGGTAATTGAGGACTATCAGATCTCGGGGTCCCTATCTTCCATTGTCTAATCTATCACCAGTAGGCTCACTGTTGTTGTTCATCAGAGATCTTCAGACCAAAATGAGACAAGTTGTTGGCTGGGTATGCTCTAAATCTGGATTTCCACCATCAAGAGGAGGACCATAGGACTTGATGAACCACAGAAAACCTACAATGATATGATTTTAAGATATTATGGATCACTATTTAGTGGGCCTATGTGAGTTGGCTATGCTTTGCATCAGTAATGAACGTTCTGCAGGAACAATGCAGGTAGGATACAGGTCTTCCTGTCAAACCTCCTTGAGCAAGGATTTGGACTAAAACACCTCCTAGGTCCTTTGCAACTCTGTTATTCTGTATTCTGTAGGCCTCCTTATTGAGGTTAGACTGCACTTTATAGTAATATGATTCTTTGGACCATGGCAGTTTGCAGTTCCATTATTAGTAATAGGTTTCTTTGTATGGTGACTTGATATTGATATTGGTCAACACAAAATGAAGCACCATGACCTTCATTTTAGAAGTAAAGAGAGGCTTGTTTTAGGAAGTACCTTCAAGGATTTTCCATGAAGCTTCATTGACACAAAGCATACCTTCAACCTTTGCACAATCGAGCACTCTTTCTCTGAACCTTCAGGGTTCTCTTCAGGAGGTTCTATAGCAATAGCACTTAGACTTATATACCACTTTATAGTGCTTTACAGCATTCTTAGGAGGCAGATTAAACTTGTCTTCCAACCCCTTGAAGTTAGTTCTCTGCACGGTAAGTGCCAAAACATCAGGAAAGAGGAAAGACAATGTATCTGGACCAACAGGTTGACCAATTTTAATACATCAAGGGCACATTAAATTAGCCATGTAAGATTTTCTCCAATAATTGTCTCACAACTATTGGAAACTCACTACCCTTTGAAATTTATCCATGTCAAAGTCTGCTTACTTCCAGTAAGATTAGTGTTTGGGCTTCATTTTCTGGATTGGCATTAATGAGAACACAACGAAGGAAATTTAATTGGACATGGTTTTTGAAAAACAAAAACCAGGATATGAATGACTTTTTAACACATTCTATTGCATATTTAAACTTTATTTTTCTCAACATTCTGATGCCTGTGGTGTTCCTGAACACTTTAACAATGAAAAACATCTGCATAAAATGGAAACATGGGAATACTTTAAAATGAATTACCAGCCGTACTTGTCCAGATATGCAAATTACACTTTAATATAAATTGATCACAGGAGGCAAAAAAGCCTTCATACAACATTCTGTTTCCTTAGGAAGCATGTCATTACACTAGTATGAGTTACTGGAAAGGACAACAAAATAAATGTTTTCATATTGCCCAACCACATATTTAAACTGAGATGGAACAGGAGAGGAACAGTCTGACAATATTTCTAAAGGCAAGTTTTAGACCAATAACCATTTCCAGTGTAACCATGACACAGTATGAACATGACACAGTAAAATTGATACCTGTGTAAGTATATACTTCTGACAAAAACCATTGACAAATGTATACAGGTCCAAATGACTACAATTTGTTGCCATTTAAGAATAAAATTTAGAATAATAACTTACTTAGTATAGATGACAGAGATAGCAGAGGTGACAAATTTTATTAGAGAAAGACCAAGAAGAATATTTATCAATGACTGGAAACCCCTTATGGAATTTTTGTTTTATTTATTTTCTATAATGTTTATTGAAAGTTTCAAAAAAAATATTTTTTAAAAAAGAGAAACATGTTCTCACAGTTTTGCAACGTTTTCATAGCACTGTACATTTCTGTTAAGCCTGGGTTCCCCAACCAGTGTTAAGAAGACAAGCTAAACAGAATGTGCAGCGTTAGTCAGATAGGCATAGAGATAAATGTGTGAGATAAGTTTGTATGTTAGTTAACATACAGTAAAAATAACAGATACGCTTGTGCTATCAAAAATATAGTTTATTCCATTTAGAGTTTTATAGCATAGTCAAAATAACAATCCATTAGACATGTATCATTTTAGTCAGTCCATTCAAGGATATTTAATTAGCAAAGTCCGTGTAGAATATCCAATGTCAGTTCACTTACAATAAATCAGTCCTCTCACAGTTGATAAATCAACAGTCCTTTCTCTCTCCCGTTCCAGTAGGGGGAAAAAACGCAGTCTTCAGTCTATCCAGTAATTAGGGATCATCAAGCCAGAGAGAGCAAGCTGACATGCCTTGCTTCTTTTATGGTGCTTTTACAACCACTCCCTTAATTACATTCTTACAGTTAAAGTTACAGACACTTTAACTAACAAACCATGATAACATATTTATTATTTTACCTAAACCAGTTAGGGTAAACAATGTTATCCCTAACATTCTCCCCTTTTAGGTAATAATAATACTATAACTATTTACATCTTTAAATCATATTTGTTACAACTCTCTTTAAACTTAATTACTCCTTGAGCTTTTGTAAATTGGTCTGCAATGTTTTCTTCCGTCATGCAGTATTCCAATTTAATTAGCCCATTCTTTACAGATTCTCTAACATTTAAGTATCTTAAATCAGTATGCTTTGATCTAGTTTTCACAGCAATATTAGTAGCTAACTTTATGGCTGCCTGGTTGTCCTCGTACACAATAATGGAATCTTTTACAGTTATACCCATGTCTAATAATAACTGTTTGTACAGAATTAAGTCAGTGCATAGTAATGACAGACATGAAAATTCCGCTTCCATCGTGGACAAGCTGATATGCTGTGATATGATTGACCTCCACCCTATTAGTGTCTTACCAAATAATATAGCCATCCCAGATGTTGATTTTCTTGTGTTTATGTCAGTTGCAAAACTTGCATCTGCATAGGCACGAAGACTCAAATCATCCTTTGGTTCTATATGCAATGCATGGTTCATTGTTCCTTTAAGATATCTTAAAATTCTTTTTAATGATTGCCAATGACATTGTTGTGGATCTGAATTAAAACGTGCCAGCTGATTTACACTATAAGCTATATCTAGCCTAGACCAATTGCTTATATATGATAAGCTACCAATCAAAGATTGATATATAGACTTATCAAATTTGGGACTTTGATCATCAGTTTGGCAAACCTCCTGACTCATTGGAGTCTTTGCCGGTTTACAAAGTTCCATTTTATATGTTTTAATTAATTGGCAAATTTTATCTTCTTGAGATATCTTAAATCCATTTTTTTTGTTAATTGTCAATCTAGATACTTTTTAATTTCACCTAAATGCTTTAATTTTATCTTTTTAGTTAATAATGATATAATCTCATTAGCTTCATTATTAGTCTTAGTTATCAAAGCAATATCATCTGTAAATAATAACAATAATGACACCGTTCCATTATTTTCTCTTTTAAACACACATGATCTGCTAAACCAGATTTAAATCCTATATTGTTTAACTCTTTCACAATATATTGGTTCCACTCAAAGCCAGATTGTTTCAACCCGTAAAGACTCTTTTTGAGTTTCCAACAATCATTACTATTTACTTTATTGTCTTTTATAATAACTGGCTTTTTCAAATATATAGTGTGCTGCAATGGCAGTTTCTACATCTAAATGGTTAATGACATAGTTTTTCTTAGCTGCCCACACTAAAGCTGCTCTCAAAGATGTTGTTTTAAGACTTGGTGCGAAAACTTCATCGTAATCAGATGCAGTTTGATTAAATCCTTGAGCTACCAACCTAGCTTTATGGGAAACAGTCCCATCATTTCCAGTTTTTACTTTAAATATCCATTTGCACCCAATGGACTTTTCTCCTGGAGGTAATTTAGCATCTTCATATACTTTCATTACCTTTAATGAATTTAGTTCTTTTTCCATTGCCTTTTGCCAATTCTTCTGATCCTTAGCAGGATATATCCTAAGTTCATCTACACTAGTTGGAACTTTAGTTACTTGGCAAACTATACTTGCTTGATACCTATCAGGTGGTCTAGTTACACATGTAATATGTCTAGGTATTACAGGACTTGCAGGTGGACTTTCATTTATTAATTGTTCTTGATTATCTAACTCTTCCTGATCAACTGTTTCCTCTTGTTCTGGTCCTATTTGCTCTTCATGGACTTCTTTTATTGGACTCTTCTTATAACTAGTCTGTTCTTTTTGCCTTTTGTAGGATTCAATAATTACTTTGTTATTTAAATCTTGCTTTAATCTATTCCATCCTACATGTTCTAGGAATTTAGCACTAGCACTGGTGTAAACTCTAGATGTACCTGGTTCCCAGAATCTATAAGATCTGTGATTAGATTCATATCCTACAAAATATAATCTTTTAGCTCTATGCTGTCCTTTGTGTCTGAGTTGTGCAGGGATATGCACCCATGCTGGTGCTCCAAATGTGTGCATGTAATTTAAATCAGGTTTTGTACCATGCCACAGTGTGAATGGTAATTCACCTGTTGTTGAATTAACAACATTATTTAATATATGATTACCACACATTATTGCTTCTCCCCACAAATTGTCAGGTAATCCTGAATCAGACAACATAGTACGTGCCATTGATTGTAGTGTTTGGCCTCGTCTCTCTATAAAGGCATTATGTTGTGGCCTATATGGTGCAGACTTTTATGTTGAATACCTAACATTCTAAGTCTATTCTGGAATTTATTATTTGTAAGTTCCGCACCATTATCTGTTATAAGAGTTACTAATTTCTTTTTAGTTTTTCTTTCTGCAAATTTAATCCAATTAAATAGATTTAGATACGTTTCAGTTTTGCTCTTCATTAAATAGCAAAACCCATATCTAGAATAGTGGTCCATTATACTTAATATGTATCGAGCTCCTCCTACACTTTGTTTTTTTGGACCTATTAAATCGGCAAATACTACCTCTACAGGCTCTTTAGTAGTAAATCCATCAACTCTATTTGCCGGTATGACCTTGCTTTTCCTTTGATTACAAGCAAAACATTGCAAATACTTATTACAAGGTTTCAAACTTATTCCTTTAGATAGTTGAACAGTTCTCTTAAGCATTTTAAAATTTAAATGCCCTAGCCGTCGATGTAACAAACGAATACATTCATCATGAGGTTTCTTATTATCATAAACCGTGTTAGCCACCTCTAAACCATTATCATTTAAAACATATAATTCACCTCTTAAAGATGCAGTAATTTTCTTATCTTCTTTTTCAATTGTGCAGTATTTCCCCTAAAGGTAACTACATATCCTAGTTTAACCAAAATTCTAACTGAAATTAAATTAAACTTAAGTTGTGGTACATATAACATTTTTACATTCTCTTTTATGAAAGAACAATATGCTATACCTTGACCTTTAGCTTTCAGTTTCCAGCCATTGGCTAACGATATCTGCTGTGTACTCTGGGACATTTTAAAAAATTTTTTGTTATCATTTGTTATACAGTGGGATGCTCCACTGTCAACCACCCATAAATTATTTTTTATAGCTTCGTTAATACACATGGCTAACTCTAAATTTTTATTTTTATTTTGGTTACTTTTAGTATTCTGGCCAGCGTTCTGGCGCTTTGCTTTTTTACAAAATCTTGCCAAATATCCTCTTCCTCCACAATTAAAACACTTTTTAATTGCGTATGCAGTAGGAGATTCAATATCTTCTTTTTGAGGTTGCTCCCTCCTTAACTGATCTCTTTCAAGTCTTCTTCTTGCCTCTTCAATCAATCTGCCAGTTATATCAGTTAAAGTTAGGCTTTCCTTTGGCAAAATTTCAAGGGAAGTGACGTAGTTATCATAACTTTCGTCTAGTGAAGATAGAAGTATGTAGACTTGGTGTAGTTCAGAGAAAATAAGTTCTTTCTCGTGCAGTTCTTGAAAAATGCTTTTTATAGTTTTCAAATGACTAAGCATATCACCATTTGTTTGGAGATGCGTCCTGAAAAGCTTCCGTGTTAGATTTATGTGAGCACCAACGTTATCTCGGACATAAATCCTCTTCAGTTTCTGCCAACACCCAACAGCCGTTTGTTCTCCGCGGATATGAACAAGTTGCTGGTCAGATAGTGTTAGTCCTATTATGCAAAGAGCTTGTTCATTCTTCTGTTTAAAGTCTTCTATCTTTTGTCTATCTTCCTCAATCTCTGGATCCCATTCTTCTACATTTGGTGGATTTTCAATTATGTTCCACAGACCTTCTCTTTGTAGAAGTAGACTACATGTCATAGACCATGATACATAGTTTGTTCCATCCAGCTTGGATATAAAGGACAAATTTTGTAGATTGACTTGTGCCATGTTTTCTTATATGGATATAAAACTATAATTAATAAAACACAGCTGTCTGTTTACTGTAACGTGTAACAAGACAAACTCTCACTTTTTACATAAATCTGTTTTATCCTAGTTAAACTGATTTTGCAGCCTCTGGGCCCATAACCAGTGTTAAGCCTGGGTTCCCCAACCAATGTTAAGGAGACAAGCGAAACAGAATGTGCAGCGTTAGTCAGATAGGCATACAGATAAATGTGTGAGATTAACATACAGTAAAAATAACAGATACACTTGTGTTATCAAAAATATAGTTTATTCCATTTAGAGTTTTATAGCATAGTCAAAATAACAATCCATTAGACATGTATCATTTTAGTCAGTCCATTCAAGGATATTTAATTAGCAAAGTCCATGTAGAATATCCAATGTCAATTCACTTACAATAAATCAGTCCTCTCACAGTTGATAAATCAACAGTCCTTTCTCTCTCCCATTCCAGTAGGGGAAAAAACGCAGTCTTCAGTCTATCCAGTAATTAGGGATCATCAAGCCAGAGAGAGCAAGCTGCCGTGCCTTGCTTCTTTTATGGTGCTTTTACAACCACTCCCTTAATTACATTCTTACAGTTAAAGTTACAGACACTTTAACTAACAAACCATGATAACATATTTATTATTTTACCTAAACCAGTTAGGGTAAACAATGTTATCCCTAACAATTTCTATTAGTGTCAATTAAAGTCATTTGCTACAAGTAAATCTATAACATTTCCTAAATCCTTACTTCTTCATGTTATTATTGCAATTATAATACAATATTTATTTAATTATATTACTTTACATATATATACATAGCTATATATACATTTATCCTTATTTCCATTTTCCCTTGTTTGTTTAATCAATTTCACTAGACATCTTTACTTCCTTTTTATACAACCATTTGTATCATATATTCCAAATTGTAAAAAAACTCCCCCCTTCCTTGTTTTTTAGTAACATGGTTAGCCTAACCATTTCTGCACATCGGTGGATTTTATTAGTTATTGCCAGGTCCATGGGTATCATTGTTGATTTCCAATTTTGGGCAAAGACTATCCTTGCCGCTGAGATGATATGTGATTTCAGCTGCTGATGTTTTTTGCTCCATGTTGGTTCTTTTTTGATGTTAGGTGTCCATTTGAGGTCATGTGATATAGTAGAACCTAGAAATTTGAAGGTCTCTACTGTTGATACTGTGTTGTCTAGCATTGTAAGAGTTGGTAGTATGGGTTTCTTCTAAAGTCTACCACTATTTCTATGGTTTTAAATGTGTTCAGTTCCAGATTGTTCCAGTTACACCATGAGATAAGTTGTGTAACCTCCTGTCTGTACGCAGATTTGTTGTTGTCTTGAATGAGAAAATCACTGTTGTATCATCAGAAAACTTCAGTATTTTAATAGATGGATCGTTTGAGATGCAGTTATTGGTATAGAGAAGTGGAAAAAGCACACAGCCTTGGGGGGTCCCTGTGCTAATTGTACAGTTATCAGATGTGATTCTGCCTAGCTTCACCTGCTGCTTCCTGTCTGTTAGGAAGCTTATGATCCACTTACAAGTGTGTTCAGGTACTGCTAATTGGTTTAATTTACTTAGAAGAATGTCTGGAATGATGGTATTGAATGCTGAACTGAAGTCTACAAAGAGGACCCTTACATAGGTATTTGGAGATTCAAGGTGTTGCAGGATGCAGAGCCATGTTAACAGCATCATCTGTTGATCTATTTGCTCAGTATGCAAAGTGCATGGGATCTTACAGCAGATCCATGATGGTTTTCAGGTGGGACAGCACAAGCCTTTCAAAGATTTTCATAACTACAGATGTTTGAGCAATTGGTCTGTAGTCATTCAGTTCCTTGATGGAGGGCTTCTTTGGCACTGGGATGATGGTAGAGCATTTGAAGCAGGAAGGAACATAGCACATCTCTAGACTTTTAAGCAAGATGGAGTTATCTTGTCTGGCCCTGGTGCTTTTTGTTCTAACGATGCCCGGGTGCCCTTCATGTAACATGTCCAAAACCCTTTTCCGTAGTTTTTCTGGGATAACCACCCTGTCCCCCCAAAGTAAGCATTGGATGAGAACAACATCCGACATGAGTAGGTCTTTAGTCCAGTTGAATGCATTTTCCTCTCGCCTTCCCCAGTTCCAGGTGGCTGTCTTGTCCAACAGCCTATGCAACGGTTCTGCTACGGTGGCCTTTTGGGGCAGGAAAACATTATAGAAATTAATCAGTCCCAGAAACGCCTGTAGTTCGGTTTTATTTCTCGGCCTGGGGGCTTCCTTGATGGTCCTGATTTTTTTTCCATTGGGTGGATCCCGTGCTGGTCTAGAAGGTACCCTAGGAATTCGACTCTCTTGGTGCACAGCTGGCATTTCTCTTTCTTGACTTTTAACCCCGAGTCTTTGAATTTTTGAAGCACCTCCCTCAAACAGCTCTCCAATTGTTTTTGGTTGGCTGCTGACACCAGCACGTCGTCAAAATAGGGCACTACGCCCTTGATGCCTTGGAGCAGCCTCTCCATCAGGCTCTGGAAGACCCCCAGGGCTACGCTGACTCCGAATTGGAGCCTCTTGCAGCAGAAGGCTCCACGGTGGGTGACTATGGTTTGTGCCTCTGCAGTTTCTGCATCAACCGGCAATTGTTGGTAGGCTTGTGCCAGGTTGAGTTTCGTGAAAATCTTGCCTCCCCCCAGTGAGTGCAGAAGGTGCTGTACTACTGGGACAGGATAGGTGCTCTGTTGCAGGGTGTGGTTGAGGGTGGCCGTGTAGTCACCACAAATTCTCACCGACCCATCTGGCTTTACCAGGGTGACTATGCGGGTCTCCCACCTGGCATGGTCTGTTGGCTCGAGTATCCCTTGCTCGATGAGCTTGTTTAACTGCTCATCGATCTTAGGTTTGAGCTCAAAGGGTACTTGCCAAGGTTTGAGATGGATTGGGGCAATGTTAGGGTCTAGGTTGAAGGATATCGGGGGCTCTCGGTACTTGTCTAGGCTGCCGTCGAAGACTTCTTGGAAATCTCTTGCGAGCTGTTTCTCCCAGTCCGCCTCGGCGATGTGGTTGGTGCCCGTCACCTCTATTCCTAAGGGTTCGAACCAATGTAGACTCAAAAGGCTAGGGTGGGCCTTGTTCACGATGGTGAGGGGAAGTATTTCAGTGTGCCCTTTGAATGTAATTTTAAAGTGTCCAATTCTGACTACGGGGATGCGGTTCCCCTGG
This sequence comes from Hydrophis major, assembly GCA_033807585.1. Lineage (NCBI taxonomy): Eukaryota > Metazoa > Chordata > Lepidosauria > Squamata > Elapidae > Hydrophis > Hydrophis major. The sequence continues at coordinate 86,955,677 of CM066331.1, read as the reverse complement.
TAGTCCTTGAGGATGAGCTTCTGGCTTTCCAGTTTGTGTCTGTGGATGGTGGGCACCAGGCGCTTGATTTCCCACCAAGCGACCATGGAAAGGTAGGATCCAGAATCCACCTCCATTTTGCATGGTCGGTCTTCGATGCCCACCTCCACGTGTACCTTTCGGGCATCCCAGTTTGAAGCATGGTCAATAACAACTGTTTGGTGTGTCTCTTCTCGTTGTCGAGCCTTATTGAGACGCCTGTTTCTCCCTTCCCAGCTCCATCGGCTCTCAGCATGCCAGTCTTTGTTTCTGGGGGGGTGCCGTCTCATCTCCAGGGGCTGCTGTCTCGACGCCGGGGACTCTGGTTCTGCTTGAACCGGCATACTCTGGCGATGTGGCCCCACTTGTCGCAGTGCCAGCAGATTGCGTCGAGGAACCGGCATTCCGACCGTGGATGGTCACCCCCGCACCCAGCGCACTGGAATCCCGACATATGACCTCATCGCTCGCGCCGGTCACGTTCCGCCTGGAGCCAGTGGATGTCTTCCTCATCGTCCTCGGTGTCGGTGAGGGAGTCGAGGTCGCCATGATGTGTGGTGGTGGTTGCTCGGCAACTGGCTTCAGCATGCTTCTCAGGGGCTGGGGCTGCTTCGGTTTTCGTGGACCAGTCCGCTGTGCTTGCTTGCCGCATCCGGGTCACCGATTTCCTGGTCACCTCCGCTGCCGTTGCCTCGGCAAGGGCATCAGTGAGGGATATATCACCCATCACCATTAGCCGGCTTTGCAGGATGGGGTCTTTGAGTCCTAGGATGACACGGTCTCGCAGGGCTTCATCCATGTTGGTGAATCCGCACATGCCCCCGAGGTCTCCTAGATCAGCCACGAAGTTGCTGATACTCTCACCCTCCTTCTGATCCCTCCGGTAGAAGTTGTGCCGGCAGATGAGGGTGGGCACAGTGGGCGCATAGTGGCTTAGCATCATTGGCTCAAGGTCGGCCCAGTCCATCGCTTTCACATTGAAGGGCTTGGCGAGGGCTTTCGCTATCTTAAACACTGTGGGCCCGCAGTGAGCCAGGAACACGGCTCTTTTTTTCTGTCCACTTGCGTCCTTTAGGTTGCTGCTTTCCAGGAACATGAGGAATTTATCGATGTAAGATTCCCAGTCCTCTGCAGCCTGGTTGAAAGGTGCTAGCCATGATGCCAGTTGCTGGGCCACGGTGCCACGTGCAGGGTGGGTCTTTGTTCAGAATCCCACCTTCGTTGCCAGTGTTGTGTTGGTAGATCGGTCCCGAGAAAGGACGCGAGGCGAGTGACTTTTAAAAGCTCTTTATTAGTTAGGTAGATCTGCTTGCTTGGCTCAGATCGGTAGCGGCTTATATTGGTCTCGCACAGGGTGCTGCGGCCAATGGCAGCCGTTCAAATCTCCCGCAATCGGCTCGGTCAATCACGGTTGCTTCATAACGGCCAATCAGTGCCGCACACTCGACCAATCAGGTTGCTGTGTGTCTCAGCCAATCTGAATGCAGGTTTACAAGAATGCAAATACAGAACAGAGGCATTTTCAAAAACATTCCAATCAGTGCAATCTAGGCAGGCCTGGAGTTTCAGATTTGCCTCATCTGACCAAGTCCTCACTGATTTAATTGTTGGTTTCATGGTTTTAAGTCTTTGTCTGTAGGCAGGTACAAGGTGAATCATGCAGTGGTCAGAATGTCCCACAGCTGCTCGTGGTAAAGACCTATAAGCATCTTTTACTGTTGTGTAGCAATGGTCTAAAGTATTTTTGCCTCTGGTGGGACAATTTACATGCTGGAAATATTTTGGGAGCTCTTTCCTTAAATTTGCTTGATTGAAATCTCCTAAAATGATGGGAAAGGAACCTGGGTGTTGGCTTCAGCCTCCATAATTTGATCAGCAAGAGTTCATAATGCCTTGTTTACATAGGCTTATGGAGGAACATACACAGCTATTAAGAGAAATGAAGAGAACTCACATGGAGGGTAAAATGGCTTGCAGTTGATGTGTAAAGACTCAAAGTTTTCATCACATAATTTATATATTATAGTTATATCCTGAGACCATCTGTTGATATATACACATAATCCTCCACCCTTTGTTTTACCTGATGTCTCTTCAATTTTTAAGCATCTTTCTCATATTGAGAGTATATCTGCATTTGTGGCTACCATACAATTTTGAGGCTGTAATTCATTTATTATCAATTGTAGAACTACATTTGTTAGTGCCCCAGGTGGCCTGGCCTCATGAAAAATGTTGCTATATGAAGTTCAACAAATTGGAAAGCATAGGTGCACAAACATTTCAATTTTATTTATAACAATAAGCTTCCAAAGTTTAAAGTTTGCATCCTGCTAGCACACAGAATGTAATCCACATTTCTTTACATGTGCACATGTTGCTGCTTCAGAAACACAGCACCAACTGGAAAGGTTATGTGTTATTTACAAAAAAAAAACCCTGGTCAGTTTAAAACACTAAAATTAGATCTGAGTTGCAATGGAGTAAAAGCAGTTGCTACAGTCAGTTTTTGCATACTTTCATTCCAAAGTTCCCCTCTGAGCCTTGACATTTCATCCTCTTTAAATAACCAGTGTATTTGCATCTCTCTGGGACTTTCCATGACATTGCAAATGCTATTGTAGGAAGAAATATCCATCTGGTTCAGTTCCAAGCTGGGAGAAAGACACTGGAAACATGAAGGCTACGTTATGTTGATGACACCTTTGTAATTTTACGTAACCCGGACAGAGATTCCTTCCTGGACCACCTTAATTCATGCGAACAATCGGTAAAGTTTACCTGCGAAGGGGAGTCAGAGGAGCACACCCTTCCCTTCCTGGATTGTCTTGTGAAAAAGGCGGGCTCGGGGCGATTAACAACGACAGTTTTTAAAAAGCCGACTCACACAGACCGCTATTTAAATTACGAGTCTGGCCACAGTGTGAAAGTTAAACTGGGCATCGCAAACTCCCTGTTTACAAGAGCGTCACGTCTATGCACCGAAGAGGCTGACCGCAAGGCTGAAGAACGAGAAATCATCTCAACGCTGCAGAAAAACGGTTACCCTAGGCGGCTCCTAATTAAACAAGCCAAAAGAGTGCACCTGAAGGAGACGGCGCTTCGACTGAATACTCAAGCAGATGACTCTAGTCAGCGTCAACAAGACCGCCCCAGGACCATCGTCATCCCCTATGAACACAATACAAGTGAAGCCATACGACGCATTATGAACCGGGTTGGGATCCGTGTGGTGTTCTCAGCACCAAACAAACTTGGATCACAGTTAACACATCTTAAGGACAGACAACCCGCTACTATGACGGAAGACGTGGTCTACCAAATTTTCTGTTCAGAATGCCGAGTTTCGTACATCGGAGAGACATCGAGGGCGTTAGCTACCAGGTGTGATGAACACCGAAGACTAAGCCAAAAAACGGTCAATTCAGCGGCAGAGCATGAACAGTTACAGTCCTCTTCGGCTATTGCCGCGCATGCCTTGTCAACGGGTCATGCTGTAAACTTTAGTCAGCCTGCGGTGTTGCTGAGACACCAAAATAACTTTCGGGAACGACGAGTAAGCGAGCAATTACTAATTGCCGCAACGGACAATGTGTGTAATCGAGCTGACGCCGCTCACTTAAGCGCAATTTGGAAGCCCCTAATAGCCCAATTAAGGCTAACTAGGGGGCAGCGTCAACGGACCAAACCGCGTCTCAGCGACGAGGAGGAGTCAGCTACGTGACGACCGGTCACTGGCTTAATCTTAATAAGCCAATTGGATTAAAAGAACGGGAGCAGCGGTCATCCTTGGTTTTTATGACGGTTTTTATGACGGTTTTAACGTTTTTAACATTTGCCTTATTGTACTTCGCGGGTGAACAAGGGGGTTAAACAATCGCCCCCGAAATATATTCCGTCTTGGACTATACTACTGTGTGTTTTTTCAATTTTGGAATTATTCCAACCCATGGATTCAAACTCCACAGTCACAAGTTTTTTCTCTCGTTTGCGTGAACGCTACGGATTATTCGTCCGGAGACTCGCCGGAGGTCTAATCAATCAGGCAAAGTTGGAGGCCCGTTACGCCAACCATAGGATTTTCAACCGCCGTTGCTTACTCTCGCACATCATTCCAACCTCTCTGTATCTGAAAACACCACCAGGGGGGCAGGTCTTTCAGAGTATCGTCAAAAATGCCCAGCGGAAATTGTTGAAAGCTCGACTTCACGAGATCTGTGAGAAATTGAAGGGTATTAGACAAAAAAGGACACACATGATCGAGTCTTTGCGCAGCATACTTGCTGAGGAAGATATCGAGATTTTATTGACCACTGCAGATGCGTGGCGAACTCGAATGGACAGATTGTGTAGGACAAGACAGGCGGCCAAATTTGATCGACTGAACCTGGCCCAACATCCACCGCAAACGCCCACAGGTAACATGGGAGTGAAGAACCTCTCATCCAAAGAGCTCTCTACATCACAGACACGGTTGCTGGCAAAGGGACACAATTTCAACGTTCTGAAGGAGAACATATCGCCACTCGAAGTCATCCCACAAGTGGAAGCGGCGCTAGGAGAATTATCTTCAGAAGAAGCTGACATAGTACGAACCCAGGTCGCAGGGGTACTCCATAGAAGGACAAAAAGCGGGTCGAACTTAACTAAGGAGGAATGGAAGGCGTTGAAGGAATTGCGTACTGACGATTCCATTGTCATCATGAGAGCTGACAAAGGAAACTGTACAGTGGTAATGGATAAAAGTGACTACACCAACAAGATGAAACAGCACCTTTCTGAAGGCCCGTATGAAAAAGTCGAGAAAAAACCGGCGTCTACGGTGATGAACGGTTTAAAAAAGGACGCTTGTCAGGCGCTCTTCCGGTTGAAGTCAAAACTTGGAGAGAACGTTTGGTTCCGCATAAAACCTAAGAACAATAGATGCCCAAGAATCTATGGACTTCCAAAAATACACAAACAAAACGCCCCACTCAGACCCATCGTTGACTTCATCGGGTCACCGACATATGGGTTGGCGAAGTTCTTGTCAACGCTGCTGACCCCACTTGTAGGTAAAACGGAGCACCATGTCAAAAACTCAAAACATTTCGTCGATTTGTTGAGCGGGGTGGAGATGACAGAGGAGGACGGTATGGTCAGCTACGATGTGACGGCGTTATTCACAAATGTACCCATTAACAAAACCCTAGAAGTCATCTCATCTCGACTAGAAGAGGACCCCACGCTGCCCCAAAGAACGGCACTGGAAGTTATTGATATTGTCTCGTTGGTACGGTTGTGTGTTAATGCAACGTTCTTCACCTTTAGCGAGGAATTGTACAGACAAACAGATGGCTTACCAATGGGCTCACCAATCTCAGCAATTCTAGCCAATGTGTTCATGGAGCATTTTGAAAAAAAGGCGTTGCAGAGCTTTACCCGTCCCCCAAAAGTCTGGCTACGTTATGTTGATGACACCTTTGTAATTTTACGTAACCCGGACAGAGATTCCTTCCTGGACCACCTTAATTCATGCGAACAATCGGTAAAGTTTACCTGCGAAGGGGAGTCAGAGGAGCACACCCTTCCCTTCCTGGATTGTCTTGTGAAAAAGGCGGGCTCGGGGCGATTAACAACGACAGTTTTTAAAAAGCCGACTCACACAGACCGCTATTTAAATTACGAGTCTGGCCACAGTGTGAAAGATAAACTGGGCATCGCAAACTCCCTGTTTACAAGAGCGTCACGTCTATGCACCGAAGAGGCTGACCGCAAGGCTGAAGAACGAGAAATCATCTCAACGCTGCAGAAAAACGGTTACCCTAGGCGGCTCCTAATTAAACAAGCCAAAAGAGTGCACCTGAAGGAGACGGCGCTTCGACTGAATACTCAAGCAGATGACTCTAGTCAGCGTCAACAAGACCGCCCCAGGACCATCGTCATCCCCTATGAACACAATACAAGTGAAGCCATACGACGCATTATGAACCGGGTTGGGATCCGTGTGGTGTTCTCAGCACCAAACAAACTTGGATCACAGTTAACACATCTTAAGGACAGACAACCCGCTACTATGACGGAAGACGTGGTCTACCAAATTTTCTGTTCAGAATGCCGAGTTTCGTACATCGGAGAGACATCGAGGGCGTTAGCTACCAGGTGTGATGAACACCGAAGACTAAGCCAAAAAACGGTCAATTCAGCGGCAGAGCATGAACAGTTACAGTCCTCTTCGGCTATTGCCGCGCATGCCTTGTCAACGGGTCATGCTGTAAACTTTAGTCAGCCTGCGGTGTTGCTGAGACACCAAAATAACTTTCGGGAACGACGAGTAAGTGAGCAATTACTAATTGCCGCAACGGACAATGTGTGTAATCGAGCTGACGCCGCTCACTTAAGCGCAATTTGGAAGCCCCTAATAGCCCAATTAAGGCTAACTAGGGGGCAGCGTCAACGGACCAAACCGCGTCTCAGCGACGAGGAGGAGTCAGCTACGTGACGACCGGTCACTGGCTTAATCTTAATAAGCCAATTGGATTAAAAGAACGGGAGCAGCGGTCATCCTTGGTTTTTATGACGGTTTTTATGACGGTTTTAACGTTTTTAACATTTGCCTTATTGTACTTCGCGGGTGAACAAGGGGGTTAAACAATCGCCCCCGAAATATATTCCGTCTTGGACTATACTACTGTGTGTTTTTTCAATTTTGGAATTATTCCAACCCATGATTGGAAAGTTGGTTTAATGATTAAGTCGAACCATGTTGGTTCTGGGTAGCTGGCCACATGGAGTTGAGAGTGAGGGGCTTTTATAACTTTGAACTTCCTGTTCCTATGCAAGACTATGTATTCTATTGGCTGTTGTAGGGGTCATATCTGTAGGTTGTTTGAGCTACATTTGGTTGAAGCCTGGAGGGTGATATCCCCAGGAGATTGTACAATGTTGTAGATTGTACAACGTTGTAGATTGTACAATGTAGATTCTACAATCTGCTAGATTGTAGAAGGCTAAATCCTATTAGGTCCTGAGGGTCACGTCTTAATCCCATCATTCTGGAGCTGAAGGTCTTTCATTTTGTTGATAGGCTGGCCCACTCTTTCTCAATGGGCACAAAATATCTGCTGGGGGCTATTAAGAAAGATTTGGGACTGTTTTCTGTCTCCAAGAGTACATTTCTCCTTTAAGGAAATATAATATTCTGCCTTTCCTAAAGTATTTCATTCTTCTGGGAGGGGGTAGCTTCCCACACTATTATCCTTCTAGACATTTCAAATCTTACATTATAGGATAGCCTTGCTGCAAAATAACATTTTGGAATAACATTTTTAATATATGCCTTCTGGAGCATCCAAAATAACTCTGTATTATTTAAAATCAAGCCATCTCCTAACTGCAGTTTAGGATCAACAGGACAAAGAAGGCTTCATGTCATTGAATGTTTCCTGTAACAGAAGAAAAGAGTCAGTTAAAGAAAGTTAACATAAAACAGCTCTTCAACACAGGGGATTTTCTTTTACTGCATTCAGAAGGGCATAAGGAAGGGATAGGTTTATTTGCCTGCTTGTCACCCAAGTTAGCTTGAAACCTGAGACTACATAGAAAGTAGTTACAGTTCAGGGTAATTGAGTGCAGGAAATGAGTTCTGAATAGATCTCTGTAGAATTTTCCCCTGCCTATAAAACTACCTAATTATGCAATAAATCTGCTGCACTCCCCCCCCTCCCCCCCAGGAATACGTTCTATCAGACTTAACTTTTATGCACAGGCCTCTTTTTAAAAATTAAATGTTGCCTCGTCATTCCACAAGTATGTGCCCAAGGAGACTTCTTATTTGTTCAGTAGTGCAAGTCCTTCAGTGACCAAATTACATGAGAACTGCAAAAATAATATTACCTCAAGTACTTATATCCCAACACTTGCAAATGAAAAAGGAGAGGCTTTTTGAATTTTTCTCTTCTCCCCTCATAGTAGAAATATTCTACCTGTTCTGTGCTGTATTATATCAGTACCACCTAAATTTTGGAGTTCAACCAGGGGTGGGATTCTACCTGGTCGGTCCAGTTCTATAGAACCAGTTGTTACGGTTTTGCTCAGTTCAGAGAACCGTCAAATCGCACCACTGGCTGGCCCTGCCCCACCCTGCCCTGCCCACTCACTCCTTACCTGGCATGTGCACCAAGCAACTGGCCTGCTTTAGCCTAATTTTTGATAAGTTGCTATTTTTCCTTTTATTTTCATACCATCAGCTGTTCCTACTATCAGCTGTGCCGGGAGATTTATAAAAGCTTGAAAGCAGGAAATTGTTGAAAATCTTGCTTTCTAGCTAATCTAAAAGCAGAGCTGAACCTTTCTTAGGACTGAAGCTTCTATTTTTCAGTGCAGTGGGAGAAAAGTTCTGTTTGTCTGTTCTTAAAGGGTTTAAAGGTGTCGTTGGGTTCAATTTCTGGCCATCCCCTCTCCACCCAGCTCGGAACCCGTGCCAAACATGAGTCTTTTTTGGTTTCCAATGCGATGTCTTATGCTGTTAGTGGAGGTGAGGGAAGCGTCTCAATTTGTAGTGTTGATAGTGTGGGAGCTGGGTCATCTAGAAGTTCTGGCAGTGGAGAACGGCTCAAAGCGTCTGCATGGGGGATGGTTTTCCCTGGTCGGTGTCTCAACTGGTAGTCGTAGGCTACAACCCAAATGTGGCAAGCTTAAATCATGTCATTGGATGTTTAGCTGCAGCCAGCTCAATAAAAGGAGCTGCTGCGGCCAGGCTTTTTCACTCTGATCAGAAGTCACTAATAAAGAGTTGAAGTTACTATCCGAGGTCTCGTCTCCGTTATTGCGCCTATCCTTCCAGACACAACAGTTAACATCATCACCCAAAAGATTACTGGTTGCCCTCTCCTTTCTTTGGAAGAGCTTTATAGCTCTCGCTTCCTTAAGGAAGTTCAAAACATTCTCAAAGATCCATCTCATCCTGGGCACCCTTTTTTTGAACTATTACCATCTGACAGACAGTACTGAATAATAAAAACAAGGACAAACAGGCTGAAAAACAGCTTCTATCCCAGGGCAGTAGCTCTTTTGAATTCTACTGTGTGGTGCAATGTTGGTGTGGTGTCACGGTTTTCAATTCAATGTGTGGACTGTGAAGGATGTGTGCTTGTGTTTATTTTTCACGGTCATGATGTGTGCACTGAAGACGGTGTTTGATCTCGTTGTATGAGGTGCAATGACAGTAAAGTAAGCTAAGTAAGTAAGTAAGCAAGAAGTATATTACAACCACAACTGAGCTCAAAATTTCCCTTGCTAGGATATTCCCCACAACCGTACAATCAAAACCTTATGCCCATATTACATTCATTGCATAGGTTAAAAAAAGGGCAGGGTTTCAATCAGTGGTGGGATTCTACCAGTTTCCCTACCAGTTTGGTGACTGTGCACTTCGCGCAGGCACAGCTTTCCAAACATCAGTTGAGTCTCTGCCGTGCCAAACAGCTGAGAGGATAAAGAACAGAAAAACGCAGGGGCTGGTGGGAGGGCCAATTCTGTGCTTGCTTTCTTCTTTCTCCTCTCAACTGATTGACAGAGCTTTTTTTAAGTACCAGTTTGGCCGAACTGGGCCAAACCGGTAGTATTTCTCCACCGGTTTCAATCAAACAGTCCTGTTGGAAAGTTCTAACTGTAACTGATTCTGTTAAAAAGCATGAATCAAGGCAAAAATGGACTGATCTTGGGTACTTATTGGAAAGCTGAGAAAGTAAAACAATAATTTGTTTGCATCGATAGAGTGCAATTAATTAATTCATTGAATCATTTTATTGAATGCATGAAATGATTATTTAATTTAACAGAAATGCATTTACTTCCAAAACTGGGGATAGCAAGAAAGATTGCAGGCCTAGCTTCCATCAATGAGATTTAGAATGTTTAAATTCAGTTTCTTTCAAATTACTTCCGATCAATATGAGGTGTATGGAATGATGGGGTTTGTAGTACAACAACCCCTGGAAGCCCAAAAGATTTAGGAATCAGAGTTGTCATCGGATGTCAACAGGTTCTGGAAGCTGTTCTGCAGCTGTTTTTATTATAATCACAAGTGTTCACTTTCAAATAATTAAACTTCCAATACTTTCCAATAATATACAAATAGACTATTTGATTTGACTGCTTTGATTATCTGAAAGCAAATACTTGTGGTTGTAATCACATTCCCATTCAAAATATGAAATGGTTCCGCGGATAGCCAGGTCATTAATGTTTACATTAAAGGAACAAATCTCAAAATCACTTTAAGAAAGGAATTAATTTTGGATTAGTTTGAGCAGCTTTTACCTAGATCCAATAAATTTTCTCTTCTTGCTTTCCTGGGCTAGCTAAGAAAAATGTATTTAAAAGAATTGACTGCTTTTTAATTGGATTTTTTTTTAAAGGGTTTGTCCTTTGACTCATAAGACAGAAAGTCTGGCTTCCTAAATTGAACTCCTTCCAAACAGATAACTCATATAATTATGAAGGTGTTTAAGCATCTGAGAGACATAAAAGATAAACAAAATCTCTTTTGTAATCTGGATGCAGGAAGAAACAGTGGGGGAGAGAAGTGTAACTAATTATGCGATTGTGCAAATATAAGCAGAAAACTTCAGAACTCAGTCTGGATTTTGAAACTGATCATTAGAGGAACAAAGAAGTACAATGGAATGGGCATCTGAGTAAACTATATAACAAGAACATAACAAATATGTGGACAAATTTGAAGGGATATTGAAGACATTCTGCTACAACAGTAATTGGTATCTTTCTTAAGATACATCTTTTGGGGTCTTTTTGGGGAGCTGGGGATGGAGTTCAAGGACACTAGGGGCATGTATAATCATCATCATCATTCTATCCATTGTCTATCTACTGTATGGCCTCTTCTGTATGTTTCCAACCAACACGGTGCTGAGCTTTCTTTTGAAAGTTGGGCCCGCAATAATGGCTGATGTCATCATTCCATCTTGTTTTAGGTCTATTTTATGGATGCTTTTTATCAACTGCTTTCCCTCAGTTCTTCTTGATATGTGACCAGCCCAATGGTATGCTACTGGTTTGTCCTGGTTCAGGCAAACTGGTAGTAAAAATCACTACTGGTTCGGCGGAAAGCCTCCGATCAGCTGAGAGCAGGAAAAAAATGCCTCCGACAATCAGCTGAGAGGATAAAAGAACTGAAAAGCACAGCGGTGGGAAGGTCACTCCTAGCTTTTCATTTCTTCATGCTGTCAGCTGATTAGCTTGTTAGGTGCATGCGCATTAGGGAACCGGTCGTGACTAAGGTAGGATCCCATTACTGGACCAGCCCATTTCCATTTCAATTCTTTTACTCTCTTGATGGCATAATACATTTTTGCTTGTTCTCTAATCCAACTGCAGTTCTTTCTATCTTGTCTTGTGATACCTAACATATATCTTTCCATGGCTCTTTGTGCCACTTGTAGCTTTTATATTGATTGCGAGGTTAGTGTCCATGTTTTGTTGGCATATGTTAGAACAGATAGCACTCACTGATCAAAAACTGTTCACTTCAGGCATAGAGGGAGGTTGTTCATAGGAGGCACATGTAGGTATATAGAAATTCAAAGCCAATGTTTTTTTTTTGTCTGATTTTGTTTTTTTGTTTTTAGGGTTTGGTAGGAATTAATCCATAGCAAAAAAAAATATATGATTTTTAAATTTTTTATTACTTCATCAAAAAAGCAATAAAGTAGCTCATAAAGAGACAATAAACATGCAAATTAGCAATATGTAAGATTATAATTGCTACTTCTCTGGGGTTTGAAGAGACAGGTACATTATAATGGAGTTTTAAAAAATATGTTTGAACAATCTTTCAATCTTTTGATCATGTTGGGTTTCTTAATATTATTTTTTAATTTTCTAGGAATGTTCAACCACCCTTCAGTGCTCAATCTAATCCTGAAGTGCATTTACATTTTGTGAGACACAGCAGAATCATCATGGAGTTGATTAATTCTCGTACGTCTACTGTTATGTCTACTGTTACCAAATTAAATCTGGAATACTCCCTAATTCAGATTTGCACAATTATTCAATATTAGAATTATTTTCTTTTAGAAACTGATGTACAACCAAGGGATTTACACTACTTGAAATTTCTTGAATACAATAATGAACAAACTTACAGGAATGTCCCTACTTAACAGACTTTTGATTTGCCAAACTTTCTAGGATTTCGTCCCCATAGGGATTGTCATAAACTATATGTTTCACCTTGTGAAACATACAGTTTGAAGTATAGTGTGAAACATGTAAAAGTCCTGAAGGTTAATTGATTACTATGTATATATAATCCTTGAGAGCAAGTGGTATTTGATCCATTGTCCTCTACTGTGTCTCTAGTATCACTGCTTCTTCGTTCATATGTTGTTCATCAGATCTTCACTACTAACCATTAATCATGAAAAAGAAAAGAAAATTATGCAGTCTGTCTATTCTTGTTTCTTTTCCATTTATTTTTGATAGCCTAGATTCAGCCTGAAACTCAAAGATCGTTGACCAAAGACCAAAAAAGGGAAATAAAGACTTTACAAACATTTTCAAATAAGTACCCTTCCAAGTCCCTTCCTATCTCACTTCTATTATTCTAGCTTCACAGTGCTATATGCAGAAACTTATTTCCTTTTCTTTATTTGCATTTTATTTGAGAAGTAGAAAGTACCTTTTTTCCCCCTTTCTCCCTCACTTCTGCTTCCCTGACCCTAGCAGAAACTGTCTTACCTTGCAGATTTGAAAGAAGTTACAATGTAATGTTGATGGATGTTAGAATTATTATATTATGCTTTGTTCGGGTATTTTCCCACGTCATTGTAGTTGTGCTTTTAAAGTTGTAGTGACGTTTCAGCAGAATCTCACCTGCCATCATCAGGCTTCTATATAGTGAACACTATACAGAAGCCTGATGATGGCAGATGAGATTCTGCTGAAACGTCGCTACAACTTTAAAAGCACAACTACAATGACGTGGGAAAATACCCGATAAAAACTGAATGCCATACATATATGTGTGTGTGTGTGTGTGTGTGTTGTGACTGAAAGGATCGATCCTGCTGTGAGTTTTGACTCTGATGACTCTGAAGATGAAAGGGTGGAGCCTGCTGTGAATGTGGAGTCTGAATTATCAGAGGACACAGATGTGAGCCAGGAGGATGAGAGATTATCGGACAGACAATCCTCGCCAGAGCCTTCGAATTCACTCATGCCAGCAACAGATCCACAAAATGAGTCAGAGGCTTCTAATGGGGAAACTGACAGATCGTGGATTGATGCTAGAATCAGGAAAAAAATGAAATGCCAAGTTGAAGGGAGGCGTCAAGCCAGACATTGATTAGAGAGACTGACACGCCCATCCAGGTGATTTAAGGAGGACTGCTGATTCTCAAACTTTGCTTGGAAGCAAAGTGTTTGATGTATCAAAAGGATACATGTGGAGTGGCTTTTGTAATTTATAGACATTCTGAATTACCAGGCAGATTCCGGGAAGTCTGCCAAGGACTGAACTATAATTCTGTTAACCCTTTTTTAGTCTGGCTCTGTTTTGTTTGAATATTTTGAACTGTGGAACTCCTTGTTCTCACTTGTGAATACAGGTGAGACATAACATTTTTGCTTTCAAGCCCACCAAACCATCTTCAAAACAAGATGGACCAAACCCAACTGCAGAGTTTGGTGGAGCAGCAACAGCAACAGATAAATCAACTACTTCAAGTCAATGTGACTCTTCAAAATCAGGTGACACAACTGGTGAATCATATTTCCAGTTTGCAAAGCCTTGCTGCTGCTCCCTCAGCCCCTCCCTTGAGAAAAAGCCCAGTATCCATGCCGGAAAAATTTTCAGGGCAAATGGACATGTTCCCGGCATTTATGGGTCAGTGCCAATTTTTTATATCTCTGAGGCCTGAAGATTTCCCAAATGACCTGGCTAAGGTAGGATTTATGATTAGTCTTTTATCTGGGCAGGCTGCCAAATGGGCTAGTCCCTTGTTAATTCAAGATAGCCCGTTGTTGGACAATTTTAGGCGTTTTCTACAACAGATGAGAGTTATGTTCGAAAACCCAATTAAAATACAAACTGTGGCTAGAAGGTTATGGGACATTTATCAGGGGAAACGTCCCCTGCAGGAATACATTGCAGAATTTCATTTGCTGTGTATGGACTCTAATTGGAACGAACAGGCTCATATGGCTGCATTCCAGGAAGGCTTGTCTGATGCCATCAAGGATGAGCTAGTCCATGAAGAGTGGGCTTCAATGTTGGATGTATTGGTAATTCAGTGCTTACATATTGAAGCCCGTTTACAACAGCGCAGAAGTAAACGGCCCATTGTAGAACCACCTTTGTTTTCTCGTGCACAAACCACACCACCGAGAGTTTTCCAAACCATGGTTAAGGCTGAGGAGCCAATGGAGTTAGGCGCACTCTGCCCTCACTTAATGGCGTGAGAACGTTCGAGAAGGTTCCAGGAAGGCTTGTGCCTTTATTGCAGGGGTCTGGGACATTTTGCAAATTCCTGCACTCGGAGAGGGACTCGCAGACCCATGCCTGAAACCACTCCTGGCCTGTCGGGAAATGGGGTGGGCCCAACCTCGGGGAAACTCTAGGTCGGGCATGTCCTATACCCCCATCCCAAATTGCTGGAGTAAATCCTGGCCCTCCTCGGTATTTACTTTTGGACACTCGTATCTTTTTGCAATCCCAGAAGGAGGGAATTCCCGCCATTGCGCTGGTGGATTCGGGGGCTACAACCAGCTTTATGGACTGGGCTTTTGTCAAACATTTTGAAATTCCTTTGATTCCTGTGGATCCACCCATTAAGGTGGAAACAGTAGATGGGCATGAACTCAAGTCTGGGCCCATTCGTTTTGCCACCCAGCCAGTACGTATGCTTATTGGGGATCATGAGGAGGAGATAAGTTTTTATGTCACCTCGAACCTCCATCTCCCTTTGGTTCTCAGAGTGTCCTGGCTGTGTTTGCACGATCCATTGGTGGCTTGGGCGCAGAACACCATTTCTTTTCTAAAGTCTCCAATGTGTGGACCATCTGAGACACATCTGCGCTGGCCAAGATATCGCCGCTCCTGCTGTTTCAATTCCTTCGGAGCTGTTGGACTTCTCTGATGTTTTCAGCGAACAGGAGGCAGATCAATTACCACCACATCATGCTTATGATTGTCCCGTGGACCTGATACCGGATGCTCCATTGCCAAAGGGTCAGTTATACTCCATGTCAGAGCCTGAGTTGGTTGCGCTTCGAGAGTTTTTAGACAAAAACTTAGCTCGGGGGTTTATTAGACCTTCGTCGTCCCCCCTTTCGGCTCCCGTTCTTTTTGTTAAAAAGAAATCAGGAGAGCTTTGTCTATGCTGCGACTACCGATGGTTAAATGCCATCACTGTGAGGAATAGCTATCCCTTGCCGCTCATTCCGGAATTGATGGAGTGGTTGCGGGAGGCTACTATCTTCACTAAACTAGATCTGTGTGGGGCTTACAACCTGGTTCGGATGCGCAAGGGGGACGAGTGGAAGAAGGCGTTTGGCACTCATTATGGTCATTTCGAGTACACTGTCATGCCATTTGATTTGACCAACGCTCCCGCTGTATTCCAGCATTTGATGAATGACATTTTCTAAGACATGCTGGATAGGTTTGTTGTGGTGTACCTGGACGACATTTTAATTTACTCTTGGTCCGGAGATCACCATCTCCAACAGGTTCGTCAAGTGCTTCAGTGTCTTCGGGAGCATAAACTCTACGTGAAACTAGAGAAGTGTTTCTTTTTTCAGTCGTCGATAAAGTTTTTAGGACACATCATTTCTCCCGAGGGCATTGCTATGGACCCTAAAAATGTCGAGGCCTTGTGCAGTTGGGAAGCCCCTCATCGAGTCAAGGACGTACAACGTCTTTTGGGATTCACCAACTACTATAGGACCTTTATTCTGGACTTTGCTTAGTTAATGGATCCCATAACTCAGCTCCTCCGTAAGAAGGTCCCGTTTCTGTGGGGGGCCCTGCAACAACAGGCTTTTGAAATTTTAAAGAAAGCGTTTGTGGCCAAGCCGATATTGAGGCATCCTGATCCAAATCATCCATTTGTGGTTGAGACAGATGCCTCTAATGTTGCTATCAGAGAAGTACTGTTACAAGCTCTGAAGGACGGCGTGCCTCTTTTCCCATGCGCATACTATTCTAGGAAGCTCACAGCTTCTGAGCACAATTACACCATCTGGGAAAAGGAATTGTTGGCTATAAAGGCTGCATTTGAGACCTGGAGACATCATTTAGAGGGGGCTCGGCACAAGGTAGAGATTCGGACAGATCATCGCAACTTGGAACATTTGTCTACCGCTAAGAAGTTGAACCAATGCCAGATTCGGTGGTCTTTGATTTTCACAAGGTTCAATTTCTCCGTCACTTATGTTCCAAGTAGACAGAATTGGAGGGCAGACAAGTTGTCTCGGAAGCCCGAGTATATCGGTCCCGAGGATCCTCTTCCTCTACGAACGGTGTTACCACCAGAATCCTTGGCCGTACTTCAAGACCCAGTAGATTTGTGGGCTCACATATGGGAGGCACAGCGATTGGATGCATGGACGCAGCAGAAAAGGGGGGAAGTTGGACCTGATTCCCCATGATCCTTTGAAGAGGGCTTGCTAAGACATCGGGATTTATTGTACATTCCCACCAGGATGCTTAGAGCCCTCATCATGACGCAAAATCACCAACTTGATCCACAAAAACACACTGAGACATAATAGAGACCCAGAAGATGAACAGACCCATGGAACAGCTGTCCTGCCCTACATAAGAGGCACTACAGACAAAATTAGAAAGATTCTATACAGACACCACATCAAGACTGCCTTCAAAACAGACAGAAAAATAGCAGCCATCCTCAGGAACCCCAAAGACAAAATTGACCTGGAAAACCAAGGCATATATGAAGTCCCCTGTGCATCATGCCCGGCCACATACATTGGACAGACCAATAGAAGAATAAGCACCCACCTGGATGAACACAAAAATGCAGTCCAAAAGCTGGAACACACTTCCTCACTAGTCCAACACATGGAAGCCACAGGTCATAACATCAACTTCAATGGCACCAAAACCCTAGCCACTATAGAAAATCCCAGCCACAGAATCATCAGAGAAGCCATAGAGATTGAAAAAAGACCAGAAAGCATGAACAGAAGAGATGATTCCACCAGGCTGTCAATCATTTGGAAGCCTGCACTCACAAACAAAAAAATCTCCACACCACAAGCCAGACAAACACCTGGGCACAAACAGATCCCCCCTGATACCTCCAGCTCAAACACACCCCAACCAGGCACCCAGATGAAACCCAGCTTCCTAACTAATGATAGCCGTTCATTTACCCAAAGCCAAGCTGCACTAAAGGCCTCCAATAAAGTAACACAATGTTGCCAGCCAATCAAGATACAAAAAGAGCCAAAAAAACAGACAGAAGATATTAGAAGCAGAACACAGCAAACTCCAAGACCAATAAACGCACACCAAGACTCTCAACCAGCAGGTACTTACATGTCTGGCATTCAGCTTTGTTCGGGTATTTTCCCGAACAAAGAAATGTAGAAAATTATAGATATATATTATAGATATTATTATAGATATTAACCAATGTTAGAGATGGATTACCCTTGCATCAGCATGGGAATATTTCAAGTGTTGGAATTGTGACCTTGACATATAGTTTGGACAAAAAATTATTGTGCTTATAGCTTATAGCTATATAGCAATAGCTTATATTGTGCTATAGATGGCTTCAGTTTGAGAGGACTCGAAGAATGTAGTTTTTGACAGGCTGTCTAGTGTCTGGAGTATTCTATTAGGAGTAAGGCCCTGGACATCAATCAAAGAAACAGCAGAATTCAAGGGAATCCAAAGATTGAAAAAACTGGGGTTTAAAAAAAATGATAAGGGTAAAAATGATGGACAGAGCAGCCATCAGTGAACAACTACAATGATATCTCTGTCCTCATTGATAATTTGATGAATCAAGTGAAAACATGCTGAATACAAAAACCAATGGGTACTGAGAAAACCATGTGACATATCAGATGACCTAATTTGGCTGGAAAAAATAGAGAAGCACAAGGCAACTGACACCAGCAAGTTCTTCCTTGCATATCGTCTTCTAGGAGAAAGACAATTGCCAGACCATGATTTGTGCTTCAAAATGCATCGAACATCGAATTTGACAAGTTTTTTGAAGCAGTCGAGTGCCAAGGTATTAGTACATTAAGAATTAGCAGGTTGGGGGAGAAGGCGGAGCTTCGTTTCGGTGAAACAGCTGCGATCTCGGGGCTCTGAGATCGCAGCCGATATTTTCGCCCCTGGTCGGTCCCAACGGACCTAAACCGTCCCGTCGAGACGGGGATTGTGAAGGCACTGTCCCAGGATCCCAGAGATATCGCAAAATCTCTGGTTTGATCTGGGAGAAGCCATTTTACTGGCGGCAGAGAGGCAGCCTCCATAGCTGCTGAAGTCGGGACAATTCCAGAAAGAAAGTGGCTGGAAAGAAAGTGTGGCGGCTGGGTGAGAAACTTCTTTTGTGTTGTAAATTCGCTGAGGCTTGAAAGGGCACCTTGAATAGAGAAGAAACCTGTGAATTTTTTTTTTTTTTGACAGAAACTGTATGAGCGGCGTTTTTTAAAGTGATGTCAAATTGAGGCTTGGATTTTTTTTTCTTTTTCTTACTTTTTTGGGGGGACTTTAGTGTGACTTTGTAGGTAACCGGATTGAATTTTCTCTTATATATATTTTTATGCTCCTTTTGATTTTTTAATTTTCTTTTAGGATAGAAGCTCCTGTTGGCTATTTTTTATCTTTGTATACATTATTCCTTTTTTCTGGCTGTGGGGGGAAGAGCATTAAGAAACTTTGCAACACTGCCAACTAGAGGCTTGAAAATATTTTATTTGAATTTGAGAGAACTGTAAGAAGACTCTTTCTCAAGGACATTTCAATGTGATAAGATAGAGGGAGAGCACAGCAAAATATTATTACAGGTGTTTTCCTGGACTCTTATCAATATTTCAACACTTGAGGCTTGGCTTTGAAGCTAGTGGAGGAGAGAGTCATAATAAGAGCCTTGGATAAATAAAATAAGTGCAGTGTGCATATATATATATATACATACATACATACATATATATATGTTTTCTGAGGTTCTCGCGGGTATTTGTATGTGGATCTTTGGTTATTCGGATTTTCTCCCGCATAAGATTGGAAGTATCTAGGCAACGTTTCGATGAAGTCTCATTCATCATCTTCAGGCTTGGTCTTCAGCTCTGTGCTTCTCAGATAAGCTCACTCTGAGACGCACAGAGCTGAAGACCAAGCCTGAAGATGATGAATGAGACTTCATCGAAACGTTGCCTAGATACTTCCAATCTTACTTACACGGGAGAAAACCCGAATAACCAAAGATCCATATATATATATATATATATATATATATATATATATATATATATATATATATATATATATATACTTGTGATATCCTTACTCACCAGCCTTTTTGTAAATTTTAATTCTAGTAATATTCTTATTTTTGCTTTTTATTTTAAAGGGAAAGCCTCAGAGTTTTTTCTTTATTTTTCTTTTTTTCTCCTTATTTTTATTGGGATTTTTTTTGTTCTTTCTGTTATGTATTCAAATGGTATACTCGAAATCCCCGGGCCTTGATTGGCCAAGGCACGGGGATTTCTGATTGGCCCGATTGAGGTCTCCCGCGATTGGTGCAAACCAAGAGCGGGAGACTTGAATCACTGCCATTGGCCGCGGCCGCCTTGCGAAAGGTATAAAAGCCGCGGGCTTTTTACCTTTCGCCGGTTCGGTTCTCCCTTTATTAATAAAGAGCTTTGAATGAAAGTCACCGACTCTAATCGTCTTTTTGCGGACACGACACTGGCGACGAGGATGGGATCTCGCCCCTGAACCGAACCCCGTGTCCAAGAACCAGTTCCAGCGCGAAGATGGCAAAAATAGCACCGCCCGCCCCGTTCAACCCCGCAGCCGAGGACTGGGAATCATACTCGGATCGATTCCGGATGTACCTGGAATGCGCCGGGATGAAGGACGCCCCGGCCCCGCTAAAACGCGCCGTCTTTCTCACACACTGCGGACCAGAGGTCTTCCAAATGGCCAAAGCCTTGGCCAAGCCAGCAGACGCCACAGCCATGGACTGGGACGTCCTGGAACCCATACTACGGCGCCATTACGCTCCCGAAGTACCCATCCTGATACGGCGCAACGAGTTCTACCGCCGAAACCAGAAACCAGACGAAAAATTGAGCGACTTCGTCGCAGAACTTCGGCGCCTAGGAGGACTCTGTGAGTTCGAGGGTCTCAACAGTCTCATAAGAGACCGCTTCGTACTCGGGTTATGGGATCCTACACTTCAGAGCCGACTTATGGCCAAGGGCGACATCAGCCTAGCCGATGCCCTTACAGCAGCCGCAGCCGCTGAAGCAACGCGCACGTCGGCAGACAGCATGCGAAGATCTGACGCGAAGGGCGGAAACAACAACTCGGCAAGGTCGGCCGATGCAAGAAGTGAAGCAACCGCACACTACGGTGAATACCAGTCAAACTCCAGCATGTCAGAAGACGAGGAGGACATTCACCGAGTACAGACGGGACGCGGCGACCAACGAAGCCGAAAAGGTCGCAAGTCGAGGACCAGTTGCGCCGGGTGCGGCGGCGACCACCCCAGGTCAGAATGCCGATTTTTTGACTCTATCTGTAGGCATTGTGAACGAAGGGGTCACATCGCCCGAGTTTGCCGCCAAAAAAAGACTCGCAGCCCGCCCAAATGGGAACAGCACGACAGACGGAGAGAAAACTCCCCGCCCAGAACCAGAGAACGCCAGCCAGACGGTCGATGGGACCGCGCTCAACGATCTCAAAGAAGCGGCGACGGTCGGCGGAAAGAAGAAACCCACCAGACGGTGACCATCGGCCACGCCATCTCCGACGGCGCCAGAAAGGTACATGTAGAAGTACATATAGAAGGCCAGCCATGCAAGATGGAAGTGGACTCTGGGTCCTACCTTTCCATGATTGCATGGCGCGAAATCAAAAGACTGGTGCCTACTCTACAAAAGAGAAACGTGCATACGCAAAAGATCATCATTAAAGACTACCAAGGGAACCGTGTCCCGGTAGTGGGCACCAAGAATTTCAACATAACTTACAAAGGCCACACTGAACAACTACCACTCACAATCGTCGATCGCGACCGCCCAAGCCTACTGGGTCTACAATGGTTCGCCCCGCTTAACATCGCGCTGACAGGTGTCAACCAAGTCACCATCGAAGCTTGGGAACAGCGGCTAACCCAGGAGTTCCAGGAGGTGTTCGATGGAGGTTTGGGCAAGTACCAGGGGCCCCTTATCTCGTTTGACTTAGACCCAAGGGTTCCCCCTAAGAGATTTAAACCTAGAAGGGTACCGTTTGCATTAAAACCAAAGATTGACGAGCAGCTCGACAAGCTCGTCAAACAAGGGGTATTGCAACCGATAGACCATGCCAGATGGGAAACCCCTATAGTGACCCCAGTAAAACCAGACGGGTCCGTGAGAATTTGCGGGGACTATAAGGCCACCCTAAATGACGCATTACAACAAAGCGCCTACCCAGTCCCTATAGTACAACATTTACTACACTCGCTAGGAGGGGGCAAAGTCTTTGCAAAACTCGACCTTGCCCAGGCATATCAGCAACTACCTGTAGACGAGAAAAGGGCGGAAGCCCAAACAATAGTAACCCATCGAGGGGCTTTCAAGTGTAACCGGCTCCAATTTGGAGTCAGCGTGGCACCAGGCATTTTTCAAAGCCTGATGGAACGTTTGTTACAGGGCATAAAAGGGGTGGTGCCCTATTTTGATGACGTATTAATTGCGGCGCCAAATGAAGCCGAATTAGAGAACCGACTCAGACAAGTCTTAACAAAATTTAAAGAAACAGGACTTAAAGTTTAGCGAGAAAAATGCAATCTTTGTACAAAGCAAGTAGAGTTTTTGGGCTATCTCCTAGACCAGAAGGGCATTCACCCTACAACCAAAAAAGTAAAAGCCATCAAGGAAGCCCCCACCCCAAAATCCAAAACGGAATTACAAGCGTTCCTAGGATTACTAAATTTCTATAATGTTTTCCTACCTCAAAAGGCAACGGCGGCGGAGCCCTTACATAGACTCCTAGACAAGAAGGCAGCCTGGACTTGGGGGAGGCGAGAACAAGCCGCTTTTCAAAGAACCAAGGACCTCCTCACCTCCGATGCTGTCCTGATGCAATTTAGTGAGACTTTACCCCTAGCTGTCACTTGCGACGCATCACCTTTCGGCGTCGGCGCTGTCCTCAGCCACACCCTCCCAGACCAGAGAGAAGCACCCATCGCCTTTTTTTCCAGAACTCTGACCAAACCAGAGCGCAACTATAGCCAGCTGGACAAGGAAGCTTTGGCTATAGTTGCCGCCGTTAAATGTTTTCATGAATATTTGTACGGCCGCCCGTTCACCATCGTGACGGATCACAAGCCTCTGCTGGGCATCCTCGCGGGAAACCGAGCCACTCCCAACATCTTGTCACCCCGAATGACAAGATGGTCGGAATTCCTGGCAGCCTACAATTACGAACTGCTACACAAGCCAGGTAAGAAAATCTCGCACGCGGACGCTTTAAGCCGCTCGCCCTTACCTGACTCAGAACCTGACCCAGCACCAACAACAAATACCTTGAGCATAGAAAGTTTACCTATTACCGCATCCGACATTGCCAGAGAAACCATTAAGGACAGGCGTCTGGCACGAATCTTGCACTGGTTAGAAAAAGGCTGGCCGGAAAAGGACAGTGACGAGACTTTTAAAACATTCCGCCAGCGCCAGACCGAACTGTCACTCCTGAGAGGATGCATCCTATGGGGTGACCGGGTGGTAATTCCAGATAGATTGCAAGAAAAAGTCTTGATGATGCTACATGAGGGTCATCCTGGCATCGTCAGGACTAAAGCCCTGGCCAGAAGCTACGCTTGGTGGCCAGGGATGGACAAGCAAATTGAGGCATGGGTCGCCAAATGCCACCGATGCCAGGAGACCATATCCAGCCCATCCGCAGCACCCATACGGGATTGGGAAACACCACGGGGGCCCTGGTCCAGAATCCATCTTGACTTTGCGGGCCCCACAAATGGACATACATTTTTAATCACAGTCGACGCATATTCCAATTGGCTGGAAGTCAGCGACATGAAGTCCACTACCACAGAGGCCGTCATTAAAGAACTGTGTAAACTGTTTTCCACTCACGGCCTCCCAGACGTCGTCGTCTCAGACAACGGACCCCAGTTCACGTCCATCGAGTTCGAACGGTTCCTGGCGGAAAGAGGTATACGCCACGCATTAACAGCACCGGCGCATCCAGCGGCGAACGGTAGGGCGGAACGGATGATCCAGTTTACAAAAAAGACCCTCAGGAAAATGGACCACGGGGAGATCAACGACAAAATCAACCGCCTACTCTTCATACAACACATCACTCCCAACACTACGACCAACAAGAGTCCGGCAGAGCTGTTGATGGGCAGAAAGCTGAGGTCTCCACTTGACAGACTGCACCCGACTTACAACCCGGAGCAGCCCCCAGACTCCAGCTCCAGGTTCCGGACATTTAACCCAGGTGACCTGGTATACGCAAAAAACATGACGGGGGACCCCCTATGGATCCCAGCCGTCATAACACAAATCACTGGTCCAAAGTCGTACCGGCTCCAAACCACGGATGGGCGAGCCTGGAAACGGCATATCGACCAATTAAGGTCCCGAACGGCGACTGACCTCAACCCCCAAGAAGCGAACCAAGGGGGGAGGGAATACCCGGAGAGACAATCGCAAAATAAAATAAACCAAAAATACTCACCAGAAAACAGCCATCGCGAGTCCCCTCCGGAGAAGAACCGTCTGGCCAGCTCTACCGACTCGGAGAAGCCAAGCGGGAGCGGCGAAATCCGCAGCTCAACCGACCCGGTAGGCCCAGGTGGGAGCCACGGCGAAAGAACCGGCCCGATCATCCAGCCGGTTCGCGAAGAGGCAGGAGCAGCCAAAGGAACGACCGCTCCGGCCGAGTTACAACAGAAAAGTGAGTTGCGCAGGTCAACTAGGACTCGACGGAGCCCCGCCTACCTGCGTGACTACACCACCTGACGGACCATACCAAGGGGGGAGGGGTGTTCTGTATTCAAATGGTATACTCGAAATCCCCGGGCCTTGATTGGCCAAGGCACGGGGATTTCTGATTGGCCAGGCGAGCCGCGCTGATTGGCCCGATTGAGGTCTCCCGCGATTGGTGCAAACCAAGAGCGGGAGACTTGAATCACTGCCATTGGCCGCGGCCGCCTTGCGAAAGGTATAAAAGCCGCGGGCTTTTTACCTTTCGCCGGTTCGGTTCTCCCTTTATTAATAAAGAGCTTTGAATGAAAGTCACCGACTCTAATCGTCTTTTTGCGGACACGACACTTTCTATCCATGTTTTTGGACCACTCTGTTTTTCTTTTTTGATTATTGAGATTTCTCAACTGGATTAAGGTGTGAAGAACCTGAAGGAATTTCTTCTTCTCTTTTTGTTTTTTCTTGCTCTTAATCAATATTATTATTTTGGGGGGTTTTTTTTTCCTTTCTACTTTTCCTTTTTTATGGTGGACTACTTTGTAATTGGATTAGGGTCTAGAAAAACCTGAAGATCTTTCTTCTTCCTTTTTTCCTTTTTCTTCTTTGGTTTTGGGCCTTTTACTATTGGATTTTTCCATTTTGGATTATAATTGGCTATTCTACCAGTTGGATTAAAAGTTAAAAAGAATTTGAAGATTTGGAAGCATTAAAATGAGCAGGAAACCAATACCATCTGGCATTTCTACTTCTACCTCTACTTCCCCACCAGCTGGAGGACAACGTTTAATTCAGACAATGTTGAAGCAAGATAAAGAACAAGAAAAAGTAACTTTACAGATGATTATGCAAGGAATCCAAGATCTCAAGATAAAATCAGACATCATTGAACAAAGAATAGAGAAGACTGATGAAAAAGTGGAAAATATTAAACAAATGATGGTCAAGTATGAGGAGAGATTCCAAAAAATTGAGGAAGAAGGAAAACAAAGAGAGGAGAAAATTGGAAATATTGACAGTAGATTAACAGTGGTTGAACAAGAAAAAAGTGGGATGTTGAGGTGGGAGATGGAAAGGTCAGAATTTTATCTCAGATTTCAAAATATAGAAGAGGAAAAAGGAGAAAATTTGGCTGCGATAATGATAGAAATTTTGGCAGATGCTTTGGAAACTACAGAGGAAAAGATGATGGATGGAGTAGATGAGGTATATTGAGTTTATACAAGATATGCGATGAGAAATAAATTACCAAAGGAAGTCCATATTAGATTTACCAAAAAATCCATTAAAACACAAATATTACAAGTAGTAAGAGAGAAAACATTGAAATACAAAGGTAAAGAGATTGTGGTTTTAAAACAAATACCCAGATATATATAGTAAAGATTGGAAATACCTGATTGTAAATGTATTAACAGCGGCTAGGATTATATTTGCTAAAAATTGGAAGAATGAGAAAATACCATTACAGGAAGAAATTATTAAGAAAATATTGGAATGTGCTGAGATGAGTAAATTGACATTTGAAATTAGAGAGCAAGAGGAGAAACAATTTTATGAAATTTGGGATCTTTTTTATCAATGGCTAGATAATAAAATACGATAGTAGAATATTTAGAATGCTAGACAGTAAGGAATATCTTTATTTTGTTTTACTTGCCTTTGTTATTTGACACTATATTTATAAAGGGTTTTTTAGGATTGATTTGGTATGATTATATGATTTGTTACGGAATAAACTGGTTAAAGTATTGTTATCTCATAAAGCATGAATGATTAAAAGTATCGTCAAAATTTTCTTTTTTTTAGTGATATTAGGATATATAAGTTTGGACTGATAATATGAGTTGTTATGTAACATAATTGTAATTGAGACTACAAAATGAATGCACAAAACTGATGAACCAACTGACACACTGGATGTACATATGAGAGTTGATGTTTTAATATTTTGTTTGTCTTGTTTGTTTGTAGAAAATTAATAAAATCTTTTTTAAAAAAAAAAGAATTAGCAGGTTGGACTTTTTTCTCCAAGCAATAATACCAACCCTGCCATCTTTGAACTTTAATTAGAATAGGTATTTACCCTTTCCCTAAGATAAAGAAGAATTCTTTTATTGGCGTGTGATTGGACACACAAGGAATTTGTCTTGGTGCAAATGCTCTCTGTATACATAAAAGAAAAGATACATTCATCAAGAGTCAAGAATCATAAGATACAACACTTAATAATAGTCATGGAGTATAATAAGCAATCAAATCATACTAGGAAATAGTCAATATAAATAGTAAGGATACAAGCAACAAAGTTACAGTCCTACAATCATAAGTGGGAGGGGATGGTTAATAAGGAGTGATGAGAAGATTAATAGTAATAGTAGTGCAGACTTTGTAAATAGTTGAACAGTGTTGAGGGAATTATTTTTTTAGCAGAGTGATGGCATTCGGGAAAAAACTGTTCTTGTGTCTAGTTGTTTTGGTATGCAGTGCTAGTCTATAGCGTCATTTTGAAGGAAGGAGTTAAAGCAGTTTATGTCCAGGATGTGAGGGGTCTGTAAATATTTTCACAGCCCTCTTTTTGACTCATGCAGTATACAGGTTCTTGATTGAAGGCAGGTTGGTACTAATTGTTTTTTTGGCAGTCCTAATTATCCTCTGAAGTCTGTGTCTGACCGGTTGTGTTACAGAACCAAATCAGACAGTTATAGAGGTGCAGATGATAGACTCAATCATTCCTCTGTAGAACTGTATCCACAGGTCCTTGGGCAGTTTTAGCTTTCTGAGTTGGTGCAGAAAGAAAATTCTTCGTTCTTTCTTAAAGCATACGAATTTAATTCTAATCTGTATCAGATTTGTTTATGAAAAGGTTTCTTAGATAATTGAATGTGCTTAGTTATAAATCTAGTCTATCAAAACTCTGCAGCACACTATGCAGTTTGAGCCAAAGAATAAAACAAGAAGATTCACAGGTGCAAGTCCCTTAAAGCGCACTTATTTTATCTACCCTTTAAGCAAATATTCACATGCTAGATTCCTCCTGGATTGTGGACATAGTTCAAGTTTATAAATAAATAACACTTTTGTTGGGGAGCTGGGGGAAGAGTTAACAAGTTTATGAAATCTGAAGAACAATGGCATCACCACTGACATTCAAGCCAGGCCCTTGCTTCAGGAATTTGTTTATTATTGTTTTTACATTTAAAAAAAAAAAATGCTATGCAAGATCAGTTACAATAAGAGAGCAGCAGCAGTTACAAGACTGCTTTTCTTGTCAGACACACTTGTTTCCGCTTTCAGAATTGCAGAACAGTTTCCTGCTTTTTTAATTTCTGGAACTCGGTCCAACAGACGAATTGCCCACATGGATTTTGTCTAGGATTGATCCTTAGAGACCTGAGTTTTAACATCTGTCCTCCTTCTAGAGTTGAACCTGGTGCTGGTGCTGCTGCCACTCCTTCCTGTGGGCCTAAGGCAGGGACAGAAAATGAATAAGCCACTAAGTGTTTCTGAATTGCATTTCTTCATTTCTCTCATTTTTCATTTCCCTATTTTTGGCCTCTGGTCAATGAACAAAAGCTTTCAGATTGAATCATGGCTACCAAAAGTAAATGGAAAAGAAATGAGAACAGCAAAACTGCACTATTTGGTTTTCAATTCAATTCAGAGTGGAGCTGGAAGGGACCTTGGAGGTCTTCTAGTCCAACCCCCTGCTCAAGCAGGAGATCCTATACCATTCCAGACAAGTGGCTGTTCAGTTCTCTTGTTAAAAACCTCCAGTGATGAAGCACCCACCACTTCTAAAGTAACTTGTTCCACTGGTTAATTGTTCTCACTCTTAAAAAGTCTCTCCTTAATTCTAGGTTGCTTCTCTCCTTGAGTAATTTCCATCCATTGTTTCTTGCACTGCCATCTGGTGCTTTGGAGAATAATTTGACCAGAGGTGGTATTCAGCAGGTTCTGACCAGTTCTGGAGAACCAGTAGCAGAAATTTTGAGTAGTTCGGAGAACCGGCAAATACCATTTCTGACTGGCCCTGCCCCCATCTATTCTCTGCCTCCCGAGTCCCAACAGATTGGCTGGGTCTTCTTGGGTTGCCCTGGACAGGAGAACGGAGCTGGAAAGCAGGTTAGTGAAGTGGGGGGGAATGGAGATTTTACAGTATCCTTCCCCTGCCACACCCACCAAGACACACCCACAGAACCAGTAATAAAAAAAATTTGAATCCCACCACTGAATTTGACCCTTTCCTCTTAATGGCAGCCTCTCAAAAACAGGAATACTGCTATCATGGTCCCACCTAATCCATCTTTTCTCTAGACTAGCCAAACCCAAATCCTGCAATATGTTTTAGTCTCCTGGCCTTTAATCATCTTAGTCGCTCTTGTTTGCACTTTTTCCAAAGTCTCAACATCGTTGAGACACCTGAAGTCATGCTGTTTCACTGGTTAATTGTTCTCACCCTTAAAAAGTTTCTCTTTAATTCCAGATTGCTGCTCTCCTTGAATAGTTTCCATCCATTGTTTCTTGTCCTGCCCTCTGGTGCTTTGGAGAATAGTTTGACCCCTTCTTTGTGGCAGCCCCTCAAATGCTGCAATACTGCTGTCATGTCACCCCTACTGGTAGTCCTTCTTTTCTCTAGACTAGTCTAACCCAAATCCTCCAACCTTCACATGTTTTAGTCTGCAGGCCTTTAATCATCTTAGCTGTTCTTCTCTGCACTTTTCCCAAAGTCTCAACATCTTTTTTGTAATGAGGTGACCAAAATTATAAAATTATCTCAAGATCTTGTTTGTAATTTGGTGACCAAAACTGGAAATTTTTCTTTCTGAAGGATTTGTTATAAGGGGTAAAGATTAGAGTCATATAGAGCTACCATCTTAACCATAATATGCAAATGTCCATGTTTAATAAGACAGTCCCCAGAGAGTTTAGATATCCCCCTTGCAAAGTTGTGTAGTATAGATTTCTATCTGTAAGTTTCTGTTGTAACTGTCAAACCTGAAATAGTAAAAATCTCCCTTGAAATGGGTGGGATTGGGAACATGTCTCTTTTCTTGAGCCCAACTTCATAATTATTTTTTACATATAATTTTATTGAAAGCTTTAAACATGAGTAAAAATTAATGCAAACTAAAATAGAGCTAAAAGAAAAGAAAAGGCTGAAATAAAAGAGGAAGCTAAAGTACAAAAAAGAAAAAAAAACCGACAGGAAAAAGGAGAACGATAAAAAAAGAAAGAAATGATTTCCAATCATCTTTACAACCATTATAACTACAATTGTAGAGGGACATGATGGCCAAGACACTGAGCTTGTCGATCAGAAAGTTCAGCAGTTCAACAGTTTGAATCCCTGGCACCATATAAGGGAGTGAGCTCCCTTTACTTATCCAAGCTTCTGTCAACCTAGCAGTTCAAAAGCATGTAAGTAGAAAAATAGGGATCACTTTGGTGGGAAGGTAACAGCGTTCCTTGTGCCTTCGGGATTTAGTCATGCTGACCACATGACCATGGAAACGTCTTTGGAAAGTGCTGGTTCTTTGGCTTAGAAATGGAGATGAGCACCGCCCCCTAGAGTCAGGAATGACTAGCACATATGTGCCAGGGGAACCTTTACCTTTAACTACAATTGTAGATTTCCTCCTCAAAAATTTCATTGTGATTCCCTTCTTTCTACATCTAACTTATATAATTATCAGAACCATAGATCGTGTTTATTTTATTTTTTTTTCCAATAAGGGGTTTCCACTGAGCAATAAACAAAGATATTATCACTTTGGTCAGCGTGTCTATCTTAGTATGATGACCCAGAGTGGGATACGAAATAAACAGTCACAAAAAAACAGGTGAAGCCCCTTTTATTCCTTCACTTTGCTTCCAAGCTGCAAATATCCTTGACTGGAGACAAAAAAACTCCCACACAAGCAGTTACAAGAAGGAGGAAATGCCGTTTAAATTATAACGAATAAAAAACAAGACAAACCAGGCAAGATAAGGGCTTGAAGATAGATAGATATCAGAACACACACTGGGAAGGATGCCAAACTCAGAGAGGAACAATAAACTAGAGATATTTCTACGCTTTGTTTCCAGCACTCATCCGTACACATGTCCGTCCTCTTATCCAGTTGTCACAGCTGCAGCCCATGAAGAGGATCAAGGTCCTCTCCTTTCCAATAGACCACGTCTCTCCCTTATCCTCTCCTCCCTACGTGCCCTAGAATGGAGAGGGGATGGGCCTGGGTTCTCCTCTGACTGCCCAGCCGGCCTCTGCCCTTCCCCAGCCTCCTCTACAACCTCCAGAGCCACACTTCCACTCCCTGTCAGCTGTTCCTCCTCTCCCTCAGTCAGTCTCCACCAGGGGCATGACACTTAGCATTTTCACCAACCATTCTTCCATTGTAGATATTGCCAAATCTTTCCATCTTTGTTCATACAATAACTCAATGCAGGTATCCTATACAGGTAGTCCTCAACATATGACCGCAATTGAGTCCCACATTTATGTCGTTAAGTGAGGAATTTGTTAAGTGAGTTTGTTCCATATTAGGACTTTTGTCACCACATTTGTTAAGTGAATCACTGCAGTTCTTAAATTAGTAACCCAGTTGTTGAGTGAATCTGGTTTCTCCAGAGACTTTGCTTGTCAGAAAGTTGAAAATGGTGATCACATGACTCCGGGACACTGCAACCATCATAAGTGTGAGTCAGTTGTCAAGCATCCAAATGTAAATCACGTGCCCATGGGGATGCTGCAAAGGACACCAGTGTGAAAAATGGTCAGGTCACTTTTTTTCAGTCCCGTTGTAATTTTTAATGATTACTAAGTGAACTGTTGTAAGTTAAGGATTATCTGTATAAAAACACATTCTATGACTTTTTCCCAACTGTTTATCCTTCAACTGCAAAAGGAAAAGTTCTGATTCCAGTTTTGTACTAGACAACCTGTGCCCTGTTAGGTTAATGTTCCAGATAAATTTCCATACCTAAACAAAGAAACAGAATGACCATGGGTGGGCAAAAAAGGCAATGGAAGTGGGAGCAACTTCCAACTTCCTGCTGGCTTTTCCATTGAGTTTGCTTGTGGGAAAGTGGCACAAGGAAACTCTTCTTTCCTTACCTTCCTTCCCTTCCCTTCTGTTCCCTTCTTCCCTTCCCTTCCTTCCTTCTTATCTTCCTTCCTTCTTCCCTTCCTCCCTTCTTCCCTTCCTTCCCTTTCTTCCTTCCGTCTTATATTCCTTCCCTTCTCTTCCCTTCCTTCCTTCCCTTCCCTTCATTCTTCCCTTCTCTTCCCTTCCTCCCTTCCTCCCCTCCCTTCCTTCCCTCTTTCCTTCCTTCCCTTCTCTTCCCTTCCCTTCATTCTGCCCCTCTCTTCCCTTCCTCCCTTCTTTCTTTCCCTTCCTTCCTTCTTATCTTCCTTCCTTCTTCCCTTCCTCCCTTCCTCCCCTCCCTTCCTTCCCTCTTTCCTTCCTTCCCTTCTCTTCCCTTCCTTTCATTCTGCCCCTCTCTTCCCTTCCTCCTTTCTTTCCTTCCCTTCCTTCCTTCCTTATCTTTCTTCCCTCTTCCCTTCCTCCCTTCCTAACCTCCCTTCCTTCCCTCTTTCCTTCCTTCCCTTCTCTTCCCTTCCCTTCATTCTGCCCCTCTCTTCCCTTCCTCCCTTCTTTCCTTCCCTTCCTTCCTTCCTTATCTTTCTTCCCTCTTCGCTTCCTCCCCTCCCTTCCTTCCCTCTTTCCTTCCTTCCCTTCTCTTCCCTTCCCTTCATTCTGCCCCTCTTTTCCCTTCCTCCCTTCTTTCCTTCCCTTCCTTCCTTCTTATCTTCCTTCCTTCTTCCCTTCCTCCCTTCCTCCCCTCCCTTCCTTCCCTCTTTCCTTCCTTCCCTTCTCTTCCCTTCCCTTCATTCTGCCCCTCTCTTCCCTTCCTCCCTTCTTTCCTTCCCTTCCTTCCTTCCTTATCTTTCTTCCCTCTTCCCTTCCTCCCTTCTTCCCCTCCCTTCCTTCCCTCTTTCCTTCCTTCCCTTCTCTTCCCTTCCCTTCATTCTGCCCCTCTTTTCCCTTCCTCCCTTCTTTCCTTCCCTTCCTTCCTTCTTATCTTCCTTCCTTCCTTCTTCCCTTCCTCCCTTCCTCCCCTCCCTTCCTTCCCTCTTTCCTTCCTTCCCTTCTCTTCCCTTCCCTTCATTCTGCCCCTCTCTTCCCTTCCTCCCTTCTTTCCTTCCCTTCCTTCCTTCCTTAATTTTCTTCCCTCTTCCCTTCCTCCCTTCCTCCCCTCCCTTCCTTCCCTCTTTCCTTCCTTCCCTTCTCTTCCCTTCCCTTCATTCTGCCCCTCTCTTCCCTTCCTCCCTTCTTTCCTTCCCTTCCTTCCTTCCTTATCTTTCTTCCCTCTTCCCTTCCTCCCTTCCTCCCCTCCCTTCCTTCCCTCTTTCCTTCCTTCCCTTCTCTTCCCTTCATTCTGCCCCTCTCTTCCCTTCCTCCCTTCTTTACTTCCCTTCCTTCCTTCCTTATGTTTCTTCCCTCTTCCCTTCCTCCCTTCCTCCCCTCCCTTCCTTCCCTCTTTCCTTCCTTCCCTTCTCTTCCCTTCCCTTCATTCTGCCCCTCTCTTCCCTTCCTCCCTTCTTCCCTTCCCTTCCTTCCTTCCTTATCTTTCTTCCCTCTTCCCTTCCTCCCTTCCTCCCCTCCCTTCCTTCCCTCTTTCCTTCCTTCCCTTCTCTTCCCTTCCCTTCATTCTGCCCCTCTCTTCCCTTCCTCCCTTCTTTCCTTCCCTTCCTTCCTTCTTATCTTCCTTCCTTCTTCCCTTCCTCCCTTCCTCCCCTCCCTTCCTTCCCTCTTTCCTTCCTTCCCTTCTCTTCCCTTCCTTTCATTCTGCCCCTCTCTTCCCTTCCTCCCTTCTTTCCTTCCCTTCCTTCCTTCTTATCTTCCTTCCTTCTTCCCTTCCTCCCTTTCTCCCCTCCCTTCCTTCCCTCTTTCCTTCCTTCCCTTCCCTTCATTCTTCCCTTCTCTTCCCTTCCTCCCTTCCTCCCCTCCCTTCCTTCCCTCTTTCCTTCCTTCCCTTCTCTTCCCTTCCCTTCATTCTGCCCCTCTCTTCCCTTCCTCCCTTCTTTACTTCCCTTCCTTCCTTCCTTATGTTTCTTCCCTCTTCCCTTCCTCCCTTCCTCCCCTCCCTTCCTTCCCTCTTTCCTTCCTTCCCTTCTCTTCCCTTCCCTTCATTCTGCCCCTCTCTTCCCTTCCCTTCATTCTGCCCCTCTCTTCCCTTACTCCCTTCTTCCCTTCCCTTCCTTCCTTCCTTATCTTTCTTCCCTCTTCCCTTCCTCCCTTCCTCCCCTCCCTTCCTTCCCTCTTTCCTTCCTTCCCTTCTCTTCCCTTCCCTTCCCTTCATTCTGCCCCTCTCTTCCCTTCCTCCCTTCTTTCCTTCCCTTCCTTCCTTCTTATCTTCCTTCCTTCTTCCCTTCCTCCCTTCCTCCCCTCCCTTCCTTCCCTCTTTCCTTCCTTCCCTTCTCTTCCCTTCCTTTCATTCTGCCCCTCTCTTCCCTTCCTCCCTTCTTTCCTTCCCTTCCTTCCTTCCTTATTTTTCTTCCCTCTTCCCTTCCTCCCTTCCTCCCCTCCCTTCCTTCCCTCTTTCCTTCCTTCCCTTCTCTTCCCTTCCCTTCATTCTGCCCCTCTCTTCCCTTCCTCCCTTCTTTCCTTCCCTTCCTTCCTTCCTTATCTTTCTTCCCTCTTCCCTTCCTCCCTTCCTCCCCTCCCTTCCTTCCCTCTTTCCTTCCTTCCCTTCTCTTCCCTTCCCTTCATTCTGCCCCTCTCTTCCCTTCCTCCCTTCTTTACTTCCCTTCCTTCCTTCCTTATGTTTCTTCCCTCTTCCCTTCCTCCCTTCCTCCCCTCCCTTCCTTCCCTCTTTCCTTCCTTCCCTTCTCTTCCCTTCCCTTCATTCTGCCCCTCTCTTCCCTTCCCTTCATTCTGCCCCTCTCTTCCCTTCCTCCCTTCTTCCCTTCCCTTCCTTCCTTCCTTATCTTTCTTCCCTCTTCCCTTCCTCCCTTCCTCCCCTCCCTTCCTTCCCTCTTTCCTTCCTTCCCTTCTCTTCCCTTCCCTTCATTCTGCCCCTCTCTTCCCTTCCTCCCTTCTTTCCTTCCCTTCCTTCCTTCTTATCTTCCTTCCTTCTTCCCTTCCTCCCTTCCTCCCCTCCCTTCCTTCCCTCTTTCCTTCCTTCCCTTCTCTTCCCTTCCTTTCATTCTGCCCCTCTCTTCCCTTCCTCCCTTCTTTCCTTCCCTTCCTTCCTTCTTATCTTCCTTCCTTCTTCCCTTCCTCCCTTCCTCCCCTCCCTTCCTTCCCTCTTTCCTGACACACAATAAACCATCTTAGAAGCAAGATGGATTCTAATCAACTGCAGCGTCTGGTAGAGCAACAAGAACAAATAACTCAAAGTAACGTGACATTGCAAAATCAGGTAACACAATTGCTGAATTATGTTTCCAGCTTACCAAGCACCGCTGCCGCTTCCAAGGCCCCTCCTGTGAGGAAAAGCCCGGTATCCATGCCAGATAAATTTTCTGGGCAAATGGACAGGTTCCTGGCATTTATGGGCCAATGCCAAATGTTTATTTCTCTGAGACCTGAAGACTTTCCAACTGACCGGGCTAAAGTAGGCTTTGTTATTAGTTTATTAACTGGGCAGGCTGCCAATTGGGTTACTCCCTTATTATTTCAGGATAACCCATTATTGAACAATTTCCAGGGTTTCCTCCAACAGATGAGGGTAATGTTTGAGGATCCTATTAAAGGACAAATTGTGGAAAGACGGCTAATGGATATTAAGCAAGGAATACGTGGCAGAATTCCGTTTGTTGTGCATGGACTCAAATTGGAACGAACCAGCTCATATTGCTGCATTCCATGAAGGCTTGTCTGATGCCATCAAGGATGAGCTAGTCCATGCAGAACGGGCTTCAACTTTGGATGCATTGATAGTTCAATGTTTACGTATTGAAGCTCGTTTACAGCAACGTGGGAGCAAACAGCCCGTTGTTGAACCACCTGTGTTTGCTCATGCACGCATTCCGCCACCGAGAGTTTTCCAACCCATGGTTCAAGTTGAGGAGCCGATGGAGATAGGCACACTCCACCCTCGCTTAATGGCACGAGAACATTCAAGAAGGTTCCAGGAAGGCTTGTGTCTTTGTTGCGGGGGTCCGGGACATTATGCAAATTCCTGCATTCGGAGAGGGACTCGCAGAACTGTGCCTGTAACCACACTTGGCCCATTGGGAAATGGGGAAACCCTAGGTCAGGCACATTCTATAACACCACCCCAACTTGCTGAGGTAAATCCTGGCCCTCCTCGGCATTTACTTTTGGACACTCGTATATTCCCACAGTTCCAGAAGGAAGGAATTCCTGCGATTGCGCTGGTGGATTCAGGGGCTACAACCAGCTTTATGGACTCTGCTTTTGTTGAACATTTTGGAATTCCTTTAATTCATGTAAATCCCTCCATTAAAGTGTAAACTGTAGATGGGCAAGAACTCAAGTCGGGACCCATTCGCTTAGCAACTCAGCCAGTGCGTATGGTCATTGGGGATCATGAGGAGGTGATCAGTTTTTATGTCACCTCGAGCCTCCATCGCCCTTTGGTGCTCGGAGTATCCTGGTTGCGTTTGCATGATCCGTTGGTGACTTGGGCGCAGAACGCAATTTCTTTTCCAAGCCTACAATGTGTGGACCATCTGAGGCATGTCTGTGCTGGCCAGGATATTGCTGTTGTCAAGAAACGTAGCACGATGCGCCCACCTCCCCTTCCCGGTCGGAACTCTGAGCGTGGCGCCGGGGATGGAGGGGCCGTAGGGCGACGGACACCTGAGCGGAGGACAGGCGAGCAGGCGGCGGGGTCGAGCAGGAGACAGCAGAGCAGTGCCCGCCATGGTGCTCGTCAAAGAATACTACGCTTCATGCATCTTCATCCTGTGTTGCATCGCTCCTTGATAGTACCTAACACTCCATCATGTAATCTCAGTTCTTCAGAAGCTACAGGTTCTCCATCCAGGCTCAGCACTGAACTTGTTACGGATACTACAGTGGTCAGAATTTATGATTCACGATGGATAAAGGGACGATTCCAGTATTTGTGGGAAGACTGGAAAATGAAACGGAGATTTGCTCTTGGCAGGATGTATCCAAGATGCATGCCCCGGATCTTATTCGCATATATCATGTACAATTCCCTTCAAAAACCATATACTGATCGTCAGACTCGGCGGAAGGACCCTGCAGTGGGGGATAGTGTTGTGTCTGAAAGGATCGATCCTGCTGTGACTTTTGACTCTGATGACTCTGATGATGAAAGACTGGAGCCTGCTGAGAGTTTGGAGTCTGAATTGTTGGAGAGATTGTCACGCCCATCTAGGTGGTTTATGGAAACAAACTCAGTTAGAAGGGAGGGCAAGCCTAATTAGTAATTAGCACATTGCTTCAAGGATTATAAAAGGACACAGCTATGTGGGAGAAGTTTGTCAGGAACAAAGTGATTGATTACATGCAGAGGTTTTTGGCAGAGACTTGGAGCTTTGAGAATTTGTGCCTGAACTGTTGTAATAAACAGGGCGTGTGGAATATAATCATGTAAGACTCCTTTCTGTTGGATTTGAGTTTTGGGGCGGCTGCCTTTGGTTTTGTTTTGTTGGAACTTTGAAGGGGGAGCCATAACATATCATTTCAGTCAGTCCATTCGGGGATACTCAATTTACAAAGTTTACAAAGTTCCATTTTATACATTTTAATTAATTGGCAAATTTTATCTTCTTGAGATATCTTAAATCCATTTTTTGTTTTGTTAATTGTCAATCCTAGATACCTTTTAATCTCACCTAAATGCTTTAATTTTATCTTTTTGGCTAATAATGATATAATCTCATTAGCTTCATTATTAGTCTTAGTTATCAAAGCAATATCATCTGTAAATAATAACAATAATGACACTGTTCCATTATTTTCTCTTTTAAACACACATGGATCTGCTAAACCAGATTTAAATCCTATATTGTTTAACTCTTTCACAATATATTGGTTGCATTCATAGCCAGATTGTTTCAATCCATAAAGACTCCTTTTGAGTTTCCAACAATCATTACTATTTAATTTATTATCTGGCTTTTTCAAATATATAGTGTGCTGCAATGGTGCATGCAGATAAGCAGTTTCTACATCTAAATGGTTAATGATATAGTTTTTCTTAGCTGCCCACACTAAAGCTGCTCTCAAGGATGTTGCTTTAAGACTTGGTGCAAAAACTTCATCATAATCAAATGCAGTTTGATTAAATCCTTGAGCTACCAACCTAGCCTTATGGGTAACAGTCCCATTATTTTCTGTTTTTACTTTGAATATCCATTTGCACTCAATGGATTTTTCTCCTGGAGGTAATTTGGCATCTTCATATACTTTCATTACCTTTAATGAATTTAGTTCCTTTTCCATTGCCTTTTGCCAATTCTCCTGATCCTTAGCAGGATATATCCTAAGTTCATCTACACTAGTTGGAACTTTAGTTACTTGGCAAACTATACTTGCTTGATACCTATCAGGTGGTCTAGTTACACGTGTAGTACGTCTAGGTATTACAGGACTTACAGGTGGACTTTCCTTTACTACCTGTTCTTGATTATCTAACTCTTCCTGATCAACTGTTTCCTCTTGTTCTGGTCCTATTTGTTCTTCGTGGACTTTTTCTTTAATTGGACTCTTCTTATAACTAGTCTTTTCTTTCTGCCTTTTGTAGGGTTCAGTAATTACATCATTATCTAAATCTTGCTCTAATCTATTCCATCCTACATGTTCTAGGAATTTTGCACTAACACTGCAGTAAACTCTAGATGTACCTGGTTCCCAGAATCTATAAGATCTGTGATTTGATTCATATCCTACAAAAATAATCTTTTAGCTCTATGCTGTCCTTTGTGTCTGAGTTGTGTAGGGATATGCACCCATGCTGGTGCTCCAAATGTGTGCATGTAACTTAAATCAGGTTTCGTATCATGCCACAGTGTGAATGGTAATTCACCTGTTGTTGAATTAACAACATTATTTAATATATGATTACCACACATTATTGCTTCTCCCCACAAATTGTCAGGTAATCCTGAATCAGACAACATAATACGTGCCATTGACTGCAGTGTTTGGCTTCGTCTCTCTATAAAGGCATTATGTTGTGGCCTATATGGTACAGATTTTTTATGTTGAATACCTAACATTCTAAGTCTATTCTGGAATTTATTATTTGTAAATTCCGCATCATCATCTGTTATAAGAGTTACTAATTTCTTTTTAGTTTTCCTTTCTACAAATTTTATCCAATTAAAGAGATTTAGATACGTTTCAGTTTTGCTCTTCATTAAACAGCAAAACCCATATCTAGAATAGTGGTCCATTATACTTAGTATGAATCGAGCACCTCCTACACTTGGTTTTTTCGGACCTATTAAATCAGCAAATACTACCTCTAAAGGCTCTTTGGTAGTAAATCCATCAACTCTATTTGCCGGTATGACCTTGCTTTTGCTTTGATTGCAAGCAGAACATTGCAAATACTTATTACAAGATTTCAAACTTATTCCTTTAGATAGTTGAACAGTTCTCTTAAGCATTTTAAAATTTAAATGCCCTAGCCGTCAGTGTAACAAGTGAATACATTCATCATGAGTTTTCTTATAATCATAAACCGTGTTAGCCACCTCTAAA
The DNA here is from genome assembly GCA_033807585.1 of Hydrophis major. Taxonomy (NCBI): domain Eukaryota; kingdom Metazoa; phylum Chordata; class Lepidosauria; order Squamata; family Elapidae; genus Hydrophis; species Hydrophis major. The sequence continues at coordinate 86,916,732 of CM066331.1, read as the reverse complement.
CCATTATCATTTAACACATACAATTCACCTCTTAAAGATGCAGTAATTTTCTTATCTTCTTTTTCAATTATGCAGTTATCTCCCCTAAAGGTAACTACATATCCTAGCTTAACCAAAATTCTAACTGAAATTAAATTAAACTTAAGTTGTGGTACATATAACATTTTTACATTCTCTTTTATGAAAGAACAATATGCTATACCTTGACCTTTAGCTTTCAGTTTCCAGCCATTGGCTAACGACATCTGCTGTGTACTTTTGGACATTTTAATAAATTTTTTGTTATCATTTGTTATACAGTGGGATGCTCCACTGTCAACCACCCATAAATTATTTTTTACAGCTCCGTTACTATACATGGCTAACTCAAAATTTTTATTTTTATTTTGATGACTTTTAGTATTCTGGCCAGCGTTCTGGCGCTTTGCTTTTTTACAAAACCTTGCCAAATGTCCTCTTCCTCCACAATTAAAACACTTTTTAATTGCGTATGCAGTAGGAGATTCAATATCTTCTTTTTGAGGTTGCTCCCTCCTTAACTGATATCTTTCAAGCCTTCTTCTGGCCTCTTTAATCAATCTGCCAGTGATATCAGTTAAAGTTAGGCTTTCCTTAGGCAAAATTTCAAGGGAAGTGACGTAATTATCAAAACTTTCATCTAATGAAGACAGAATTATGTAGACTTGGTGTAGTTCAGAGAAAATAAGCTCTTTCTCATGCAGTTCTTGAAAAATGCTTTTTGTAGTATTCAAATGACTCAGCATATCACCATTCGTTTGGAGATGCGTCCTGAAAAGCTTCCGTGTTAGATTTATGTGAGCACCAACGTTATCTCGGACATAAATCCTCTTCAGCTTCTGCCAACACCCAACAGCCGTTTGTTCTCCGCGGATATGAACAAGTTGCTGGTCAGATAGTGTTAGTCCTATTATGCAAAGAGCTTGTTCATTCTTCTGCTTAAAGTCTTCTATCTTTTGACTATCTTCCTCAACCTCCGGATCCCATTCCTCTACGTTTGGTGGGTTTTCAATTATGTTCCACATACCTTCTCTTTGTAGAAGTAGACTACATTTCATAGGCCATGATACATAGTTTGTTCCATCCAGCTTGGATATAAAGGACAAACTTTGTAGATTGACTTGTGCCATGTTTTCTCATATGGATATAAAACTATAATTAATAAAACACAGCTGTCTGTTTACTGTAACGTGTAACAACACAAACTCTCACTTTTACATAAATCTGTTTTATCCTAGTTAAACTGACTTTGCAGCCTCTGGGCCCATAACCAGTGTTAAGCCTGGGTTCCCCAACCAGGGTTAGGGAGACAAGCTAAACAGAATGTGCAGCGTTAGTCAGTTAGGCAGACAGGTAAATGTGTGAGATAAGTTTGTATGTTAGTTAACATTCAGTAAAAAGCAGATACACTTGTGCTATCAAAAATATAGTTTATTCCATTTAAGAGTTATAGCATAGTCAAAAACAGTCCATTAGTCATGTATCATTTCAGTCAGTCCATTCGGGGACACTCAATTCGCAAAGTCCGTGTTGAATATTCAATGTCAGTTCACTTACAATAAATCAGTCCGTATTATCTCTTCTCACCGTTGAGAAATCAACATTCCTTTCTCTCTCCCGTTCCAGTAGAAAAAAACACAGTCATCAATCCATCCAGTAATTAGGGATCATTAAGCCAGAGAGTGAGCTGCCGTTGTCTTGCTCTTTTTTATGGTGCTTTTACAACCACACCCTTAATTACATTCTTGCAGTTAAAGTTACACACACTTTAACCAACAAACCATGATAACTTATTTATTATTTTACCTAAACCAGTTAGGGTAAACAATGTTATCCCTAACAACACTCAGGTATGATTCAAGCTGTATTAAACATTAGGGATCTGCAGCACCTATTGTTATTTGGCAAGGGAGATGCAGACTGAAAATACATGCTCCTGGCAATTGAAAATTGGTAGCCAAAATCATCATCATCATCATGTCTCCAAATGTGAAAAAGATTTGCTGATCCAGGAAATCAAATCTATGTCAGAATATCTGATCAGACCTACCAGGATGCTTGTGATTCTAATATTATTTTGGATTGTGTTATGTTGTGTTATGTTGCATTATATTGCACTGTGTGGTTTTATTGTGTCATATTGCTTAAGTTGCGGTGCATTAAGTTGACTTGCCAGATTGTCTCTTATATTTTGATTGTGACTTTCCAATGCAAATAGTGATCAAAAGAATCAACAATGTAAAGCAATCTATTAAAATACAAATAATACATAACAAAAAGCATTTAATTAAAAAGACATTAAATCTAAAGCCACTATGCCCAGCAATCCACTTTCTAGACATTTTGCATATAGTTAAAAGTCTAACAGAAAAGAAGCTTGCTTAACTCTTTGTGGCTAGACATACCATATCTGGCCTGCAACAGTCTTGCTAACCCTATTGAAAGCAGCAATTTCCCCATTTTTGTAATCATTTCATGGTCATCCAAATTTTGCTCCTCAGGTATTTTATTAACTTTATACAGCTGCCCATCTCACAAAGTGATTCTGAGCAATGTGGTATTCAAGTAATTCCAAAGAAATTAAGAGCAGTTGCTAAAAAGATCCCATTCCTTTCCCATGACCTATGGCACTGGGGTTCAAACTGTTGGGGGCTGAAAGATATATCCCTAACAATTCAGACCCAAGGTTTTTCTTGAAGTTATAACCAGCACCGAGAACATTACATGATTTGCTTACTTGAATCTGTATTGCTTCAGTCTGTGGAAACAACCCTCACGGTGACTTAGAGAAAATAAAAATGGAAAAAGAGAAAGTGGTTCTTTATTTAAATATATTATAGCTGCCCATTTCCATAGACCTCAGGTGTTGTGGTTAGTCGGCAGCAGGTGTGGACGGCTGAGGAGAGCGAGGACTCAGATGAGGGGCCAGGACCATTAGGGAGTGGACTGCCGCCTTCAGAGATTGTGGGGGCTGGCAGCAGTGATGAGGAGGTTCCCGAGGAGTCTGTGCCAAGTGCACGTGTGCGCAGGGCTGCTTGCAGGAGAGAGCAGTTTCAGCAGCACAGAATCAGGAGTAAGGAGTCAGGAGTAAGGCTGCCAGGTAATGGCCCCTCCTTCAAGAAGATAAAAGACAGCTGTGAAGAGGACGTTCTTTGCAGGAAGCAAAGATGTTTTGAAACTCAGCCTTGTGGACATTGCAGTATCTTAACTTCATATTTGAAGACTCTTGTGTTGTGAAATATTTCTTATCTGTGATTCTTGGCAGACTAGCACAGTTTTGGTGAAGCTTGTGCTTATCAAAGTTAATTAATTTGCAGCAGCCTTTTAACCGGGGATTCCTAAGAATCATTAAAAGGTTTCTGTTCCCTTTGGTTCGTATTTGTTCTATTGGAAAAGGGTTTGGGTCAGAACACCAGGAAGCTCACAAATACACATCCAAAACAGTAACAAAAAAAAGATATTTGAAACATATACAGGTAATCCCCAACTTACAACAGTTCACTTAGCAACCATTCGAAGTTACAATGGCACTGAACAAAAGTGACTTATGACCATTTTCCAGACTTATGACCGTAGAAGTATCCCCATGGTCACGTGATTTACATTCGGATGCCTGACAACTGACTCACATTTATGACGGTTGCAGTGTCCAGGAATTATGTGATCACCTTTTGCAACCTTCAAGCAAAGTCGATGGGGAAACCAGATTCACTTAACAGCCAGGTTACTAATTTAACAACTGCAGTGATTCCCTTAACAAATGTGGCAAGAAAAGTCGTAAAATGGGGCAAAGCTCACTTCACAAATTTCTCACTTAGCAGCATAAATTTTAGGCTCCATTGTGGTTGATAAGTTGAGGACTACCTGTAGCCTTATAGGCAGCCTGAATTTAAAAAAACATCAGTGAAAAATCAAATCAAACCAGCAGTCCCACTGTGGCAAGAGAACTTCATGAGGACAGTGGTGTCACCCAAGCAGGAAAAGCCCAAAGGGAACATCAAGCCAACCACAAAACAAACTTGCATAGGAAAAGGAATCAAATAAAAGGTATTAAAGAAGCCCCTTAGACAAAAGCCCAAATAATTAAGAAAACTAAGGAAACAAGAAAAGAAAACCCTTACAAACACAAGACATGCCAAATCAGCAAAACAGACAGACAAAAGACACAAAATATATTGCAAAGGAGACAGACAGGAGATTGCCACAAAACAAATATAAGAAACCATTAAACTAAAAGAGAATAGGACGAAACCGATAATCCAATCAAACCACCCTGCAAAGTTTGCCTTCCGCACCCTGCGGAGTTTACCCTCCGGCAGAAATGAAGACAACCTCTGACAGGATTTAAAACATTAAGAAATACAAACAAGCACTCACACAAAAAAGGAGAAAAAGGTATAAAAAACCAGGGACTTATCATACAAAGCTAGCTAGCCCCAGGAACGCAGACTTCTTGCTATCTCTCACCTTCCTGAAAAATAAAAAGATCCAGCTTTCAAGCAGTTGTCTGTATCCTTGCACCGGAGCTCTCCCAGCAGGAAAATTGAATCCTCAGAAGAAAGGCATTCTGACAGCCTTTCAACACCACCAACACATCAGCTCTAGGTCTGAGACCAAAGAGAGGTTTGAAGTGCTTTCTGGAACCCAGGAGAGAAAGGGTTCAGTTAGACATTAGAAACTTGGTGGAAGAAACATGTGTTTGCCACTCTCGTGAACATGGGAGAGAAAGCCACAACTACACACAGTTTTTTAAAAATTATTATTATTATTATTATTATTATTATTATTATTATTATTATTATTATTATCATCATCATTATCATTATTATTATTATTATTATTATTATTATTATTATTATTATTATTATTATTATTATTGCAATTTCCTTTGTTATATATAAAACTAACTCGATACCTGTGCTTCCCTACAAAACTATGTGATCGGGCTTAGTTTTTAGGGAGGAAAATAAGGGGGGGAAATTGTGCCTCTGCTTACCAGGATCCATCAGTAATCATCTGGCTAGCGTCCTATCAGTGTGTGAGAGAGTTGAGGGCTGTTTGGAAACTGAAACATGGAAACTGAACCGGTATTTGCTGTGTGAGCAAGAAGGAGACAGCAAGGAGTTGGGTGTGGCTTAACTCAACTGTTCTGTACTAAAGCTGCTTGGTGCTGTGAAACTGAAACCAAAACAACTGAAACTCCTCTCCTCTGCTTGTGTTTTTAAAGATTTCTGTTCAGGTGGGGAGGGAGAGTAGAACTCCTTAGCATCAGAGCATGTTAATAATAATATAGGAAATACGAATGCTCTGATGGTCATTTTGAAAAATCCTTTCTTAGTGAGCACCTAGAAGCCAAGAGGAACATCCATGCCAAATTTCAAATTTGTAGGCTTTATGGTTCTGAAGATTTTGGGATGATGCGTGAGTGGTATTTCACTTTTATATAGAGAGATTTCCATATCCACAATGGCAGTGTACTGTCTGGGTACAATCTCTTTTAAATACAGATAACAAACCTTATGCACACATTAATTGTAACAATTATTCTCAAAGTCTATTCACCATGATCTTCACTGATTCTTGTTAAACATTTTCCGTTATTTAATTAAACACTCCATTCAGTTTTGTCTATAATTAGTGAATAATATCAAACCTTATAAACATCACATTTGTAACCATTATCCTCCAAGTCTATTAAACATGATGTTTACTTATCTTGTTCATTCAATATTCATTATTTAATTAACTATACACAGTTTTAATCCCATGTTTGGCTTTTTTGACATCTCCCCGCCAACAGTCCTGGGAGCGGGGCCAAACAACCGCACTTTTTCCAGTAAGTCCAGCCCATAATTTGGGCCTACGAATGAAAGCAGGCTGGTTTTTCCCAGGGCAGCTGCACTGGGAAGAGAAACATGTGCTTCTAGTAACTAGCTGAAATTTTAAAATTCTGGCAGCATCATTTCAATTGTTTGTTTGTTTTAAAGCATTTTGAAGATAATAGAGATAGTGTTGTCCCGCCTCTAAAAAGAATTTGTGGCAGGGAAAGACAGATTTTCCTCTCTCATCATGCATTACCAATGCAGAACCTATTAAGACAAAGATGTCTGGAGAGGTGGCAGCAAGGACCTTTTTTTTCTTCAACTGAGTTGAAAAAGATGAGAGAACAGACAAGCTTTCCTTCAGTTGAGAGTTTGAGCTGGGAGGGCACAAATATTTGCAGGCTTCCAAATACTCTTCTCTCTCCCTTTCTCTCTCTCTCTCTCTCTCCCTCCCTTCCTCCCTCTCCCTCCTGCCACTCTCCATCCCTACCTCTCCCTCTCTCTCTCCTTCTCTCTCCCTTCCTCCCTCCCCCTCTCTCTCCCTCCCCTTCCCCCTCCATCTCTCTCCCTCCCTTCCTCTCCCTCTCTCCTTCCCTCTACTCTACCTCTCCATCCCACTCTCTCCCTCCCTCTCCCTCCCTCTCCCTCTCCCTCTCTGTCCCTTTCTCTTCCTCTTTCTCTCTGTCTCTCTCTCTCTCTCTGTGTCTGTCTGTCTCTCTTCCCCTCCCCCCTTAGGTCAAGCAAAAAGCAATGTTCCCAGATGTTTGATTTAATATCCTTTTGATTCTTCTTCCTGAAAGACATTGTCTGATAGTTAGTGGGTGGTGATCTGGAAAAACATCACTTTGTAGTTCGTGGGCTGTCCAGAAATGATTTCCCTGAAGACATCTGTATTTATTTCTTTGGCTGCTTGCCTCTTGAGGATTGGCTACACTTTGTAGCCTGATCTCAACCAGCTGTTACTTTATTATTTTTTTATTTCTCATCACTTGGCAGCCTTCAATTTTGTCTTCCTTGTGACTTATCAGGGTTCTCTGTGTCAGTGTCTGTGAATTCCCATAAAGGCACAATATATTTATTCAAATCCCTTCTCAGATCTGGGGCACATTAGATGGTCTTGAGTTAACCAATGTTACTTTCTATCCAACCCAGTGATGATGAACCATGTGGGCTTGACATATTCCAAATTTCCCTTGTGTGGAATGGTTTTAGCCTGGGTGTCAAACACAAGGCCCGCAGGTCAGATTTGGCCCATGGGGCACTTAAATTTGGTCCAGAGGACTGACCTGGAAACAGCAAAGGACCGGCCCGCAGTGCCTCTGCCAGAGAAACGCAGCCCTCCTGAGCTCTATTTTCACTGGCAGAGGATTGCAGGAGGCCGTCGCAGCTGGAAACAGAGCTTGCGAGCTCTATTTTCACCGGCAGAGGATTGCAGGAGGCCGTCGCAGCTGGAAACGGAGCTTGGGAGCCCCTTTTCACTAGCAGAGGATTGCATGAGGCCATCGCAGCCAGAAACGGAGCTCGGGAGCCTGTCTGTCTGTCTGTTAGTCTGTCTGTCTGACTCTCTCTCTCTCTCTCTCTCTCTCTCACACACACACACACACACACACACAGACACACACACATTTTTTTTTTAAAAAAAAGGATAACTAGCAAATCAGCAATTGGCAATCAAGCTATAATTGTTTTATTCATCTACGTGGCCCAAAGAATGGCCTACTGCCTTTCACAGGTTGCACTGGCTGTTGGTCTGCTTCCGGGTGCAATTCAAGGTGTTGGTTGTCACCTTTGAAAACCCTGCATGACATGGGTCTAGGCTACTTGCGGATCCCATCAGCCAAGGAATTTCAGCTGGTGAGATCCAAGGGAAGAGCCTTCTCTGCTGTGGCTCCTGCCCTTTGGAACATCTTATCTCCTGAGGTGATATTGGCTCCCACCCTCCTGAGGTTTCATAAGAGCCTTAAGACATGGCTCTGCCTGGTGACTCCAGGACCCAAAGGGGGAGCTGCATATTGGAGGTGCTTCACTAATTAAAACTTAACCCCACCTCTCTGCTCCTGTGTGTCTGGTTCCTTCTATCCCACCTGGTGTTGATTTTAATTGCCAATGACTTTATCTGCTGCATTTCGATGATAGTTGATTTTAACATTTTAATGTTATGCTGCAAGCCACCCAGAGTCGTTGAATAGAAGACAGGTGGCAAATAAATTTCATAAATAACTGGGACTGACCCACATTAATTTTGGTGGATTCAACAAACCATGGTTAAAATAAACCATGGCTTTCATTTTGACATAATTGCCAGCTGTGACATTGCCGTCTTTTTCTTCTCTCCCTCCAGATATGCCATTTTCTAAGCAGAAGTCCTTGGCGCAATTGAAAATATGAGCCCTATTAAAACAGCCAACGTGATCCAGGAAAAAAAAAAAAGCAATCTTTCTTTTTAAAAAAAAACTGTGCACTTTTTCTCTACCTTCTTTGCTGCATGTATACCAGTACACTTTATTCAGCACTGCGTCATCTATTTTAAGCCATTAAAACCTCAGCATCCAAAACAGCTATTTTGGTGCAAACCACCTCTAATTATTTCCAACCATAACATCTGAGCTATTGAAAGCTCTGCCATCTCTTTTTTTGTGATATCTGTGGAATGAAGCTTTTTCGTAGAGGTGTGTCTTTTTTTTCCCCCTAATGGAGCCAAATGTGAGCTCACACCCCCATACTTACGAATGGTTTTTTCTTTTTTTCCTTTCAGACAAACATATGTTGACATTTCTCTTAAAGACAAGCGGTTGAAACAGTGGTGGGCTCTTTAGGTGATGACTTTCACTGCCACGTCCTGGTCTGCACACCTCAACTGAATCCTGTTGATTTCTTTAAGACTAAACAAACTGACATTTATGTATGTTGGCAATGTTTCTTTTTAAGGAATTAATGTTTAATTTGAAATGAATTGCCAAAACTTACTGATGACATTTCAGTGAACGTTTTAATTCTGTATTAATTTTTGTTGTAAAGCACTAAGGGTCCTATGGTCTGAAGTAATCTATGCATTTTACCGTTAAAGAAGGATAAATAGCAAATAAAAGACCAGAAGAAATTTATTTATTTATTTATTTGCTTGTTTGTTTGTTTTGTCAAAAGCTTATAATACAATAGAAATAAGAAAAAACATAAATTTAAATACAAGAAATAGGAACTAATAAATGGAGACAATAGGACAGGGACAGTAGGCACAATTGTGCATTTATGCACACCCCTTACAGACCTCTTAGGAATGGGGTGAGGTCAATAGAGGTTAGTTTGAGGGAAAGGAGTGGGGGGTTGAGCAGGTGACAACAGAATCAGGTACTGAGTTTCAGACATTGACCACTCTGTTGCTGAAATCGTACTTCCTGCCATCAAGTGAGAACAATCAACCAATGGAACAGAAGTTGCCCTCAGAAGTTGTGGGAGCGCCATCACTTGAGACTTTCAAGAAGAGATTGGACTGCCATTTGTCAGAAATGGTGTAGGGTCTCCCGCTTGTGCTGGGGGTTGGATGAGATGACCTGCAAGGTCCCTTCCAACTCTGATTATCTGTTAAGCTTGGAGTGGTTTACATTTAGTTTATATCTATTATGTGTTCTTGTGTTGTTGAGGTGAAAGCTGAAATATTCATTAACTGGTAAGGCGTTGTAACATATGTAACAAACATAAAATTGTATGGCAAAGGTAAAAAGAATGGAAATGGGGTAGAATTCTCAGGAAAACAAGAGACGAATGATCCAAAGGTGCTTTCTCAAGAGGCAACTGGACTTTCTGGTTTTTCTTTGAAGATGTTTCACTTCTAGTGAAACATCTTCAAAGAAAAACCAGAAAGTCCAGTTGCCTCTTGAAAAAGCACCTTTGGGACAACCATGACCTGGGTGACTGAGAATCTCCATAGACAAAGAGGTGAATGGAAGGAAGGAAGGAAGGAAGGAAGGAAGGAAGGAAGGAAGGAAGGAAGGAAGGAGGCAGTGAGGGAGGGATGAGTGATGAAGGCATTGGCCAGGTATAGCAATAAGATATGGGTCATCTTTTGAAAAAAGCTTGTAACAACATAAAACTATACAACTTCAATGTATTGTGCAGCCTTAGATTAATGGACAGAAAACATATTCTGCACTGAGATAGTGTTTTGCTAATATTCTGGATTCCTAAATAGAATAAGGGAGAGAAATAATAAGATTTCCCACCAGCATTGTACTCTGTTTGCATGACAAGTCATGCAAAAAAGGCTGCTGAGATCCTTTCCTCATAATTCTGAATTGTTCATAATTCTGAATGCCATGTCTCATACTTCACTGTTTTTCTTCTCTCCATTTAGATTTAGAGGAATTTTTTTTTTAATTTCACTTATTTGCCCTTGCTCCTTTTTCTGCTGCATCTATGCACAGACATTACTGCAAGTAAAATTTGCTTTCACCACTCTAAACACTTCTTTGGAAGCAACTTCCTTGGAAATTGTGTTCATAGTGTCTGAAATGTTCTGACCTCTTGCTTTCCCTTTTTGCTTCAAGGACAAATAAAGTCTTTGCTGCCATCACTCCAGACTTCCTACTACAAGTTGTGCCTTGCCGATGCACATGAAGAGGGGAAGCTGCACCTTCCCTGACACCCAGAATAATTTATTTTGAATGGGAAAGACATTTGGATCTCATCCAAAAACTCTTCAGCATTCCACAATCTGTTGACCATAAGGAGACAATACGGTGTAGACTGTTCATTTACAATACGGTGTAGACTGTTCATTTATTTGCCTATTCTTCATCTAATGAATTGCTAATTTGAAGTAATTTTAATCTGCTTTTCTTTCCAGTCACACAAGCACAGAACACATGTCTCTAGCTACATCCCCATCACATTCTCCTGATAGGAATGTAGCTAGATACTATGTTGTATCTATCCCTATACTATATTTCCTGCAAATAAATCTCTCTTTATAGTTATAGAACTTGCTTTGCTAATCTTTTCTCAAGTTTAATTCCTACTCTTACACACTCAGGGATGGCCTCACACACACACATACACACACAGAACTCATCAGCTTGCAACAATGGTAACATACACTATCTTCATTTCACGTGCCATCTGCTAAGAAAGTAAAAGCCATCTCTACTGGGTACCTGCCTATATGAGTCAGGGTTGATACATGCCCATAGCATTCATGAGAGCTTGTGCCACCCTGGATCATGAAGATTGAAAACCCTCATAATAAAAAGTCTGGGGGATTCCAGCATTAGTCCTTCAGGAACTCAAGAAGGTCTAATGACGGTATGTTTATCTACTCAAAATACTCTAGAAATATTTTGTCCCTACAGCTTGACCTTGAGGTACTAACATCCAATCACTAACATCCTGCTAGCACTGTCTCAAATGATCTTCCCCAACCTCTGGACCTAAAACCCAGCTTAAGTCATCTGTTATTGGACAGATTCTTGTATCGGTCCTCTTTCCCTATGTGATGTATTTTTCAACAACATGATGAAATATGGAGATAGCAGCTTCTCAGTCAAGCACTTGTCCACCGAACAATAACGGAAGAACTTTCCATGAATCATTAAGAAGAGGTTGTTGTTGCTGTTGCTTTGTTGGTGGTGGCGACAGTGTGGTGCTGGTAGTAAAACAAACAATTCACTTTGTGTCGACTGTAGTTATGGTTCTGTTTGTCATTCACTCCCATCGCTTTGTGACCGGATGTTGATAGAAATATAGATTATGAGCTTATGATGGTGATGACAATCCAGTGGAAGAAGTCATTTGAAACCATGATGGTGGCTGCTATAGTAGGCAATGAAGCAAATTAAGAGAGCCATTACAAATAGAACTAAGTTCTTAAGGATACAATTCAGACTGTCCTGGCTTTATCTTTCATAAAGAACCATTATTTATTAAGAACTTAAGGAATATTTTTTGGAATCCTAAAAGGTTGACTGGATAGCAAATAATACGCAAGATATATGTGTTAAACATTTTGAAAATTAGAATGAAAATAAAATGTACGTTCCTTGTTTGGAATTCACTCATTCTGAAATATTTTGATTTTTTTTTTAGCTGATGGATGGACTATTGTAGCCGTGTCAGCCAAAATGATCCTTATCAATGTGGAATAAGCCTAATGAGCAACATGAAAACATCATATCTTAGCCTTTAGTTTGTCACCCTCTTGTACAGTAAGGATATGTGTTTCCCTGAAAATAAGACCCTGGTCTGTTTTTTGGGAGGGTGGGCCTACCCCAAAACTAAGCCTGGGGGATGGGCATGGCCAGTGCAAAAGGCAGCGTTCATGCACAGGGCCAATGGTCCCTCACACACTCACCCCAGGGCAGCTACATCCCTTCACTAACCTGATTTCCAGCTCCATTCTCTACCACTGCGTGCAGGACAACAAAAGTAATCTGTAGGACTACAGTAAAAAAGTAGTTTAGGCCTTCCAACTTCATGGGATTTTTTTTTTTTCATGAGAAGTTGGAAGGTCTGAACTAATTTTTTTATCGTAGTTTGACAGACTACTTTTCTTGCCCTGCATGCAAAGAGCTACCATAGAAAGCAGTGTGGTTGGTGTGTGTGTGTGTGTGTGTGTGTGTGTGTGTGTGTGTGTGAGAGAGAGAGAGAGAGAGAGAGAGAGAGAGAGAGAGAGAGCAACATATGCAAAACTCACAAGCTAAACATTTCCATATCATGTGTGCCTGTGCTCACAAAAGTGCAGGTAAAGTTAGGTAAAGTTCTCACATTTATCTGCAAAATGTGACTATTTTCTTTCATTATGTTGCTGCAGTGGACCAACGATTATTTTCTCAAAACTTGGAATAACACCAGTTAAATGAACTACTATGAACCTTCCAACCTGCTACAAAAGAATTGGGAACATTTGTTCCAGCTGTTCCAAAACATTTGTTTTAGGTTTATTTTGCATTACTCTTCATTATATCATCCATTGAAAGTTTTGGGTGAAGCCTCCTACTTTGAATTATTATTCTATATGTATTTTGTGGATCTGGCTCTAATCTCTAATCTGTGAACCGCCCTTTGTTTCTGATTTCATGTAAATCCAACTCTTTTCTGATCTGACTGAGGTGATGAAGGATCTGAAAGTCAGCCAAAATCATGAGTCAGCAAACAAAGGCAAAACTAAATTATTATTTGAAGTACTGACTTCAGTAGTTTGTGCATAACAATAATTAAGGACCTACTGTGGTGGTCTCCCATGGAAAGAATGAGACACAGGCTGGTGTACTCGGGATGGGAGTCCAGAGCAAATTCTAGTGCTCCCTTTTATTGAGAATTTTGTACATAGTAAGCATTCACATTGTGGATTAAAATAATTACACAGAATTGTTTACAGTTATCTGAGCTGCTTAAATGTTTCTGGTGTTTGCTTTTAATTTCCTTGCTTTATCTCAGTGACCCTTAGGCAGATATGTATATATAAGGTCTTAGACTAATCATTATCCAATATTGAAGTTTATTCCCACATCTCCCCTGTTTTAGTTTTTTGATGATCGCAGATGCCTCGGCAGCTTTTCGCCATTTGCAACAGCAGTTCTCCTTCCATAGGCTTCACCCGACACATTCCTAAAAGTCCAGGGAGACATTGAATACAACAGCATACACAAAGAGAAAACATAATAAGCAATATCACTCCAACAATTAGGTGACGAATCCATGAACCATCTGGCAACCAGGACCGAAGTGCAGACCACAGGTCCAGTCCCTTGTCCTCTGATTTGTAATGGATTCTCATTCAGGGTTTGTTCCATATGCTGTATGGTAGCTGTAATGTTTGGAGAATATTCAGAGATATACATGCAACAATGCGTATGAATCACAGTGCAAACTCCCCCTTGCGCAGCCAAAATAGTGTCCACCGCATATCTGGTTTGCAGGACAAAGTCAAGGATTTTTCCTTGCTCTTCTTCAAGCAGCTTTAGAGTTTTAATGGTGTCTTTAAACATAGTAACTGTCCAATTGTTTAAACGATTAAACTGGAGAACTTGCCATTTCAGTAGACCCAAAACCACCAGTTCGTGGGATCTCAATTAAAGGATTTACAGGAATGTATGGAAGTAATAATAATTGGGCAATAGAGTCACCGGCCATTAATGATGCAGGAGTATCAGTGTACAATTGTATCTTAATAACCCCTTTATAATCTTGATCAATAACTCCTGGAATAACAAAAAATCCTTTTTCTGATGCAGAAGACCTGGGAAGTACCAATCCCACTGTTTTTTCTGGCAGTGGCCCATGCAAATGAATGTCCTCAATGTACACTTGATTAGGAAAGGTCACATCAATTGAGTTCAACATTTTTTAAACCCAAACCTGCACGCCCAGTAATTGCTGGCGATGCTTTTGTGACAGCCTTGGGAGTGGGGCTAGCTGCATGCCCCAAATTTAGTTTCCCGGATTTTGGTTCTGATCAGAGTGACATTGATTTGCCCAATGAAACCCTTTTTTGCATTTTGGACAGACCAATTTCGGGCAGACGTCCTTAATTTTGTTTTTGTTAAATGCCATTCCCCCCCCCCCCAGGGGCACGGCACTGGTTTTTAAAATGGCCAGGCTTCCCACAATTAAAACAATTCCCTGTAGGTTTCATCCCTTTTTGTAATGCCATAGCCAAAGTCTCCATGTTGTAAGCCTGAGAACCCACCACTGCACATGCCTTTAACAGATCAGCCAGAGTAACCTCACCTCTAGCCACCAAGGGCTGCAAGATACACTTGCAGTCAGCGTTTGCATTTTCAACTGCCAGCTTCAGCAAAAGTTCCTTTGCTGCTTCCTCATTAGAGATTTGCCTGGTAATAGCCAATTGTAGCCTTTCCACAAAATCATTATAAGACTCAGATGCTGTTTGCTTAATTTGAGAAAAAGACCGTGCCGGGGTTCCCACATCCTGGATGCGGGACAACGCCCCAAGGACAGCTGCCATAACCACTGGAAATACATGATCAGGCAAATTAGCAGCTTGACCATCAGTGGATTCAAACAAGCCTGCCCCATAGATTTGGTCTGGCGTATACAGCCCCCCTGAATTCCTTCCCCTAGTGATAGCTTCCCTTTGGTATTCTGAGTCAAAAACCACATACTGAGTAGAGCTCAATATCATTCTCATTAAATCTTTCCAGTCACTAGGAATCATGCGTGAGGTAGCCAAACTTGTCAGGAGCCCCTTTGCAAAAGGACTTTGAATACCATAATCTTTAACTGCTTTTTTAATTTCCCTAAGAACTGCTAAAGGAATCGTAACCCATTCAGTCTACAGATTGCCTTGAGCATCCACTTGCCTATTGACTGGAAACAAATTCATCTGGGGAATCTCATCTGGCTCTAATTTCCTCTCATTGAAAGCCTGATGCATCATTGCTTGAACTTTTCCCATTTTTGGTTAGATTTTCTCATCCACTGGAGTAGGCGCTGTTGGGGGAGAGGAAACATACTCCAGTTTTGGGGTTGGTGGGTGCAACACAACTCCTTTATAAGGAGGAGGTTCTACTAAAGTTTTTAAAAGAGGTTGTTGCTGGGTCTCTAAAGCAGTCATAACAACCTTCCAATATATCAAAATTTCAGCTGTTGCCCGTGGCTCTTCATGAAGGATAGTTCCAATTCTCCTCCACATGTCTAACTTTAAAGAGCCCTTCTCTGAATACCATGGACATTGCCGCCAGATCTCTTGCAGCAGTTCTCTCACATTACCTTTTGAAAGAACTATTTGCTCCCCCCCCCCAGAAGGTTTAAAGATAAAGAAATTTGTCCTGACTAACTTCAGCAGCTCACTTACATGCCATTCCTGTGGCTGAGAGAGTTTTTCCCCCATGTTCCCTGAAAAAATCCTATTGTCCAGCAATAGTTAAGTATGTACTTTACCTATTCCAGGTGAGGAAACATGGAGGTCCGGACACGTACCACCTGCAGTGGATCACGTCGGGGTCACCACTTGTGGTGGTCTCCCATGGAAAGAATGAGACACAGGCTGGTGTACTTGGGATGGGAGTCCAGAGCAAAGTCTAGTGCTTCCTTTTATTGAGATTTTTGTACATAGTAAGCATTCACATTGTGGATTAAAATAATTACACAGAATTGTTTACAGTTGTCTGAGCTGCTTAAATGTTTCTGGTGTTTGCTTTTAATTTCCTTGCTTTATCTCAGTGACCCTTAGGCAGACATGTATGTATAAGGTCTTAGACTAATCATTACCCAATACTGAAGTCAAAGTTTATTCCCACAACCTACCACTGTACAAGCACATGGTATGCTAGCTACCATTAGATGGCAGATGGTTCACGGCTGGTATAGTTTTATCTGATGTCTACAAACTAGGTTGTGTTTTATTTTACAAGCCAGGATTTTAAGCAAGCTATAAAATAGCATCTACTGTTGGCTTATTAGCACTTTACACAAAACATACAATTTCTATGCTAGTTTATTCATCAATGCCTAAATCACTCCATATATAAACATACTAACACACAAGCACAGAGAATGATTCAAACTAAAGGATTCAAAAGGAAAGATACTTTCCTGAAGTCACATCAAGGTTCATGAAAGTGTTAAACGATTAAAGAAAAACTTGTAAAATTCTGCTCAAAGAGAAATGAATTCAGGGAAACTCCCTATTGTTTTATCCCACTAAGTGAAGTAAAACTTGATATATTTCCAAAGATTTTTCAAAAAATTGTCTTGTGCAATGGATATTAACAAGGTCACCAAAACCTTGGTATCTTGGTATTGTAGCTAGAATTTTTATTTTTTTTTCTGGGAGTTTTCACAAATGGCAAATCAGGAAAAATCAAAATATAGCATATACCAAGCACCAGACCAGTTATATTTCCATTAATATTTTAAATTCATCTTTTATTGGTGCTCAAGGCAACCTACGTAGTGGTACTTCCTTCTATTTTTCCCAAAACAATCCTATGAATTAGGTTGACCTGAGAAAAAAACAACTGGCCCAAAGCCATCCAGTAAACATCTGTAGCTGAGGTGCCACTACAAACCTTTAATTGCTACACCGGGCCCAGAGATTTCCATGGGGCCTGGATGAGAGTCAAAAATGGTAAGAATGTGATTGTGATTATGCAAACAAAGCTATGCCCGTTTTTTTGTTTGTTTGTTTGTTTTTACATATGATGCACATAAGAAAGAGTAGAGCAGTTTTGATTACTTTTTTATTTATTTTTTTACTTTTGGGACCCCTTTCTGGTGGACACCCTGCTGATGTTGGTTCTCGTTATACAGAATGTTACAATGACTAGCTTCTAGAGCAGGGGGGGGTCAAACTCGATTTCATTAAGGGCCGCATCAGGGTTGTGTTTGACCTCAGGGGGCCGGGGTGGCTGTGGACAGGGTGGGAATGGCCAGCTCAATGTCATTTGCGTTTGGGTGCCTGTGGCGGCCTAAGTGCTCTGGCAGTGAAAACAGGCTCCCAAGCTCTGTTTTTGGCTGTGACAGCTCCTGCAATCCACTGCCAGCGAAAATGGAGCTCGGGAGGGCTGCCCACAACCCTTCGAAGCTCTGTTTCCACTGGCAGAGGCACCTCAGGCTGGTCCTTCACTGTTTCCAAGGCAGCCCCATGGGCCAGATCTAAGGACCCCATGGGCTGGATCCAGCCCCCAGGCCTTGAGTTTGGTACCCCTATTCTAGAGGCTTCAATTTCAGGAATGATCATCCTATAAGTAGCACAAGATGTTCTTGGTTGGATCAGCTTTCTGAAAGTTTTTGACTTTTTAATTTGTTTTATTTATTTGTTTGTTTATTTATTTGATTTATTTGATTTGTCAGTTGCTTACAAGATAATAGGTATAAGTATAAACATGAATAAGAGTGCAGGAAATAGGTATGAATAAATGGGGACAATAGCACAGGGATGGTAGGCACAATTGTGCACTTATGCACGCCCCTTACAGGCCTCTTAGGAACAGGGTGAGGTCAATAGTGGATAGTTTGAGATTAAAGGAGTGGGGATTTGAGGATGTAACAAAAGAGTCAGGTAGTACATTCCAGGTATTGACCACTCTCTTGCTGAAGTCATACTTTCTGCAATCAAGGTTTTGTTGTTGTTGTTGTTTGTTAACATGTGTTGTTTCAGTTTTCAGTATTGGGATAGTATTTGATCATCTGTGGGGATTTCAAGTGAGGTTTGGAGAAGAAACATTTTTTAAAAAAGTTCAAGGCTTAATAATCATTGGCAAGGATATTTGGCTATAGCCAATTGAAAGTTAGAAATGTTTATGTTAACATAAATGATTTGGGAAGAGGGACTAATTCACAAGAAAGCTGTCGGGCTTTTTGTCCCTTACATAACAATTTATCTGGAATCCTTTAAAGTATCTAATTTATAACCTTAGAAGAAACCATTCCAGTTTGTTTGTTTTTTAGGTTTGAAAGATGCAGAGCAAAGTATTTCTTTTTTTTTTTCCTTTACCCAGAGATATTCTTTGCAGAAAGTTTAGTCCTGCCAAGAATGTAATAAGGGTTAAACAGGCAGTTTCTGTAAGCAACACCAGAATGTTTCCTTCCTGCCTTCCTTACAGGATTAGGCCAGTGATTTCTTCTAACAACCAGTTCTCTGAAGTGCTTAGAATGTTAACAACTGGTTCTAGCGAATAGGTGTGAACTGGTAGAATCTCATCCCTGGGTCTGTGCCACTCTTATCCCATGGTTTACTAGGCAGCACATTCTCTCCACCTTCCCTCAAGGTTATCCATGCATTATATTACAAGTGGGTCCTTGTTTAATGACTCGGACATCCTTGGGTTATGATGCCAACTAGGACTGCCCGGAATTGCTGCCTCTTAGTGATGCAGTCATACGACATCATGGTTTACAATCACATTGTTTAGCAATGGAAATTATAATTGTAAGGGAAGGACTATCTGGAAAGTTGTTATCTACATTTAAAAGATTTTATGGGATTTTAGTGAATGTTTTATGAGAATGTTCTATTATTTGCAATCTTTGTGGCATAAGTGAGTCAGCAAGAGGGTCTGAAAAGAGCTTCATAAAACTTTTAATCTGGGTTAATTTGATCCAGGTCTGTAGTGCATTATTAAAAGCCAAACAGAATTTCATTGTAAGCCACCCTAGCCTAAAAATATCTCTCTTATTTTTTCTCTCTTATTTACTTACTCTTACTCATGCAGTGTGTATTTTTTATTCTGTTTAGAATAAATATGTAAATGATTGGGTGGAAAAAGATAATGCTGTTGTAAAGAAATGAAAAGTGATGATGTTAAATGAACATGTTAAAACAGTGAGTGGAGTTGAAGGATGGTCCATTTGTCTTCCAGCTTCTACTGATTTCTTTTTCCAGTCACTGCTGATCTTCTAACTTCTCCATGACATACAAAGCCTAAAGGTTTTATATTTTTGAAGACTAGACAGTATCAGAAGGCGGGGGGGAGAATTTGTATTTTAACCCAGGATGTCTGCAGAATATGGTAAAAGAGAAGATAATAATAATGAAAAAAACGTCATGGTGCAATGGAAATTCTGCCTGTTTTTTACATGGGTTGCTTTGACACATTAAAAAAATATCAAGATAGTCTTGATTTTTTTTAGCACACTCTGCAGACGGTCTTGATTTAACATTGTCATGGGGACGAAGCAGAAAAAAAATACAAATTGCCAAAGTACCTTTGTGTTGTGTATGTCTATATGGGAAAAGGCCCAATAGCAGGCTTCAAAGGCATATTTAGCCAGCTTGTTTAATCATGCATTGTTGAATAAGCCATAATATACTGAATTGACCAACGGCACTAAAGCTAAACCATAAAACAGTAGTTCCTAATCACAGCAGCTGCAGAGGTTGATAAACAAGTTATATTAGAATTGAGTACAACATGTAAACCCAGCATTGATTTGACAATGATGGTGTTTCTCTGCATGACCTTTTGGGATTTAGGATTAAGTGCACCTGCATAAAATAGAGCGAATAGGTCTGGAATGTCACAGTTTCATCAGCTTTCCTTCAGCATGACTGAAAAGTCTTCATAAGTAGTTAGGACAGCGTGACAAGTTTTATATCCAAATATATTTTATTCTTTATATTGTGTCTATCTTCCCTTAAAATATTAACAGACTCCACAATGGTCTGAGAATCAGTGTCTCCAAGTTAATCAGATTAATCAACTTCCTCAAACCCTGAAATAATCCCAAAGGTGCTTTTTTCAGGAGGCAACTGGACTTCCTTGTTTTTTTCTTTGAAGACTTTTTGCTTCTCATCCAAGAAGCTTCTTCAGCTCTGACAGAATAACGGGGAATGGAAGGATTTATATTCCTTGCAGACAGCTGGTCATTTGCATCCTTTCAGAACAGGGCTGTCAAACTCGCGGCGTCACAGCAGCGTCATGTGACATGTTTTTTTCCCCTTTGCTAAACCGAGCATGGATGTAGCCAGCATGTGACGCATCTGGCCCGCGAGTTTGACAGCCCCATTTTAGAGGGTCATTGAAGAACTTGGAGGTTTATCAGTGTCCTCAGGGTCACCTGAGTAGTGCTCCTGATTCCTGTAGTCCGATTTTTTTCCTCTGGAAATTCATTCTTATTTTCTTGTTTTTCCTTTAAATCCTTCCATTCCCCACTATCCGGTCAGAGCTGAAGAAGCTTCTTGGATGAGAACTGAAACATCTTCAAAAAAAAAAACCAAAAAAGTCCAGTTGCCTCCTGAAAAAGCACCTTTGGGACAACCATGACCTGGATGACTGAGAATGTCTACAGATTTTTAGCTATACAATTTGGGATAAACACCCTTTGAATTGTGTGGGAGTAGGAATGGATTTCCAGAGGAAAAATTGCCAACTACAGGAACCAGAAGCACCATTCAGGGGACCTTGAGGACACAGATAAAGCTCCGAGTGCTTCAAAGACCTTCTAAAAGGATGCAAATGACCAGCTGTCTGCAAGGAATATAAATCCTTCCATTCCCCATTATCCTGTCAGAGCTGAAGAAGCTTCTTGGATGAGAAGCGAAATGTCTTCGAAAGAAAAAAAACACGAAAGTCCAGTTGCCTCCTGAAAAAGCACCTTTGTGACCTGGATGACTGAGAATCTCTACAAACCCTGAAATAAGTTACCTGGACCTAATCCAAATAACAAAGGATGCAGTCTACAAACCCAGAGTTATTTAAGTTAGATCTCCCAGCAGAAACAGCGTGTTCACAAGAATACTTATTTACACACACACACAACTCAAGTGTCACCCTAGAATAAGCCCATAGACACTTTCCACACCCCAGACAAGCTCCCCCTATAAGAATTTGCCACTGCACCCCATTTCTCTACAACAGGGGTCTCCAACCTTGGCTCCTGGAAGCCTGGCGGACTTCAACTCCCAGAGTTCCACAGCCAGCAAAGCTGGCTGTGGAATTCTGGGAGTTGAAGTCCGCCAGGCTTCCAGGAGCCAAGGTTGGAGACCCCTGCTCTACAACCTGCCCCTAAAAGCAAAGAAGATATATTTATCCGTAAAAGCAAACTGTTTTGCTTTTAAGGAATAAATATTTCTTCTTTTCTCACAGCTGACTGGATCTCATTTTTATGTATTCTTCAACAACCCTGGCTTGAGTTGAAACCTCAAATTATTCTTCTGACAACAGCATCCTTCCCCAGAAACACTGTTCCAACTAAGCTGTGATGTGAGGGAAATTTCTCTCACTCATCTCTACTCCATTTTCTGGCGTGTTTCATTCAGCTATTCTCTTTATGAAACTGAGACTTCTTTTTTTTTTTTGGAACCACACGCTACAGTTCTTCTTTTGTTTTTAATTCTGATGAAAACCTGACAGGAATATACCTTTCTCACTGACTCATAACTTGATCTGTATTTTATTTTTTTGATTCAGTCCCTAGCTATGAGTGTTAAGTACTGAGCGTGGGCGCGAAGAATGGAGACGAGCCGATGAAATAGTGAACTTCAAAACTCTTTATTAACATGGTATGACAGCTCAGCTCAATGGCTGAAACGGGCCTCCTTATATAGGCAACTTATTAACTATTCAACCAATGAAAACTTGGGAGCGCTAGCTCCGTTAACCAATGGGAGAGGCTCGTTAATGGCCAATCAGATTCACCTGAACGGACCAATCTGATGTCGCCATTAACGGCCAATCAGAAGTGCAGGGCCAGAACCCTGCACTTGACTTCAAGCTCTTGATAACTTTATTAACACATTTATTCATTCACAACAATGAGGATATGCATTAAATCCACAGAGAAGAGACGGATTGCTTGGTTAACTGACTAAACTAAATATGGAGTATATAAGGGAAAGCAACTCACAACATTGCACATACGCACACACCACACACACACACACACACACACACACACACACACAGCCCTACATGATGCCACATATATAAATTGCGGGAGAATAGCATTTAAATTTTCTGCGCCCTAACTTGGACACAACTTTGGCAGATCAGTTCCTGTTGCCAGAAAAGAAACAGTGGTAGTTTTTATATATAAATAGCTATGTTTGCCCTCTTTGCTTAACCTTACTGCTTCTTCCCAGCACTGAGAGAGGAGTTTGAAATCATTCCAAGGACAAGCACATCCAATGATTTTTCAACTCTGGAAAAGTATCCTTGATATTTACAAGCATCAAGAAGTTTAACTTGGAATTAGAGTTCCGATAAGCAGTCTTAAAATCTTTTCACAATTATAGCAGGTTTTTTTTTTAAATCAGTGGGATAAGCAAGAAGAACTTTGCAGATTCTGAAGGCAGTTCGTTCTTCTAACAGAGGTCAAGCATCATTCCATTATAATTAAGAACATTCTCTTAAAGCTGCTTCACAAAGCCAAATTGGCTTTTTAAGAGCAAAAGGCCTTGTTGCTTCTCTTTGCTATTACAATTTGTTGTGTCCGCGAAATGATGCCAGGAGTCGGTGACTTTAGTGCAAGCTCTTTATTAGTAAGTTGGAACCGAACTGGCGAAAGGAAAAAAGCCCGCGGCTTTTATTCCTTTCGCCGCCGCGGCCGCGGCCAATGGCACCACTTTGAATCTCCCGCGATCCGAATGGACCAATCGCGGGAGATTCCTAGCGAGCCAATCGGTGCGGCTCGCCTGACCAATCGGAGAGCCCCGCGCTTTGGCCAATCAAAGCGCGGGGATCTTGAGTATGTTAATTAAGGACAGAACACCCCTCCCCTCTTGGTTCAGTCCTTACATTGCGTAGTCATGTAGGTAGGCGGGGATCCGTCTGGGCCTACTTGACCTGCGCAACTCAGTTGTAGGCTGGATCCAGCCGGTTCGGTCGGGATCTCTGCTGCTCCTGCTGCCGTCATGGGAACCGGCTGGTCGATCGGGCCGGTCCTTTCTCCGAAGCTCCCTCCTGGGCCTTCTGGGTTGGTTGAGCTGCGGGTTTCGCCGCTCCCGCTCGGTCTTTCCGGGTCGGTTGAATTGGCCTGGCTGTTTCTTCCTGGCGCGGGGTCGTGATGGCTGCTTTCCGGTGAGTACTGCTGGTTTATTCTTCTTTGATTTTGGTCCCCTGGGTATTCCCTCCCCCCTTGGTTTGTGTTGTGGGGCTTGGTTTCGCCTGTTTGTGCGTCGGTGGTTTGTTGGTTGGAAGTCCTCGACCTTAGTTGGTCGATGTGGCGTTTCCACGCTCGTCCGTCTGCTGTTTGTAGCCGGTACGAGTGTGGGCCTGTTGCTTGTGTGATGACGGCTGGAATCCATAGTGGGTCTCCCGTCAGGTTTTTTGTGTATACGGGGTCGCCGGGTGCGAAGGTTCGGTGTTTGCTGTTTGAGTCTGGGGGCCTCTCCGGGTTATACATGGGGTGTAACCTGTCGAGTGGGGACCTTAGTTTCCTGCCCATTAATAGTTCGGCTGGGCTTTTATTGGTTGTGGTATTTGGGGTTATGTGTTGGGTGAAGAGCAGTTTGTTTATTTTCTCCTGGATCTCCCCGTGGTCTATTTTCCGGATGGTCTTTTTAGTGAATTGGACCATCCGTTCCGCCCTACCGTTCGCCGCCGGGTGCGCCGGTGCTGTCAGCGCGTGGCGGATGCCCCTTTCCGCTAGGAATTTTTTGAATTCCAGCAAGGTGAACTGGGGCCCGTTGTTGGAGACGACGACGTCTGGGAGGCCGTGTGTTGCAAAGAGTTTGCCGAGTTCCTTGATCACGGCCTCCGTGGTTGTCGTCTTCATGTTGCTTACCTCCAGCCAGTTGGAGTAAGCGTCAACTGTTATGAGGAAGGTGTGTCCTTTTGTGGGCCCGGCGAAGTCTATATGGATCCTAGACCAAGGTCCCCTTGGGGTTTCCCACTCTAGGACGGGTGCTGTGGGTGGGCTTGGCCTAGTTTCCTGGCATTGTTGGCACCTAGCTACCCAGGCCTCTATTTGTTTGTCCATTCCTGGCCACCAAGCGTAACTTCTGGCCAGGGCTTTAGTCCTAACGATGCCAGGGTGCCCCTCGTGTAGCAGTTCCAGAACCTTCCCCTGTAGCTTCTCCGGAATGACCACCCTATCCCCCCATAATATGCACCCTTTTAATAAGGAGAGTTCCGTTTGGCGGTTCTGGAATGTTTTGACGGACTCGTCGTTGTCCCTTTCCGGCCACCCTTTCTCCACCCAATGCAACACCCGCGCCAGACATTTGTCTTTATTAGTCTCTCGGGCAATGTCTGATGCGGTTATGGGCAGGTTGGGTAGAGTCTCTATGCTGAGGGTGGTCGTCGTGGGTGCTGGGTCGGTGTCGGGTTCCGGTAGCAGCGAGCGGCTTAAGGCGTCTGCATGGGAGATCGTCTTACCCGGTCTGTGTATGAGTTCGTAGTTGCAGGCTGCCAGGAACTCGGACCACCTTGTCATTCAGGGAGACAGAATGTTCGGGGTGGCCCGGTTTCCTGCAAGGATTCCCAGCAGTGGCTTGTGATCCGTTATGATGGTGAAAGTCCGGCCGTAGAGATACTCGTGGAATCGTTTTACGGCGGCAACGATAGCCAGAGCCTCTTTGTCCAGTTGGCTATAGTTCCGCTCCGGTTTGGTGAGGGTCCTTGAAAAGAATGAGATAGGCGCTTCTTTTCCGTCGGGAAGGGTATGGCTGAGGACAGCGCCGACGCCGAAGGGTGATGCGTCGCATGTGACGGCCAGAGGTAGGGTCTCGTTGAATTGTATAAGGACGGCGTCCGAGGTGAGGAGGTCCTTTGTTCTTTGGAAGGCGTCTTGCTCGCGTTTCCCCCAAGTCCAGGTCGCCGCCTTGTCCAGGAGCCTATGCAAAGGCTCCGCCGCCGTTGCCTTTTGGGGCAGGAAAACATTGTAAAAGTTCAGTAACCCCAAGAACGCCTGTAGTTCCGTCTTTGACTTGGGTGTGGGGGCTTCTTTGATGGCCTTGATTTTTTTGTTTGTGGGGTGAATGCCGTGACGGTCTAGGAGGTAGCCTAGGAATTCTACTCGTTCCGTACATAGCTGGCATTTCTCCCTCTTGACTTTTAGTCCGGTCTCTTTAAATTTGGTTAGGACCTCCCTTAGTCGACCCTCTAGTTCAGCTTGGTTGGCTGCCGACACTAGGACGTCATTGAAGTAAGGTACCACCCCCTTGATACCTTGCAATAGTCTCTCCATTAGGCTTTGGAATATGCCCGGTGCCACGCTGACTCCGAATTGGAGTCGGTTGCATTTGAATGCCCCCCGGTGGGTGACTATGGTCTGCGCTTCTGCCGTTTGCTCGTCGACCGGCAACTGTTGGTATGCCTGGGTGAGGTCGAGCTTGGCGAAAACCTTGCCCCCTCCCAGTGAGTGCAGTAGGTGTTGCACTACTGGGACGGGGTAGGCGCTTTGTTGCAGCGCGCCATTTAGGGTGGCCTTATAGTCCCCACAGATCCTCACCGACCCATTGGGCTTCATCGGGGTGACTATGGGGGTCTCCCACCAGGCGTGGTCTATGGGCTGTAGAACCCCTTGTTTGACGAGCTTGTCAATTTGCTCGTCAATCTTGGGTTTCAGTGCGAATGGCACCCGCCTTGGTTTCAGGCGTTTTGGGGCGACGTTAGGGTCTAGGTCGAAAGATATAAAGGGCCCTCGGTACTTGCCTAGGTTTCCGTCGAAGACCTCTTGGAACTCCCGGGCCAGTTGCTGCTCCCAGCTGTCGTTGGTGACGTGGTCGACTCCCGTGAGAGCGATGTCAAGCGGGGAGAACCATTGCAGTCCTAGTAGGCTTGGGCGGTCGCGGTTGACAATTGTCAGGGGAAGTCTTTCGGTGCGCCCCTTATAAGTGATGTTGAAGTGTTTGGTTCCGACTACCGGGATGCGGTTTCCCTGGTAGTCTTTTACAATGAGTCTCTGGCTGTCTACGTTCCTCCTTTGGAGGGTAGGCACCAAGCGCTTTATTTCATGCCATGCAATCATGGAGAGGTAGGACCCGGAGTCCACCTCCATTTTGCATGGCTGGCCCTCGATGCCTACCTCCACGTGGACCTTCCGGGTGTCGTTGGTGATGGCGTGGCCAATGGTGACCGTCTGGTGGGTCTCCTCTCTCTGCCGGTTGTCGCCGCCTCGCGAGGATCGCCCGTTCCGGTCCCATCGGTTGTCCGAGGGGCGATCTCTGGTCTGGGGTGGTGTGCCTTCTCTCCTCCGGTCGTTCTGGTCCCATCGTGCTGGGCTGCGATTTTTCTTCAGGCGGCAGACACGGGCGATGTGTCCCTTCTTGTCACAATGCCGGCAGATCGATTCCAAAAACCGGCATTCCGATCTGGGGTGGTCGCTGCTGCAACCGGCACAGTTGGTCCTCGACTTACGACCTCGCCGGCTTCGTGGGTCGCAGCCTGTCTGGAGGCGATGGATGTCCTCCTTGTCATCGGAAGTGCCCGATGTCGAGTGGAAGTCGCCCTGGTGGATGGTCGTCTCGGGTCGGGGCTCGGTCGACCTCGCCGGGTTGTTGTTTCCGCTGCGGTCCCCAGTGTTCGGTCTGCGCATGCGGTCGGCGGAAGTTCGGGTTGCTTCGGCAGCTGCGGCTGCGGTGAGGGTGTCTGCTAGGCTGATGTTGCCCTTGGCCATCAGCCAGCTCTGGAGGACGGGGTCCCACAAACCGAGCACGATCCGGTCTCGCAGGGCGTCGTTTAGGTTGTCGAATTCGCAAAGCCCCCCTAGATGCTGCAGCTCGGCGATGAAGTCGCTGAAACTCTCCCCCGACCTCTGGTCCCGCCGGTAGAACTTGTTGCGCCGGATCAGGATGGGTACCTCTGGAGCGTAGTGCCGCCGAAGTATGGGTTCGAGGACATCCCAGTCCATCGCGGTCGCATCGGCGGGTTTGACGAGCGCCTTGGCCATCTGGAAGACCTCGGTCCTGCAGTGGGTCAGGAAGACGGCGCGCTTCATGCGGCCGGTGGCGTCCTTCAAGCCGCTGCACTCGAGGTACATGCGGAATCGGTCGGAGAACGATTCCCAGTCCTCGGTGGCGGGTTGAAGGGTGCGGGTGGTGCGATTTTCGCCATCTCGGTGGTTCGTCTGGCTTCCGTTGGACACGTGGTTCAGTTCAGGGTCTGGATCCCACCCTCGTCGCCAGTGTTGTGACCGCGAAATGATGCCAGGAGTCGGTGACTTTAGTGCAAGCTCTTTATTAGTAAGTTGGAACCAAACTGGCAAAAGGAAAAAAGCCTGCAGCTTTTATTCCTTTCGCTGCCGCGGCCGCGGCCAATGGCACCACTTTGAATCTCCCGCAATCCGAATGGACCAATCGCGGGAGATTCCTAGCGAGGCAATCGGTGCGGCTCGCCTGACCAATCGGAGAGCCCTGCGCTTTGGCCAATCAAAGCGCGGGGATCTTGAGTATGTTAATTAAGGACAGAACACAATTTGGGGTGTGGAAGACACTCTTTAAGATACATTATGTTGCTTCTTCAACTCAATAGATTGAGAATTGTGATATCGCCATGCGATTTGGAAATGATTCATCAAACCAAATTCATCTAAAAATAGGGATTTCCATTCATCATGACTTGTACTATTAAATTTAATCTAATAAAAATAGCAATCGTGATTCATTAAATATATATGCCACCTGATTTCCCAGCAACTTTTATGTCTTGTTTAAATATTACTTCCACATTATTTTTTTAAAAAACTTTTCCTTTTTTAAATCGCTTTTTGAGATCACGATTTTCAAATTAATCAATTATATTGGTATAAAGTGAAATTGGGTTATAATGGGATTAAACATCACATCCAAATGGGCCTTCCAATATTTGTAGAGTTATTTAAAATGCAAAAATAAGCCATTTGTTGAAGTAAACGAAATCTTTCTTCCTTTTAAAAACGTATATATTTTATTTTAGATATACTTAAAATAGAAAAAAATAGCAGAAAAAAAATAAACAATTAATAAGCAATGCAACAAGCAAGGACATACGTTCAATTCTGCAGCTACTAAGATGGTTGGAAGAGTAGGCACAAAAACAGCCAGAGAAGTGATTGAAGCCTGGGAAATGGGCCCTTCATCAATCAACAGGAGTGCTAATTTACCCCCAGTTCAGAGGTAGTATTCAGCAGGTTCTGACCAATTCTGCAGAACCAGTAGTGGAAATTTTGAGTTGTTTGAAATATCACCTCTGATTGGCCCCTCCCACATCTATTCTCTGTGTTAGGGATAACATTGTTTACCCTAACTGGTTTAGGGAAAATAATAAATATGTAATCATAGTTTGTATGTTAAAGTGTCTGCAACTTTAACTGTGGGATAGTAATTAAGGGAGTGGTTGTGAAAGCACTTTAAAAAGAAGCAAGACTGCAGCTTGCTCTCTCTGGCTTTTGATGATCCCTGATTACTGCTTGGAATCAAGACTGCATTGCTCGAACGGGAGAGAAAACAAAGGACTGATTTGTAAGTGAATTGACATAGGATATTCTACACGGACTTTGCTAACTGAATATCCCTGAATGGACTGACTAAATGATACATGACTATTGGACTGTTATTTTGACTATGCTATGAACTCATAATGGAATAAACTATATTTTTGATAGCACAAGCGTATCTGTTATTTTTACTGTATGTTAATAAACATACAAGCTTAGCTCACTCATTTATCTGTGTGCCTATCTGACTAACGCTGCACATTCTGTTTAGCTTGTCTCCCTAACCCTGGTTGGGGAACCCAGGCTTAACACTCTGCCTCCCAAGTCCCGGCTGATCAGCTAGGATTTCTTTGGTTGCCCTGCATGGGAGAACAGAGCTGGAAAGCAGGTTAGTGGGGTGGGGTAAGAATGGAGATTTTGCAGTAACCTTCCCCCAGGAGTGGGGAGGGAATGGAGATTTTACAGTATCCTTCCCTTGCCATGCCCATCAAGCCACACCACACCCATCAAGCCATGCCTACAGAACCAGTAGTAAAAAAATTTGGAATCCCACCACTGCCCCAGTTGATCAAGTAGTTAGCGGGTGAAAGCTTGGCAGCACAAGGAAATGACAGCCAATGACTTAATAGCCAGCCATCAACACCACAATCTACATCTGAAAAGCTATATACTGTATAACAGGCATTATATAAATATCAAAAGCTTGAAAAACAAAACCCTCTGCTCCTGGTTACCGACCCAGATTGGATTGTGCAACACTATCCTGGACACATATATTTGCCTTCATTCATGAGAAACAATTAAGATATTTTTACAGTGTTTTAACATATCATATTCTCATATCTTATTTCAAAATGTGTATTCATACATACCTAAAAGAAATATGCACATACATCTTTCTAGATCTGTTTTCTTAGCTGTCAATATTTCTTCAGTCTATTAATATTTCTTTGTTTGGCAAATGCAGCATTCCATTTAATTTCAATCATTCTGCTTCAGAACTGATTAACATCTTGGTTAAAAAAACTTTAATCTCTTAATTGACCATCTTACTGAAACTGAATACATTTTAAGCTACATAAATCAGTGGTATAGTTAGCACATGTAAGAGAACGATTGTTCAACAATGAAACCTATTTGAGGACAGTGGTTCCATTTTCACAATGAAAAGGGTGAAGATTATTTATTTAAAGCAGAAGAAAAAGTTCAACTTTTCAAGCAAAGTTATAAACTAAGTTAAATAAAGTGAAAATTCATTTCATGGTTTTAATACAAAATTGGGAGTATGTGAACCATGATAATAGCCCTGGTGGTGCCATGATTAGAATACAGGATGGCAGGCTAACTCTGCCCACAGCTTGGAGTTCGATTCTGACTCAGCCTTCCATCCTTGCCAAGTCAGGAAAATGAGGACCCACATTGTTGGGGAAAATATCCTAACCCTGTAAAGTGAGCAGAGAGTCCTGCAAGGCATTGTGGAGCAGTATATAAATCTCAGTGATATTGCTATGATTAAGTGAAAATAGAGAAACACCATTGGCTGTAGTCAGCACTGTATTAAGCCACAGTTTATTTAGCCATACTTTGATGAATAATAAGTCAGAGCCCAGAATCACACATTGCCCTAAGCCAGAGGTCCCCAAACTTGGCAACTTTAAGACTTGTGGGCTTCAACTCCCAGAATTCTCCAATCAAGGGAGAATTCTGGGAGTTGAAGTCCACAAGTCTAAAAGTTGCCAAGTTTGGAGACCTCTGTTCTATGGGTTCTAAGCTCAGCAACACTGGATGGTCACAGAAGGACCCCTAATTTTAATAAAAAATTCACAGGCATGAGGAAGCAAATTCAAGGTCTTTGGAACAAAAAGCCTGTGGCTTGCTGCATGTTACTGAATTGCAATATTTTTAATTTAGCTTTAGAAATCTTGCCTGCTTCTGTTTTTCTTTCAGAACAGTGTTTCCTGTTAGCTGGCTGAGGAATTCTGGGAGTTGAAGTCCACAAGTCTTAAACTTGCCACGTTTGGAGACCTCTGCCCTAAGCTATATACAGGTTAAACTCAAAAAATTAGAATATCATGCAAAAGTTCATTTATTTCAGTAATGCAACTTAAAAGGTGAAACTAATATATGAGATAGACTCATTACATGCAAAGCAAGATAGTTCAAGCCATGATTTGTCATAATTGTGATAATTATGGCTTACAGCTCATGAAAACCCCAAATCCACAATCTCAGAAAATTAGAATATTACATCAATAAAACAAGGATTGTCCACAGAACAATATCAGACCTCTGAAAAGTATAAGCATGCATATGTACTCAGTTCTTGATCTGGGCCCCTTTTGCAGAAAGTACTGCCTCACTGCGGCATGGCATGGAAGCTATCAGCCTGTGTCACTGCTGAGGTGTTATGGAAGACCAGGATGCTTCAATAGCAGCCTTCAGCTCTTCTGCATTGTTCAGTCTCATGTCTCTCATCTTTCTCTTGGCAATGCCCCATAGATTCTCGGTGGGGTTCAGGTCAGGTGAGTTTGCTGGCCAATCAAACACAGTAATCCCATGGTCATTGAACCAGGTTTAGGTGCTTTTGGCAGTGTGGGCAGGTACCAAGTCCTGCTGGAAAATAAAGTCAGCATCCCCATAAAGCTTGTCTGCGGAAGGAAGCATGAAGTGCTCCAAAATCTGATAGACAACTGTGTTGACCCTGGACTTAATGAAGCACAGTGGACCAACACCAGCAGATGATATGGCTCCCCAAATCAACACAGACTGTGGAAACTTCACACTGGACTTCAAGATCTTGCAGTGTGTGCCTCTTCATTCTTCCTCCAGACTCTGGGTCCTTGGTTTCCAAATGAGATGCAAAAGTTGCTCTCATCAGAAAATAGGACTTTGGACCACTGAGCAACAGATCAGTTCTGTTTTTCTTTAACCCAGATAAGATGCTTCTGACGTTTATTATTCAGGAGCGGCTTGACAAGAGAAATACGACATTTGAAGCTCATGTCCAGGATCCGTCTATGTGTGGTGGCTCTTGATGTACTGATTCCAGCCTCAATCCACTCCTTGTGAAAGTCCCCAACACTTTTGAATGGCCTTTTCCTGACAATCCTCTCCAGGCTGTGGTCATCCCTGCTGTTTGTGCACCTTTTTCTTCCACACTTTTCCCTTCCACATAACTTTCTATTAATGTGCTTTGATACAGCACTTTGGGAACATCCAACTTCTTTTGCAATTACCTTTTGAGGCTTTCCCTCCTTATGGAGGGTGTCAATGATGGTTTTCTGCACAACTGTCAGGTCAGCAGTCTTTCCCATGATTGTGCTTCCTACTGAACCAGACTGAGAGACCATTTAAAGGCTCAGGAACCCTTTGCAGGTGTTATGGCTTAATTAGCTGATTAGAATGGGACACTTTGAGCCTAGAATATTGAACCTTTTCACAATATTCCAATTTTCTGAGATTGTGGATTTGGGGTTTTCATGAGCTGTAAGCCATAATCATCTCAATTATGCCACATCATGGCTTAAACTATCTTGCTTTGCACGTAATGAGTCTATCTCATATATTAGGTTCACCTTTTAAGTTGCATTACTGAAATAAATGAACTTTTGCACGATATTCTAATTTTTCGAGTTTCACCTGTACACCTCATAGGGTGTATATTCTTAAATGGAAGGCAACCTGCTCACATTTTAGCATAGTATATGAACACAATCTGAATGTGAAAGCGTTTATCTGGATGAATTTCTTGGATTATTATTTAGGGCGCATGTCTTTGACTTGCAATCACAATTGAGCCCAACATTACTATTATTAAGTGAAACATTTGGAAAGTGGATTTTGCCCCATTTTATATCTTTCTTTGCCACATTGTTAAGTGAAACACTAAAGTTGTTAAGTTAGTAACCCAGTTGTTAAGTGAATCTGGCTTCTCCATTGAGTTTGCTTGTCAGAAGGTTGCAAAAGGTGATCACATGACCTTGGGAGACAGCAACAGTCGTAAGTATGAAGCAGTTGCCAAGCATCGGAATTTTGATCCCATGATCATATGGGGATGCTTCAAAGGTTGTAACTGTGAAAAACAGTCATATGTCACTTTTTTCAGTGCCATTGTAACTTTGAATGGTCACTAAAGAAAGTGTTGTAAGTCGAGGACTAGCTGTATTGAGAGATGTTGCTTTCAGTGTTTCAGGAAAGATTCTATTTTCTATAAACCCCGTTAGTTTTTTCATGAATCTTTTATGTCTAAAACTGGCAACTTTTCCATTAGATTAGAGGACATTTGTCTTTGAATTATGTCCTAGGGTGGAATTTTCATTGAATTTGTTTTTGCTTGTCAGAAGGTCACAGAAAGAGATCACGTGACCTTAGGACACTGCAACCGTCATAAATATGAGTTGGTTGCAAAGCATCTAAATTTGGATCATGTGACCATAGGGTTGTTACAAGAGAAGAGAAGAGAAGAGAAGAGAAGAGAAGAGAAGAGAAGAGAAGAGAAGAGAAGAGAAGAGAAGAGAAGAGAAGAGAAGAGAAGAGAAGAGAATATTGGCCAAGTATGATTGGGCACACAAGGAATTTGTCGTGGTGCAAATACTCTCAGTATACATAAAAGAAAAGATACATTCGTCAAGAGTTAAGAATTATAAGGTACAATACTTAATGATAGTCATAGGGTACAACAAACAATCAAATCATACTAGGAAACAGTCAATATAAATCATAAGGATCCAAGCGACAAAGTTACAGTCATCCAGTCACAAGTGGGAGGGGATAGGTGATAAGAAGTGATGAGAAGATTAACAGTAATAGTTAATACAGACTTAGTAAATAGTTGGACGGTGTTGAGGGAATTATTTGTTTAGCAGAGTGATGACCTTTGGAAAAAAACTATTCTTGTGTCTAGTTGTTCTGGTGTGCAGTGCTCTATAGCATCGTTTTGAGGGAAGGAGTTGAAGCAGTTTATCTCCAGGATGTGAGGAGCCTGTAAATATTTTCACAGCCCTCCTTTTGACTTATGCAGTATACAATGGTCATAAGTGTGAAAAATGTTCATCAATCAACTTTTTTTCAATCCCGCTGCAACTTGGAACAGTCACTAAATGAACTGTTGCAAGTCGAGGGCTACCAGTATTCAGACCACATGCAACGTGCAAATTCATGGGGTGCTTCTATTTTAAACCATTGCATTTCACCCTTCTTCCAAAGCAGGAGGTGAAAACTTCTAACAGTGGAGACTTCTCTTGAAATGGGTCAAAATATTGGGCGAGATAGTTATTTTAACATCTGTACTGCACAGCTGTACAGGGAGATTTTAAGTCTGCCTCACTTGTGGTCTAGGAAGAAATGTGATGGAGATATGGAAAAGAAAGTGGCTTGCAAGACACAGTTGTGCTTTTGGGGAAAGTACAAGGCAGGAAAAGCCCTATAGCTAAGAAGAGCAAGTCTGACTCATGAATGTTTAAAATGTCTTTGAATATGTGAGTGTAAAAATGAAAGACTCACTCATTCTTCCAAGAGATTTCAAAGAAAATCTGTTCCATGGAACAACTCTTGCCTATCTGCCCATTCATCTCTCATGTCTTCCCAAGCTGACAGCTTCTGGGTAAGCCGAAATGTACACATCTGGATGAACACGGTGCAAAGGAGGAAGTTCCCAGAGATAGATCTGGTCGGCTGTGACTGCAACTTTCCACATTGATTTGCTCTTCTGCAGAGGGTTGCGTAATCTCCTCTCTGCAAACATATACCGCAAATGTACAGTGCTACAAATTTTCCTCCCTGTTGCTGCAAGCATACAAATACAATTACCGTATATACTCGAGTATAAGCCGAGTTTTTCAGCTCACTTTTTGTGCTGAAAAAACCGCCCTCGGCTTATACTCGAGTCAGATTCCCCTCTGTGTGTGTGGGGGGGATTTTAACAGAGGGAAGATGTAGGGAGAAGGCAAAAGCGAGGCTGAGAAAACAACGCGAGCCGAGGTTGCTTCGGCTCCACTCAGCTTCGTTTCCTCAGCTCCAGCTGCAAGAAAAAAGCAAGGCTCTCTCCCTTGCAAGAAAAAAGCAAGAGCCGTTCTTATGGTCTCTCCCTCTCTCTCTCTCTCACCGTAATACAGTCAAGCCCTTTCCAGCACACGGGATCCGCCCCCGCCGCTTTGCACCTTGCAAATGCAAAAACCCCAGGATTTTGCATTTGCAAGGTGCAAAGTGGTGAAGTGAGTGTGTGTGTGTGTCTGTCTGTCTGTCTGTCTGTGTGTGTGTGTGTGTGTGTGTGTGTGTCTCTCTCTCTTCCTCGCACCAGCACGCCTTCCTTCCACTGCTACGCGTTTGGGCTGCTTTGTGCCCCCCTCCCTCCCTGGTTGAAACTGCAGACGGCTGCTCCGGAGGCAAGCGCGGTAGCTCCCATACAACAGGCGGGTAAAGGAGCCACTCGCCGCCAAGTCGGCGGCGCTTTGCAAGAAGAGCGAGAGGAGGTGAGGAGGTGAGGTGAGGCGTGGCCCAGCTCGGCTCTGCAAAAGGCTGCGCCTGCAATGCCGCCCCGGGCGCTGAGCGAGGCTGACTAGCGGTGCCCGGGCTGTTCGGGAGTGGGAAGCGGCTGTGCCCCTGGCCGGCCAGAGGAATGGGGACCCTGCCTGAGTGGGAGGCGGCGGCAGCGGTGGGGTCTTTCCAGTTAGGATCCAGGGGCGGCAGCCACCCGGGTGTCCTCCTCTCATCTTTCGGCCGGCCGTTTGCAGGGCTCAGCGAGTCGCGGTCTCTGCCATCACGGCTGCAATCGCCTCCCATCAGGGCGCTCGTCTGGAGAAGGCGGCAGTGGCACACACACATATAGAGAGAGAGCGATTGAGAGCGAGACAGAGGGTTGGCAGGGTTTGTTAGCAAGACAGCAGAGAAGCTATCTGTGGAGTTGTCGGGGGAGCCCAGGAGGAAAGCGAAGGGCGGGCTGGGCTCCAGCAAGGCTTTTCCTTCCCTTCAGACTGCAGTGCGAGCTGGGAAGGGAATTGCCAGCAACTCTCGGTCTCCTCAGCCGCGGCGTCCGCTTCGAGTTTCTCCCAGCGCGTCAAGCAGCCATGAAAGCGCGCGCGTGGGGAGGGGGGGTTACTTGAGCAGGCTGGAAGGAGGAGGTGTGCGCCGGGTGACTTCCCATACGGGGAGTCATCTTAAGTCACCTCCGCTGTCGCAAGAACGGTCATTCACACTCTTTCTCTCATTCACACTCTCTCTCTTTTTTTTTTGCAAAGGCCCTCCCCCACACCCCTCTGGCAGCAGCAGGCAGAGAAAGCCCCGCTTCCCCCTGGCCTGTCTCGGGGAGAGGAAGCGAAGGGCCCCGTCTCGGCTCCCGTCCTTCTCAGATACCTCTGGGTTTTTTTCCCCCTTCCAACTGGACGATGGCGATGTCCTTGAGCAAGTCTTAAAATGCCGGTGATGAGGGGCCTCCTGGCTCCCCAAAACACCTTCCTGGATACCATAGCAACCCGCTTTGATGGCACACATGAGTTGGCTTCCCACTCTTTTTTTTTAACTCTCCTCCTCCTCCTCCTCCTCCTCCTCTCCTCTCCCCTTGTTGTCTGGTCTTCCCTAAGAAAACTCGAGGGCTCACACTTCCAGGTGTTTCTCTCTGTCTTTCTCCCTGTCAATGATCTTTTCTTCCCTTCCCTTCTCTCAGCCCCATCCTCCTTCACCTTTGTCACCACAATCCTGAACAGATGAAGTTTGTACTTCTCAAGAAAGGTTGGATGTTCCTTTTGAGGAGGGAACCTAGTGTGACATCTGTATGTTGACCTACTACTGAGCCGTGGCATGTGTGCACATGCAATGGAGGCATGAGGGAGAGCTGTGAAAGAGATGGTGGCTCTCCAAAACAGGATGCACGTGCAGCACATACACATGCTTTTTTCTTGCAAGGGAGAGAGTGACTCCTGCCTCCCACTGTCATCATCATCATCATCTTTTGGGTTAGTGAATCAATTAAACCTTTCATGATAGTGAGATCGTTTCCCAAATTTCCCTTAAATCAGGGAAGAAATCAGAAACAAACCTTTGGACTGAGAATAAGCCTGTTCCTATGATGCCATTTTTGTTCACTGCAGTGTGAAAAGTGTGAAAAAACACACTTCTTTTTCTTCATCTTCTTGTTCCCTATTTACTGGTCTCTTTCAAAGAGGAAATTGTGAACATCAAACTTATTGTCAACTGTCCTAGTGAAAGTTTTAATTAGACAATAATTCCCTCCCATGGCATTATTATGGATTATTTGAGAAACACTTTGCCATGGAAAAATGTTAAGAATGTGAACATGTTTGATTTTAAATGTAATGCCAGTTAAGATCTAAAGTTTCCTAAGAGGACTTTCATCTGTCAGGCACTTCATCTGTCATGCACTAAAAAATTAGTTTATGGAAAGCGAAACGGTGTGCATGTGTGTGTGAAACTAACCTCATTTACATTTTAAAGCACTTTAGCCTGAATGAATATCCACTTTTGTCCATAAATATAACATATAGATGAGGAGGAGGAATTCAGTTTTGAAGGATTTTAACTCTTGTGTTTTAGCTTGGTGGCTGATTGAGCTAAGGTTTTTGTACTTTTAAAGTTATTGTTGATACCATATTGCTTTTGTTGGCTCTCTTTTCCACTTACAGAGCTAGTTTACTGTTTTTCTTTGAAATAAATATTCAAAAACATTTAACCTACTGATGCCTCAATTAATGTAATTTTATTGGTATCTATTTTTATTTTTGAAATTTACCAGTAGCTGCTGCATTTCCCACCCTCAACTTATACTCGAGTCAATAAGTTTTCCCAGTTTTTTGTGGTAAAATTGGGTGCCTCGGCTTATATTCGGGTCGACTTATACTCGAGTATATACGGTAACTGTTTCATAGGCCACTTTTTTTGCTGCATGAAATACTCCTGCCAACTGGCTTGAATTTTAAATGGCAGGGCAGGCGCCTCTTAAACTTCTATTATTTATTTCATTTATTTTATTTATATTTCTTATTTGTATAGCCATCCATCTCACAAGAGAGAGATTTTGGGCAACAAATAACATTTGATTAAGCAGTTTTAAAAATGATTTTAAAACCCAAGACTGTTGCAGCTAATTCTGTTGGTGAACCTGGATCCAGAGGTGATATTCAACAGGTTCTGACCAGTTCTGGTGAACTGGTAGCAGAAATTTTGAGTAGTTCAGAGAACCAGCAAATACCACCTCTGACTGGCCCCGCCCCCATCTATTCTCTGCCTCCCGAGCCCCAGCTGATCGCTAGATCTTCTTTTGTTGCCCTGCACAGGAGAACAGAGCTGGAAAGCAATGGGATGGGGAGGGAATGGGATTTTGCAGTAACCTTCCCCTGCCATGTCTACCAAGCCACCCTCACAGAACCGATAGTAAAAAAATTTGAACCCCACCACTGCCTGGATCATTTGTGTAATATGTTTTGTATATACCATATCATTGAGCTATGGCCTTTCTCTGATAGTCCAAAGGAAATGTTCAGGATTTAAGTCTCATTGTAGGATTCTGTCAATCAAGGAAGTACAACCTATCAGCACCAAAACTCATTATATTTACCAATTCGTCTGTAATTGCAGAGACAATTATACCGACAGAACTGATAGGTGCCTGGCTTTCAAAATGAAGGAACACCTTCCGGGTCCAGATAGAGTAGTTCAACAGTAAACCATGGCCATAAAATGCCTTCTTCTGCTATCGCGAGATATATATTAGCTATGGGTTGATCCAAATACATGTTCAGAATTTTATGGTGTCCCGGGAACTCTTGTTTTCGACGGTTCCCTGAAGCGGTTGCCATCAATCGAGTGAAGTCTCCCTTGGGTGTGCAGAAACAACTGTATGTCAAGCTGCACCTTTCGTGGACATAAGGTTTCGTCACTGGTTGGTGTTCACATACATTATACATCTTTCACTGGATTTTATGCTCCATGTTGATTTTTAACCATGTCATTGTAAGTTTGGTAATGATGAGTCAATACGAAATGCTTGCATCTACCAATGTTTGTTGTTTAACTGCTTTGTTCAGATTGCTAAAGGAGACTAACTGCTTTAAATTGTAGGATTCACTGAATATACCTTTCTCAGGACATAGATAGAATAATCAAATGGGTTATTTCCAGGACAAGGAGGTGACATAAACTTATTTTGTATTGGATTGTGTTTTTTTTTAACACACTGCTGATACCTATAATCTGATCAGTGTTAGTAGAACCATTTTAAAACCATATACTGTATAAAGCAGCAGAAGACAAGCCATTGGAGAGTCAGTGGATAAAGCACCATATATATCCAGACTAAAAGACAGCCTAAAAGATAATCTAGACCAGGGGTGTCCAACCATGGCAACTTTAAGACTTGTGGACTTCACCTCCCAGAATTCCTCTCGCTTTGCTGGCTGAGGAATTCTGGGAGTTGAAGTCCACAAATCTTAAAGTTGCCATGGTTGGACACCCCTGATCTAGACTAAAAGACAAAACTGCATCAATGCCAGCCTTATTCAATTCTGGTCCATGAACTGTAGGTTGGGGAATCCTGTTCAGGATGAGTAAAAACTGGAAACAGGATAATATACCATCGGCGGGGACAGTGATTAAAAATGATTAAAAAGATCTTAGACTGTGCAGAAATAGGCTTACCCTAGAGTTAAAAGATAGAGGTGAATTGGAGTACTATTTAGTCTGGGACACTTGGTGTATGTGGTTAAATAATAGAAACAAAAGTAATACTGTAACTAATATATGAATATGAACGTCAGTGATGCTGGAACACTGTAAAAAGTACATACGTGTCATAAAACTATTGGAAAATATTCAATAAAAATCATTAAAAAAATTCTTGGAAATATCAATCAAGTCTTCCACCTATTCATTTTCATCTCCTGGGTCTCAAGATCTGTGGCTTCCAAGCTTTTGTAACTAGAAAGCTGCTTATTCCAGGTCAATTTTTCACAAACAGGACACATTCTTACTAAATATTACTCCAGGTAACAGAAGAAATCATATTTATTAATTGATTGAATGTTGTTAGAAGAGAGTAATATCAAAGGGGATGGCATCATGGGTACAATTAACCTTGATCTTTCTGCAGCAAATAAAATTTAAAATAAGATTTAGAAAATAGCCTTGTTCACTGATCTTAATTTGGGCAAAGAGGCATATACCATAAGATATTTCTCAGTCTAGGACAGGGATGTGTGGAATTCTGCTTTGGAGTTCTGAGAGCTGAAGTCCATAAGTCTTAAAGTTGCCAAGATTATATGTCCCTGGTCTAGGACCTTAAAGGTTTCAAAGGTTCACTATTAGTGAAAATTGGATTGGAAACATATAACTGGCTATTTCAAACTATTTAATGCCATGGATTGTTATACGATGTTATTGACTCATATCTGTCTATAATTTAAAGGGTCCAATTGGATCCTAAGCCACTTTCAAAGGCAATTTCTGAATTCAATAATATTAAAGGCAAACTTATATTTAGAAGAAATATCTCATTTTCATCCAGTAAAAATGAAAGCTGCATTTATTCCTATTTCATATATTTCTAGTCTCCATTGAAATCTATGCTCTTATCAAAGCAGTTTAAAATGGTAAAGGCATCGTAATTGTTTTGGATTAATTAAGCAATTGAAATACTGTAAAGTACTTTTTTTTAATTCTACAACTGCAGATTTTCTTTCTCTTTGTCCTTTAGATGCTTATTTGGACAGATTTGTCTAATATTGTCATCACCAACACAATGTCTTCCAGACACACTGATTAGACAACACCTAGAATACTAATTTGGATCAGGAAGGAAAGTTGTGAACAATGGATAATCTGTATTAATTCTCATACTTTAAGACTGTATTGTTATACTGGAAGCCAGCTATCATGATAAGAATGTTAGCTCATTATTATAAGTGGGGGCAGATTTTTTATTATGATTAATATTGTTACTGGAATTACTGCATTTTACAAGATTTCCTGTTACTTTTTTAAACAAACTAATTCCATGTGTTCATCTTCAATAGACCAAAAATTCTCTTTCCTAGACAACTTAGCATGGAAATTTAAATACCTAGGAAAATAAGAACAAGAAGTCTAATCCCCCCAATTCAATTATCTCTCACTCACACACAAAATTATTTTCACACACAGAGAGATGCAGGGAGAGAGGGGGGGAAAAGGGAGAGAATTTAAATGGGTTGATCACACATTGGGTGGAGGATAAAGGTGATGAAATTAATTTTTCATTTTCATCTACAGAACTGAGCAGCTGTTAATACTTTACAAAAGCCTTTTATTCTAAAGCTTGCAATTCCTGAAATGTGGTATACATGTAACTGATTCTTAAAAAGCCACTTGAATAGCCTCCTTGCTTAACACACAGATACATTCACTTCACATTCCACACAAATGGACCACAAACATCCTATCTCCAAATTCCTCCTGCTTCCTCCTGTTGAAAGAAATATCCTTCTGGGTTCAGTTCCAAGTGGGGAAAAAGACACTGGAAACATGGAGGCTGTTTGGAAAGATGGTTTAATGGTGGACAGCAGGACCACATGGCTTGGAGCTCCAAAGTGAAAAAGAAAGGATGATCACATGCTTCAAGGTGAGAAGAGAAGGGCAAGAAGGGCTGAGTTGCTGAGAGTGCCTGGGTTTTATAACCTTTGTTGGAATTTGAATTGGAGCTTGTATTCTGAATGGTTGTCAGACTCCCATGAGGCCATGCAGGGGCAACTCTGTCCTGAGTTCCAGGCTTGGTTGAACCTTGCTGGATGATGATGCCCTGAAAGAGCTTTTGAGCAATTACTGTAGTTTTACCTGGAGATCTTTATTATGTATTCTGGCCCAGGCCTCAATGGCCCACCCATTAACAAAGGTGGTGGTGAGTTTTCTGCTTCTGAGGTGAGTTTCTATTCTTTTTAGGGGTAATATTCTGCCTTTTTAATCTTTCCCAGGATATTTCATTTTTCTAGGAGAGGGGTGGGTGCTAACTTCCTACACTCCACCATTGTTTATTTACTTTCTCACTTTTTACATTAATTTAAATTTATTATTTTCTAGGCCCCCAACTCCAAACAACTCTGAGCAGTTTCACCATTTTTAAAATATGTTTAAAAGCATTCTAAAAA
Source organism: Hydrophis major (assembly GCA_033807585.1). Lineage (NCBI taxonomy): Eukaryota > Metazoa > Chordata > Lepidosauria > Squamata > Elapidae > Hydrophis > Hydrophis major. The sequence goes on along the minus strand of CM066331.1, from coordinate 86,874,953 downwards.
AGTGACCATTTTAGGAACAAAGCCACAGCAGACCTTCCCACCAAATGCCACCTCAAGAGCTTACATTGTAATAAATTTCTATGCCATTCATAACCATAAAAGCAATAGAACAGCAGCAGGAAACATTATGATGTCATAAATTCAGATGATTCTGCATTATATTCAGTACTTTTGAGGAAAATGTTGTCTTAACCTTAAAAGATCTTTAGTCTGTGATCACCTAGAAATGTTGCTTTTCCTTCTTGAGTAACACAACTTCTAATGATCACTTGATATTGATTAAAATCCATTGCTGATACGTTGCATATTTCCCAGGCTTCTGTTCCCCATCCTGTCACAAAATTCAATATATTTCTATACTGGTCTCAACTCTTAAAGAGTAGGGTGTTACTTCTCCCTTTTTAAGTCTAGCTAAACCATAAAGGGAGGTGCAGGGAAAATGTCCATAGATGTAGCAAATTTGTCAATAAATAAATTAACCAGTACAGTGTTTTTGATTAACTTGTTTAATTGAAGTCTCTTTATCTAGTTTTAGGACAGATGTGGAGAACAAATAAGGTTTGTGCCACATTTATGCAGAAATAGGCAAAAATACCAAAAATTAAAGGGGGTTCACAAACTTCTAATACATACTGAAATAACTCCATCTGTCTTTCTTTAGTAAAATCCTTTTTTTTTAGAACTAGAAAAACAACATATAAACATTTATAATTTGATGTTGCATTTTAGGGCAAAAGTGTTTGGTTGAGATCTTATCTTTACCCCTCCTTCCCTTAAAAAAAATTGGGATGGTCAGACAAGATTTGAGTTTTGCTGTTTCATAGTTGTAATAAATATGACCAGAGCCACTCATAACTAAATGGAGGGAGCAACTTTCAAAGGTGGTAAATGAAAGAGAATTATTATCCAATATGAGTCAAGATAGCTTCAGTACTTAGGAAAAATGCTTCCTGGGATGGCCTACATATTGAATATTGTGGCTTGCTGTTAACAAGTTTCAGACACAGGATTGGACTAATTTTATATAAAACAGATAAAGAGAGAGGAAGATTATGAGACCAATAAAAATTCTCTTTCCTATTTTCCTATAATTACAAACCTGTTCATGGGGTACGATAATCAAGCACATTATACTATCTTTACTAACATCTGGTCACTATGGAGCAATTATCTTTGGTAATTAAAAAAAATCACCAGGCATTCCTACACAGAACCAGTCTATAACTCACTTTTAAACCTGACACATTACTGTTTAGTATGCTTTCATATGTTTTGCTGCAATGGCATAGGCATACAGTTTTGCTTTTTTTTTTCTGTCATCAACGTACCATAGCGATAGCATAGTACCCTTGAGGGCTTATGCATATGCTGCAAAGTTTTCCATGTCATTTAATGAATAACATATGTTTGTTACACATATTGTCTTGGTTTTCTTTAGTTTTCTATTTATTTTTTAAGCCAGTCAGATGGAAAACTAGGAATTGAATTGCCCTAGTAAACATTTCTAATGGATTGTATGGATAAATCAGATGTTTTTTTAAAAAAAATAATTTGTTTTACTAAATTCCCAGGAAAAAATCTGGAAGTGGTCATATATATATATATCACAAAGCATTTTATTGTTTATCTTAGTATTGTTGAAAACAGGTCATTGCATCACACCCTGCCTGGTGGAAACATAAGCGTAGGGAAAGCTCTGAAATAAATCTTAATTGAGATAGAACACATTGCCCTTCTTGGTAAAATATGCATTTATTATCCAAAGTATCAATTTCACTTTGGGAAGTTCTTATACTGCTCATACTCAGACTGAAACTAGGACTGAATTCTGTAACATGTACTGTATGTGGTAACAACATATTGTGGTAAGTTCTCATTTAACATTAGATTGAGGGATCCTTGGTGCTCTCTGAGCTTGGCTTTTTTCTTGCAGATATTTCATTATTCAAACTAGGTAACAGTTAACAGATAATCAAAGTTGGAAGGGACCTTGTAGGTCATCTAGTCCAACCCCCCCCCCAAGCGGGAGACCCTACACCATTTCTGACAAATGGCAGTCCAATCTCTTCTTGAAAGTCTCAAGTGATGGCGCTCCCACAACTTCCGAGGGCAAGCTGTTCCATTGGTTGATTGTTCTCACTGTCAGAAAGTTTCTCCTTATTTCCAGGTTAAATTTCTCCTTGTTCAGTTTCCATCCATTATTCCATTATTCCTTGTCTGGCCTACAGGCGCTTTAGAAAATAGCTTGATCCCTTCCTCTCTGTGGCAGCCCCTCAAATGTTGGAAGAATCATCAGTTGATGTTACCTAGTTTGGGTAATGAAATATCTGTAAGAAAACAATCCAGCTCAAAGAGCACTAAGGACCCCTCATTTAACCCTGTGCTGCAAATATTCTTCAGAAATTGGACCCTAGTTAATTATTTACTTTTCCATCTTCCAGGGATTCCTCTTTGTAGCACCACGTGAAGAGAAATCCACGCCTAACTACCGTTTCATCAAAAAGACAAAATCTGTGTGATGAAATCCTGACACAAATGGTGCAACTTTGAAGAAAGTTGAAGATGACACACTGTTTGTTGGTGTCCTAAATTAATAGGTGGTGAGACACCTTCTCACTGGACCAAATGTGATATGCAAATGAGCTTCTTGGTAGTGCAACTTTTCCCAAACCTGGCATCAATTAGTTAAAGTTAGTACCAAGCATTTAAAAGGCACTCCTGCCAAAATTCATAACTCTGATACTTATTAGGTTCTGAGGCCAATTTTGCAAAAGTAAACTATTCGTTGCTGGTTGACGCTGTTACGTATTAGATGTTTTCAATTTTCTCCTTTTCTACCAGCAGGACAGGAACCAAGACATTTGACTACTTTAGTTATAGCAACAAATTATATTTCCTCCACCTTCTCTAACAAGAATGAAGGGACATAATTCAAGACCCAGAAATTACTACAAGCAACAATTGCTTTTGCTTTAATCTGTCGTTAAAATTACAATCGAACAATATAAAATAATGATGATTTGATATGCTCTCACGATACGCAGAGGCAAATATCTGTCCTAATCACCCCACTTTCCTTGTTATAGCGATCTCTGTCTACTAGCAATGTCCACTGGTCAAATATATTAAATTGTGTCCATTATAAAGTTACCTAAACCAACAAAACCCAAAAGATTAATTTGACACAATATTTAAATGACATTAATGTCATCAGCCAAAAGTTAATTAGAGCCTAATATCTTTAAACTGAAGGCCACACAACATAGACCTTGTTGTACCAACAACATGGACTTTGTAGTGTTGGCATACTGGACTGTAGAAAGCTTTTTACTCTGTTGCTGGATTGATTGAAACTTTCTAACAGTCCTAAACTGCAAGATAAATCTGTTTTTGCTCTCCAGGTTAGCATAGGACAGGAACACATAAGTCTTAACAAACATGATGTCTGTAGTTTGTCTTTAGTGTTAACTGACATCTGATTTGTCTCTTGGTGGACTCTTAGTAACCTTATGACTTTTTTTTCTCATTAACATCCTAAGTTTTATACCCATAGTTCTTCAGAATCATCTATAGCTGCTACAACTTCCCTATTATTTACATATGGAGGGGACATAGGGCCAACTGCAATTTGTAACTTCCTAAAACTGTCTTCCCACCATATCATGGGCTTCCATTTGTCTAACCATACTAGACCTAAAATTAGTGCTTCCCTCATCTGTGGTACTACAATAAATCATAAAGACCCCCAATGACTCCCTATCTCTAGTTTGATAGGGGTGTCATTATTGTAGCAGGACTCCCACCTAATAATAAACTATCCACTTGTTCAAAACTCATAGGTTTGGGCAGTTCTTCCACTGTTAACTGTAATTCATCGACCACTTTTTTACTAATTAAACATCTAGTACATCCAGTGTCGATTAATGCTCCCTACTGACCCCTCAATTTGCTTATTAGATTTTCCAGTACTACTGATATAACAAATGGTCACACAGGATTACTCACCAAATCATCCTCATCCGGACTGTCATCTCCACTATCATATAACCCGAGACTACCTTGGGTAGTTGTTTGCTATCAGGTGTATTCCTCTCATGTCTATTTGTCATTACTTCCATGTTCGTTTTTTGTGACACCCCTTGAGATCTTTCAGAGGTAACTGTCCCTTATTTTGTACCATGGGGCATGACACCACCTGGTAAATTGCTACTTGTGGCGCTAGGAATGCGAGCCACCTGTTTTCTATTATCTAGTTCTATAGATGGACACTCCATTGCCCTATGTCCCAGACCTTGGCATCAGAAATACTTTATGGGCCCCATTCCCCTACCAATCCTTTTAGTCTCCTCCCCCAGCTTACCCCATGCTGCTACTGCTCCTATTGGTTGTCTTTTGGCCCTCCAAACATAGGACAGAACTCCCTCAGTCCCACATCCAATTCCATAACTGTTTCCCCCAGTTTCTGGGGAACCCCCCTATAAAGACAAGCCTGCCTCAATCCTCTATCTAAACCATATCTAAATTCTCTAATCAATAGTCTTTCTGGCCAGGTGTGTAACCTAGTTGCTAATTTCTGAAATTTTCTGACATACTCCACAGCAGACCTCCCATCCTGCTTCAGTGACATTAATGCTTCTTCATATTGATGTATCCTTGACCTATCTTCAAACTGAACTTTGAGTGCATCCAAAAAACAAACCAACATCAATCAATTCCTTTGCATGCACACTATGCAGCTCTGCAGCCCAATCAGCAGCATCACTGTAGTTATTGCAACTATAATAGACCATTGAGAAGGATAGCAATTTGAATATAATTCTAGGTGGTTCACAATTTGGCTTAAAAATAATGCTAACCTATCAGGGTTCCCATCAAAGGAAGTGTTTATAGGAGGAGGACCACCCCAAACCATTCTTTGGGGCCAATATTCAGACGTGCCTGATGGACCCTAGGAGTGAATTGTTTGTCTATTCCCCATTTGCACATCCTTTAAATTCAACCCTAGAACCTGGGACTGGTTTAGAGGCTTTACTCTGAGTTCCTGATGCTCCTACCACATCTGCTAATGATTCATCTACTTCCATAAAAAATGCTCCCTCTGACCTCCACCTACTCATCTCCCTACTATCTCTGGCACTTAAACTAAAGAAAGATGTGTCTTCCATTCTAAATCCCCTCCCTGGACTTTCCCAAATGGTCTGGGGAGTAGAGTCACGAATGCTTAAGTCACCATACTTGACACAGAGCAGTTCCAACATACTAGCATTTAAACTGGTCATAGACGTAGTACACTCATCTTCATCAGCAATCCGTTGTTCTCTCCACTTCTCAAATGTCCCAGAGGTCAGTGGCATAAAAGTAGGAGGTTTCCCTTGTGAAACTTTTCCCCTCATATCGTCCCTCAACTCCAATCCCGCTTTCCGTTCCTTCCGGATTTTTGGCCGTACCACAGGCTGAGGATCCTCTGCACATCTCGCATTATCAGTTTGTCCACTTTCCAAAGACACCACATTATCGTCCAACTGAATTGAGGGCTACTCAGGCACCACGCCAGCCCCTCCAACAGCATTATCCGCATCCACCTCCGAAATATCCTCAAAACCTCCATCAACAGCAGTACCTTCAGCTATAATATCACAGGTAATGAAATATAGGATGTAAGAGATCCAACTTTCTTCTCGGCTACTCTTTGGTACAAATGCAGGGAGAAAATAAGACACTCTTCACTTCAGTATTTCGTAACACAAAAGCTTATTGTTTATTCCTTCCTTCGCAAGGAGTCCAAGATATTAGCTAAGCAAACAAAATAAAGTTGGATCGAACCCAAGTTTCCTGGGATTCGATATTTATAATAATTTTCCCTCATTACCCTTCATTACCCATGATTACCCTTATTACCCATGATTACCATTTTTAATGATAATTATTCGTATGAACTCAATCACATGAATCATGGTTAATGCATAGAGCTTCACCTCACAGCATTTTGCATAGACCGTGCATATTATTATGATACAGAGTTTATTCTAATGAAGAGGAATGCCATCCTTCAGGTTGCTGTGGCTTCGATTCAAACACATGTATTGAGTAGTCACAACACACTTACCTGTGTTTGAGTTTGCACAAATGATGCCAGGGGTGGGATTCAAATTTTTTAACAATCGGTTCTGTGGGTGTGGCTAAGTTGGTGGGCATGGCTTGGTGGTCATTTTATTGGCTGGGTTTGGCCAACTCAATATCACTCACATTGAGGAACGCATCTCCTCGCCTGGCTTCTCATGACTGTGGGGATGCTGCAACAGTCGTAAGTGTGAAAAATGGTCATAAGTCACTTTTTTCCATGCCAATGTAACTTTGAATGGTTACTCCACACAAGCAAAGTACCAACAAAGGAGGGGGGAAAAAACTCCAGAGAGGTTCCTGAGACAGGAAGTCTAGTCCTGCCAAGAATGTAATAAAGGTTAATGGAGAGGCAGTTTCTATAAGCAACACCAGAATGTTTCCTTCCTGCCTTCCTTACAGGATTAGGCCAGTAATTTCTTCTAACAATCCATTCTCTGAACTGCTTAGAATGTTAACAACCGGTTCTAGCGAACAGGTGAGAACTGGTAGAATCCCACCCCTGAATGATGCAGTTTGTATAGATGTGCACACACACACAGATACAGACACAAACACACACCTAATACCTAGAGACTATATGGTAGACACCTACTTTTCACTGGCAGCAGAAGCCAATTTGGATGTCACTGGGTCTGCTGCTTATGTGATGAGCTTTACTGCACTATTTTAAATAAATAAAACTCCAGTGTTTAGAATAAAGATATTGTTTTTCTTCCAAGATAGTAACTGGTGAAAATATAATCATGACTTGGGATAGCATTAGTACACTGGTTGGTTGTTATATTCCTTTTATTGGAAACCAACTTAAGGCCAGCTAAATTTGGGAACAAAAGGCCAATTATTAGTGGCATTAGTTTTACTGGAGGCAGTTGTAAAAACAACATTGAAAATATTTTCTGCTGCAGCCCACAGAAGCCCAGCCTTCTCTCAAAATGGATCTGTCCCATTTGGCTATTTTCCATGCCTTCTCCAAGATGATCATGATAATGTGTGAGTGTGATTATGATAGATCATATACTCTGCTAGAAAAATGCACAAACTGATTTTAAACAATGACATATCACAATTGCCAAAATAATTCAGTGCAACATTTGTCAAAATTATCATGTACCAATAAGGAAAGATTGATGCGAAGTTAAGAGTTGAAAAAGTAGTTGGAAATTAGCAGATAAAATACTATGCCATTTCTAAATACACTGATAAAAGTCTTGGCTCAAAGCACACCAGACATAACTGTAGTTGAAAAGAAGAAAGTGTGGATAACTGATGTGGCAATAACAGGAGGTATTAAAATAGACCAAGGCTCCCCAATTCCCAGCCACAGCCCACTAGTGGTCCATGTCCCATTCAGAACTGGGCCATGGAAGTGGCAGGCAAACACACTTATGTGCATAGCTCCACTTGCATGTGAAGTGAGTGGGCAGGCAAACATGCATGTGCAACTCCATTTGTGCAAGCATTCACCAGACATGCCCTTCTCTTGTGCAAATGGAGCTGCATGCATGCACATGCTCGCCCACTGTTCATAGGGAACCATTCTCTCCATGACCCACCCTCCTGCCAGTCCACAAAGCCAGAAAGGTTGGAGACCATTGGAATAGACAACAAAGAAATGGAGGCAATAACAAAGTATCAAGAGCTTAAAACTGAAATGGAAAGATTATGGCATAAACTGGCCATGGTGTTCCCATGGTTACTGGCATATTTGTTGAGTCATATCCAACAAATCTTGGATAGCACTTAAAATATCTGCACATTGACTAGATTACCACCTGTCAATTCCAAAAGGCCACACTCCGCACATATACTACACCAATACATTACAACTTTTGGAGAAGAACTTGATGTGTATGAAGGCCAACACCAGCTAAAGAAGTGGCAGTTGAGGCTTCACATTGTGAACAGATTATACTTGCAAAGACAGCAAACAGCAAACACTTCCTCTGCAAAGAAGCTGAAGAAGCAGTGGACCACCTAATTAGCTGCTGTAAGAGGATTGCACAAACTGACTACAAACAACGGCATGATAAAGTAGCAACAATGGTGCATTAGACTATCAGCAAGAAATACCATTTGCCTGCAAAGAAGCACTCGTGGGATTACAAAACAGACAAAATGATAGAAAACAAAGAAAGTGCTCTGGGATTTTAGAACTCAGACAGACAACCATCAAACACACAGCACCCAGACATAACAATCGGTTCATAAGAAAGCAAAAATGTCTGAATAATGGAGATTAGGATATCCAAATAAAAGAGTAAGAACTGGAGAAAGTAACACAAAGACCTGCAAATAGAAATACAATGATTATGGCAAAAAAAAAACAACCCACCAAGGATAATACCAATAGTAATAGGCCCATTTGGAACACCATTTGAACACTGAAAAATCATCATGAGTCAATTGCAGAAGACAGCTTTACTTGGAACAATGTGACAATCGCTGTAACATAATCAAACAACAATGTTTGATCCATCCTGGGTCTTTGGATGATAAAAATGCCAAATCCAGTCTAAATATCTGGCTGATTGTATGACTAATCATAATGTGATTCCAAAGGGCAAAAAAAATTGCCTTTACTATTTTACCTGAAATATCTTATAGGATAGAAACCAATTTCAGAATCATTTTGCAGTAACTTGTTCCCTGTAGTTTGCTTTGTGGTAGTTTATAACTATGCTTTGCAAATTGAATGTAATATCGTGTTCAAGATTTCTTTTAATTATTCAAAGATGGACATTTATAAAACACCAATGACATTTCTCACACAGCCCTAATAGCAATAGCACTTAGACTTATATATCGCTTCACAGTGCTTTACAGCAGTGGTGGGATTCAAAAAATTTTTGCTACTGGTTCTCTGTAGCTTGGTGGGCCTGGCAGGGAAAGGATACTGTAAAATCTCCAGTCAGAGGTGGTTTTTGCCAGTTCTCTGAACTACTCAAAATTTCTGCTACCAATTCTCCAAAACTGGTCAGAACCTGCTGAATCCCACCTCTGCTTTACACCCCCTCTAAACAGTTTACAGAGTCAGCATATTATCCCCAACCACCTCATTGTACCAACCTCAGAAAGATAGAAGGCGTTTTATGATGTGGAATTGAACTTCAGGACTAAACTGAAAATTGAAAAGTTGCAGAAAACCTCACTACCTACAATGAGGTGAGCTCCCATCTTCTGAAGGTCTGGATGGATTTAAGACTAGGAAGCCCAGCAGGTACCAACAAAGACCAGTGCAGAAATATAGATGGCGACAAGTCTTATATCACCTAAGCCTGAAGTAAGCTGATCACTAGCTGTTCGAATGCAAATACGAATTCAGTTGAGATTTCTTGTGTTTTGGTTGAAGTCATCTTCTAGACAAGCTGCTTCTGTTGTCCTACCCTCTTCCTCTGGACATATTTATCTTCAAGCTGTAAAAGAGACACCTCTCCTAATCAATCATCAATTCCTTCACAATGAATTGTTTCACAAACAGTTTTCCAAATGAGATAATAAAGAAAACCCAGTGGCTTAAGGGCTTATGTATTTTAGAAGTGCTGTATTCTTGTGTATTTATATTTCTGCAACCCTACCCAAAGAGCCAACATGGGATTCAAGTATGTTATTATCTCATTATATCCTCACTAACCTGGACAAATAAATACTATCAAGCAAAGCTATTTTCAAATCCACTGCCCTAAAAACTGTTCTAAACTGGCTCCCAGGGCAGGAATTTCATCCTCAGTTATATCTATGGATCCAAAATATTTTTGTCTTATAAACCAAAAGACCTCTTTAAGCAGTTATTTTGGTTTTATTAACCCAGACGCTGAAAGGCTATGACTACTAAATCCAGTTATGATAAACACACTGATAACAGTAGAGAACAAATTTGTACTAATTTTCAGACTTACTGTAATTTTGAGAACTAAGGAGTTTCAGACCAAATGAACAAGCAAATGCTACCCAAAACATGCCACTTAGAAATGAAGAGCCATCCTCTGAAGTTAATGGAAACAACTCTGAGGAAAAAAGACAGATATTTTTAGCAAAGTCATATGGCAATTCTTTGAACCCCAAGTTTAGTGAAATATATGACATGACCTTTAAGTTTCTGCCAAAACAATTAATTTAAGAAGCAAATTTTGATTTGCTGATGATGATCTGTCAAATAGGAACAATATATCCTAAAAGAATAATTACAGTATATTTTAACCAGGAGATAAATGCTTCCTCGAGAAACCAGAAATCAAAACAAATAGTCATAAGATGAAAAGGCCAATTATACCTGGAGGATGCTACATGTGAGAAGATTGTTCTGTGTCACAGAAGACACTGAAGTACATGTCACACAATAAAACAATTTGAACTGGTAAAGTTATTCAGGAAGACTTAAACAAACTAAAATTTCTCCTTCTCCAGATCATCAATTGCAAGGACAAAACACGTAAGATCAAAAGAGTATCTCTGCCACCTCCTCCTCCATCTCCTCATCTATTATTCCTAAATACCATATATATATATATATATATTTGTTTTCTTAAGTTTTCGCGGGTACTTACATGTCTGGCATTCAGCTTTGTTCGGGTATTTTCCCACGTGGTGCTTTTAAAGTTGTCGCAATGTTTCAGCAGAATCTCATCTGCCATCATCCACACAGAAGCCTGATGATGGCAGATGAGATTCTGCTGAAACGTTGCGACAACTTTAAAAGCACCACGTGGGAAAATACCCGAACAAAGCTGAATGCCAGACATATATATATATATATATATATATATATATATATATATATATATATATATATATATATATATATATATATATATATATATATATATATATATATATATATTTGTTTTCTGAGGTTCTCGCGGGTATTTGTATGTGGATCTTTGGTTATTCGGGTTTTCTCCCGCGTAAGATTGGAAGTATCTAGGCAACGTTTCGATGAAGTCTCATTCATCATCTTCAGGCTTGGTCTTCAGCTCTGTGCTTCTCAGAGTGATGTGAGCTTGCAGCTGCTTCTTCCTTTTAACTGCTAGTGGGGGTGTGACTTGATTGGGTGGGGGCTTGGCTGTGTTCTGATTGGGTGGGGGGGTGTTCTCATTGGTTGGGAGTTTGGCTATGTTCTGATTGGTTGGGGGGTTGGCTGTGTTCTGATTGGCTGGAGGCGTGTTCTGTTCAGGTGGGGGCTTGATTGTGCTCAGGTTAGTCTTAGTTGCTGGAGGGTTTGAGCTGGTGAGCTGTGATCTTGCTGTTTGGCTTCGAGTTCGTGGTCGTGCTGCATCTTCATGGTGGAGGTCAGTTCGCTTCAAGTATGGCTCAGAGGGGTTTGAGGTGGGTAGTGATGCAGCTGCAGTGCGGCTTCTGGTCTGTGGTCGTGTTTCATCTTCTGTGTGGGTGTGAGTCTGCTTTCTACGTGGAAGTGTGGTGGTGGCATCTTGTGTGGCTCTCAGGGGTGTGGGTCTGGTGTCATTCTTCATGTTAGGTACGCGTCTGTTCATGAGGGCGGGTTTCCAAATGGCTGGTAGGCGGGAGGTATCATCTCGTTTATTCATGCTGTGTGGGCGTTTTTCTATCTCTATGGCTTCTCTGATGATTCTGCTGCTGAAGTGTTCGGTTTTGGCGATAGTTCTGGTATTTTTAAAGTCAATCTCATGTCCTGTGGCTTTGAGGTGTTGGACCAGGGAAGAGGTCGGTTCTTCCTTTTTGATTGAGTTCTTATGTTCTTCAATGCGTGCACCTATTCTTCTGTTAGTCTGTCCAATGTATGTGGTGGGGCAGGCAGTGCAAGGGATTTCGTATACTCCTTGATTTTCCAACTCGATTCTGTCCTTAGGGTTTCTTAGGATGGTGGATATCTTTCTGTTTGTTCCTTTTTGATTGAGTTCTTATGTTCTTCAATGCGTGCACCTATTCTTCTGTTAGTCTGTCCAATGTATGTGGTGGGGCAGGCAGTGCAAGGGATTTCGTATACTCCTTGATTTTCCAACTCGATTCTGTCCTTAGGGTTTCTTAGGATGGTGGATATCTTTCTGTTTGTTCCTTTTTGAGTATACGAAATCCCTTGCACTGCCTGCCCCACCACATACATTGGACAGACTAACAGAAGAATAGGTGCACGCATTGAAGAACATAAGAACTCAATCAAAAAGGAAGAACCGACCTCTTCCCTGGTCCAACACCTCAAAGCCACAGGACATGAGATTGACTTTAAAAATACCAGAACTATCGCCAAAACCGAACACTTCAGCAGCAGAATCATCAGAGAAGCCATAGAGATAGAAAAACGCCCACACAGCATGAATAAACGAGATGATACCTCCCGCCTACCAGCCATTTGGAAACCCGCCCTCATGAACAGACGCGTACCTAACATGAAGAATGACACCAGACCCACACCCCTGAGAGCCACACAAGATGCCACCACCACACTTCCACGTAGAAAGCAGACTCACACCCACACAGAAGATGAAACACGACCACAGACCAGAAGCCGCACTGCAGCTGCATCACTACCCACCTCAAACCCCTCTGAGCCATACTTGAAGCGAACTGACCTCCACCATGAAGATGCAGCACGACCACGAACTCGAAGCCAAACAGCAAGATCACAGCTCACCAGCTCAAACCCTCCAGCAACTAAGACTAACCTGAGCACAATCAAGCCCCCACCTGAACAGAACACGCCTCCAGCCAATCAGAACACAGCCAACCCCCCAACCAATCAGAACATAGCCAAACTCCCAACCAATGAGAACACCCCCCCACCCAATCAGAACACAGCCAAGCCCCCACCCAATCAAGTCACACCCCCACTAGCAGTTAAAAGGAAGAAGCAGCTGCAAGCTCACATCACTCTGAGAAGCACAGAGCTGAAGACCAAGCCTGAAGATGATGAATGAGACTTCATCGAAACGTTGCCTAGATACTTCCAATCTTACGCGGGAGAAAACCCGAATAACCAAAGATCCATATATATATATATATATATATATATATATATATATATATATATATATATATATATATATATATATAATTAAAATAAATTTAAAAAGAAAACCAAGGACAGACTCAATGTACTGCTGGATTTTTTCTGCCATCATGTTTTCATGTCTTAATAACTCCATCCCTGAATTATTGCAATGTATTTCCTCAAGAGTTATCACGGAAGACAAAACAAAAGAAGTGGCAGCACACGCAAAATATTATTATGAGATTGTGAATTGCGTGGCTACATAGAAAATGTATCACTGATCCTTAAATTGTTGCTTTTTTTGTTTTTTATCAAATTTATTACCCATCACAGTCCTAAGACTGTTCAAGGTAGTGGCCTCAGTCTACAAAGCCCTAAAGAACTTAGGAACTATTGAACAAATTCTCTCTCTAACACCTACGGTATTTTCACCATGGTGATTTAGGGTAGGGCCTTCTCAGCAATGGGTCCCCTTCAAGAATTCTGTTCTGGAGAAAGTGGATTCAGTTCCTTTGTGGATTGATTTTAGACAATGATTTAAGGCAGGGGTCCCCAAACCCCCAGTCCGTGGACCAACACTGGTCTGTAGGATGCCAGAAACTGGGCCACACAAACAAGTGAATCCCCATCTACAGATCAGTGGTCCCACACTGGAAAGAGGGACAGGGAGGGGAGAATAGAGATAGTTGGGGTGTTGTGGTCAAAACAAAATACTTTTTCTTGGGAACCAAGGACATTCCTGCAGATGCTCAGAAGGAGGGGACTGGCATCACCTAGCAAGTGGACAGCATCCTGATTGGACCATGTGACTGACTGTGAGAAAGTGAAAAACTTTTACTTTTAATTAGGTGAAAACAATGGGAATACTCAGAGCCGTTTTTCACCAGCCTGTGCCAATGTGACATATCCAATAAACTTATTCTTTGAGAAATCTACCTGCCTCAGAGTTTTGTTTGCTACAGGTATGTTACTTGAAACCCTGACAGACATAAGCAGGAGTGGGATTCTACCAGTTCACACCTTTTCACTAGAAGTGGTTGTTAACATCAGGGCTGCCAACCTTGAGTGATAGTTCGGAGTGAGACACTGCGAGGGAGCGAAGCAACCGAGGGGGGGATGGTGTGGAAGGGGGGTGTCCCCCCTTCCACGGTAGGGAGCTTTGACAATTTTACATTTTAAATGGTGCAATCTGATGCATACTTTAGTCATGATTTGGACATATACATACATACATACATACATACATGCAAGCAGCACCAATGTACTTGAACCGGATTTGTAAGATATTAATAATGCAGTTCACTGACCATGAATAATTGAAGTTCCTGACTTGTAACTGCAGTATTCTACCTCAACTGACTTTATTAGCTTAGTGATGTACTATAGACCACTATAGGATGAATTCAATGTGCAACAAAAAGACAAAAAACCCGAAACAACTACAGAGATAATGCAAATACATCAATGGGTATTCTTCTTTCTGTATCAAATACCATACTACATGCCAGTATCAAATGCTATAGTCTCAGTCTTTAATTATATACTAACTTGTTGACTGAAATAGGGGTTCATAATTTCAGACATGTATAAACTAAACATTTAATCGAATAATGAGTGCTTCATATAAATATACATATTGTTAACTGTAAAACTCATCTACTGTATTCTGAAGCTTGGCCCTAGCTTTCATCATAGAAGCTATAGAACCAAAACAAAGCCCTGGTAGAGACTAAAAAATACAGCAAGTGCAGCTCTTGATTCACAAGGAAACTCTGGAATAGTAGTTGAATGCCACAGGTGAAATACTACACTTCATCACAGATGAACTGTCAACTCTAATAATTTAGCGGGTTTCTGGTGTGGCGGCCTGCTGTGCGGCCGTACAATATTTATTGGGTAAGTTTAGATTCTGAACTTAATGGTCTTACTGCTCTTTGGATGGTAAATTGTGTTAAGATTAGAATATGTTCTAGTTGAGTCAGGGCTATCCCAATTTGGGGCTGAGAAGCCTACTGGCATCAAAAAAAGTCCTTATTGAGGTTTCCGGTTCCGCGTGGCTTCGGGGCAGCAGGAATTTGCGACAGCTCGCGATTCCTGCTGTGCTAGCCGTCGAGGTACCCCGTTCCAGATGGGTCAGGGGGATATGGCTGCCCTGTAGGGACAGCTGAAGAGAGAGGGGAGTCGGATAGGGAGGTGGGGGAGTCGCAGACCCCCCCCTTCTCCGGAAAAACCCCTTTTTCCCAAGGCGGTGGAGCGGCGATCAGCAATGGCCGCCACGAGAAGCCAGCAACCGGGTAAGATTGTGCTGGAGGAAGTGTGAAGAGTGAAAGTTTTGTCTGAGCTGGGTCAAGTAAAATCTTTTAAATTGCCTGGAACTGAGCTGTTTGAATTGCTGGAGGATACATTGTATCCCTAAGAAGAGCGAAAAGCGGCGGAGAAGCTGTTAAAGGGAAAAAAATTTTTTTTTTTTTTTTTTACTCTCCCACCCCATGGAAACAGCAGAAATATTTGGATATATTGGACATTGAAAGTGAATTGCTTTGAGAGTTGAAGCTAAGAGACAAAAGGATTCTTGGACATTGAAAAATTTAAGAAATTGGAAAACCCTTGTTGGAGGTATGGATTTCTGATTATTTAAAATTGACATTGCAAGTGGGAAGGGAGAGGAAAAAAAAATTGGAGCAGAAGCTGAAAAAGGAGGAGATTGCCTAGAATCCCAAAGGAAGATATATGGTAATTGGACCTCTTTGATTAAAAATTAACCCCAGAAAGAGAAAGAGAAGAAGGAAGAAAAGTATTAACTTTTAGAACTTTTTTTTAAATTGTTTTTGATTGCCTTTGATTAAAAATACTTGTGGTTGTTTTGGAAAAAGTTTCCCTTTTCATAATGGCATCGTTTGTGGATGAACTAGAGATTGAATATCAAAAATATAAAAAAGAAGAGACTTTGGGCACTTTGTTTCAATTCTTAGAAATGGCGTTATGTACTTATGAAAAGTTGATTACGCAGCAGAAGGACTGGGACAAGGAAGAAGAAGAAGAAGAAGCCATTTTTGATGAACAATGGGTCCCTTCCGGAGAGGAGGAGAAAAAGGATAAGAAAAAGGGGATTTTAAGAATTATAAAAACAACCAAAAGAGAGAAAAATGAGCGAAAAGGTGGAGGCAAGGTTAGAAAGCAAAGGAAAAGGAGCATGAAAAGCGAGGAGAAAAAACAAAGGGGTAAAAAGGGCAAGGAGAAGAATAAGCAAGAGAGAAAGGAGGGGAGGAGAAGCCTTAATGGGGGGAAGCAAGACCTAAAGAAAAAAAGTTTATTTAGAGACAATGGGTGAATTTAATTTAGGATAAAAGAGGGATTCTGGAGGGTACATAAGTTTGTGTTTTTATGTGTATTTAGAGTATAAAATTCATTATGTAATCTTAGAATCTTTTAAACAGAATCCCAAGAAAAATTGCTATACGAAGTATTTTTAAGTTAGGGTAATGACGTTACTCCAATTGGTGTATAGGAGAAGTATAGTAAAAGAAAAAAGAGGAATGGATAATTGGAAATAGAACAGACAAAGAATGTTGTTGAAAATAGTAATAAGATATGGAAGGATATATATGTTTTTGTTTTTTTTTGGATTTTGTATATTGATAAAAGGCAATAAAATTTTAATTAATAAGAAATAATTTGGATGAAAAGGAGAAGTAGGGATAAGATATGAAGTTAATACTATATGAAGTATTGATACTATAATTTGGAATTGTTATGCTTTATTGGTCTTTTATTATTATTTTTTCCTAGAAAAGAATTTATAAGCTGTTATGCCTTGATTCTTTGTGCATTGTCTTTATAAAACTGATAAAAATGGTTTTTATATATATATATAAAAAAGAAAATGATAATAAGATATGGAAGGATATATGGGATGAATATGATGTTTGAATTTGTGTCTGTGTGAAGAGTTTTAACCCGGGAACAGACAACCTTCAGAAAAGATCTTTTAGTTTTGTTTATGTTTTGTGTTTTGTATGTTTGTGTATTGTGTTTTTTGTAAAACTAATAAAATTTGTTTTTTATAAAAAAAAAAAAAAGAATCAATAAAACCTTGAAGGAATGTTAGATGAGAATAATTGTAAACAAGCCAGAAAGAAATGAATATGATGACTATAAAATGGATAAATATAGGAAAGAAATGAAATTGAATAAGAGTAAAGAGAAATAATGAGAAATTTGCTGAAAGATATTTATGTGTCCATATGGAAATGGGATAAATTAGAATTATGTTGTATAAAAATAATGTTTTATTCGACTTGTAAAAATTTATAATGTTAAGAGGTTTTATGTACTTAATGGTTAATGATGTGTTGTTTGTCTTTAAAATTAATAAAATTTGTTTCAAAAAAAAAAAAAAGTCCTTATTGAGTCCTTATCTAAGGGTTTGAAAATATAATAATGTAGTACAGTCCTGTCGATCTGGTGCATGGAGACCTAGGATTTAAACTCAAAGGAGAAAGAGGAAAAAGTGATTCCTTCTTCTGAAACAAAGCCATTACGGAGTGGCTTCCATTTAACCACCAAATATGTTTCTTTATTTTCTCTGGCTGGATTTCTGACCCAGGGGAGAAAGACCATTTAAAAAAGCAAAAAGGACAGAAAGAACACCAAGAAAGAATGGGACAACCCCCCCCCAAAAAAAAGAGATCCAACACAACTCTGAATAAAATTATTATTATTTTAAATTTTATTATTATTATAATTATTATTACCACCCCTTTACACGCCATGCTCTCTTTTAGCTGATCCAAAAGAGTCTTCCCAAACCAGCAAGGCTGGACAGCTTTTTTGCAAAATACTTAATAGAAAGGTTGGAGGACTGATAGGATTACATCTCTGGCAGTGGACAATTCAGCTTTGCTTACCAGGGTTATTACTGGCCGAGGCTGTTGCCCGCAAAAGAGGCTTTGCCAGCCCCCTCGTGTCCTTCTTTGGAAAGGGCAGCTGGCTTGTCCCAGAGGACATTGCAGAGAGGGAGAGGGCGGGGCAAAGTGGCTGCGAGCGCCCCGGGCGGGAAGAAGCCTCCTGCTCTTCGCTTTCCTGAAGCGATTTGCTAATGATCGGCATCATGCACAGTTACGGGATGCCGGCAGAAGGATTAAGGCGGGAAAAGAGGCGCGGTGGGGTGGCTGGGCAGGGCGGGGTGGCTGGGCAGGGCGGGGCGGCGCTGGGAGCTCATCCTTCTCCTAAGCTAAGGGGAATATTCGGAATATAATCAGAGAATGTAGGGATATTTTTGTACATTCCATGATTTTGGGGGTTTTGCGTGAGATTTTGTTTATCAAAGTGAGACAGTCAAAATTGATTGAATTGCGTGAGTCTCACGCTGATTGCGTGAGAGTTGGCAGCCCTGTAACATACTAAGCAGTTCAGAGAGCTGTTTGTTAGAAGAAATTACTGGCCTAATCCTGTAAGGAAGGCAGGAAGGAAACATTCTGGTGTTGCTTACAGAAACAGCCTCTCCATTAACCCTTATTACATTCTTGGCAGGACTAGACTTCTTGTCCAGGAACTTCTCTGGAGTTTTTTTTTCCTCTCCTTTGCTGGTACTTTGCTTGTGTGGAGCGACCATTCAAAGTTACAATGGCACTGAGAAAAGTGACTTATGACCATTTTTCACTTACAACTGTTGCAGCATCCCCACAGTCATGAGAAGCCAGGCGAGGAGATGCGTGCCTTGATGTGAGTGATGTTGAGTTGGTCACGCCCAGCCAATAACATGACCACCAAGCCATGTCCACCCAGTCACATGACCATCAAGTCATGCCCACCACCTAAGCCACACCCACAGAACCGGTGGTTAAAAATTTAAATCCTACCCCTGGACATAAGTCATTTTTTTCAGTGTCATTGTAACTTCAAACTAAATGAATTGTTGTAAGTCAAGGCCTACCTGTATTATATTTATATTTTGTTGGACTGACTATTTATTATAGCGTGTTTCTTTTAATTGCCATCATGTCTCCCCTTGGACAAATGGATATTATATAAATTAAATAATTTACATATAAATTAAATAGTTCACTTCCTTCTATCCAGGACATAGCATATAAGCAAGTATTGTCTGGGATGCTAGACATCCTCTACACGACCTGTTTCCCTTGTTGCCTTCTGGAGGAGGCTTTGTGGTACCTGAAGCAGAACATTCAAATTCAGCCATAGTTTTGTTCCATATAGTATCACCCTTGTGAATTTTCAAACTTCCTCTTTCTCTGTTCAAAATTGACAGTGATTAATATATACTGTATTTGTGTGTGAGAGAGAGTGTGTGCTGCAAGTATATATTTATGTATGTATATCGCATATGTATATGTGTGTTATATATGTGTTTGGGTCAGAGGTGGTATTCAGCAGGTTCTGACCAGTTCTGGACAACCAGTAGTGGAAATTTTGAGTAGTTCGGAGAACCGGCAAAGACCACCTCTGACTGGCCCCGCCCCCCTCTATTCTCTGCCTCCTGAGTCCCAGCTGATTGGCTGGGTTTTCTTTTGTTGCCCTGCACAAGAGAATGGAGCTGGAAAGCAGGTTAGTGGGGTTGGGAGGTAATGGGGATTTTGCAGTAACCTTCCCCCAGGAGTGGGAAGGGGGTGGAGATTACAGTATCCTTCCCCCGCCATGCCCACCAAACCAAACCACACCCACCAAGCCACGCCATGCCCACCAAGCCACATCACAGAACTGGCAGTAAAAAAATTTGAATCCCACCACTGGTTTGGGTAGATATACACTTTCTCTCGAAGAGCAGGCAACAGAATTTCATTTTTAATGTGAGTCAGTGTGCTCGCAGTAAAAAAAAATGACAATAAAAGTTATCTCATCTCATCTAAATAATTGCAACAACAGTAGCTATATTGTGTCATCATTAGTTTCCATTACAGGAAGAAAAGACCATGAACTAAGCATGAGACACAGTTCCTCTCATCTTATCTTTTTCACATATGGGGAAAGGAAACTAAGAATAGATCCGGTTGACATATTTTTATACTTTGATAAGTGCAAAAGAAAGTGTTAAAACTCCTTATTGTCACTCATGAAGGAGTAAGGAACAGTGGAGGAAATGTATTAATCCTAGGCATCATTAAATTGCCTTTTCATAAACCACGAATTCATTGGAACAAAGAGAGTTTGCTTCTAAGATTAAAGCCAAATTATTAAAATAGAAATGCAGAGGAAGAAACAAAGGCTACACTAACTGTATCAATATTTACCTTCTTTTTTTTTTCTTTTGATGTCATGTTATAAATCTGGATACACTGTATTATTTTATTATTTCAATGCAGTAAAGTTTGTATCATATGATTACAAATTAGTAACATTCCATTATTGAGAAACTTAAAAGTACTGAAAATAAAAGAAGAAAAGTAAAAATTATATCAGTATTAATTGCAATCTGAGGTGTCAATATTACCAATTTAAGTTTACTTAACTTTTCACTCTAAGTTGCAGTTTAGTTTAAAAAAAGAAGTGATGCAATGATAATGCTATTTTTAACATCATCAAAGAACATCTGGCTATACAGGTAGTTTGTGACTCACAACAGTTCATTTAGTAACTATTCAAAATTACAATGATACTGAAAAAAAATTAACTTATGGCCATTTTTCACACTTATGACTGTGGCAGCACTGCCACTGTCACATGATCAAAATTTGGATGCTTGGCCACTGACTCATAGCTATTAAGTAACGTTTAAAGTATGCAAAATGTTAGTGAAAATGTATTTGAGAGTACTAGTGTTAAGAGAAAGTTAAAGAAAATGATGTACCAGTTTAAAGAAAACTTTGTACTTTAAAAGAGAGAAAAGAGGGAAAAACCATTATTCTCTGAGAGTAGTTTGGAGGGTGGGAGCTAAATTTAATACTGAAGTTCAAAGCTTGTATTTTAAGAAGTTAAAGAAAAAGATGTATTAGAAAGTTTTGATTCTAGAAAAAGGTTTAAAGACAGTTTAGCTTTTTTTTTTTTTTAAGTGACGGGGTGCAAAAGAAAAAAAAAATATTTTTCCCAATAAGGTCAAATAATTTGAAAGTGCATTAGCTTTGTTTTAAAAAAATGGTGAGAGTTTTCAAAGGTTAGTAGGGACAAATAGAAATACATACTATTTCCACAGCAAGGAAGATAAAATAGGAATGGTTAAACTGACCGTTCTATTCTTAGAAAAGAATATATTTGAACATGTTTTTCATTTCATTCCACTTCTGGATTTTGTGCTTGTAATGGGGGGGTGGGGGAGATGAAACTTTGACTTGTCGATAAGATATGGTAGGCATAGCTACCATATTAATGTGTAAAAGCAAAAGTTGAGGCTGGAGTGTTTTTATCTTGTGCTAAAAGAATTGGAAGTCAAGACTTTTTTCCTTTTTTTCCTTATACCTCACACTTTCTTCTCCCCTCATTTCCTTCCCTTAATTTCCTATTTCTACTTTCTTTGTATTTTATATACTAAATAAAATTAAAGCAAAAAGCAACGGATTCATAGTTATGACAGTTGTGGTACCTCAGGATCACATGATCCCCTTTTATGACATTCTTACAAGAAAAAAATCAATGGGGAAGCCAGATTCACTTAACAACTTTATTATAATCAGGGGTGTTACTACTGGTTTGGTGACTATGTTTTACGTGTGTGTGCATGTGTAAAAAAAACTTAAGCTGTGCCACCCAGACAGCTGAAAAGCGCTGCGTGCAGGTGCACAGCTTTTGAAAAGCCCCCTTTTTCCTGCTTTTTCAACCTCAGCTGTGCCGTGCAAAGCACTGAGGTTGAAGAAGCAAGAAAGAAAGGACAGGTAAGAGCCCGGGCAGGCAGGTGGGCCAAACATAGAACTGGTTCGGTGTCTGCTGCTCTTCAGAGCTACAGGTTCTTTAGAACTGGGCAGAACCAGTAGTATCCCACCCCTAGTTATAATGTTAAGCAATTCACTTAACAACTGTGGCAAGAAAGGTCACTAAATGGGCTAAATTCACTTTAAAATGTTTCTCTTAGCAACAGAAATTTTGGACTCAGTTGTGCATGTTAAGTCAAGGACTACCTGTATCAGGTTCTTAGGAAGGAGTAAATCGATGGATAAGAATGCCAAATCCAGTCTAAACATCTGGCTGATTATGCAAGCAAAATTTTAAAAAAACCCTCTTGACATTTGACAATGCTTAGCTTCTGTGCCCAGACAGAAAATATTGTCACAAATCATGGAAGGGACTAAGAATTTGCTGATGGATTTTCCACTGGCCCCAGTTATAAAACCACACCTATAGCCACATTGTTAATGTGACTAACCTATGACTCCTTCCAAGCTTTATCAGTAGCATTTAAAGTTTGGCATTCCTTCAGTGGGAGAACCAAGGATGATAAAAAGGGATCCATTAAGAATAGGGATAGTTGTGTGCCTTTTGGGGGATACAGATCCATTACTGTGACCATGGGAAAGCATAAGACTTATGACCATAATTTTTCAGGTGAATTCTTTTATAACTATTTCTTTGGGAGCAGAGAAACTGATTACTGTATGTTTTGAACTATGGGAAGTTGTTAAATGGTAGAAAGCTGGATTTGAAAAAAAAAGTACAGTAATCACAAATCTGTGTTCAGGGGTTGATTTTAGTGGTGGCTCAAAGAAGGGTTAATCGGATAAACCATGTCAGTCTCGTATAAAGAGAATTTGTATAAAATGATTTACCGTTGTCATCTGCCACCTGTGACACTGGCTAAGATGTTCCCGAATCTCCCACCAAATTGTTGGAAGTGTAACGGTGTCCAGAGAACATACTTTCACATGTGGTGGATGTGCCCATGTGCTCAGAAGTTTTGGAGAAATATTAGAAATTGGATACTAAACATAACTAAACAAGATGTAAAACTTGAACCCGAAACCTTTCCTGCTAGGCATGATAGATTCAAAAATGGGAAAAAAACACAAATATTTAATCCTGCACATTATAACGGCAGCCAGAATAAGCTATGCACAAAATTGGAAATTGTCTACTACCCCCCTCAGAGGAGATGGTCATCAAAAAAATTCATGAGTGCACAGAGATGGATAGCCTAACTAAATTACTAAAAAATAACCAAGATAGTGATTACTATAAAACAGTGATGGCTAACCTATGACACATGTGTCACTCATGACACGCTGAGGCACTTTGACTGACATGCCTGTTGGTGTGGGGAAAACCTGCACATTTCGAGGCTGCCTGTGCTTTGCTCCAATCCCTGCTCCCTGCTTGTTGCATGGAGGCGTGGTGTCACCGCTGCCGCAAGATCTTTGCAGCAGAGAACCAGTTTTAACCGCCATAAACTGAGGTTTTTCAGTTTCATTACCTCAGGAATGCTACAGGAGGAAAGGAAATCCATGAGGTTCACAGCCCTGTAAGGTGGCCTTCCGATCCCCACATCCTGCACCTGCAGCCCTGAGACCAGGGAGACGAGTTTCACAGCCCTGTGTGATCACCCCAGCCCAGTCTGTCATAAACCAAATTATTGATATTTCTTGAAGTGACACACGACCCAAGGAAGGCTACACTTTTTCCCGATTTTCAACACACCAAGCTGAAAAGGTTAGCCATCACTGCTATAAAACATGGAATTGTTGGTATGAATGGTTAAAGAAAAGGCAATTTACCTGACAACTGGATAAGTTATGAAATTATGGAAGACGTGCGTTTAATCATAAAGTATTTGGTGAAATTAAAGCATTAAAAGAACAAAGAAGATACTGTAACAAGGCAGATCACATCAATGTTGGGGGAGAAATGTGTAACCATTGTTCAACTTATGCTGTGAAATATATATATGCATATATATGTTATGGCTCCCCCTTCAAAGTTCCAACAAAACAAAACCAAAGGCAGCCACCCCAAAACTCAAATCCAACAGAAAGGAGTCTTACAAGATTATATTCCACACGCCCTATTTATCACAACAGTTCAGGCACAAATTCTCAAAGCTCCGAGCCTCTGCTGAAAACCTCTGCACGTAATCAATCACTTTGTTCCTGACAAACTTCTCTCACACAGCTGTGTCCTTTTATAATCCTTGAAGAAATGTGCTAATTACTAATTAGGCTTGCCCTCCCTTCTAACTGAGTTTGTTTCCGTAAACCACCTAGATGGGCATGACAATCTCTCCAACAATTCAGACTCCAAAATCTCAGCAGGCTCCTGTCTTTCATCATCAGAGTCATCAGAGTCATCAGAGTCAAAAGTCACAGGATCGATCCTTTCAGACACAACACTATCCCCCACTGCAGGGTCCTTCCCCCCAGTCTGATGATCAATATATGGTTTTTGAAGGGAATTGTGCATGATATATGCGAATAAGATCCGGGGCATGCACCTTGGATACATCCTGCTAAGAGCGAATCTCCGTTTCATTTTCCAGTTTCCCCACAAAGTACTGGAATCGTCCCTTTATCCATCGTGAATCATAAATTCCGACCACTGTAGTATCCGTAACAGGTTCAGTGCTGAGCCTGGATGGAGAACCTGTAGCTTCTGAAGAACTGAGATTACACGATGGAGTGTTAGGTACTAACAAGGAGCGATGCAACACAGGATGAAGATGCATGAAGCGTGGTATTCTTTGACGAGCACCCTGGCGGGCACTGCTCCGCTGTCTCCTGCACGACCCCGCCGCCTGCTCGCCTGTCCTCCGCTCAGTTGTCCGTCGCCCTACAGCCCCTTCATCCCCGGCGCCACGCTCAGAGTTCCGACCGGGAAGGAGAGGCGGGCGCACCGTGCTGCGTTTCTTGACAACAGTGATATCCTGGCCAGCGCAGACATGCCTCAGATGGTCCACACATTGTAGGCTTGGAAAAGAAATTGCGTTCTGCGCCCAAGTCACCAACGGATCATGCAAATGCAACCAGGATATTCCGAGCACCAAAGGGCGATGGAGGTTCGAGGTGACATAAAAACTGATCACCTCCTAATGATCCCCAATGACCATACACACTGGCTGAGTTGCTAAGCGAATGGATCCCGACTTGAGTTCTCGCCCATCTACAGTTTCCACTTTAATGAGGGGATTTACATGAATTAAAGGAATTCCAAAATATTCAACAAAAGCAGAGTCCATAAAGCTGGTTGTAGCCCCTGAATCCACCAGCGCAACCGCAGGAATTCCCTCCTTCTGGAACTGTGGGAATATACAAGTGTCCAAAAGTAAATGCCGAGGAGGGCCAGGATTTACCTCAGCAAGTTGGGGTGGGGGTATAGAACGTGCCTGACCTAGGGTTTCCCTGTTTCCCAACGGGCCAAGAGTGGTTACATGCACAGTTCTGCGAGTCCCTCTTCGAATGCAGGAATTTGCATAATGTCCCGGACCCCCGCAACAAAGACACAAGCCTTCCTGGAACCTTCTTGAATGTTCTCGTGCCGTTAAGCAAGGGCGGAGTGTGCTTATCTCCATTGGCTCCTCAACCTGAACCGTGGGTTGGAAAACTCTCGGTGGCGGAATGCGTGCACGAGCAAACACAGGTGGTTCAACAACGGGCCGTTTGCTCCCACGTTGCTGTAAACGAGCTTCAATATGTAAACATTGAACTATCAATGTATCCAAAGTTGAAACCCGTTCTGCATGGACTAGCTCATCCTTGATGGCATCAGACAAGCCTTCATGGAATGCAGCCATACGAGCCGGTTCGTTCCAATTTGAGTCCATGCACAACAAACGAAATTCTGCCACGTATTCCTGTAGTAAACGTTTTCCTTGCTTAATATCCATTAGCCGTCTTTCCACAATTTGTCCTTTAATAGGATCCTCAAACATTACCCTCATCTGTTGGAGGAAACCCTAGAAATTGTTCAATAACCGGCTATGCTGAAATAACAAGGGAGTAACCCAATTGGCAGCCTGCCCAGTTAATAAACTAACAACAAAGCCTACTTTAGCCCGGTCGGTTGGAAAGTCTTCAGGTCTCAGAGAAATAAACATTTGGCATTGGCCCATAAATGCCGGAAACCTGTCCATTTGCCCAGAAAATTTCTCTGGCATGGATACCGGGCTTTTCCTCACAGGAGGGGCAGGGGAAGCAGCAGCAGTGCTTGGTAAGCTGGAAACATAATTCAGCAATTGTGTTACCTGATTTTGCAGTGTCACGTTACTTTGCAAAAGCTGAGTTATTTGTTCTTGTTTTTGCTCTACCAGACGCTGCAGTTGATTAGAATCCATCTTGCTTCTAAGATGGTTTGTTGTGGGTCAGGAACAAAAATGTTATGGCTCCCCCTTCAAAGTTCTTACAAAACCAAACCAAAGGCAGCCGCCCCAAAACTCAAATCCAACAGAAAGGAGTCTTACAAGATTATATTCCACACACCCTGTTTATCACAACAGTTCAGGCACAAATTCTCAAAGCTCCGAGTCTCTGCCAAAAACCTCTGCACGTAATCAATCACTTTGTTCCTGACAAACTTCTCCCACACAGCTGTGTCCTTTTATAATCCTTGAAGAAACGTGCTAATTTCTAATTAGGCTTGCCCTCCCTTCTAACTGAGTTTGTTTCCGTAAACCATCTAGATGGGCGTGACAATCTCTCTAACAATTGAGACTCCAAAATCTCAGCAGGCTCCAGTCTTTCATCATCAGAGTCATCAGAGTCAAAAGTCACAGCAGGATCAATCCTTTCAGACACAATGTTAAGCCTGGGTTCCCCAACCAGGATTAGAGAAACAAGCTAAACAGAATGTGCAGCGTTAGTCAGATAGGCACACAGATAAATGAGTGAGCTAAGCTTGTATGTTTATTAACATACAGTAAAAATAACAGATACGCTTGTGCTATCAAAAATATAGTTTATTCCATTATGAGTTCATAGCATAGTCAAAATAACAGTCCAATAGTCATGTATCATTTAGTCAGTCCATTCAGGGATATTCAGTTAGCAAAGTCCGTGCAGAATATCCTATGTCAGTTCACTTACAAATCAGTCCTTTGTTTTCTCTCCCGTTCGAGCAATGCAGTCTTGATTCCAAGCAGTAATCAGGGATCATCAAAGCCAGAGAGAGAGCAAGCTGCAGTCTTGCTTCTTTTAAAGTGCTTTCACAACCACTCCCTTAATTACTTTCCCATAGTTAAAGTTGCAGACACTTTAACTAACAAACTATGATTACTTAGTTATTATTTTACCTAAACCAGTTAGGGTAAACAATGTTATCCCTAACACACAACATATATATATATATATATATATATATATATATATATATATATATATATATATATATATATATATATATATATATATTCTTAAGTTTTCGCGGGTACTTACATGTCTGGCATTCAGCTTTGTTCGGGTATTTTCCCACGTCATAATAGGGGTGCTTTTAAAGTTGTAGCAACGTTTCAGCAGAATCTCATCTGCCATCATCAGAAGCCTGATGATGGCAGATGAGATTCTGCTGAAACGTTGCTACAACTTTAAAAGCACTCCTGTTATGACGTGGGAAAATACCCGAACAAAGCTGAATGCCAGATATATATATATATATATATATATATATATATATATATATGTGTGTGTGTGTGTGTGTGTGTGTGTGTGTGTGTGTGTGTGTGTGTGGTGTGTGTGTGTTTTTAAATGTTTTAAATGTATGAAAGTTAAATAAACTTTATTTTAAAAAAAGGATTTTGAAACTGGAGATAGTTTATAGTTTTGTAAATTGGCCTGTTGGTATGTAAAGGTGGAAACATGGAATACAAAAGGAAGGTAGGTGGATAGATCAATAAGAGAATCTGGGATGAAGTTTAGATGCCCATAAATATATTCAGTTAGGATTCATTTACAAAAACAATCTTCCCCAGATGATCAAGGGTGATTAAGACAAACAAAAGTCAGCTAGAGTTGTTTTTTTTTAAAAAATCAACAAAATGGTGGAAGACATTCTGCTAGAAATTCAAATGAATATATAATTTGTTTTTAATAGCAGAAATTTCATTCCTAAAGACTGCAGTAATTTCAAAAAAGTTCTCCGGAGCTTTTTAAAACTATCCAACTCCAAAACAATATATCTATTAAAAATAAAGCCAATGCTAATATGTGGCAAAAAGTACAGTGTGGATTTTAGGCACTTTTATTCAGTTACAAAGACATTTTCTTTAGTTTACGCAAGGAGCAAACACATGTGCTTTTTATATTCCTTGGTCTTAGGAAATGTCTAAATCTGAGGTCTTTGGACAATTCACTAGAGCAGGGGTCACCAACCTTTTGGATCTCAGGGACCATCAAATTCATAATTTTAAATCCCGCAGACCAGAGACTCTAGGAAAATCCCAAAAGAAGTCTGCAGGAAAATTCCCCACCCCATTTTCCTACCAATCGATCATTCTTTATTTGGGATCGTAGGATACCATCTCCAAGGTTAGTTAAGAAATGTATCCCATTGGGAGTCTGACAACCAATGGGATACATTTCTTGCACAGGAACAGGAAATACTAAGGTGGGGCCCAACAGAGGATATAAAACAAAGGGTCTCTTACCATCTTGGCTCTTCTTTTCCTTCACCCAACATCTTGAAGCATGTGATCGTTCTTTTCACTTTGGAGGTCCAAGCCATGTGGTCCTGTCCACCATTAAACCATCTTTCCAAACAGCCTCTGTTATGAACTAATAAAAACGTTTAAATAAAGTTTTAACAAACCTTAAAGAAAAAGCAGGGTTCTGATCCTGCACTTCTGATTGGCCGATAATAGCGATATCGGATTGTTCCGTTCTGGGGAATCTGATTGGCTGTTAACGAGCCACTCTCATTGGTTCAAGGGTTTAATACTTCCATGTTTCTCATTGGTTA
Organism: Hydrophis major; assembly: GCA_033807585.1. Classification (NCBI taxonomy): domain Eukaryota; kingdom Metazoa; phylum Chordata; class Lepidosauria; order Squamata; family Elapidae; genus Hydrophis; species Hydrophis major. The sequence goes on along the minus strand of CM066331.1, from coordinate 86,846,047 downwards.
ATAGGTCAGCAGCCTGCCCTATAAAAGGGCTGCTGCTGCCCTAGGGTTTTTGCTCTGTTCACGATGTTTAATAAAGAGTTGAAGTTCACTGTTCACTGCCTCGTCTCCGTTCCTTGCACCCATGTGCAGAACTTAACACTGGCAACGAGGATGGGATACGGAGACATCAGAGCTGACTGAACACTACAGAGCACCAAACAGAGCACGTGGCTGAAGGCACATTGACAACGGAACCATGTCCAGAGGCGCCATACCACCCGCTCCATTTGACCCGGCACAAGAAGACTGGGACTTGTACATAGACCGGTTCCAGATGTTTCTGGAGACCAACAATTTGAAGGATGCCACTACGGGAAAAAAGCGAGCAGTGTTCCTGACCCATTGCGGGCCTGCCGTCTTTCAGATGGCCAAGGCACTAGCGAAACCAGCTGAGGTGAAAACCATGGACTGGGACGTCCTCGCGCCCCTTCTATGGGCCCACTATGCACACGCCGTACCAACGCTTGTCCGAAGACATGAATTTTACCAGAGGGACCAGCGGAAAGGAGAGAGCGTTGCAGATTTCATTGCGGATCTCTGGAACCTGGGAGGCCTCTATGGGTTTGCAGACCTCAAAGAAGCTCTGAGAGACCGAATAATTCTGGGATTAGATGACCACACTACGCGGAGCAAGATCATGGCCAAAAGGGACATCAACCTTGCTGATGTCATCAAGAATGCTACTGCAGCAGAAGCAACCAGGAAGTCGGCTGCCCGAATGTGCCGCACCAATGCACCACTCCATCAACTCGCCAGCGATACCTCACCTCACCTAGAGAGGCACACAATAGCGACCCACCACAAGGACCTTGAATCGCCATCAGAAAGTGAGGAGGAGGAGGTCAACCTGCTCTGGTCTGGACGTGACCAACGCCATCAACGGAATCAAAGACTACCGCACCAATGCGTGGGTTGTGGGGCAAACCACCCGCGATCAGACTGCAAATTCCTCGACGCGCTCTGCCATTTCTCTGGGAAAAGAGGCCACATCGGGAGGGTCTATAGAAGCAAGCAAGGATCCAGCCCATTTCAGAGGGGAAACAACTACCACCAGACCACAGGAAATCGCCCTGTGAGTCGGGAACATTTGAACCACCAGTGGAACAACCACTCCTACAGAAATAAAACACTGACCATTTAAACGAGACGAGAAGAGGCACACCAAACCATTACAATCGGTCATGCCTCATCGCTAGATGCAAAGAAGATCCAAGTGAAGGTCACCATCAAAAACCAGCCTTGCGTGATGGAAGTCGATTCAGGATCGTCCCTCTCGATGGTTTCCTGGAAGACTCTTAAACAATTAATCCCTGCCATCCGGCGTCAAGACCTCAGAGCCCAGAGAATCATACTCAAAGATTATCAGGGGAACTGAATTCCGGTCATTGGATCCAGCCAAGTCCAAGTATCATTCAAAAATCATACTGCGTCATTACCACTGACCGTCGTCAACCATGACCGGCCTAGCTTGTTAGGCCTTCAATGGTTCACCCCACTCGGGCTCGAGGTAGCCTGCATTCACCAAACCAGAAGCAATGACTGGGAGGAGGCCCTCGTCCAGGAATTCCAAGATGTTTTTGCAAATAAACTAGGCGAGTACAAGGGGACCTCGATATCATTTAACCTTAATCCTGAAGGAGCCCCCATCTGCCTTAAGCCTCGTCAGGTACCTTTTGCCCTTAAACCAAAAATTGACGAGCAGCTCGATAAATTAATAGTCCAGGGTGTTTTAGAACCAACTGACCACGCTCATTGGGAAACCCCAATTGTAACACCCATCAAACCGGATGGATCGTTAAGGATTTGTGGGGACTACCGGGCCACCCTTAATCACGCCCTTCAACAGAACACTTACCCAGTGCCAGTGGTACAACACCTTCTCCATTCCCTGGGGGGTGGAAAAGTCTTCACTAAATTGGATTTAGCACAGGCCTACCAACAACTGCCTGTAGATAAAAAAAAAAACACAGAGGCACAGACGATCGTTACGTACCGAGGCACCGAGGCGCCTTTAAGTGCAACCGACTCCAATTCGGAGTGAGCGTAGCCCCAGGGATTTTTCAAAGTCTGATGGAGAGACTCTTGCGAGGGATCAAGGGGGCCGTACCATACTTTGATGACGTTTTAATTGCTGCCCCGAATAGAGAAATACTACAAAAGCGTCTTAAAATGATTCTCCAGAAATTTAAAGACTGGCCTTAAGGTTAAAAAAAAAAAAGTCAACTGTGTACAGACAAAGTAGAGTTCCTGGGGTACATAATTAATAAACAAGGCATCCACCCCACTAATAGCAAACTAAGGGCAATCAAAAACGCCCCAAGACCCAGAAATAGAACTGATCTCCAAGCTTTCCTGGGGCTCATTAACTTTTACAACATCTTCTTGCCCCAGAAAGCGACCGTAGCTGAGCCCCTACATAGACTCCTCAACAAAAAAGCAACCTGGGTCTGGGGAAACCGCGAGGAGCACGCATTCCAACAAGTGAAAAACTTACTAACCTCAGATGCTGTTTTAATGCAGTATAACGAGACTCTACCTTTAACAATTACATCTGACGCGTCACTGTTTGGAATAGGAGCCATTTTGACTCATGTGTTACCAAATGGTAGTGAGGCTCCTATTGCCTATTTTTCAAGGACCTTATCAAAGGCTGAATGTAACTATAGCCAGATCGACAAAGAGGCTCTTGCTGTTGTATCTGCTGTGAAATGGTTTCATGAATATGTGTATGGATGAGTTTTTATTATTGTTACTGACCACAAACCTTTCCTAGGGATTATAGCGGGAGACAAGCCAACCCCCTATATATTGTCACCTAGAATCACTCGCTGGTCAGAGTTTTTAGCTGCGTACAACTATAAATTACAACACCGCCCGGGGAAAGCCATTCACCACGCTGATGCATTGAGCCGTGTCCCACTTCTGGAAACCGTCGACGACCCAGCTCCAACCCTTATGACACTCCAGACTGAAATGCTACATTCACCACCGCTAACAGCCAGAGACATTGCAATCGAAACAAAACGAGATCCTGTCTTGACGCGAGTTCTTAGCTGGGTTGAACGAGGATGGCCAATAGAACAAACCTCTGATGACTTCATCCCTTTCAGAAACCGGCAAATAGAACTTTTTTCACAAAAAGGCTGCATCCTATGGGGAGATTGAGTCATCGTCCCAGAGTAGTTACAATGAGCAGTATTGAAAACATTGCATGACGGTCACCCCGGCATCGTGCGCATGAAAGCGCTCGCACGAAGCTACGTGTGGTGGCCGGACATCGACAAACAGATCGAAGCCTGGGTAAAGACTTGTTTAAAGTGCCAAGAAGTCAGCAGTGCCCCATCTAGAGCAACTCCAACAGAATGGGAAACCCCCTGGGGGCCATGGTCCCACATCCACATTGACTTTGCGGGACCTACTAAAGGACATACGTTCCTCCTAACAGTGGATGCCTATTCCAACTGGCTTGAGATCCACGAAATGAAGAATACTACAACTGAGTCCGTCATCCAAAAATTGAACAGGCTATTCGCAACGCACGGGCTGCCAGACATTCTGGTCTCCGACAACGGACCCCAGTTCACCGCCCTGGCGTTTGAACAATACTTAGCGGACTGGGGTATCCGCCATGTGCTAACTTCATCGGTGCACCCTGCAGCTAACGGCAGGGCCGAGCACATGGTACAATTTGTCAAAAAAACTCTCCACAAAATGGACTATGGGGACATTGACGACAAAATAAACAGAATACTCCTACTCCAACATATCACTCCGCACAGTGTCACCAACAAGACCCCAGCTGAACTGTTGATGGGACGCAAGCTCCATTACCACCTCGACCAGCTTCACCCATCCTACGAGCCATAGAAACCCTGTGGATCTAACAGAAAATGCTGCGAGTTCAAGGTAGGTGACTTAGTTTTCACCAAAAACCTCTCCGGCGAACCATTATGGGTCGAAGCAACTGTAATTCAAACCACCAGGCCCAGATTGTACCGTGTGCAAACCTGCAACGGAAAAATATGGAAACGCCATATAGATCAGCTTCGCTCTAGGCTACAACCCAGATCCCACAACTCCTGTGACTCCCAAACTGAGTGGGGAGGGGATGTCAAAGAAACAGAATTCGAGATGGTGGAAAGCAGAAGCGAAGGAAGTCAGCAATCGGGCGTGATAAATGAAGAAGAATCAAGGAGTAGAGTGTCCTCGCCACAGAGGAATACCTCAATGGAGGCTAGCCCGCAAAGATCGGAGGACAACGACGACAGAATTAGTGGCACCGAGTCGTCCAGTGAGAATGCGGAACCACCTGTACCAGATATGTCCAAAAATGTCCCACCGAAACCAGACTACAGACAGGAACCGGTGGGACAGCGCAAATCTAATAGACAGTTAAAACAACCTACGTATCTTAGGGATTACATCACCGCACCCCTCAAATGGAACCCGGGGGGAAGGGGTGTTATGAACTAATAAAAACACTTAAATAAAGTTTTAACAAACCTTAAAGAAAAAGCAGGGTTCTGATCCTGCACTTCTGATTGGCCAATAGTAGCGATATCGGATTGTTCCGTTCTGGGGAATCTGATTGGCTGTTAACGAGCCACTCTCATTGGTTCAAGGGTTTAATACTTCCATGTTTCTCATTGGTTAATAGGTCAGCAGCCTGCCCTATAAAAGGGCTGCTGCTGCCCTAGGGTTTTCGCTCTGTTCACGATAATTAATAAAGAGTTGAAGTTCACTGTTCACTGCCTCGTCTCCGTTCCTTGCACCCATGCACAAAACTTAACAGCCTCCATGTTTCCAGTGTCTTTTTCCCCACTTGGAACTGAACCCAGAAGGATATTTCTTCCAACACTCCTCTTGGGCATTCTGGGGCCCAGATGATATCTATCTATCTATTTTATAGCCCAGTTTTATTATTTTCACAAATAACTCAAGTAAGTACACATATCCAACATATCTTCCTCTTTCTATTTTCCCCACAACAAAAATGTGATGAGGTGAGTTGAGGTGGGTTTCACGGTCCAAGGTGGAATTAAAATTCAAAGCTTCTGGATTTCCAACCTGGTGCTGATAATCACTAGTCCAAACTGCTTTCACATTGTATATCATTTGCATTATGAAATGACTGGTATAAATTACATTATTTGTAACTTTTGCATAATGATATCATGACAAGTGTGGCATCATCGTGGCTTCTAGCAGATGCCTATCTGTCTGTAGTGCATATCTACAATCAAAACATAACACATCTGTTACGATTATAGGAAGAACAGGGAACTGCCAACTTATATATGAGATAAAAGTCCATTTGTTCATGGGTGGAATAAGGGCAGGCTAAGAACTGGGATATTGGAAGAGGTTCAAATAAGCAGTGATGTTTAAATGGAATAGATCCTTAAAATGTACAGGAAAGTAAAAGTAAATGGATGGGTCAGGTGTGGTGGAGTATATAAACTAGCTGACTTGATTAATATTGCATGGTTTATTCAATAAAATATTCTGATCCTAAAGGCAAAAACTTGAAGTCATTTAAGTTCTCCACTGTTTTTTCTAATGCAGCCACATTCATATTCATCCGATCAGAGTTAAGGGAAACGATCATTCATCTCTTTCAATCTCTAAATATTATTTTTCTTTATCAAAATTGTTTTCTCCTCCCAGGAAGTCTTTTCATCATTGTGGGGAAAGACTCAGTGTTATAGTCCCTATTAGTCGGATAACAACTAGAAGGAATGTAATTAATAACGGATATAGAAACAATATAAAAAGCAATTCACCTATATTCATTCTGACCTATTTTGGACAATAAGCCCCCCATTTCTGGGAGGGTAGCTTAGCATGAAGAACCCCCCAAAAAATCTGAAGATGTCTTACATCTCTGTAAGGTCAGTAAGAAATGTACCATTTAGGCTGGCAATAATCTGTACCACTCAAACCTCAAGCTGGCTGAGATACTAATTTTCCTGTATGAAGCAATCATCTAGCGAAATGCTCCCTTCCCAATTACCACAAAAATCCTTGGCAGTATGTTTCCCATGCTTTGATACTAGCCAATGTCTGCAAAATAATTTGCTTAAAAATAGGGAAATTCAGGACTTTAATCCATGAGAAAGTCAAGATATATGTGGAGAATTTCAATAAAATTATGATCCAAGAATTTGAGGAACTGTATTCTTCACAAATGTAGAAAATACCCATTTCTACAAGCTGCTGGTTGGTGCTCACATCCCACTTAGAGTGTCCTTTCTACCACAAATCAGTCCACAATATGATTGTGATCTATCCATATCAAGTTTACTTAAATTCTGAAACCATCTGGCATTTGGTAAAACAGAGAAGCAACTTGATCTGATGAGATCCTAGATTGTTCAGTTGCTACTAGACAAGAATCACCCATTTTCAAGTTGCAAATATGGGATGAATAGCTGCCGGTGTATAACTGTGAATAATCATCAAAGCTACAACTGTCTTTTATGTTCAGAGTATTGCACAGCGTAAATTCAGTGCCAGAAAAGTCAACACAGATGGCTGAGGCAGCGAGGCTTTATTTAACTTCTTTGTAAACATATAAAGTAAATTTTACAATACCAGTTGTAGATTTCTCCAACATGGAACAAACTCAAATAGAAGCAGACATGTTACAGATTCAGAGCAGAACAACAACTCAGGAGCTTAGAAAGAGACATCAGTTTCAGATGAAGGTGACTTGAAAACACAGATACAACTAAAAACACAGGGAATTGAAATTGGGTGGTGGCCATATATTCAAATTCAAACAAAACACAAAAAAGACAAGGAACAATTCGGATTTTATAATACAGATCAGGAATTAGACAAAATTTTACAAGGAAGTGAAAAAAAGATGATTACCAAAATGTACAATTGCTTATTGGAATTTAAAATGGAAGAGGAAACGCTTAAGGAGAGCATGATAATGTGGGCTAAAAATTGTGGCCACGATACTAAATTAGAACAATGGGAATGAATTTGGCGAACTAACTATAAATTAATGTTATCAGTCTCATATAAAGAAAATATTTATAAAATGTTCTATTGCTGGCACCTTCCACCAACAATACTTGCTAGGATGTTCCCTAATATGTCACCCAAATGTTGGAAGTATAACTTTAGCCAGGGAATGTATTTTCACATGTGGTGGACATGTCCTAAAGCCTGAAAATACTGGTCTAAGATTACAGGCATGTTAGAAGAGATGATAAAACTAAACATTAAATTCAACCCAGAGACCTTTTTACTCGGAATGACAGAACCGACATGGAGCAAAAAACATCAGCATCTGATATCACATATCATCTCAGCGGCAAAGATAGTCTTTGCCCCAAACTGGAAATCAGAAATGATACCCATGGACCTGGCAATAACTAATAAAATCCATCAATGTGCAGAAACGGTTAGGCTAACCATGTTACTAAAAAACAAGGAAGAGGGGGAGTTTTTTACAATTTGGAATATATGGTACAAATGGTTGTATAAACAGGAAGTAAAGATGTCTAGTGGAATTGATTAAACAAATAACAAGGGAAAATGGAAATAAGGATAAATGTATATATAGCTATAGGTATATATGTAAAGTAATATAATTAAATAAATATTGTATTATAAATGTCATAATAACATAAGTAAGTAAGGGTTTAGGAAACAAGTTATAGATTTACCTGTAGTAAATGACTTTAATTGTCACTAATAGAAATGTACAGTGCTATGAAAACGTTGCAAAAATGTGAGAATGTTTCTCTTTTTTTAATATTCTTTTTTTTTTGAAACTTTCAATAAACATTATTTTAAAAAAGAGACATCAGTTTAACTTTAGTTCAACAGGCAAGCAAGACACACAGCAGAGAAGAGAAGCAGTTTTATTTTCAATATAAAGACTCAGAGTTTAACATAGCTTCAGTGCTGCAGAGCTTAATATAGAGCCATGCCTAGGCTACTTCTAATTTCAGTTTCCAAACAGTCCTCATTGGCTGACTTAATTGTTATGCCTATTCATTGGCTGACCTTGTTACCATGCTCTATTCTATTTCATGAATATATTCTGACATTTTACCTCTTTATTCTGTGTATTTCCCAGCAATATATCCATTATTTTTACTTTCTCATTTCTGCTATAAGATCTTAATCTGTATTCCCAATATATTGGTAAGAAACTGAACCTGCTAGTAAAAACATAAATTTCTTTTGGATTATAAGCAAATATTTGAGAGCAATGTGAGTTAAATGCACTCCAAATGATCAGATTTCAGTTCTCCATTCTTAACAGGATGAGAATTCAGGCTTCACATTCTTCACAATGTGAAGAAAATTAAGGCAACTGCTAAGCATCATAGCAGACAAAATTGAAAACAGGTACCACTACCCAGGCTGTTGAGTGTGTGTACAGAATTCACTCAGATCAGATATCTAAATACTGGTCTCCAAGTCCTTCAAAAGGTCAGTTTCTAGAAGGAAACAATCCCGGATAATTGCAGGGTTGAGAAAAACCCATCACCATGTGCACTGCTTACCCACCCCAACTTTGTGTGGAACACATTGTATTTGTCTATGGACAAGCAATCTGCCGATATGACACAAAAGACAGAAGTTTTAGAGGGAAACCACAAGAATGATGACAAAGTAAGTAAATTGAAGGCAAACTGATGGGCATGCATCAAAACTAAACATCAGCATGCAGATTGAATTCAGTTTTCCAAGTTATAACACTGAAATGTACAGGGATAGAGAAAGAGAAATGGAGAAGGAGAATCAGAAAGAGGAGGAGGAGGAGGAGAAATTATAACCCTGTAAAAAGAGCTTGCTCTGAATAAATAGAGGAGATTTATTCTGCCAAATATGATGCTTTGTATGAGGTAATCTGCTTTATACCCATGAGAACAAGGTTCTAAGTCTTTTTGCATCCAGATGCAGAAAAACCACATACTTTTTGAATTCTTTCCCTCTCAGGGAGATCCCCAGGCCTCTTCCACCTTCTTCTGTCAAGAAACTTGCCCAATCAGAGACATATTTCTCAGTATCACCCAAAGAAGCAGCAGCCTGAAGGCACCAAGCATACGTTTTCATTCTTTCTTGCTTCAGGCTGGCAGTGATGCCATCTTACTTTGCACCACACCCTATTCCTTATTCGGAAGGTAGATTTAATCATCCTGTAGCCACTCCTACTTCCTGTCTTTCCTAATTGCCAGAAATAGAAACAACATCTAAACCTGTTTTGCATCCTGGGTCCATGCCTTTGGCTTTTGAGGAATACCATTTCAATACTAGATCTCATATGACATTGCCTACAAAGAAGCATTAAAATCACTTGAGAAACAGTTTAGTTTAATTCAGGCATGGGTGTTAGAAATGAACGTAGGCTTTTTTCCCCCTTCTATTAAACGCATAGGAGAAACAAAACAGAAGATGCAGATATGAAACACCGCTTCAAAGCTTTGCACAATGCTACAAAATATTTGTGCTATGTTCTAAAACATGGAACAGCTAGAGTCCCAGGCAAATGGAAATAATTTGAGACAGATGATCAAGGCAAGTTCTTGTTTATGACTGGAATTGCTTTTTGTTTGGGAAGATAGGGAACATACTATGTTGTCAGTAACATAGGATATTGTTAAATCACTTTTTTGTGACTGAAAAGAAGGAAATTATATCTTCTTTGGCGATGGACTGAATTCACGATCATGCGTGGTTTCAATATGTGCTCACTGCCAGAGTGCCCCGAGCCAGCTGGATTCGGGGCTAAGCCATCCCATAGAGGTGGTGAAGAGCGGAGAGACTGCCAGCAGAGTCAAGGAGAGCCACATCTCTCCTCCTCAGTTGGCCATTACTCCCTTTCCCGAAGGTGGTTGCAGCAGTGGTCAGAAATGGCCACCTCAAAGAAGAACTCAACCAGAAAATAATGTGCAGGAGGAAGATAAGAAGAGAACGTTTTGGCTTACCGGGTTGAACTGAAAAAGCAACAACGTAAGGTACCCTGGAATTTGAACTATAAAAAATAACATTGTTCCCAAAGAAGACTTTGAAGCAGTGAAGGAGAGAGAGAAGGGAAAGGATTTGGCTTTTTTTTTCTTCCCTTCCTTATACTGACAGCTAAGAGATTTCAGTAAGAAATTGACAAAAATCCACTTTGACATCAATAGGCATTTAGCTGAAAATAAAATGTCAAAGGGATAATAAAGACTTTTGGATACTCAAAAACCTTTAAAAACAGGAAAGGAGAGAAAAGGAAAGAATAAAAGGGTGGGATCTGGAAAAATGGAGGAGAGTGACTGGAACTAAAAGGAACTTATAGTGAAACCTTAACAAGATTCCGAAAAGATACATTCTAACTGAAACTTTGTAACAAAATAATAGAACCCCAGGAAGAAAAAGTGGAAAGAAGAAGCAAGAAGAAACAGCTTTGGATTATTTGGATTACTTGGTGATTTTTGGATTGTTGGCTATTGGATTTAAATGACTAAAATCAATCGGGTGGTTGTTTAAAAGTGTTTAAAATGGCATCACTTTTAGAAGAACTGAAAATTGAACTTAAAAAACAGAAAGAAGATGCACAAGAAGAAAGAGGTTCTTTTGGCTTCATATTTCAATGTTTAGAAATGGAGATCTGGAACTATGAGAAACAACAAGAAACGCTCGCAGACCAAGAAGATTGGGACAAAGAAGAAGACATCTTTAATGATCAAGTAACTTTATGTTAAGGAAAGGGGGAAAAGAGAGTGAAAATTTAACATTTGAAAAAACAACCCAAAAAAAAAAAGAATAGTTTGAAAAATAATTACAATATTAGGAAGCAACAGAAGAGAGGATTACAGAAGAGAGAAGTAGAAGTAGAGAGACAAGGGAGCAAAAAGGGGAGGGAGAAGAAGAGGGGGAAGAAGGAAAGGAAAAGAAGTTATAAAAGACAGAAACAAAATTTGGGAGAAATAGGGAAAATGTATAAGGATTGAAAGTATAAGCCTATTTAGAGATAATGGGTGAAAATTTAATTAAAAAGGGGATTCTGCAAAGGTACATAAGATAGTATTGTTACATTAGAAATAGAAATAATTTTAGAAAATATGAAACAATGTATGATTAAAATGATGGATAAAATATTTATGGTAATGCAGTGGAATGTTTGTTAATAAATAAATGAAATAAAGAAAATGAGAGAATGAAATTAGGAAAGGATGGGAACATTTTAATTATTATTAATGATTTATAAACTACAAGTGAAGAGAAATATGAAAATATATATAAGAACATAGTGTGTATTTTAAGAATGTACCAAGCAGAATTCAACTGGAAGTTATGTACTACATTGACTGTTATAATTTTAAAGGCCTAAATTGAAGTTTAAATAAGAGTTGAATAGATAAAATTAAAAGATATAAAGGTGTCATACTCCAATTAGTAACTTACAGGAGAAAATTTGTTTAATGAGAAAACATAATATGAAACTGAAGCAGGACAGACAAAAGTATAAATATAATGATTAGAAAGACATTGAAACTTAGAAGAAGATATATAATTGAATTTAGATATGAGATAATAAAACATAATGTTCAGAAAACCAAGGGAGGGAAAAAATATGGAGAAAACGTTTAAATATAATAAGATATGGAATAGAACACAAAGATGAATATGAAATTGAGTTTGTGTCTGCATGGAAAGTGATAACCCGGGATCATGCTATTCTCAAAAAAAGATGTTTTATTTGTATTATGTTTTTGTGAAAACCCAAATAAAATTTATATTAAAAAAGAAGGAAATTATAAATGAAAAAAAATGTAATACTATTCTTAGAATGAAACAAGGACTGATCTATTAGTCATAATGCTAGCCTATGCTTTTGATAGTCCAACATAAACACATTCACAAGTTTGTATAATTCTGTTTCTTCTTTTTGTACTTTCCTGCCAAATTCAGATATAAACAATAGGAAGACTGGAAGACAAAAAGTTACACATTATTACATCTTAATTCATCTTCATTATTACACCTCAATACAGCTTAATTCAATATTACATCTTAATTCAACAAAGGTGACTGGAGGCTAAAACCAGGCGTGGGATCCTACCAGTTCACACTTATTTGCTAGAACTGGTTGTTAACATTCTAAGCAGTTCAGAGAACTGGTTGTTAGAAGAAATTACTAACCTAATCCTGTAAGGAAGGGAGGAAGGAAACATTCTGGTGTTGCTCACAGAAACTGCCTCTCCGTTGACCCTTGTTACATTCTTGGCAGAACTAGACTTCCTGTCTCAGGAACTTCTCTGGAGTTTTTTCCCCCTCCTTTGCTGGTACTTTGCTTGTGTGCAGTGACCATTCAAAGTTACAATGGCACTGAAAAAAGTGACATGACCATTTTTCACACTTAACAACTGTTGCAGCATCCCCACAGTCATGAGAGGCCAGGTGAGGGGATTCGTGCCTCAATGTGAATGATATTGAGTTGGCCACACCCAGGTAATAATATGACCACCAAGCTATGTCCACCCAGTCACATGACCACCAAGCCATGCCCACCACCTAGACCATGCCCACAGAACCAGTTGTTAAAAATTTGAATCCCACCCCTGGCTAAAACATAAAGAACGGTGGCTGGAATTGGATATGTCTAGTTAAATGAAAAGAAGGACTAGGAATGATATAGCAATTTTCCAATATCTCAGGGGTTGCCACAAAGAAGAGGGGCCAACCTATTCTTCAAAGCATCTGAAGGCAGGACCAGAAGCAATGGATGGAAACTAATCAAGGAGAGAAACAACATATAACTAAGGATAAATTTCCTGACAGTTAGATGATTATGGAGATTCTTAGTCATCCAGATTATGGTTGTGCCAAAGGTGATTTTTTTCAAGTGGCAACTGGACTTTCTGGTTTTTCTTTCTGTTTCTTCATCCAAGAAATTCTGAAGAAGCTTCTTGGATGAGAAACAAAACATCTTCAAAGCAAAATCGGAAAGTCAAGTTGACTCTTGGAAAAAGCACCTTTGGGACCTGACAATTAGAACAATTGATTAGTGGAACAACTTGCCTCCAGAAGTTGTAAATGCTCCAACACTGGAAGTTTTTAAGAAGAGATTAGACAATCATTTGTGTGAAATGATATAAGGTTTCTTGCCTGAGCAGAGAGTTGGACTTAAAGACCTCCCAGGTCCCTTCCAACTCTGTTATTCTATTATTCCTCAATAAAAAATGAAGAAATAATACATTTTGCAAAATAGAGGACAATATAGAAACCAGAAAGAATATTTGAAAAGTCAGTCCAATATACTTTCTCATTTTATGGACTGTAGGAACATTCTCATTTTGGTTAAAAGTATTTTTTCCTCTACACGAAGTCCTCATTAATAACTACTTGTCCAGCAACTGTTTGAAGTTGTGAGGGGATGAATGACAAGACCAATGTGAGGGGACCAATGTGTGAGGGGATGTATGACCAATAGTAGTCATAGTAATGGCTGTTGCACCATGATGATGTAATTCTGATTCAGGGTCTCATCAAAGGGCTTACAATTATGATGTCACAGTGTTCCACTGTCACATGATCTCCATTTGCAACCTTCCAACATCCAAAAGGCAAAGTGAACAGGAAGATTGCAAATGGGGATTGTATTGTATCATGCCTCACAACCATGCCATGTTCAGTTAACAATGGCAACCTGACCTGCTGAAGCTGCCTAGTCACAGAACATCATGGTTCATGGCCATATCACTTAATGACAGTGTTGTCTGAAACAGTTACTGTCATTAAGCAAGGACTACCTATAATAACATTTTTATGCACAGATTATGGCTAAACACATTAGCCTTTCTTTTAGGTATGAAAGATATATTGTAAGAGTTGACAAGTCTGAGATATTTATTTATTTGTTTACACTAACAAAAATTTTAAGAGACTTATTTATAAGACACTCTGATCCTAAAGAACTTTGAATAGAACAGAATGGCAAAAAAACAAAACAAAATAAAAAATAACAGTAAACTTGCAAATTAAATACCCAAGATAGGTGACCTCAATCAGACTGACAAAATCTAAATCTGACCCTACAGATTTAATGCCTGTAAGGCATGGATGAATGGATGAATAATAAATTGTTTTTTCCTAAAAAGATTGAAGAAAATTGGGGAATGGACGGTATATTTAACTGGATGTTTTGGGGAAGGTAGATCAATTCTGGAGAATGGGTTTATTATATTCAACCAGACAATAATTAATAAGAGTTAATAGATTTAACAGAGGGTTTTGAAATTTTTATTTTGCTTTTTTGTCATTATTGTTCTACCTGTTAACCTGTTCTACCTATTAATATAGTAGATATGTGACAGGTCAATGATTTGAAAATAGAGTTAGAAGTTTAAAAAAATTGAGCCTGCCTCACAAGGGGTGAGTTATTAGTATTGTTGCAATATATTTATCAATTTATCAATATATTATTCAGCTAGAAGGCATAATATATGTATATGTTTGTATGTGTTTTTAATGCACCTTTTTAAATGTCTTGTTTATATTTCTTTTGGGTTTTTTTTTAAAAATTCCCTTTTGGGGAATTTGTATTTTAACTTTTTCAATAAAAATAAAAAAAGTTGATAGGAAAATAAATAACAGTAAACTAAATTAAATACTCGAGTTAGATGCCTCAGTCAGTTTGAGGGGACAAAGCTTCATTGAAACAATGCAGCGGTCACTTATTTACAGGATGTGCTGATTAGAACAGAACAGAATAACAGAGTTGAAAGGGACCTTGGAGGCCTTCTAGTCCAACCCCCTACTTAGGCAGGAAACCCTATAGCATTTCGGACAAATGGTTATCCAATCTCTTCTTTAAAACTTCCAGTGTTGGAGCATTTACAACTTCTGGAGACAAGTTGTTCCAGTGATTTCCATATAATTTCTGCTGAAATATCTCCTTACAAGAAAAGATTTCATAACTCAACTCTTTGGATGGTGCACATTTTCAATGAAAACTGTAAACAGAAAAGGAAAGATTGTTTCCATGTTTATTTATCTAACTTTTTCCTAAAACCTACCTACAAAAATGTTTTCAAGCCGAGTGCTGCATTTTGGAACAGGATAAGTGAGGTCAAGGCAAAGAAACCATTGGACCAGAAGGAAAGACAAATGCCATTTAAATTAAATGTAATTGAATTTGCTTTACATTTACTATTATATATAATTAGATTCTTTCCCATGTATTTAATGCCTTTTTTCATGATAAAATTGCAGTTTAGGAACAACTTTGCAAATGATTCCAAGGTTTTTGAAATCTTGACTATGCTTATATTTGGCTTGTGAATCCTTGCTTTAGAAATATCAGCAACCACAGGTGTATTAAACAAGTATTTCCATCATTACTCTCATTTTGTATATGAACCTACATCGTCAATGCTTTGCAACTGCTGTGAACATAAGAATATAAGTATTATTACTTTCACATCTTTGTCTTATCCAGACTCCTTCTCTGTAGATGTCTGTACCTGTCAACCATTCCAACTTGGTCAGTTAGAAAAAGACTCTTGAGCCTCTGGTTAGCCAAAGGTACAGCAGGATACACAATGCATAACGGAATGGCACTCCTGACAGTATTATGGAAAGAGACCAACCCCCCTCCCCCCACTTCCCTGCAGAGCAAGGTGGACCTTCTCCAATGAAATCTCACAAATAAAATATCGTCACATGGTTTTTACCCAGAGGAGATGATGTCATTGCCGTTTGGTTTGGTTTAGTGGCTTCTCTCTTGCAGATGTAGTTCAGATGTGAGAAAGCATGTCCAATTGCTGGTTTCAACAAACAAACACATATAGCATTAAATTGGTTTATATCACCATCAGCAACAATTAAATTGCACTTTGGGAGCCGTGCTGGCCATTTGACATCTCTTGCAGTGATGATCTGCAGGTAAAATACATTATATGGTGAAATACAACTATTATTTATTGCAAACTGCAAAAATTAACTTATCAAGAGCTATGTGCTTGAATCACTAGCTGCCAGGTTTCCCATTCCAAGATAAGTTGAGGAGAATCATAAAATGTAATCTTAATGATGATTTCTTAACACTTAGGCACATCTGCCAATCTTACTTCGTTTAGGATGTTCCAGTGGTGGGATTCAAATTTTTTTACTACTGGTCTGTGGGTGTAGTTTGGTGGACATGGCAGGAGAAGGATACTATAAAATCTCCAGTCAGAGGTTGTATTTGCCGGTTCTCCAAACTACTCAAAAATTCTGCTACCGGTTCTCCAGAACTGGTCAGAACCTGCTGAATCCCACCTCTGGGATGTTCCACTAGTCTTCCATTTAGTATATATTCATAGTTCTTCTGTTTTGACTCAAACCAAAAGTTCTCCTATTCAGCAAGTCAGTTGCATAATGTATCTTAAACCATAACTTATTGCAGTAATTTTTAATCTAGCCAGGTGTTTGAATGCAGGCTAACTCCTAAAATATTACAAATGTTCCTATATGAATAATAATGAAGTTAAACTTGGTTCCTTTAAACTAATCAGTATGTGAGGAAGGTTGGCAGATTCTTAAGGTTATCTTGCTGAAAATAATACATCAAGGAGCTTGCCTATTACCAACGCATTGAAGCAGCAACCTATCATGTTTTATTTTCCAAGGGTTTTGTGTGGGGCTCAGGTATTCTGTAAATAAAAATGATGAAGGCTAGTGCTTCTCTTTGCAATAGGACAGCCTCCCAATTAATTTTTTCATTTTCAAAAAATAAAATAAAAATAATGTCAGGATGGTTGGGATCCTGGTGGGAATAAAGGTAAAATGTCCATTAGCATCACTTTAGCAAACTCACTTTTGCAATAGTGGAGAAGAACCTAAATGGCTGGCAGTGTGTATTTGAATAGGGCAACAAGGAATATAGATCTGATCATTAAAGTATCAAGACGATGTTTGACAAGGAAAATATAATCGATCAATTAAATGAATTTGCATACTTCAGTGGAATTTGGAAACGGTCGGAAAATGAGTGGATAAATTTTAAGAAGTGTAAATCCCAGTGGAAGTATATAGGTAGTCCTCATTTAGTGACCATTTGAAGTTCCAACGGCACTGAAAAGAGTGACTCAGGAGTAGCAAGACTATTGTATGAAGAAAAATGAAAGGATGCTTTGATTCCTAACATGGATGAATGGCTGCAGAAGTTGATGGTCTTGGCTGAAATGGCAAAATTGATTATTTTGATTAAAGAAAAGACTGTAAGTACTTTTGTTTCCACACGGAGACAGCTTCCGAACTTCGTGCTTGATGTGGAAAAGAATGAAACTCTGACTTTGGGTTTTACAGATTAGACTGACAGATCTTTATAGAAATGGCTTCTTCATATTATTATGAAAAAAACAAAAGTTGTGATTTGATGTTAATGCCTTATTTTACCGCAACATAGATAGTCGGAGTTCAATGTTTCTTTTTCTTTTTTCTAATCCTTCCTCACTTTTCTCCCCTTTTTTCCTCCCCACCATTTTCCTATTTACTTTAGTATTTTGTATCTTATTTTATCTTATAACCCAATAAAAACGTTAAACTGGAAGAGAGTGACTTAAAGGCTGTTTTTCACAGTTAAGATCTTTGCAGCATCCCCAGGGTCACATGATCAAAATTCAGGTGCTTGGCAATTGACTCATATTTATGACGGTTGCTGTGTCCCAAGGTCATGTGATCCCCTTTTGTGACCTTCTGACAAGCAAAATCAATGGGCAATCCGGATTCACTTAACAACCATGTTGCTAGCTTAAGAAATGCAGTGGCAATATGATGTTCACTTAACAATTGTTTTGTTGAGCAACAAAAATCTTGGGGTCAATTGTGGCCGTAAGTCAAGGACTACCTGTAGTGGATAGCATGTAGACTGTTGCAAGGAATTAATGCTTGTGGGGGGGGGTTAAAAGAAAGCAAATTGGCGTGTCTAAAAGCATCTTCTGCCTACTTTTATATCAAAATGATAAAGTTGTGCGTGTCAGAAAAAACACACGTTACACATAATGAGAATTGGGTATTTCCAAAGTGTATATAGTAAACCAGATGAGAAAAAATAATGAACGTAGATTAAAAACAAAAATGAATAACTATTTTGAAAGAACACCATTCAGGTGATTTGATCATACAGAGGGAATTAATAGGACACAATTGCAAAACAAATATAAATATAGGAAGAATAAATGGGTCAAATGGAAGGGGAAGACTAAGGAAATTTGTTTATAGAACAAAACACAACCTGTGATTTATGGAAGTAGTGGAATCAAGCATGAACTAGAAAGATTTGGAGAAGTGCCATGAAAGGTGGTGACATCAACTAGATTTAACTTTATTTCCTTTTCTTTTTCTTTCTCCTTCTTTTTCTAAACCCAGGGGCAGGAAGAGTGTGTTTTGTCTCAAAGGTTTCTAATTATTTTCACTTCACAGTTCCATATATGCTTTGGGCAATGAAACTCTCCAAAGGAGGGAGACAAGCGCAAACAAGCTGTCTTTAAAAATACAAAAAGGAAACAAGGAGTGGCACTGTTTCTGCTGTTTTCACTTGCTTCGTGGGAAAGTGAAAGTGCAGGAAACAGCCACAATCAAAGACAAAGTCCAAATATGTGACGGTATATACCAGGAGTCCCCAAACTTAGCAACTTTAAGACTTGTGGACTTCAACTCCCAGAATTCTGGGAGTTTGAAGTCCACAAGTCTTAAAGTTACCAAGTTTGGAAACCTCTGATATATACTTTGTGGAAAGGTTAACCAGCAGAGATTTTTAAGTTTAAAACAGAAAGGGACTTTCCCACCAGGGTAGGGAGCAAGAACAAGTCACAATTGTTCAAATACAATGGACAGCAAAGTCAAGGTACATCTTTCATCCCCCCTTGTATTGGAGAAAGGACAGGTTATGCTGTTCAGTGAAAGTGTGAAGAAGAACCAAAGACATGAGATTTCCATGATGCCACACATTTCCTTTTAACTAATTCAAGCAGCACAGATGTATTGTTATTGAGGGATCTTTGGTGCTCTGTGAGCTTGCTTGTTTTCTTGCAGATGGTTCATTACTCAAATTAGCTAACATCAGCAGTGCTAGTAAGCAACTGTTCATTGGCAATTGTATTATTACTATAACCCAACATAAACAAATGGTTTGAATATTAAATTCTACCTGTGTTCTCTTCCTCGGTTGATAATGCTATTTTCCCTGAGCCAGGGATACATAAGCCTCCATTTGTATAAAGTTAATTATGATCTCATGTTGATTGTATCAGCAGCTCATTGAGCAATAGGTCCTCTCAGATTGAGGTGTCATCTACTACTGTGTGCCAAGGAGTTGTTTCTACTTAGCATTCATACCTTCATGAATCATGTGTATCTGCTAATAGAACCAAAGCTCCATCTCTTCCCACTCCCTTTGGCTTTCTGTCCTTAGAAGTAGCAAAAATGAAATTGTACACTGTAACTCAAAAGAATGAACCATCTTGTTGTCTCATAATTACCTTATCCCTTCTTCTCTGGAATTGCTTAGCCCAGTATTGCTTGAATCAGATTTTTTTTTTCTTAAGTTATAGAGTATTATAAAATACAAAAGTAAATAGAAGAACAATGAGAGGGGGAAGGGGGAAGGGGGAAGGGGGAAGGGGGAAGTG
Source organism: Hydrophis major (assembly GCA_033807585.1). Taxonomy (NCBI): domain Eukaryota; kingdom Metazoa; phylum Chordata; class Lepidosauria; order Squamata; family Elapidae; genus Hydrophis; species Hydrophis major. Next base: position 86,826,380 of record CM066331.1, on the reverse strand, counting down.
AAGTGAGGAAAGGTAGGGGAAAACAAAAACAAAAAGAAGCATTGACTTCCGATTCTCTCTGTTACAGTAAAATAAGGCATTAACATCAGATCACAGCTTTTTGCTTTTCTATAATAGTTTGAACAAGTCATTTCTATAAAGACCTATCAATCTAATCTGTAAAACCCAAAGTTAGAGTTACATTCTTTTACACATCAAGCACGAAGTTCAGAAGTGGTTTCCATGTGGAAACAAAAGTACTTATGTTCTTTTCTTAAATCAAAGTAGTCAGTTTTGCCATTTCCGTCAACTCCATCGACTTCTGCAACCATTCGTCCATGCTAGGAATTGAAGTGGGGAATTCTGGGTGTTGAAGTCCACACAGCTTACAGTGGCCACGGTTGAGAGACACTAGCTTAGCCCAAGGAATAAGGACAAGCTGGCCCTATTGGTGTTTCAGAGGGCAATGGAGATGTAGCTCTCTTCAAGAACAGGACAGAAGATTGAATGTTGCTCATGAGGAATTGGCTTCAGGAGGTGGATGGAGAAAGCAGACTGTTGATTACAAAATATTTTTGTTTATTGTACATTGTGCTTGTAATATTAAATGCCATATGGAGAAATTTTAAGCCTCCCAGACTGATTGGAGCAGACTAAAATCCTAGATACAAGTAGTCCTTGATTTACAACAGTTCATTTAGTAACCAAAGTTACAACAGCACTGAAAAAAATGGACTTATGACTTCTTTTCACACTTACAACCATTGTAGCATCCCCATGGCCACATGATCAAAATTTGGACGCATGGCAACTGATTCCTATTTATGACAGTTGTTGTATTCTGAGATCACATGATCCCTTTTTGTGATCTTCTAACAAGCAAAGTCAATGGGGCAATCAGTTCCACTTAACAACCATATTGTTAACTGCAGTGATTCACTTAACAACAGTAGCAAGAAAGGCCATTAAATGGAATAAAAATCACTTAGCATCTGTCTCACTTAGCAACAGAAATTTTGGCCTCAAATTGTGGTTCTAAATCAAGGACTAGCTTGTAAGGAAGAAGGAGGTTGCAATGTTACAAAATGTCAAAAAGACATGGTGGTGATTTTTCAGCCATGTTTGTCGGTACTCGGATCTAAATCTCGTGTCATTTCACCATTAAAACTATGAGCCAGTCATTCTTTCTCAGCTCTAATTTACCTTATAGGGTTGTGGAAATATACACAAGTCAAGCTTCTGACAGGAAATGCAGGGGCAAAAGTAACATATATTACCTCAGTTATGTGTTTCCTCACTTATAAGACTGTACAGATCCAAACAGGCTGCAAAACATCCACTTTTGGAGGCCAGGCATAACTGAAATATTTGAAGTAAAACACACAAAAATTGTCTACATTTCTGATCCCTTTTAAGCTTGAGGCACAGGTCAAATGATCCCTCATGTTCCCAGCTTCAGTTCCTAGCATCAGTAATGGCTAGGAATGGACATCAACAGCCATCTTGAACGCCCACATATATCGATTTGTGTGAAACAAAGCTGGCAAAACATACCTAAACTTCTCTAAACCCGAGCTTCTTTGGTTTACAGGTGTTATAATAATGTCATAGTATGTATGTTTTGGTTGTACTTTGTTTAGAAAGTTAGGAGACACCTCTCCCCCATTAGATTAGGCTTCCTAGACAGAGCAATATGTTCTATTCCAATTGTAACAGATGCCTAACTTCATAGGTAGATACTGTACATTGTTCAACTTCTGCTATCATATCTTTCAAACTGGAAATTTTAGAAATTGAGAGATTCTAGGGGAAAATGTGTATTCTGTAGCTCAACCCCACTATGGCAGGAATGGGCAATGTAAGACCCTGTCCCCATTTCATAGTCACTAAAGCCTCCTAAAAGAACAGCATGAAATTTGTCAAACATGCCATTTTAGATGGCATAATTTTTTCTATGAGTTTATCGCCTAGCCCCAGATTCCCTAGAACCACTGAAATATTGCTCTACTCTGTCTTGATAATATATACGAGACCACACCCTATGCCCCTTCAGCCTTCCAAAATTAAATGATGTCTATATGTATATGTCGAGGTGAAATTCAACCACCTTGCCCCCCCCCCCCCCATTTGGGAGGTGGTAGGGACGATTTCAATCGATTTGAAATTCACCCCTGGTTGATATTACTATTATACCAAGTATACCAAGCCACGCCCACAGAGCTGATAGGGAAAAAATTTGAATTTCACCCCTGGTATATGTGCATATATGTGTATGTGTAACTGTTTACTACCCTTGCTACAGACAATAACCATCTGTATGGCGGGCCAAAGGAATGTAAGAAAAGTCTACAATTCGATGACTGTAGAAGGTTCTTTCCTAAATTCAAACCAAGACAGAAATCCAGAACACAAATTGTAAAATTATTCTCTGTTCCAGACTCCATTATATATATATAAAAAAAAAAAACCAAAAAAACCTCAGAATCTTTTTTTTTAATGTAGCACGATGTAAATTTAAATTACATTTGTTACCTTCTGGTGTGTAAAATGAAATTAGTCACTTTTGAAAATTGTAATACAGGGAAATTCCTAGTATTCTTCTCACATTCTGTTAATGTAGGACTTGTTTTTTTACAGTATTGTGTATTTTAAACAAGTAGTGCATAACCACAGTATAGAATTTTGAATTTATTTTTTTCTGGAACAGTGAAATGCCAAATCTTGCTGAGAAAAGTTTGGGATGGTTGTACTGTGTATACAGATAGTCCTCGAGTTACGATCACAACTGAGCCCAAAATGTATGTTGCTAAATGAAACATTGGCTAAATGGCATTTTGCCCCATTTTACAACCTTTCTTGCCATGGTTGTTAAGTGAACCATTGCAGTAGTTAAGTTAATAATATGGTTGTTAAGTGAATCCGGCTTCCCCATTGACTTTGCTCATCAGAAGATCATAAAAGGAGATCACATAACCCTGGGACACTGCAACCGTCATAAATACGAGTCAGTTGCCAATCACCTGAATTTTGATCATGTGACCGTGGGGATGCAGCAATAGTAGTGTGAAAAAATGGTCATAGGTCACTTTTTTCCAGGGCCATTGTAACTTTGAATAGTCATTAAATGAACTGTTGTAAGTCAACTGTTGTATACTTGTGGTAACACATCATTAAGTAGGCACAAATACTTAGAAAGAAGAATTTAGGGCTCTGATCCTCCATCTAACTCCATCTCCAAAAACACTCTCCATATTTTGCCATAAAAATATATTGAATTTGGTGCTGCTGTGTGGCATTTTTGAATGCATTATGTTTAGTGGCAGGATTCAAACAATTTAACAACTGTTTGTCCACCCTAATGATTTCTTCCAACAACCAGTTCACCAAACTGCTCAGAAAGTTAACAACCAAACTGGCTGAATCCCATCACTGATTATGTCTAAAAGAAAAGAGAGGGGAGACTGCACGACTATTACTGTTAATCTTGTCATCACTCCTTATCACTATCCCTTCCCACTTGTAACTGCATGACTGTAACTTTGTCGCTTGTATCCTTACGATTTATATTGATAGTTTCTTAGTATGATTGATTGCTTGTTGTACCCTATGACTATCATTAAGTATTGTACCTTATGATTCTCGACTCTTGATGAATGTATATTTTCTTTTATGTATGCTGAGAGTATTGACACCAAGACAAATTCCTTGTATGTCCACTCACACTTGGATAATAAAGTATTCTATTCTATTCTATTCTATTCTATTCTATTCTCTATTGCAGAATAAGGTGGTGGAAATTCTAGCAGGATAGACTATCAGAAGCAGCAGGAGGAAATCCCAAAATGCGAAGATACAACTCTTTTCCTTCTCCAATATTGTAATTCTTTACCTGTGAAATGTTATTTTTTTATATAAACCCACACTCACACACACATATGGCATCATGTTCTGAATTAACAAGCCGATCACCCACTTTAACCCAGTCTAATATTTTCACAAAATGCATAGGACAACAGAAATAGAATAATATCAAATTCTGGTTTATTTCACCATTATAAAAATAATATATCAATAACTTAAATTTCACAGGACAAAAGATCAGTGCTACTTTCAGGTTAGCAAACAAATAGAAACATTTATAAAAAAGAAGGCTTTTTTCCCCTCAATGTGAAGATGAGACAAATTCCATAGGAATTATAAATGTAATATATAATTATATAAATATGGATCTTCAGCCAGCAGATGTATATATTAGTCAATTATGTATAGCAGCTTTATAAAAGCAGAGATATCCTCCCCACCCCCCTAAAAAAACCCATTGTTTTTCTCTCTTTCACACAGTTTGTGTCATTACAATCAAACCCCAAACTATAAATATTGACATCTTTATAAATATATTCACATAAATAAGTTCAGTGCAAATTTCCTCAGTTTGTTTTCACACCAGAGTTTCCAAATATTGGCTCAGGGAAAGATAAGCTGAAAGATGGAGATTTTTTTTTTTTAAAAAAATCAGTCTTGGTTGACCTTGACTTTGCTTGGATTCACAGCCTGAGTAAAAGTCCCAAATAACCGGTCCCAGTGTGTAAAGTAAGGTGCATAGTTGAACTTGAACTTCAGGTGGTGGAGATCGTGGTGAGGAGCTCCTCCATACAGGCCAAAAGGCACCAGTCTGTGGGTTGACCAGGGCAAGTCATAGCCAGAATGATCTTCTACTGACAACCAGATGTTGGCCATGAAGAAAGTCATTTCCGTCAACGGATGACATCTCAATAGCATTGGACCAAGGACAGCAAAGAAACCCAGCCAGAGCAGCTCCCAAACGCTGGCATACTGGGTGGTGAGAGCGAAGGTAGAGACGTACTTGTGATGGACCTTGTGGAAATTTTTGTAGAGCCATGGCACCTTGTGATGGAGCAAATGCCACAAAAAGGAGAAGAAGTCGAACAGCAGCAGGCAAGCAGCGAGCTGCAGGAGAAGCGCTGGTACCTCGGGAGCGATGCTGGGCAGGCTCACCGGCTTCCAGTACCAATGCGCAACAGTCACGGGGAAGATGCACACGAGGTGGTGATAGATGCTTTGGGCCAAGCAAAGAACCACCATCTGCGGGGTAGGCGACGTCTGCGGCTGGATTTTATATTTCCTCAAGACGGAGATCCGAGGGCTTAACAAATCCAGAGCGAGAAAAGGCGAGCAGAAAGCCGTATAGATTGCAAAGTTGAACAGCGCCGGGAAGAACGGAGACTTAATCACGTCCTCCCGCCTTCGGACAAAGTCCCAAAGAGGCTGGAGAGCCAGCATGTTTGGCGAGTCATCGCAACAAAGCAGCGCGCTTCCGTTGTGTGTGCTGATTTCCATTGCAGCCGGAGCCGTCGCGGTCGCTGTGCTCTTGGTCTACTGCAGCTGTTGTTATGCCTCAAGTCCCTTTTTAATGTGCTCCCGTGAGTGACGTAAGGAAAAGAAAACTTCCCGCAAGTAACCAGCTCAGTTCCTTCTTCTCTTGAAAAAAAAAGTAACCGGGAGGGACGGGACTGAGGAATTTCCCTTCTCTTCTGCCAAATGTTTGTCTTTGAATGAGCTATCCTTCGCCCTGACTCTTGTGTGTGTGTTACAACAGACCGGATTTCTCAGCTGAAGAGCAGGTAGAAAAAGGATGGCATAGGAATGGCACCGAAAAGAATTGTATTAATGGCATTTAATTTAGAAGAGAAATGGGGAGTAAAGATCACAATCGAGCTTTATGACAGTTATGTGTATTATATACATACATACATACATACATACATACATACATACATACATACATACACCATCCTAATACCATCCGAGATTCTGCTGAAACGTTGCTACAACTTTAAAAGCACAACTATAACGACATGGGAAAATACCCGAACAAAGCTGAATACCATATATATATACACACACACACACACACACATACACATATATATGGATGTATCTTCTGCTTTGGTTTCTGAGGAGGATTCTCAGAAGCAAAGGCGTTTAAAGCAAAAAGTGTAGCATTCTGGAAGCAGAGCCAAAAACAAATTTAGAGGCACTTTCCAACTGTCAATTTTAATAAGCGGCCCAGTTTGATGAGCATTGCCAACGGGGATCATGCATTCATTCTCATGTTGTAAGGTGTCATTTCAGAAGTTTTGAAAACATGATGGGGGGGGGGGAAGATTCGCTAAAAAATTCTTAGAGATTAGATAGGATGCCACCTTCAGGATTCCAGCCTATGTTTTTGTTATTCTGTAAAATGAATGAGAGTATTGCAGGCTAGGAACAGTGTGATAGAATGGGGTTATCATTGTTGGAAGAAATATCCTTCTGGGTTCAGTTCCAAGTGGGGAAAAAGATACTGGAAAGATGGTTTAATGGTGGATAGGATCACATGCCTGGGAGCTCCTGGATGAAAAAGGGCAGAAATGCTGATAGTCCCTTGGTTTCATGCCCTCTGTTGGGATTTGAATTTGAGCTTGTATTCTGATTGGTTGTCAGACTCCCATGGGGCCATGCAGGGACAACTCTGTAAGCTGTCCTAAGTCCCAGGCTTGGTTGAGCCTTGCTAGATGATGATATAATGAAAAGGCTTTGGGATTCCTACTATGAGTCTGTCTGAAGGAGGTAGATCTTTGTTATGTAGAATAAACTGCCCCAGGCCTTAATGGCCCATTAGCAAAGGAGGGGTGGTGAGTTTCTGGCTGAGTTTCTACTTCTCTTTTAAGGGAAATATTTCATTTTTCTAAGAGAGGGGTGAGTTATAACTTCCAACATCATTCTGATCTTGAATTTCAGGTAGCTTTCAAGGATCATCCATTCATCTTGGTTATCACAATATGAGTTATCAATGACTTGGCAAGGTTGGAGCCTCACGTTGGAGCCTCTATCTTTTCATCAGAGCACTCTGAGGCAGGCTGAAGTCAGACTAAGGCTAACAAATATTTTCCATCCTCTAGCAGAAGAATATCTCCTGGGTCAGAGACCTCCAAACTTGGCAACTTTAAGACTTGTGGACGTCAACTCCCAAAATTCTCCAGCCAACATAGCTAGCTGGAGAATTCTGGGGGTTGAAGTCTATAAGTCTTAAAGTTGCCAAGTTTGGGGACCCCTGTCCTAGGTGCACATGTTAAATTGTATGTAAAAAGACTGCCCCTTTCCTTGAGAGACAAGGGCCATTTTGGTTGGGGTTGCAATGGGGCTGGACACCTCACTGATATGGTTTCATTGATTTGTTATTTTTGGGTCTGAGGATATTGATCTCATGGAAAGACCAGTTGATTGAAGTGAGAAGCTTGTGGAACTCCCACATGCCCCCATCAATCATTATTTGTCTGCAGTACTTCTGTTTTTTTCCATGCTCTGAAAACCACATCTTTTCCTTTTTCAGTTTCATACATAGGAACATTCAAAGGGCAACATTCCTATGGCAACACTTTTAAAAAGCCATGAGGTTTCAGCTCTGAAAGAGAATGAAATAGTGGTTCTTCTAGTCACTAAGCTTGGTTTGAGGTTGGCTGACAGTGGTGATGGTGATACAAGCACTCCGAACTGAGATCAGTTGCTATCTTGAAAGTAACTCCCATTACTTTCCATGAAGACAGCATCAAACCTTGTGGCTGAAGAGCAGAGAAAAGCAGATTGCAATGAAGTTTTTCTCAACTGTTGAGTCCTTGGGACTCAATCACAACGAGACATTAGGACAACTTATTCTGGAAAACAGAATAAGAACAGCACAGTGAACACTCTCAGCTCAGATGTCTCATCCCAAACATCAAAGCTGAAGCTTTCCTGGTCATCTGGAAAGAGAAGATGCCACTGCTAGCACTTCAGGAAGTCTCCATGCCATGGTGGTTTCATTCTCAGGATTTCTCTGAGAATGAAGAGATCCTTAGGGTTCACATTGTTCTCTTCCTAAAAGATGTACTGAGGGACAGCCATGCATAATTTCTGCAAAATGCCATTTTTATTTTCAAGGGGCAAATCACATTCACTTAACATCCCTAATATTGTTTCAATACTGAGCCATGTTAATATCTACCCGTCTAACAGAATAAAATAACTATTATTCTGTCTCTTTATCTATTAATCTCGGCATGGGGGTTATTAAATCTTTCTTGTCTGATTATTATCTATTTTGGAACATTAAACACTTGGCACTTTTATTATGACTCAATAATCTGTGGACTCGTTTCCAGTTCATAATATATTAAATACCAAAGGTGGGTGAGAGGGTGGGTTTAGAAACTGCAAGATCGGAGGAAAAGGTTGCACAAAAAGGACAAGCAGTAATAATTACTTAGTTAACCCTAGCCTTTAAAATTGTTCTTAGGTAATGTTAGAAATGTGTTATCAGTCAGGAACTGATTAATATGTCCAACGTGACTTGAGGAGGCACCCAATTTTGTTCAAGTCACAGGAAATAATTGAATATCCTGATGAGACACGGTTACATTGGTTTTGCAATCTATCTTTCAAATTCCTCACGTTAGGTTTGTCACACAAACTCACAACATGATGTTGCACCATCACAAGAACATCTATAAGTTCTGCTTCCTTGAGCTGGCCAGCAACCCTCTTGTGGGCCAATTCTGGAAGCAACCAACATTTCACCCATTCCTGATCTTCATGTTATCATATCAGCTTCATGTGACAGAGGAAGAAGGAAAAACAGCCACACTCAAGAAGCATCAAAATTGCTCTTCTGTTTGGCCCAGAGAAAACAAGATAGCAAAGGACAAAACAGTAGAGTGTCTTGGCTTGAGATAGGAAGATATGATTAATTGCATGTGCTATATTTTATATTTAAGGCAGGGTATTTTTCCTCTTCCCTCTATTATAGGAAGGAAGGAAGGAAGGAAGGAAGGAAGGAAGGAAGGAAGGAAGGAAGGAAGGAAGGAAGGAAGGAAGGAAGGAAGGAAGGAAGGAAGGGTATATCATGGTGTAGTGGTTAAAGCACCAGGCGACGGACTGGGTGACCATCAATTCTAGTTCTGTCTTAAGGATGAAGCCAATTGGGTGACCTTGGGCCAGTCACTCTCTACCAGCAGTAAGCAAAATATTGTCAAGAAATTTCAGAGACTTGTCCAAGCAATTGCCAGGAGTCAACACCAACTTGAAGGGTCATTATCATCAAGTATATAAAGAAGCACCCCCAAAAATGCACTTACCGTATATACTCGAGTATAAGCCGAGTTTTTCAGCACATTTTTTGTGCTGAAAAAAACCCCTCGGCTTATACTCGAGTCAGATTCCCCTCTGAAAAAAAAATGGTGTGGAGCTCCGAAGCTGGGCAGCCGCTTCCCTGCTTCCGTGTTTCCTTTGCAACTTTTAAGCATGGGAGGGGGAGGCTTTTCTGAGCTCTAGGCTGAAAAAGCAACGCGAGCCGAGGTCGCTCCACTCAGTTTCATTTCCTCAGCTCCAGCTGCTTTCAGTCCACTCGGGAGGAGGGGGAGGAGGGGGAGGAGGCTTTTCTGAGCTCTAGGCTGAGAAAGCAACGCGAGCCAAGGTCACTCCACTCAGTTTCATTTCCTCAGCTCCAGCTGCTTTCAGTCCACTCGGGAGGAGGGGGAGGCTTTTCTGAGCTCTAGGCTGAGAAAGCAATGCGAGCCGAGGTTGCTCCACTCAGTTTCATTTCCTCAGCTCCAGCTGCTTTCAGTCCACTCGGGAGGAGGGGGAGGAGGAGGGGGAGGCTTTTCTGAGCTCTAGGCTGAAAAAGCAATGCGAGCCGAGGTTGCTCCACTCAGTTTCATTTCCTCAGCTCCAGCTGCTTTCAGTCCACTCGGGAGGAGAAGGAGGAGGGGGAGAGAGAGAGAGAGAGAGAGATCATAAGAATGGCTCTTGGTTTTTTCTTGCAAGGGAGAGAGTGACTCCTGCCTACCACTGTCATCATCATCATCTTTTGGGTTAGTGAATCAATCAAACCTTTCATGATAGTGAGATTGTTTCCCAAATTTCCCTTAAATCAGGGAAGAAATCAGAAACAAACCTTTGGGCTGAGAATAAGCTTGTTCCTATGATGCCATTTTTGTTCACTTCAGTGTGAAAAGTGTGAAAAAACACACTTCTTTTTCTTCATCTTCTTGTTCCCTATTTACTGGTCTCTTTCAAAGAGGAAATTGTGAACATCAAACTTATTCTCAACTGTCCTAGTGAAAGTTTTTATTGGCATCTATTTTTATTTTTGAAATTTACCAGTAGCTGCTGCATTTCCCACCCTCGACTTATACTCGAGTCAATGTTTTCCCAGTTTTTTGTGGTTAAATTAGGTGCCTCGGCTTATATTCGGGTCGACTTATACTCGAGTATATACGGTAATTTTTTTTTCTATCCAGAAATGTTAATGTTCCTTGGAAAACAAAAAGCACAGCAGCACTATCAAACAAATATCACTCTGCCCACAGATTTTAAAGATGTGACTTCTAATTTCAGCCTCTCCAAAAGAAAATGTACACTTATCAATGACTCAAGGACATAAAATCAATCTGTTGCCATACTCCACAGTTACAGTTACATGTGAAAAGGTAGGTAAATTATTGGCATAGGTGCAGGAAATCACACTGCATCACTCATGTAGTGGAGAAAAAAAATTAGCTATTTGCTCCATCTACTGGCTATACATACAGAGACAAGACAGAGATTTCAATTCTTGCCATTGGAAGAATTGGATCATCAAGTCCACACACTTCTGCTTGTTGCAGGTATCCCAGTTAAAGCTGTTTCTTGACTAATGGATTGCCCAACCTTGTCCAATGACAAGGTTATTTCCTAGCACCTGAAGCTGTCTTCCTATAATTTAATGTTATGATTTCATGAACTAACTGGGAGTAATGGGACATGCAATTCTATGTAACCCTCCTGGAGTACTAGAAAAGTGTGATCAAGTCTTCTTTCGAATATGCCAAGGCAATTTCTTCCATCTCTCTTGAAAATAAATTCATTTTAAAATTTTTGATCATCCTCATTTGTTGTTCTCTGAACTTAGCTCAAGGGACAATAAATAACATTTTGCTTTCAGTTGAGGAGACTTTTACTCAGTATTAAACTGAGAAGTTCTTGGTGCTCCTTAAACTTGATTGTATTAGCCAATTAGGTAACATCATTAGTGCAAGAGCTTTGAGGACACCAAAAATTCCACAACACAATGATTTATTTTAAAAAAAAGATATTCTGGCTTGCCTGTCCTGAATGCAGTTGTCTTATTAATTTTCTCCATTCTATGAAGACAATAAAAATGAATTATTTAACATTCTGTTCTCTTTAACCCTAACCCTGCTACAGATTTTGTGCCTCTCCCACTTAATAATGGTAGCAAAGCTGCCATTGGTTTTCAAGCAGTTGTAGTGGGAAAGGACTCTGGGTAATGCAAAAAAGAATTTACAGGTCACATGTTTCCAAGGTCCTTAGGTTGCTTTCTTTATCAAATATTCCAAAGGCTGCGATTGATTAATTTCTTTTCTGCCCCACTTACAAATGTTCCAGAAGTATCTGGTTTATCAAATTGTGCAAATAGAACTCTAGAAAAAAAGACTAATTCAAACCATCATAACTGTTTACAAGAGATAGTATATCAACACGACTTGCCAGTTGCTCATTTCCCTATTGTGCTTTCATTAAATTTACATTCAAACAGAGAGTAGAATTTCATGTTTTCAGTAACATAGAAATGGTTGCATCAATGGCATTTCGAATTTCAATTTTAAAAAGAGTCATTTTTTAGGACTAATTTTTGGTTAGACTGGCCAAGGTCACCAAGTCTATAATTTGGAAGGTCACTGGACAATTCCACACAGCTCTGCAATAGAAGGATGACTGCCAAGAAATATTAATACAAATTTAAAAATGTGTACATTATATTTTTACATATGGTTAAAGAACTTCTTAGAGACTGGGTTGGAAATATTGGCCTATTAGATCTTTTTTACATTTCTCTTCTAATTTTATCCCTTCTAATGGGCAAAAACATAATTAGCCTCATACTGATCAAAGATGATAGTTGAAAATAACTTCTTTAAAAAGAAAAATAGTGTTTAGTCAGGCAGGCATCCATTCTGTTTGTAGTACTGAACTCTGTTTTTAAGGATGAGAATTCTCAAATCTAAAAAGAAAAAGTAACAGATATAACAAATAACAGATATAACAGATATAACTGATAATCAGAGTTGGAAGGGACCTTGTAGGTCATTTAGTCCAACCCCCCGCCCAAGCAGGAGACCCTACACCATTTCTGACAAATGGCAGTCCAATCTCTTTTTGAAATCTCAAGTGATGATGCTTCCACAACTTCTGAGGGCAACTTCTGTTCCATTGGTTGATTGTTCGCACTGTCAGAAAGTTTCTCCTTATTTCCAGGTTAAATCTCTCCTTGTTCAGGTTCTATCCATTATTCCTTGTCTAGGCCTATAGGAGCTTTAGAAAATAGCTTGAGCCCTTCCTCCCTGTGGCAGCCCCTCAAATATTGGAAGACCTCTATCATGTCTCCCCTGGTTCTTCTCTTTACTAGACTAGCCAAGCCCAGTTCCTGCAACCGTTCTTCATATGTTTTAGTCTCCAGTCCCCTAATCATCCTGGTTGCTCTTCTCTGTACTTTAGTCTCAACATCTTTTTTTTTTAAGTAAGCATAAAATGCTATGGCCATGTATTGCAGCACCCTCTTGTGACAAAATAAAAAAATGATTATAATTTAATGAAGCTGGTTCTGAATTTCACCCAAAATAAGGAAGGTGGCAGCACAGTAATTAGGATTAAAAACCAGAAAGATGTGTATTGGTTTATTTGATTGCCAATTCGGTTCATATTGCTTTGTAGAAAAATAAGGTAAAAGATGCTCTCAGAATGGTATCTTTTTTTTCTTGCTACCACTTCAGATCCTTTTTTATATGCGGTATCTACAGAGGAATTATTGAGTCTATCATCTGCACCTCTATAACTGTCTGGTTTGGTTCTGCAACCCAACAGGACAGACACAGACTTCAGAGGATAATTAGGACTGCAGAAAAAACAATTACTACCCACCTGCCTTTAATTGAGGACCTGTATATTGCAGGAGTCAAAAAGAGGGCTGTGAAAATATTTACAGAGCCCTCACATCCTGGTCGTAAACTGTTTCAACTCCTTCCCTCAAAACGATGCTATAGAGCACTGCACACCAGAACAACCAGACATAAGAACAGTTTTTCCCCCAAAGCCATCACTCTGCTAAACAAATAATTCCCTCAACACTGTCCAACTATTTACAAAGTGTACACTACTATTACTGTTAATCTTCTACTTCTTATCACCCATCCCCTCCCATTTGACTGTTTCCTAGTATGATTTGATTGTTGATTGTACCCTATGACTATCATTAAGTGTTGTACATTATGATTCTTGATTCTTAATGAATGTACATTTTCTTTATGTATATTTCCTTATGTGTCCAATCACACTTGGCCAATATTCTATTCTATTCTATTCATTCTGAAAATAAACACATTATTGCACATTTCAATTTTCCTTTGTTTCACTATCATTAATTTTTTTTGTGACAGGATATGCTGCAATAATCTTAGTTCTTTTCTACTCTCTTACTAACCCCATAGTAATAAGCACTATATATCCACAACTGGCTAGTAGGAAACAATTAAAAATCACTAATATGAAATAATAAACTCACAAAAAGCATGTTAAAAAAATAAAAGCATTATAAAAAATAATGTCAGAGGGTTGGAATACAATTTCTCACACACTTTTTAAAAGCAGATTTCCATGCCTACATAGTAGGCATTTTTGGACCAGCGTGGTGGAGAAAATGGACTTAGAGACTGCACCCTTTCCTCCTTGTCTTTTGGATATGATCAGGGTCAAATCCAGTTCATGTCTTTTCCTGCTTCTATCGGGTCATAGATGCCCTCCCTGTTCCAAACAAGGCACCCCTGAAATTCCATCTAAACTCCCCCAAAATAGAAGCCTCCTCATCAGCTCACAGCACAGTGCAAGGCAATACTTAAAAGGAGGTTGCAATCTAGTGAACCCCCAACCTTCCATCAGCTAATGAACTCCACATTCTGTTGTTGGAAGTTATAACCCACTCCTCCCCTAGAAAAATGAAATATTTTAGGATATATTTTAAAAAGGCAGAATATTTCCCCTAAAAGAGAAGTAGAAACTCAGAGAGATAGAAATTCAGCCCTGCACCCTTCACCTTTGTTAATGGGCCATTAAAGCCTGGGCTATATAACAAAGATCTACCTCCTTCAGGCAGAGCCATTGAATTGCCCTTCATTGCATCACCCACCAAGTTTCAACCAAACTTAGTTTACAGACAAGCTAGCTATGACCTCTGACATCCACCAATCAGGATACCCTTCCTGAACTCCAGGTAGTTCAAAGCCCAGAGAGGGCATGAAACCCAGGAACTCTCAGCATCTCTTCCCTTTTCTTCTCCCAAGAGCTCCCAGGAATGTGATCCTGTCCACCATTAAATCATCTTTCCAAACAGCCTCCATGTTTTCAGTGTCTTTCTCCCCACTTGGAACTGAACCCAGAAGAATATTTCTTCCAACACCGTTTCTTTCACAATGAACTTCCCCGGCTCTGCTGCCTCCTGAAAGATTCATTTTGCCTAACAATAGAACTAACCCCTGGTACATTGACAAGGATCTGGCCAGTGTTGTTCAAACTGGGTAGCAAATTGGATTTCCCACATTGCAGCCTTCCGTGTCTATAAAAACCTTTAAATTTTTCCATTGTTCAGGGTCCCTCTTTTTTGTGAAGCAGGCACCCAGTGATCATTGCAGTAAATGCAGATCTTCTCCTCAACGTTCTGAATCCATGACACAGGAAATGTTTCCTACAGAGGTGAAGCTTGACAAGCAACACCCAGTCAAAAGCAAGAGAGCCACTTATCCAAAGTCACATGAAGTAGAGGGATGAGATTTTTTCCCTCTCCTACCCCTCTAGCGCTCACCGTTTCCTGACACCTCACTTTACCTTTGTACTGTATTCCTTCCAACTCAGCAAAGAACATCGTCCAGCACTGTAACGACAGCTAGGTACAAGTGAACATTGTAATGTCATTCCTGCTCTGACTAAACAGTTTTAATTGCTCCGATTTCAGCTTCTTTTTCACAAGGAAGATTTAAAGTTTCACTTCAACTTATTCTTAACATAGTAAAATAGTGGCTGTCAGGAAGCAATAACGTGTAAGAATTGCAATGTGGGAATTGCAGTGAATAGGAAATACCCATCTGTGCACCATTCTCTGAACACACAAATATCTTTTCTTCTTTAAAGACAGCCCTTGATGTACAACTGGTTGCTCAGCAACCATTTGAAGTTCCGATGGATCTACCGATGGGGTGTGTGTGTGTGCGTGTATGACCTGAATTTGAAGATCTGAAGGTTAACCATCTCCCCAATCATGTGGCAATCAGGCTGCATTTGCAGCCATTTGCAGCATCCTGCGCTCACATGATGACGTGCTACAATGGTTTTGCCAAAACCTTGTTATTTACTTCCTGTTTCCAATCTGCTTTCTGACCCTTGTGAGTTACGACTTGATGGGCAGACTCTATTACAGTCATAACTCAAAGAATGGAAAAAAAGATGATGCAAAGACCAGTGAATTAAAGACATCTTGTATCATCTCAGCCTTAGATCTGTTTTTTTCTGTATCATGGATTGGGGGAAGAAACAGGATGTTGGTGGATATCTCCCTGGGCACCTGCCATATTCTGTCAACCTGCCTGATTTTATGTCATAATAGTATTTTAAATGGGAACCTGGCATGGTGTTAAACAATCCAGCAGCTTCTAGCAGTAAGAATGCCTTTGGCCCCGAGAGAAAATAAAATGGAGGCTAATTGCAGTCAAATGCTTCTTTGGCACTGTGACTATCATTAAGTGTTGTACATTATGATTCTTGATGAATGTATCTTTTCTTTTATGCATACTGAGAGTATTTACACCAAGACAAATTCCTTGTGTGTCCAACCACACTTGACCAATAAAGAATTCTATTCTATTCTATTCTATTCTATTCTATTCTATTCTATTCTATTCTATTCTATTCTATTCTATTCTATTCTAAAACTTGAGAAAACAAGTATGTCATTCATGATGCTGCTTATAAGTGCCATGTGCTTAGAGCGCAAAGCAATGTTAGAGACCCCGCATACAGGGGTGGGATTCTACCAGTTCGCACCTATTCGCTAGAACTGGTTGTTAACATTCTAAGCAGTTTGGGGAACCGGTTGTTAGAAGAAATACTGGCCTAATCCTATAAGGAAAGCAGGAAGGAAACATTCTGGTGTTGCTTACAGAAACTGCCTCTCCATTAACCCTTATTACATTCTTGGCAGGACTAGACTTCCTGTCTCTGGAACTTCTCTGGAGGTTTTTTTCCTCCTTTGCTGGAACTTTGCTTGTATGGAGTGACCATTGAAAAAAGTGACTTATGACTGTTTTTCACACTTACGACTGTTGCAGCATCCCAACAGTCACGAGAGGCCAGGCGAGGAGATGCATGCCTTGGTGTGAGTGATATTGAGTTGGCCACGCCCAGCCAGTAACATGACCACCAAGCCATGTCCACCCAGTCACATGACCATCAAGCCACGCCCACCAATTAAGCCATGCCCACAGAACCGGTTGTTAAAAAATTTGAATCCCACCCCTGCCCGCATACCCACTTCACGGTCTGTTTCTGTTGCTCCCCACTTCTAGGAGGAGGTTTCAAAGTATTTCTAGCAGGATTTCCAAGTTCTGTAACAGCTTTGTTCCCTATGCCCTCCATCTGGTCAGCTTGCAAGATTCATTTCTCTTGCCTTGTTACATGTATATATCCAAACTAGACTGTGTTGTTTCTGTGTCATATAATTTATGTGGGTACATGCATAATTTTGTATTTGTTTATTTATCTTGTCATGTTTATGTTTATATTAGAGGTGGAGACCCTTTGAGAGCTATATGCAATGTAATTTCATTTTAATGAATGCTGATTAGTGTACATTCAAAGTGACAATAAAGTATTCTAAGTCTAAGATCAGGAAACCATAGTGTTTCTCAAACTTTCATTATCCAAAATTGCTTATCAAAAAGTCCTTTTTATGCACTGTAGGTAAAACACTTGTAGTCAATTTAGGCCCCGTTATAATTGGATAATGGATTGATTCTTTGTTACCCTAAGAAGTACTTTTAAACAATTTTGCATAATATATCCAGGTTTGGGATACACTGCTATAGTGTGTTAACTTTCTTATTCTCTTTATATACCTGTGCAAGCATAGTTTCTCACTAGGGAATCAATCAGGGTATGTATATATGTGAAATATTGTATATCTGTGAAAATCTAATCAGTATGGGGGTGTATGGGTGACATCTGTGTGTATGAGAGAACTTAATGTAATTGTGTTGTCTTGCTTTAACATCGAGGCTAAAAATCAAAGAATATAGTCATATTTGTGAGTGGCTACTGTAAGAAAATGCTATCTCCAAGAATACCTTGCTGCCCTACAAGTGTAACATTTATCTAATCATTAATTCTGCTAAATCCATTTCCCAATTATGATCATTGACAATATTTCTGCAAGTTCTAGTGTGAACACAACCCAAATTAGCTACAATTGTTAAAATCAGAATTAATTCTTTGTAGAGCCTGTTTGATATATTGCTAGGGTACGTGGTCTATTAAATTAGTCAGAAATAAATAGCAAGAAAATAAATATGTTTTTCACTAACCTTTTCCATTTACTGACACTCAATATTTCCACCCAGAATGTTGGCAATTGTCTAAAACAGGATGTCTCAAAACCTGGCAACTTTATAATGTGTGGATTTCAGCTTTCAGAATTCCCCAGCCAGCTCTGCTGGGGAATTCTCTTGGTCTAAATTATATTGAGTTATTTTGGTCTCAGATACTAGTTTAAAATACTTGAGGATACCATATATGTGATTAATTTTATATAGTTTCTAAGCACAAATCAAAAGGTCATAAATTTGAAGGAACTTCTGCCATGCCAAATGTCCTCAATGGTGTATTTATCATTAATTTTAACCTAGCTCTATAAAACATTTCCCACAGCCATAATTATACTCCTAGGAGCAATCTCTTTTTCTCCCCAACTACTATCTTGGAAATATTATTTAGGATAAAATATCCTGCCTTCCTCTGCTTTATTTACATGATCAGGACTGATGACCTGGCTTTCAAAAGAGCTGGATCTATGATGTTATAAGACAAAAGATACACCAGGTCTTTCCTATTCAAATATCCATCTCAACAGATGGCAGGACCTAGCTGGTCTTCGTTAATTTCAGAAATGAAACTGTCAATCACTATTTTGATATCCCTATTTAGATGAGCAATCACCTACTTGGAAATTCCATAGCTCTTTACTCAGTTGGGAAACTGGAAAACATTTCAGTAAAATTGAAGAATAAATCACTTCCATAATACTGCCAAAGAAACAGGGTGGGTACAATCACCCAGAGTTAACATCAATAGCACTTAGACCGATATAGTGCTTTATAGCACTCTTAAGTGATTTAGTCAGCATATCAAACTTTGACCCTACAGATCTTTTTGTTTCTCCTTGTGCTCTATTCTTTTTTTCTTCACAGCATTTTTCCCACAAGTGTTTTCCCCCCCAGATCAGCCAAGTTTGATCTATTGGTTGTGACAGGAATTGATTGAACAGCTTGTCACCTGAACCTGATATCATGACCTGAAAGAGACTGACTCAAAGTCACCTGGTTGGCTTTTATATTTAAGGCAAGACTAGAACTCAGATTTTCTGATTTCTATCCTGGTACCTTAACCACTAAACTAGTTCTTGCTTACCTTCTTTATGCTTGGTTAAAACAAACTAAACAATCTTGGTAAAAGCATGCTTCCATTTCACAGTACTACTTATATTCCCATTATCATCCATATTTATTTGTTCAATGTTCAGCCTGCTTTTAAAACAGGAGCTCAAGACAGGAGTGTAGTGTGTTTCCTCCTGTATTCTCTGGAGCAGCCCTTGTGGGGGAAGTTGGGCTAAAAAATGAAAAATTACTCAGCTAAGAGTTGACCTTTAAACTTCTGTGATTGAGGAAGGACTAGAACTTGGGTCTCACCAGTGCAAGCCACTACATTAACTGCTAGACCACATTGGCTGTCAGTAATCCCCAAAATTTGCTTCTTAAAATACAACAGCTTGTGCCCATCCTACTAGAAGCTATCTGTCAAGCTTCAAAGCCCGCTTTTTTGTTACAACTATTATCGCTTCTCAGCTTGCCTACGAACTATGGGGGAGGGAAGGGGGAAGATAGAACTTAGGTTTCAGATATCAAGACACCAAGCGTGGGAACCAAAGACGTTTTGGCAGGTGTTTATCAGAGAAAGACTTTCTCACAATACCAGGAGACTCAATTGGACAATGTGACCTGTTCTAATTGGAGAGGGGCAGAACCTGAACTATGTGGGTTTGCACAGGAAATAAGATAAATCTGGTTTTGCCCTCATCAGTGCCGAAATGATGTACTCAATATTAAGTTCTGCATTAAGAGATTGGATCATCTCGGTCGTGCTTACTTTTGTTGGGTTTGTCACTCGGAACCTTGATAATATCATGTCCTGGAGATCTAAACACCATGTAAGGTTTTATGTAAACTTAACAGATATAAGTCTCTAAATGTATGGTCAAGTTTTACATATGGTACCCTCTACAAATGATTTGAGGTTCAGTGCCCGTAATCTCCCAACTAGCGTTTCATATGGCCAAGAACTGTAGGTATGTAAGTCTGATATACATAAGGACAGCAGGTTGGGAAGTAGTTAGAATAAAAACTGCTGTGATATAATTAAGATTCCTTGTTTTGGATGTATTCTATTGTGAAGGAAATGTGATTTCTTTCAAGCATTCCCATTTGTAATCCTCATCCCTTTAGTTGCTGAACTTCATAGAATTAAAGAAAAACGAATCAGAACAATTGCTCTGGGCGTTTCTCTACAGCCCACCATCAATGAAGAGAAGCAGAAGTAAATTTAGGAACACAAATTGCAAAGTTGCCAAAACTGATTTCTCCTTTCCACCACTCCTGATGGGCCTGTAAAATGACAAAAGTTCTAAAATGTAGGAGAAAATTTAAGGACAAAATATTCAGGTGACTTTAATGTTGAGTCCCCCTATCAACATTTTCATTATGCCCCATATGACTTAAGATGTATATGACAGAGAATGGAATCTGATGGACTGCATATCTCTGGCATTCAAGGCATTAAAATTCTTAGAAAGAAGAAATCTCATTCCAACCACCTTAAGGAAAACAACCATCTTCACTGGGTTCAATTTTTGCTCTATGTTGTTCTGCATTGCCTTCTTAGGCTGGTGAAAAGCTCGGTTGCAATGAAGCCACTTTCCAACACAACAGACAACTTCCCCCATTGATGTGCAACCCATTTCATTCAGTATTTAATTCTAATATATGTTCAAAACTTTCAGGGTAGCAATTGAGGCAGTTGAAGCATATTTCATTATGAAAGATCATTTATTTCCAAGAGAACAGTCTCCGCTACACATGATGTTGCGTTTAACATGCCCACTCCCTCTAAAACACCCAAATCTTCCAGATGTCCCAGAAAATATAATGCATGCACCTGTTTCCAAAACCAGGACAATTCAAGAACACTGCCTCACAAGCCTTTTCCTATTGAAATGGATAAAAATATTTCTTCTCTCCATATTATGGAGAGATGCACCGTTAAAATCCACAGGAGGATTTTAAGGCAAGAAATCTACTCTGTAATACCTTCCAGGATCATTTGTGTTTAGAGAACCAAGTGCTTCTTTCATATTTTAAGCAAACAAGGAATGTGTGTTTTGGAGGATTGTGTTGGAATAATACTTATTACATATGTAAACAGCAAGACTTCCTTTTCACAACTGCATCGGTGTTTTGGGATTACAACTTCAAGTAATCAACGGGCATACTGAACTTTCCTCATCATCTGAATCATATCTCTGAACATGCGCTGGGGGGCGTCAAGGCCCCAGATGAAATCCAGATGTTCCCAATCTGGGATCTCCTTGTGGTATATCAAATTTGGGATTATAGTCATTAACATGGCAACATCCTTTGGGTCTGCCAGCCAGTCATGGCCACCCGACCATATAGCTGTTGGAACAAGCATTCCTTTCATTTTGTAGGGAGGTGGTATTGGCTAAGAAAGAAGGAAAAATAACAGTTAAAAAAAATCCAAAGAGATTCTCATCCTGATGTCACCACTGAGCAAACTGGCTGAGGTTGTAGTTTTGGCAACAACTGGAAAGCCAAGGATCTCCAGATCTGTTCAACATGTCATCTGAGGCAAATTACCATTTTTTCCATATATAAGACACTGTTTTTTCTTTAAAATATTCACTTGAAAATGGAGGGGCATCTTATACACAGGGGGCCGTGAGAAGGCTTGGCCCATCCCCATCCTCCAGCTCTACTGCATGAATCTCTACCTTATATGCAGCTCTATTATTCCTCTCTATTGTAGTTGTTTCCTGTACCACATTGCCACTCTAGGTTTCAACTCTACTGTTTCTGTGATGCATTTCCTGTTCTTGTTGTATGATTCTCTCTCTCTCTCTAATAAGATGGCTTCTGCAACAGTGGTGGCTTGTAGTGTGCTTGCTTACCCTACATGAAACATGGGGGTGTCCTATACATGGGGGCATCTTATAGATGGAAAAATGTGGGTATTTAACAAAGGCCTCCCATTTTTCCAGGAATTTATCAATATTTGTCATATTTCCCTGATAACTAAAGTTTTGGGGACTGATTTCCAAGTTATATAAAGCATGAAAACAGTAAAAATACCAAAACAATAAACCACACATATGTACAATAAAAGCACAACAAAAACAATTCAATTTCTTAATATCAAGTACACTAAAAATCCGTACCTAAGTTCCAGTAGCCTAGCATAATGAGGGTAAATAGAATAAAAAGAATTCTAAGTAGAGAATTCCTGGGCTGAGAGAAAGTTTTAGTTTAGATGCCAGGATTTATTCAGATAAAATGGAAGGGGTTACAGGAATTTCAGCAACTGAACGGTTTCTAACACTACCCAACAAAATGAGGATGGTCCTACTCTTTTCATGTAGATAATAGATCTGCTTCCAACCCACTCTCCCTCCTTCCCTCTAAAACGAGCTACTCATTTTAGCCACTTCATTTGAAACAGCTTTCCACAGATGATTAAGTCCCAAAGTAGAAACAAATGGGAATTTTTTTTGCCCTGAAAGCACAATTGTAAATGCAGCAGGAGGGGGACACCTCATCACTGCCTTAGGATAAGGCCATTCATAAGAAAATTTATATATTTGCAAAAAAAGAAGAAAACAAAAGAAGCAGCATCATTATCCTTGATTTGTAACAGTTCGTTTAGTGTCCATTCAAAGTTACGACATGACTGAAAAAAGGGACTATGGCAGTTTTTCACACAGTTTTTCACAACCATTGCAGCAGCATCATGGTCACATGATCAAAATTCAGACACTTTGCAACTGACTCACATTTATGGCATTTCCAGTGTCCTAGGTTCACATGATCACCTTTTCTGACCTTCTGACAAGCAAAGTCAACAGGGAAGCCAGATTTATCACAACCATGTTACTAATTTAACCAACTATTGTGATTCATTTAACAACAGGAGCAAGAAATGTCAAAATGGAGCAAAATTCATTTAACAACTATCTCATTTATATTCTGGGCTCAATTGTGGTCAAGGACTACCTGTATACTGGTTATCTGATAATATTGTGGTTGAATGTGTCTGGAAATTCTTACCTGTTTATAATGAGCCATATTTTCTTTTCTGCTTCCCCAGTCAAATGCTCTCATTTCCCCAGACCGTACAACCTTAAAAATAAAGTTACTTTAAAAGCTGTGGATGCCTTCAAGAATATTCATTCATTCATTCAATTTACTCCCTTTCTACTCTGAGGCATTTATTATATGTAGGAAGAGAAAACAATCAGGTGTAGCAGTTTTCCTGTAACACTTGTTAGCTGCCCATTCCTTGAAAAATACACAGCTGTGTATATTTTCCAAAGTCTTCCCATCCTGGCAGGCATCCAGGATTTAGTGCAAATAATGGCACTGAGTAACCTTAACATCCACTTCCTCCTGAGGGAATTTCCTTAGAAGTAAGACCTCCAAAGTTCAATGGGTCTTACTCTTAGAAGAGCACCTGCAGAATTGCCACACAGGTAAAAGCTAACATTTGAATCAGGACCCATCAATGCAAGCCAATAACCTAAACATCATTGCTGCAAGCATTAATCAATCAGCCTGGAGATTTCATCTCTACCTGAGTCCAATGAAGCATATTCTGGACAGATGTTCCAGCTGGGCAGTGTGTGGAATATATATCTGTTCGGCTCTGAAAACAACAGTGAAATGGTTTGTTAAATCTATAACAATCTATAAGTATAATTTATATACTTCTTTTTAAAATTTCATCTAAAAGGGAAAAATGCACCAGAACTTAACATTTGCCCATCATGTCCAAATGCAATTGACCCTGGCTAATCTTGAAAAAGCTAAGAAGGGCTCATCTGTCTAGTTTTTGGATGAACTAGACTAATTTATGCAACTGAAAAAAACCATTTGCAGAGATTTGGATAAACGGCCGAAATTATGGACTAGAAATTATAAATTAACAATGTCAACAGACTATAAAGAGAATTTGTACAAGATGTTTTACAGGTGGCACCTACCTCAGCAAGACTAGTAAAGATGTTTAAATATAAATCAGTGAAATGTTGGAAATGTTATCAGATACTTGGATCATACCACCACATGTGGACATGCACGGAAGCTAAAAGACTTTAGACTAAAATATACACATGGTTGGAAAGAATGATACATAGACTTAAAACCTGAGATATTTTTATTGCGGATTTTGCCTGAAAGCTATAGTAAAGAAATAACATACTTGAATATTAATGTATTAACTGCAGCTAGAATTGTATTTGCTCAAAATTGGAAAAGTGAGAAAATTCCAATGGAGGAGGAGGAGATTAAAAAAATAATGGAATGTGAAGAAATGAGTAATTAACATTAGCAATTAGAGAACAAGAAGAAAATGAGTACTATAAGATTTGGGTGGTATTCTATGGATGGCTAGAAAATAGAGTAAGAAATTAAAGGATATTGTATTAATAATGATATACTAAAATTGATTATTTGTGAATAAGCTTTAATATAAATATAATTTAGTACGATTTGGGATTTGCCTTTTAGGATAGTTTGAAATTGAAATAAAAACATAATGACAATGTAATAATGATATAAGAGGATATATAATGTTGACTATAATATAATATGAATGTAAACTCAATAAGAAATGTATACCAATATTATATGCCCAAGATATATGCACCCAACCTGACACACAGTACAATTGAAAGATGGTTTTATTTGTTGTTTTTATTATAAAAATTAAAAAAAAACCAGTTCAACTTGACTTGAGGGAGTCTTTAATATTCAGTCTTTCATTACCGAATAGCCGAGATATAAGCTTAGAGAAGAGTATTTGCCTGTCTGATAACACGCACAGTATTATTTTAAAAAACATTTACAGATTAATTCATTTCATTTCAAAACAGAGCTTATGCATTTAATCTCTTTAATTCACGCTCTTACCATGTTTAGGTTTTTCTCATTAAATCCACACATGAGAAAGAAAAAGTTGCCACAAAGATCATCAAGTAAAACATGGTCGCACACGTGGGTAGCAAGCCATTTTATAAGCGCATTCTGGGGGAAAAATTGCTTAGTTCCAAATATTTCCTGCCAAAATAAGAATAGTATAATGATATAGGTCACTTTGCTGGAAAATAAGGATGCTTCTCAATATGATTAACATAGAATCCTAGGGCTGGGCAATAAGTAATGGGTGGAAGATCATTAAAGAGAGAACCATCCTAGCACTAAGGAGAAATTTCCTGAAAGTGAAAATAATTAACCAGTGGAACAGCTTGCCTTCTGAAGTTTTGGATGCTCCATCACTGAAGATGTTCAACAAGAGACTATGAAGCCATTTATCCAGAGTGGTGTAAGATTTCCTGCCATGGGCTGGGGGGTTGGACTAGTAACCTCTAAGGCAGAGGTGTCAAACTCGCTGCGCGTATCACTTTTCCCTTTGCTAAAACAGGAATGGCCATGGCCAGTGCATGATACAACCAGCCTGCGGCCCAGGAGATTAACACACCTGCTTTAAGGTCTCTTTCAACCCTATTATTCTATGTTATTGCCAGATTTACAAATGAAATTACACTCAACAATAACCTGAAAGATGTAACATTCAACCATTATTCTGGCCCCTGTATTTTTGGGGAGAGGGGAGCATGGAGGGGGGGGTGTTCACAGAAGGGAGTTGTATTCTAAAAAAGCTGAGAGCAAGACAGAGAGAAAATATCACATTTGATTTAATATACAATAGAGTTGTATGATTGCTCACTCTTAATAGAGCTTTTGGTGGCAATCTGGACATTTTCTGCAATGTATTCTGTATTAATTTTCAGCAGATTAAATTCATCAGATTAATCCACGTGGGCAGGATCTTCATGGCTTCTTCAGTGAGACTGAAACAGCTATCAAATCTCTTGACCTTTGCAAAGGCAATCATGAACTACTTCTTTTTTCCAACCTGAATAGGCACTTCATCTTTTCAAAGAAGTTGGCAGTAGAACCACTCAGTAGTAAGAACAGGTAAAACACACAACACTCAATTCAAGTATTTTCTAGGCACCAACTCAATAGAGAACTTGGAGCAATTGAACATCTCTCCTTCTCAACCTGGCAGAATGAGACAAACCACTGGAGGACATTATTTAAATGCTAAGCATTAACATTACAGAATCTTCAATCTCTATTTTCTTTGATACATTCTGCAGAAGCATTGGTCCATTTTCCCGCTATGGTTTTCATATTGAATTCATGGCACTTCAAAGTAAAACTTTTCCCTACGACGGCATGGTCAATAATTAAGCTACAGCATATTGGCAGCAAAGATGATTTTTTGCATTACAGGAGTGGTGTTACTACCGAGGATGCCACTTAACCTTAATCTATCTTCTTCTTTCTATCTACACTGCTCAAAAAAATAAAGGGAACACTTAAACAACACAATGTAACTCCAAATCAATCACACTTCTGTGAAATCAAACTGTCCACTTAAGTAGCAACACTGATTGACAATCAATTTCACATGCTGTTGTTCAAATGGAATAGACAACAGGTGGAAAGCATAGGCAGTTTGCAAGACATTCCCAATAAAGGAGTGGTTCTGCAGGTAGTGACCACAGACCACTTCTCAGTTCTTTTCGGGCTGATGGTTTGGTCACTTTTGAATGCTGGCGGTGCTTTCACTCTAATGGTAGCATGAGACGGAATCTACAACTCACACAAGTGGCTCAGGTAGTGCAGCTCATCCAGGATGGCACATCAATGCGAGCTGTGGCAAGAAGGTTTGCTGTGTCTATCAGCATAGTGTCCAGAGCATGGAGGCGCTACCAGGACAGGACAGTACATCAGGAGAGGTGGAGGAGGCCGTAAGAGGGCAACAACCCAGCATCAGAACTACTACCTCCACCTTTGTGCAAGGAGGGACAGGAGGAGCACTGCCAGAGCCCTGCAAAATGACCTCCAGCAGGCCACAAATGTGCATGTGGCTGCTCAAACGGTCAGAAACAGACTCCATGAGGGTGGTATGAGGGCCTGACATCCACAGGTGGGGGTTGTGCTGACCATGCAGGACATTTGGCATTTGCCAGAGAACACCAAGATTGGCAAATTTGCCACTGGCGCCCTGTGCTCTTCACAGATGAAAGCAGGTTCACACTGAGCACGTGTGACAGACGTGACAGGATCTGGAGACACCGTGGAGAATGTTCTGTTGCCTGCAACATCATCCAGCATGACTGGTTTGGCAGTGGGTCAGTAATGGTGTGGAGTGGCATTTCTTTAGAGGGCTGCACAGCCCTCCATGTGCTCGCCAGAGTTAGCCTGACTGCCATTAGGTACCAAGATGAGATCCTCAGCATATGGTGCGGTTGGCCCTGGGTTCCTCCTAATGCACGACACTGCTAGATCTCATGAGGCTGGAGTGTGTCAGCAGTTCTTGCAAGACGAAGACATTGATGCTATGGATTGGCCCGCCCATTCCCCAGACCTGAATTCAACTGAGCATATCTGGGACATCATATCTCGCTCCATCCACCAATGCTACGTTGTACCACAGACTGTGGGAGATCCCTCAGGATCCCTCCTCCCAGGTGTGGGAGGAGATCCCTCAGGAGACCATCCGCCACCTCATCAGGAGCATGCCCAGGCATTGCAGGGAGGTCATACAGGTACGTGGAGGCCACACACACTACTGAGCCTCATTTTGACTTGTTTTAAGGACATTACATCAAAGTTGGATCAGCCTGTAGTGTTTTTTTCCACTTTAATTTTGAGTGTAACTCCAAATCCAGACCTCCATGGGTTGCTAAATTTGATTTTGATTGACAATTTTTGTGTGATTTTGTTGTCAGCACATTCAACTATGTAATGAACAGAGTATTTAATAAGAATATTTCGTTCATTCAGATCTAGGATGTCTTATTTTTGTGTTCCCTATTTTTTTTGAGCAGTGTATATATATAAAAACGTGTGTGTGTGTGTGTGTGTGTTCCAACATAACTCTGGAACGTCTCAAGCAATTTCAACCAAATGTGGTAGGCAGATGACTTACCCTCTGGAAACAAATACTGTGGGGGTAAGACACCCCTAATACCCCTTGGGGGATGTGTGCCTTAAAATGGCTTCTACTGTACAGCACAGCGGACTTGTCATGGTAACGGCTTCACAGTACTCCACAAGGGGGCTCCCTCTCAGCCCTCCAACGAAACATCAGGCGATTGCCCAAGTGCAATCAAACACTACAAAAATGAAACACCCGCGTAGAAAAGAAACTCCCGAGAGGAATAGAAGACTTGCGACGCTCCACGAGAGAGCTACTACATCTAGAACTTCAGAGACAGTACAGCAGCGTAAGGCCCGACTAAAGGATAAGAGAGATAGAGCGATTATATCTAGACATGCAGGAACAGTACAACACAGTGAGGCCTGACAACAGCATTTTTCTGTCTAATACAGGATTGGGATAAATAAATACCCGGGCAATGCCGGGTTATAAGCTAATGTTTAATCAAACAACATGCAGAAACCTGGAGAGTGCAATGTGGAACAAGTCCTCTGAAAGTAGGGACACCATATCATTTTTTAATTTTATCTGTGCAAGATTTTGGTTAGCCTAACACAGGGCTTATAAGCTTTTGTCTGCACCAGAAGAATACACTTACCACTACAATTGAGGCAATTGTTAAGTGAGTTTTGCCCTCATTTTACAACCTTTCTTGCCACTGTTGTTAGGTGAATCACTGCAGAGGTTACATTAGTAACAGTGTTGTTAAGTGAACCTGGTTTCCCCATTGACTTTGCTTGTCAGGTCACAAAAGGTGATCACATGACCTCAGGACACTGCAAGAGTCATAAATATGAGTCAGATGTTATGTTAATAACAATATTGTTAAGTGAATCTGGTTTCCCTATTGATTTTGCTCGTCAGAAGTTCATGTGACCTCAGGACACTGCAACAGTCATAAATATGGGTCAGTTGCCAAGCATCTGAATTTTTGAACGTGTCCCAGAGGGATGCAGCAATGATGGCAAGTATGAAAAATGGTCATAAATTACTTTTTTCAGTGCCATTGCTAACTTTCAACAGTAAAAGGTGATAAGTTGAGATCTACCTGTAAACTGAGACTGATAATCAGAAGAACTACTTTCAACTTTTATTTTTCCAATACAAATCCATCCAAAGTGAAATCTAATCTATAGTACTTCACATGTTGCTTAAATTGGGATTTTCCTCACTTTATACTCATTTTAAGATTGTGCACAACAAGGTTCCTGCAAGCAACAAGGCCAAGAAAGTAATTTTGTACAGTGTGGTGAAAGTAAGTCACCACACTATAAAAAAGATGTGGAGACTCTAGAAAAAGTGCAGAGAACAGCAACCAAGATGTTTAGGGGACTGGAGACTAAAACATATGAAGAACAGTTACAGGAACTGGGCTTGGCTAGTCTAGGGAAGAGAAGGACCAGGGCAGACACGATAGCAGTCTTCCACTATTTGAGGGGCTGCCACAGGGAAGAAGGGGTCAAACTATTTTCTGTAGCTCCTGTAGGCCAGACAAGGAATAATGGATGGAAACTGAACAAGGAAAGATTTAACCTGGAAATAAGGAGAAACTTTCTGACAGTGAGAACAATCAACCAATGGAACAGAAGTTGCCCTTGGAAGTTATGGGAGCTTCGTCACTGGAGGCTTTCAAGAAGAGATTGTATAGCTACTTGTCAGAAATGGTACATGATCTCCTGCTTGGGCAGAAGAGTAGGACTAGATGATCTACAAGATCCCTTGCAACTCCGTTAATCTGTTAAATATGTTAATTAATCCATATGTGGAATGTTTTGGTGCTTTTTCTTTCCTTTCAACACCTCTCCTGGGCAGCTTTCAATAATTTTGGAGAGAGGGGTAATGGACATCTTTAAAAAGTGATTTTGGGCCACTTACTGTCTCTATTGGCTCAATCTCACTCTTCCCTACTATGGGAGGAAAAGAGGAGGAAGCAAAATAGACAGCCATCATTTATGATGGCCCAGAACATCTCAAGTCACACACAGGTAGTGTTTGTTTAAAACTGAGTTCCTTGTTGAGACTTTTGTTCAAAGGCATGTAGTATTCAGCTCATCACCTAACAGCTGCACTCTGTGATTCAAGCAAATATTTTAAACAAAACACGTACTTTAAATAGCAATTCGGGAAGCTCTCCAAGTTTGATCATAGCACTGGATGAAAACTGCACATTCATAATGGGTGCCAATCCAAAAAACATGTTTATCTTTTTTGCCAATTCTGGAAAAGCTGAAAATGCTATAAAACCTGGAAGAAGGAGAAACACAAAAGACATGAATAGAACTTATACTATGCTGCTGAAAAAAATCAGTAGGAAAACAATTTGTTGCATATTCCACAAAAGCAACTGTGTTTTTCATAACTTTCACAGCTTATGGCTGGCATCATTAAGGCAAAGGGGACTTTGTCTGTGCCTGAACAATTCTTTCATCCATTTTTCTTTATAAAACCAAAGCAACTTTCAAAATGATTAAACACTCTGAAATTTGATATAAAAGCCTCTTTTGCTATGCTGAAAAAAACTTGATTTCTTTTTTCCACAGACAACGGCTGTGTTACCTAAGTATACCATTTTTAAAATAGGCAGGCAACAAACCAGGAAGAGGATTTAATCCATTGTGCAGACACACTGTATTCCACATATCCTTTTATACAGTTCAACTGAAATTGGGATGTTCATTTGGTCCAAGACATCTTAATTCAATCCAGAGTGACTTCAAAACTCTAAAGTCTTCATTCAAACTTTCATACTTTCCATTATTTAACTTTCCATTATTTAAAATATGTCTTTCCTAAGCTAATACCCTTCAGATTACACATTCCGCAAGCTAAAGTCATAATTTATCTTCAAAACACCAATTTAAGGAATACTGATTAAGATTATTTACCTGTATTTGGCGTAATTATTCTTTATCATTAAGCATTATGAAATTCAACTTCACCTATGTAGCTATTAAAATTACCAATGTTATTTACGCAACCTAGTTTGTTAACTTACCTATGGTGGTGCCTTGAGAATGACCAACGTAGAAGAGTTGCTCCTGACCAGTTTTGTTCAAGACAAAATGTATTGAAGCAGGAAGGTCATACTTAGCCATTTCATCAAAACTAAAGAGGAGAGGGGAATCCATCAGATTTACACATAACATAAAGAAGTGGGATCCATATTAGAATAGAAGAACAGAGCTGGAAGGGAACTTGGAGGTCTTCTAGTCCAACCCCCTGCTTAGGCAGGAAACCTTATACCACTTCAGACAAATGGTTATACAATCTCTTCTTAAAAGCTTCCAGTGTTGGAGCATTTACAACTTCTGGAGGCAAGTAGTTCCACTGATATTATCCAAGCTGCCACACAATGAAATGTTATCTAGTCAACGTGATGGAAAGATACCAATGTTCAAGTCATATTAGGGTTCATGAGTCCTTTACTGACCTATCAAGACATTCTGGTTTAGCTTCTTTCCTTACAGTGAAGATGTGGCTTGTTTTAAAAGACTACAATAACGATAAAATGCAATTAATGTTAGCAACAACAATAAATGTATTTGAGAAACCTCTCTTCACTCTGCAAAAGAGCTTTCAAGAATCATGACCACTTTTATACCAGTGTGATTTTTATTTATATAGTCTTCCAATGATTCCATAGTTTGCTTCTCAAGATCCTGCAACCTACCCAGAAGAATATAAGCATATGAAATGGGTGTTTAGGTGTGTGGGTGTGTCTCTCTTTACTTCCTTGTTTTTATTAGATATGTCAGGCACTCTCCTTTATTTCATTTATATTCCACCTTCAGGAGCTCAAACTGGCCTACACACCATTCACTCTTCCCATTTTTCTGAACCACAACAACTTTGATATCTGTGCTAAGAAACAACAACTGGCTCAAAAATATCCACTGATCTTTTATAGCTGGGGATCATCTGGAATCTAGGTCTTTTAATCTAGTGTTTCTCAACCTCAGTAAC
Organism: Hydrophis major; assembly: GCA_033807585.1. NCBI lineage: Eukaryota > Metazoa > Chordata > Lepidosauria > Squamata > Elapidae > Hydrophis > Hydrophis major. The sequence goes on along the minus strand of CM066331.1, from coordinate 86,794,667 downwards.
TTTTAAGATTTCTGCAGTTCAGCTCCTAGAATTGCCCAATCAGCCTGCTTAGCTCTTTCTTTCGGCATTTTCCCTCCCTTTCTGCAACTTCTTTTTTTTTCTTTTTGGTAAACCTGGAGGGTTATAAAGAGAAAGTCTCTTTATAGACTTTTCTTTTTTAAAAAAGGTCAGCTTTGGGAAAGTGCCAGGACAAAAATGTAATTAGCAATGTTCTTAATGAATATAAAAGGGTCAGTTCACATTTTATGGATTTGGTGAAGAAGTCATAGACAGTTTCATCCATATAGCAGAAAGAAAGGGATAGGTAGAGGGACAAAACTAAACAGTTCCTAACATTTAGCAAATTTGTCTACCTGAACATCCAGAATTCTTTTTGCTTTGTGGTATAGTTGATGTGTTTTCGGGACCAGGTGTTGCCTCTGCTGTTCCCTAACCAAACATCAAAACCAGCATCAGCTAGCACAAAACCCAGGCTGTTGTAGTCTAAGTTGGTCACCCAGTTACTGCCATCAGCAAGAAAGCCATGTTGGAGAAACACAGCTGGCTTTGGTTCTGAAAGGGAAGCATTTCACACATAGTTAGAAGCAGAACTACAGCATCCTCTCCTATGGCAAGAAAGTTCATTCCACAGCCGTTTGTACAAATGCCTTTCTTTGAACGACAGCAGATTCGATGCACAAATACATTGATCCTAATGGAATCTCTTCAAAGAGATTCTCAAGAGAAGAATTCATTCATGTGTGATTAAGTTCACATATTTATATGCCGTCCAACTCCCAGCAACTCTGGGTAGTTTACAAATGATTTAAGACAGGGGTCCCCATTCACCGGTCCATTGACTGACACTGGCATGCCAGAAAATAGGCCATGCACACAAGCGAAGCCCCATTCATGGGATGCAAGCATGTGAAACCACGCCCCCTCCGCTCAGAGGAAAAACCTCTCTCCAAGGAACCGGTCCTTGGTGCCCAAAAGATGGGAGGACCGCTAAATTAAAACAAAGGTACTTTCTTGTGGCCTGACCATTCACAATCTGTCCAACAAACCACCTGATTTTGACCTGCCTCGTTCTGTCTGGTTGAAACTGAACAGAATTAGGTGTGATACTGGAAGAAGTGACTCTACCCCAGGGCTGTCAAACGAGCAGCCAGTGGGCCAGATGCATCACACGCAGGCTACACCCACTCCAGCTCCGTGAAGGGAAAAAACATCAAAAAACATCATATGACGACAATGTGACATCGCGAGTTTGACACCCGTGCTCTACCATGTATCAGTGGGAATGGAAAGATTCCCCTTGTGATTCTGGAGCCAACATTGCGAAATATTAAACACATTTAGCAAGATTGCCCATGGATAGCTGGATTGGACATCCAGCTATGAGGCCTCTGCCGAATCTCCATAGAAGTTGTATATACCATTATGTGGACTGTGTATATTGTTTACTTCTCTTCTGTCATGCTGTCAGCATATGCTAAATAAAAATGTAAAATATGATAATAAAAATGACAAGGATAAAAGGGGGTAGGAATGGCAGAATAACAAACCAGGTGGAAACATCAACAACAAAAACAACCAAAGTTTAAAGGGCGCCTGGGTGAAGAGCCAATTCTTTGGCCCCTCACCATGCTACATAATTCAGCTGAACATATCAATCAATCAACCTGAGGGTGGAAGGACAAGGAGGGTGGACTGCAGAAGAATATTTTTTAAGAAAAAGAAAAAATACATAACAGGTTAAAGAAAACTAAAAAAAAAAAAACTTTAAATGTTTTAAAAAATAAAATAATAAAAAATGAACTGATTGTATTTGCAGATTATATTCTTTTGCTTAATTCTAAATATGCTATTCCAGTGTTGATGCTGATGATAGATGCCTTAGTAAAGTAGCAGGATAATCTATTAACTAGTCCTAATTGTAATTGTTGAAATTGATAAATTTAGTTACCCTTCTATTTAAGAAATAACAATTTCATATTTGTACTGACTCCATTAAATATTTTGGTATGCCTATACAGAAAGATGTAGCTTGGAAACATGTAATATAAATCAAATGTAAAAAGAGGTTTAATAAGATATGGATAGATGGGATTCATCCTTTGGAGAATGGGGAATGCTGACAAAATAAACATTATTCCCAAATTAATTTATGTCCTGAGAGGAATTCCTGTTCAAATATATGGGAAATATTTTCAGAAAATACATTCTTTTTTTAGAAAAAAATTATGGGGTTCTTCAATTCCAAGAATATATTTACACAAGATGCAAGTACCAATTAATGAGGGAGAATTCAATTTTCCAAATCTGGAGCAATATCATCAAAAGTATCTATTTTCAAGTTTTAAATATATGTACTGGAAGCCAACAATTGGTACTAATGTTTTAATGTTGATGACTTCAGCACATCTATTCATGGAATGTGACAACTGGATAACTAAATGGATTCTCCAATGCCCTTATTACTGCAAGGATGGAAAAATAAATATATTTCCTCATTTACTCAATAGATTGAAGACCTGACTACACTCACTACTTATGAGAAGACTGCCTATCAATGTAGACTTTGTATGGATAAATATAATGAAATATGGGGCTCACTTGTACAAAGTGCAGTACACTTGTACAAAGTGCAGTGTACAAAGCATGGTAATTATATAAATGTAATACATATATGACTATTTGTTTAGATAATTATATAGAAAAGTGTAATTGCTACTGTTGTAATTACTTTATTTTTTTTTAATTTCCTGTTCTATTTTTTTCACTTTTTAAGTACTTGTTATATACTTTTTCTAATAATGTACACTATATACTTTTGCATTTTCTTTTATTTTTTCCTCTTTTTCTATTATTTTAAAGTAATAAAAAATTAAGAAAACCACCAGCATAGTAGAACCCATTCAGATCTTTCTTTTTTTATTTTTTATTTTTCTTTTTGAGGGGGAAGGGCTCATTCCATAGATGATCAATGTAAATTTTAGGCCAATAATTCTTCCCACAGGAAATATCAGGAAGTTAAAGTATCTAAACAGATGAATCTTCCCTTTATGTTCTCCTTTTCCACATTCAGCAAAGATAATTCCCCTATTAAAGCTGCCATTTCCTCTATTTTTAAGAAACTATAGGAATAAAAATAGAAGACTGAGCTTAGCATTCAAATGCACTCATTTCTACCTTAGTGTAAAAGTTTGAGCAACTGCTGAGATGGTTGCAAATGACCTCATAGAAAAGAATTGGGATGGGTGGGGGTGGGTGGGTGGCAGTGGAGAGGCCTGCTTTTTATATCGAACAGAGAAGCAGGAAATCTCAAGAAGCCAAACTGGCCCCAAGGCTTCACATCACTGTGGAGATATCCAACCTCAAAAACAAGAACAGAGATTTCCTGCTGGGTTACATTTGTTTTATTTGCCACACCTTTGGAAAACTGAGAAACCTTGTAATTTGAAGCATTATGGTAGCAATAGCAGAATTATTATTTTTTTATTAAATTTATATGCCAGCCATTCATAGGCCACCCATCTCATTATCTAGAATAGAATAACAGAATCGGAAGGGACTGTGGAGGTCTTCTAGTCCACCCCCTGCTCAGGCAGGAAACCCTCTACCACTTCAGACAAATGGTTGCCCAATCTCTTGTTAAAAACTTCCAGTGTTGGAGCATTTACAACTTCTTGAGGCAAGTTGCTCCACCGATATTGCACAGGAAATTTCACCGTAGTTCCAGGTGGCTTCTCTCCTTGATTAGTTTCCATCCATTGTTTCTTTGTCCTGCCTTCAGGTGCTTTGGAGAATAGCTTGACCTTCTCTGTGGCAACTCCAAAGATATTGAAATACTGTTATTATGTCACCCCTAGTCCTTCTTTTGATTAAATCTGTTGCCTAGACCAGGGATCGCCAACCAATGGACCTGGAACCACTGGTGGTTCGTGAGAAAATTTTGGTGGTCCACAGAGAAATGTCAACCCCAAAGCACTTAATCCAGGCTGCACGGGAGCACAAGGCTGCGCCACTAAGAAGCCCGTGGGAACACAAGGCTTGCGTTGCTTGCACTGCGAACAACACGAGGTAGTGAGGAGAGGGGGGAAAGGGCAGAGGGGGGAACTTGCCCCACTCACCCCGTGCGCCTCACCTGGCCACCGGGCTGCTTTTTTCCACGTCTTTCTTCTTCTGCTTTTGTCTGCAAGCAAGGAAAGCAGCAACTTTGTTTGGCTTTCAAAACATTCCCCTTTTTAGTTGCCTCCTCAAATCTCCAAGTTTTAATTCCCATTCTTTTCTCCCTTTGCTTTAATGTTCGTTGCTCCAATTGTTCATTGAAGATGGCCTCTTTAATCAGCTCCTCCCCTTCTGGCACTCCCTGTTGTTCTTCATACTCCAGAATTGCCATTTCTAATTATTGTAAGGCAGGACAGCACGATTCACCTCTTTCATGCAACATTTCTTTTATGTTTTAGTTCCATTTTTAATTCCAAAAAAAGTTCTATCATTTTTAGATACTTCTTCACATCTCTTTCTTTACTCTTTAAGTCTTAACCGATTGTCCAGTAATTTAATTTGATCAGTGTGTTTGGTATTTATATCCAACGATCAGCTTTTATTAATTCCTCTTGTAAGTTTTTCTCAGATTCATCAGATAGTCCAATATCCATAAATTTAAGGTTCTGCCAAGATCATCAAACAGTCCCAGAGTAATTTTTCCTGCTTCTTTCTTTTATTTTGATGTTCTGTATTTCCACTTTCCAGGGTTTCTATTTTATTGTAACAAAGTTTCTCTTATTTGTATCAAATTCCACTTTAAAAGAGCCAGACAGTTTTTTTTTAAAGAGTCACTAAAATTTTCTTTTACCACTAGGTGGCACACCCTGTTATATCCAAATTCTGCCCCTCCCCCCCCCTTCTCTTCTCTATTTAGGGCTTTTAAAGTTCAAAAATCCAATAAGTCCAAATATCAGTTACTGATTTTTTTTGATATATTCAAGTGTACTTTAATTATGCCTATTTACTGCCAAAATCATATATTTATCCAATTTGAACAGGTATTTACTTCTGGCTTCCTCCTTTTAAAGTTCAAAGCCTTTCAGCTGTCAAATTTTTTCTCCCACTTTCTCTGGTCGTCACTTTTACTATCTTCCTTAAAAATTTCTTAGAGTCTCAATTATGTCCAAATGTTGCACCTGGTTAGCCCGGTTTTCACACTGTCCTCTTCTTCACCGCTCCAGCACAATCTTTCTCCCGGTTAGCTCTTCCTCTTCAGGGTGGCCATATTTGACCACCACTCCCAAATTTCTGTTGTTAACTGAGACATTTGTTAAGTGAGTTTTGCCCCATTTTGCGATCTTTCTTGCCATATTGTGGGAATCACTGCAGTTAATAAGTTAGTAACCAGGTTTTTAAGTGAATCTTAACATTGAGTTTGCTTGTCAGAAGGTTGGAAAAGGTGATCACATGACCTTGGGACACAGCAACGGTCGTAAGTATGAACCAGTTGCCAAGCATCGGAATTTTGATCCCATGATCATATGGGGATGCTTCAAAGGTCGTAACTGTGAAAAACGGTCATATGTCATTTTTTTCAGTGCTGCTGTAACTTTGAACGGTCACCAAATGAAGTATTGTAAGTCGAGGACTAGCCTCTATTGAGAGATGTTTCTTTCAGTGTTTCGGGAAAGATTCTACTTTCTATAAACCCCGGTAGTGTTTTAATGAATCTTTTATATGCAAAACTGGTTTCCATTAGATTAGAGGACATTTGTCTTTGAATTGTATCCTAGGGTGGAATTTTCATTTGAATATATGTCTTGTCATTTCTCAGAGGCTGTCCATGATTATCTTGGGTTGGACAGGGAAGCGTTCAAAACACCAATCAGATGGTTGCTGAAACTTAGTATATCAAAATATCCCAAGGATTCTTTCCAAAATTATACTCATCCAAAATTAACCAAATTCATTAGAAGGAACCATTTCTAACCATTTTTGCTCCCTCCCTTGGGAGTCATGGGCTCCGAATTTTAGACACATTCTCTAAGTCAGCAGCCCCCCCATCTTTTGGGGATCAGGGACCAGTTTTGTGGAGGAAGGTTTTTTCCTTGGACCGGAGGGGCTGTGATTTCGTATGCTGCCTGCATCCCGCAGATGGGGCTTGTTTGCACGGCCTGGTTGCTGGCATACGGAGGCCCAGTGCAGGTCCACAGATTGGTGGGTTGGGGATCCCCACTCTAAGTTAGCCCATTTGAGGTACCCTGGTTCAAAAATTGTTGCCTTCTGATGCATTGGTCCAGTTAAGGGCTGTGACAACAAGATTTGCAACAAGAGTGATATAATATACAGATTGTCTCTCCTTTTGTGTTTAGTCAGCTAGATAAATGAACAGAATTTTAATGGTTGCAGTGTTTGAATTTAACAGATAACCAAAATACTGCCCATCATATTGTATCATAAATTTTTGAAGAAGTTTTTATAGGATTTATACCCAACATGTACTTGGTTAGCCCTAGATCTAGAAGGCACTGTTATATCATTCTGCATAGGGCTCTATTAGGCACAAAGATCAGCACTAAGTAGAATTCTGGCCATTCCATTTTAACAGTTCACAAGAATCTCTTGGACTAATGTTCTTACTGACCTGAGCAGAGTAATTAAACAAATTAAAATATATTGGAAATAGGAAACAATCATTTTAACAAGGACAGACAATATTTTAAAGTGATTTATATACTTTCATAATACTCTATTATCTGTTTACAAACATATACTCACCCTTGGTTTTCTGACTTATTTTCCCATAAGGAATTCTATTAATACTTAGGTAATATCCATCATCTGTCGTCACCTCATATTCCTCACTGGGATATCCTCTGAATAAAATAATTTCACTCTAAAAGAGAAACAAATCAAAGATAGTGTTGTTCATTATTCAGTTATTCTAAAGTGCCTAGGCCAGCCTTCACCCATTTAATGTTCTCACAATGTTTTGGACCGCTATTCCTAGTATTGCAAACTTTTAGCAACGCTAGCTAGGAATTTTGAAGTTTGTTGGCTTAAAATATCTACAGAAGCTGAAAAAGGCTGGCCTAGATATTTTATTTCTCTTATCTAAACACACATCATTTAAAAAGCAAATTCTATATATCAAAGGATGAAAAAAAAGTCACAAAGGTTTTATGGTAAACATAAAAAAGTTCATTTAATATTACAGTTATTGCTGTAACTATCAGAGGACCACAATTCATCTTTGTATATGATCCTTAAATAGGGCAACTATCAACCTGCTTCAGTGTTCACGGTTGTTTAACAATGGTTTAGCAACTGCAAAGAAGTAACACTCAAATGCCACTCTAAATGCCACTCTTATGGTTTGAATGTGGTACATCCTGACAGAGTTCAAGGTTGACTCAGGTTTCCATCCTTCCAAGGCGGAAAATGAGGACCCAAAATGTTGAGGGCAATATGCTGCCATTGTGAACTGCCCAGAGAGAATTTGGTGCTTTACATAGAGTGCGACTGTCAATAGTCCAACTAGCAGACCCAAAAAACGCAAGCACTCTCAGAAACTTCAAAATTCCCAAAGTGAAACTTTTGAGTACACCATTTTGGCACTGAGGAATTAAAACTTGCTCGCTATGTTTTTTCCCCGTGCAACACTGCATAGGTAAACATTGGATTTCCCTTCCTCCCATCCATCATGATCACACTGTCCAATAATGAATAAGGATTTTGTTTTGTCTTTGTCGGACACCTGCAGTCGTGACCTTGGTATGTCTCGGCTTACACGGTCTATTCTTCGAGTGTCTGAATTCTCATCAATCCCTCCCCCCAGTTCTTTGGTAAGTTGAATAGTGATAAGTGGTTAACTGATTCAAAAGCGATTCAGACTTGACCACTATTATTACTCTATTGCTACTGATTGACACAGATATCATAGATAGCCATGTATACATACAAACGTATTTTCTGTATTACTGTAAGAAGAACCACCCTTGAAAAGCATTCAAAAGTAACTACTGGTGCCAAATGTGACAACTACTCTACAAAATGTCTATATTGAAAAGATCTGGACTGGCCCAAAGTCACCCATCCAGTTTTCATGCCAAAAGCAAGACTGGAACTCAGTCTCTTGGTTTCTAAATTGGTGTCTTAACCACTAGGCCAAAGCTGCCCTTTTTAGGCAGGGCTTTTGTTAATTTCAGTAGCAATATTATAGTCTCTTCTTAACTCAATAGAGTCTGTCATTTTAATTCATTTTTTTAAGTTAGCCACATTGATAAAATAGGAAGGCAAAGTATATGTGAATTAAAATCAGGAATCAGAAATCAACCCTTCACACAACTTCATGAAAAGATTGGCCACAGAATTAATATGCAGTACCAATCACCTAAACAGTCTGAAATTGAAGTGATAATAGTAACAACTTACAATGTTCATGGATGTTTCCGGATTCATACTTCTTTTTCTCCTGTCAAGCATTGCTGAATTTACCAGGCCTTGGAACAAGCTCACTGTGATTATTAGCAGCCACATCTTATCTCTAGCAAAAAGAGAGAGAGAGAGAGGTCATCTCCTCAGCACAAATATGCAAGTCTATACCACCACAAACATTGTACAATAAAAATCAACTTCCTCTAACACCCACATTAAGACTGTGAAGCTGCAGCTCTCTTATGTTCTATACAGAAATATGAGTTAAAAGCGGCTTAAACTACCGGTAATTTACACTCTGCTGATACTCAGAGCTTTGGCAAAAAAAAAAAAACCGTGTTTGCCTAGAACAGAAAAAAATGCTTCATTTTTTTTTAAAAAAAAACCCACAATTTTATTAGTTTTTAAAAACAAACAAAGCAAACAAAACATAAAAACATCCAGCTTTCTTTCATAAATATACAAACAGTGTGTCAGTTGGTTTACCAATTTTTGTGTGCATCCATTTCATAGTCTCAATTACAGTTACATTATATAATAACTCATATTATCAATCAAAAGATTATATACCCGAGTATCACTATCAAACCATCATTTGACTATAATTTTATTCATTCATACTTTGCGAGATAACCATAATTTATTTAATTTATCTTATAACAAATCATATAATCATATCAAATCTATCCTAAAAACATTCTATAAATATAATATCAAATAAAAAAAAGAAATATCACTTTATATATTTGTTATTGTCTAAAATTCTAAATATTTTATTATGTTTTATCATCCAACCATTGATGAAAAAGGCCCCAAATTTTATAGAATTGTTTATCCTCTTGTTCTCTAATTTCAAATGTCAATCTGCTCATTTCAGCACATTCCAATATTTTCTTAATAATTTCTTCTTGCAATGGTATTTTCTCATTTTTCCAGTTTTAGCAAATACAATCCTTGCCGCTGTTAATACATTTACAATCAGGTATTTCAAATCTTTACTATATGTATCAGGTAAAATTCCCAATAAAAAGATCTCTGGTTTCAAATCTATGTGTTTCTTTGTCATTTTTTCCAACCACATGCGAATTTTAGTCCAATATTTTCTAGCGTCCTCACACATCCATCACATATGATAATATGAGCCAGGTATCTGATGACATTTCCAGCAAAAAAAAAAAAAAATGCTCCATTATTGTTAGAGGCTGTGGAATTCTAGGAATTGAAATCCACACCTGTTATTATTATTACCTTTATTGTCAGAGTACATGTGTACAATGAGATTGGCTACGCCACCCTTCATGCAACCCCCTCCCCAACACAACTCACAGTGAGGTCAGAAGTCCCTAACCCTGTCCAATCTTATTACATTATGTGACCTTGTTGCACAACGTGCCGGCCCCACAAGTCTATCATACTATGTTGACATGAAGTTATTTTCCGTTCAGAAGTCTGACAGCCCACAGGTAGAAACTGTTCCTCAGCCTGTTGGTGCAGCTGGCTATGCTTCTATATCTCCTACCCAATCGTAGGAGAGTGAAAAAGTGCTGACCAGGGTGTGAGTCATCCCTGAGAGTCCCCCAGTTAAAGTTGCTGAGATTGGAAAAAAATACTGAACTAAGGATTGAACTAAAATATTCCCATTAGTTCTTTTGCCTCTGGCCAATCTCCACAATCACTGGCTTTAATAGAACTAGTAGCCCTCATTAATCTCTAACAGGGAGACAATCAGTAAAATCAGCATTATCATCTTAGGCCAGAGGCACCCAAGGGATCGATTTGGGCACCAGGGATGGGTTATGTAGAGAAAGGTTTTTCCATGGACTGCTGGAATGGTTTTGAATGCTGCATGCATCCCACAGATGGGGCTTCGCTTGTTTGCTTGGCCCAATTTCTAGCATGAAGTGGCCCCGTGGACCGGAGGGAGTTAGAGACCTTTGATCTAGGCCAGGGGTAAGGAACGTTGGCTCTTTTATCACTTACGGACTTCAACTCCCAGAATTCCTGAGTGAGCCATAAAAGGTTCTCCATCCCTGGCCTACTGGTTTTTTCAGTTGTGAGGGAAATCAATTTTTGACTTGAATGGGACTGTTTAATATACAAATGTAGGACATATTTTTATATATATTCTTTGTATGTCCTACATTTGTATATTAAACAGTCCCATTCAAGTCAAAAATTGATTTCCCTCACAACTGAAAAAACCAATAGGCCAGGGATGGGGAACCTTTTATGGCTCCCTCAGGAATTCTGGGAGTTGAAGTCCATAAGTGATAAAAGAGCCAACGTTCCTTACCCCTGATCTAGGCCATAAGGTACAGAATTACCTGAACAGCTTTCTTTCTTGATTTTATATCTTGTTTTTCCTCATGGAACTCAAGAAAAATTACAAAGCACTCCATTCTCTGATTTTTCCCTACAACAACCCTGTGAAGTAGGCTTGGCTGATTGACCTAGTTACCCAAGAAATTTCCATGGTTGAAGGTGGACTGGAATAAGCATTGCCTGGTTCTACTAATACACCATAACTGCTATACCACAGTGCAGTACTATCATTACAAAGCAATAAACATATCACGTACACACACATATCATCTCAATAACTGCTATCAGTTTCCGGACATTAAAAGTTAAGGGGGGGACGGACATTAACATCACCACAAATCCATGTTACTTATCTAAACATTTGCAAATGTTGAGTTTTCAATGTATGTATCAAAAACTGAAGTTGCCAGGAACACAAGATCAATATCAGAACAGATAAATAGGCCTCTACATGTTGAAAATCTAGTTGGTTAGCTTGGCTAAACTTTTAAAAGATAAATAAAGTCGGATCTAACTACATGGACATGAGACCATTTGGAAACCTCAGGGATGACTATTAGACTGGGAAGCAAAAAAAAAAAAGCAAAAACTATTTTCACATCCTTATAAAGTATCTCCTCAATCAACAAGAACGGAACTATTCTGCTTGCACAATTTCTAATGTCTGGTTACTCCCGAAGAGAATTTTGATCTGACCCAGCCTGGTCCTTGTACTTTCTTTCTAAGTCTATATAGAAATTGCAAGTTTACATCTCAAATTCTAATAATCACATACAGCACCGTTTATACACTAGGGGGTGGGGGGGAGAGACAAAACTGCTCAGGAAAATCTCCAGAAAAGAAAAACCTGCCCCTCCCAAAAGGAGGCAATTAAAGTATGGAGTAGTATAGGACTCCAAAAATAGCTCAAGACACAGTGGATGTGAAAAGACTCAAGGAGAGGCTTTTAAGAGAGAGAGAGAAAAAGAGTACAACTGGAGCAGGAATGAAGCTCAATCACCAGTACCTGTGGCATTTTTCAGAAGATAAAATAGAAACAAGTGATAAAACACTTGTTCATTCCTTATTCAAAGAAGATGTCTTCAATGGTGGAGCTACCTTTCCTCCAGAAGGCCTGTTCCTTTTTGGAGGGGCGGGGGCAGCATTTCACAAGTCTCATGACAGGCTACACAATTCCCCTGCCTCCATAAAAGTCCCTGCTGCTGCTGCTGAAAATACAAAACATATTACAAAGGGGAAGCCAAAGGATTCCAATTGAGACACAGTTCTTGTTCTGCAATAAAAACTTCTCAAGACCAGAATTAGAAGTCGCAAACGAAACAGTTCTGACCTTAAAAATACGTTTAGGAATTGTAATTTTCCATCCTTTCAACTTTATGCATTCAATACTGCTGTCTTGGGCTGTACAGACCCCACATGTAAGAAGCTTTTTAGGTAGGGAAGAGTTTGAGAGTTGGATGGAAGCACACACACCTTCAACAAGGTTTAAGCTGCCCTTTTTCTCTTCTCATCCAAGCAGCTTCTTCAGCTCTGCCAGGACAGAGAGTTGGATGGAAGCACACACACCTTCAACAAGGTTTAAGCTGCCCTTTTTCTCTTCTCATCCAAGCAGCTTCTTCAGCTCTGCCAGGACAGTGAGGAATGGAAGGATTGATATTCCTCGCGGACAGCTGGTCTCCTAAAGGATGCAGATTACCAGCTGTCTGCAAGGAATATCAATCCCTCCAATCCACACTGTCCTGGCAGAGCTGAAGAAGCTGCTTGGATGAGAAGAGAAATGTCTTCAGAAGAAGAAAAAAACCAAGAAAGTCCAGCTGCCTCCCCAAAAAAGCACCTTTGGGACACACCACTTTAAGTTTCTTCACTTCCCCAAAGGAGGCCCTTAATGGCATTTGAAGAGCCGCCAACCCGATGGAAAACACACGTTTCCCAACCACCCTTCCCGCATCCCATTTTCCTGAGAAGCTTCATAGGCAACTATTTGATCGGGGGTTCCCCTCGAGTAACTCCTCGTGCGCTGCAGCTAAGGGAGGAAAAGAGCAGCAAGAAACTCACCGGGAAGCGAAGGCAGAGAAGGAGAAACCTCGCCCGCACTGACTCCGGGGTTGTTTTTAAGCGCTCCTCCCCGGCATCGCAGCGCAGGCCAAACCACGCCTCTCAGGCTATGCGTATTGCCCAATCAGCGTTCCCGGGGAGAAAGTACGCTCCGCCCCCACACCCATGACAGGGACCGGAGTGGAGCTGGGAGCGAAGTGAAGCTGAGGGAATCGCCTCCCTGTCTTCTCTTGGCGCCTCGCTTCCTTTCTTGCCCTTTTTACGCTTCGCTGCCGCTGTCGCGCGCAGGGCGGCTGGTGGTAAAGCGCTTCTCGGGACGTTTCTCCTGACGAGGCTCCTGCGAAGAGAGGGAGGGAGGGCAGCCGCCTCCTCCGCTCTGCAGCTGGGCCCTCAGCAACCAAGAGAGCGGCTGGCACAAGAGGCTGCCCCCCGCCCCGTGGCCCTGCCTGAACATACGGGCAGCTCCTTCAGTGACCGTTCAAAGTTACAACTTGGCACTGAAAGAAGTGACTTGAGACCATTTTTCGCACTTGCGACTTTGGCAGCATGGCTCCCACGACGCTTGGCAACTGGTTCATATTTATGACCATGACCCAAGGTCATGTGATCACCTTTGCAAGCTTTTGATCAGCAAAGTCAAAGGAGTTTAATAACCATTGTAAGTAATCAAGTACGTGTACATATGTCCTAGAGAATGAAATATTTTGAGGAATATTAAAAGAAACAGAATGTTATATTTCCCCAAAGGAGAAATGGACCAAAATCTTAATAAAGGCAGAAAGCAGCCCCAACAGATGCCTGAAATCTTTAGAGATGAATATTTTGAGAAACCCGCCTCAACCTATTCCCAAACAAAACACCTCCAGCTCCAGATGATGGGAGCAAGGATTTACATCCCTCATCTAAATTCTAAGAACAGTTCATGATGTTTAGGATATAATAGGATTAACGCACCACCATTAGAATAGCAAAGGACATAAGGCTCATTACATTGCACAATCCCCTAGGAGTATTTCAGACATTGTACAACCGCCTGCAGCATCTTACAACCCTATAAAAATCCATGTTCTTCTCAAACCAATTTGTCAGCTGTCCCATAACATGATGTTATTGGGGCTGCTGATCAATAAGCAGTAATTAATTAATAATTAGGGAGCGCGCATAAGCACACCAACGTGTCTACCTACCATCCCTGTCCTATTGTTTTTCTTATTCATATCCATTTCATGTATTCATAACTATGCTTATACTTATACCTGTTATCTTACAATTGCTTGACAAAAATAAAATAAATAAATAAAATATAAATTAGCAGAGTCCTTTCCAATCAACCTCCATTTTATTTCCAGCGCCTTTCTCCCGGCTTGGAACTGGACCGGATTTTTCTTCCAACATGTGTTACTAAGTTACTAACTGCAGTGATTCACTGAACAGCTATGGCAGGAAAGATAGTAAAATGGGGGGAAACTCACTTAACAAATGTCTCACTAACAACATAACTTTTTGGCTCAGTTGTGATCGTACCTGTATTTCTGAGCTAGGTTATTAGTTATATATGCAATTATATTAATTGCAAACACTCAGTTCTTGTCATGCCTTGAAGACAAGTCTTTATAGTGTTACACAAGTTTCTTTTTAAGTGTATCCCAGTCAGTGGACTCCAAAACATGAGAACCAACACAAGAAGGGTTCTTTGGCAACACACACACAAACACACAAGCATTAGCAGGCTAGTATGCACTATTCTACTCTACTCTTAACTACTGTTACTCCTTCTCAAACTATCCCTTGAGTCCTATTGCTGGAGGACAGTATCTGTTTTGGCAGCTTTATTTCCACAAACACATAAAAAACACTCCTAGCTGTCTCTCTCTTCAGCTTTTATAGCAAATAGTTGCTATACTGGCAAGGCCAAGGCCTTAAAGCAGGGGTGTAAAACTCAAGGCCTGTGGCATGGATCTGGCCCATGAGATGGTTAGATCCAGTCCATTGCACCGGCCCTGAAACTTCGAAGGACTGGCCCAGAATACCTCGGCCCAGCACAGGATGACCAGGCCCTGATCATTTGGTGTAACCAAAAAAATTTGCCCATTCTATTATTGTTTCTTTTACTTGTTCCTCTTCCAATTTAATGTATAAGTAACTATACACTTTTTAAATCAGTTTTTCTTTTACCTGTTAATATCTAATTCTGTTGGTTCTGTGTAAAAACCATAGTTTTCTGCCTTTCTCATATCTAGAATGCATCTGCAATTGTGAGTATTGTGTCAAGTCAATCCCTTTATGGCTCAGTTCTTGTTTATTTTTAAATTCCTCCTTCACATTCAGTATATCTTTATATCTAACAATATTTTCTATGTTAACATTTGGGTGAACTAGTGCTTCCATTGTCGAGAGCCAGACTGGTATCCTTAGATAGTGTTGTTCTCTGTTTTTTTTCCCCATACTAATAATAATGCATTCCTAATATAGTGCCTTTGAAAATAACCATGTATTTTGTTTTTCCCATACCACAAGAAGGCATGCCAGTCCAATTGCAAATCATGTCCCTCCAAAGTCAGTAGTCTTTTGTTTCTCAATACAATCCATTTTTTCACCCAAGTAACTACCATTGCCTGATAGTTCCCAGTTCGGTAACCCAAAGCCTCCCCTAAATCTCGAATCCTGCAGCATTTTTAATCTTATTCTTGCTTTTTTCCCTTGTTAAAATATTTTAATAGTACTTTTTAAGTTCTTCAAATATTTTTTCTTGAGTTTTATCGGAATTGTCTGAAATAAGTATAATAATCTTGACAATATGTTTCATTTTTATTGTAGCTATCCTTTGCTGTTTGCTTGTAATATATCACCTTAAATATAAATTATTTATTAATATAAATCTCTCCCCAAAATATCTTTCCACAGTGCTAAAATAAACTACCGATTCAATTATCAAATGCTTTCTGTGCATTTAAAAAGTTCAACACCTTTTGCTTCCCTGGGTGTGCTTTGTAGTACTCCAATGTATTTAAGATTATTCTCATATTGTTTTTAATTTGTCTCTTAGGCAAAAATCCATTTTGCCTGAATGTACAAATTGATTTAAAAATCTTTTAAGTCTTTCTGCAATTACTGAAGCATATATTTTATAGTCTGCATTCAATAAAAATATCGGCCTGTAGTTTTTTATCTGTAGCAAGTCTGAGTCTTCCTTTGGTATGAGCATAATATATGCTTCAGTCCATGAATTTGGTAGTTTCGCTTCTAATAATATTTCATTAAAGACTTCCAACGTTGGTTTATTCAAAATATTTTCCAAGGCTTTGTAAAGTTCTGCTGGCACCTCATCTGGACCCAGTGTTTTCCTATTTGTCTGTTACATGCTTCTGTTAGTTCCATCGTTATAGGTTCATCTAATATAACTTTTACTGTTTCAGGTATTTTAGGATAATTTTGTAGTGGGGGCTCTTCTTTTCTATTTTCTTTGAAAAAGAAATCTAATTCTTTTTCCATAAATTGAATACATTCTTTATCTTTTAATATGGAGTGATACATCATCCATCTTAGATTTCTTTTTTGTCCTTTCCATTTACAGTGGAACCTCGGGTAGCGAATGCTTCTGATTGTGATCAAATCGGGTTTCAAACAAAACATTCAGAAAATTTTTGAATCTGGTCATGAACACATACTCGGGTGGCAATCAAACACAGCCAATTTCCCCTTCCGCACTACAGAGAAAGTCCTGATCTGCTGAACAAACTTGTCTGCCATTCCACATGTTAAACTTAACTTTTAGTTGGCTTCTTGCTTGTTTTATAAGATTAACTTTCTCCCCTGCCAGAAATTTTGAGTAGTTTGGAGAACTAGTAAATATCACCTGTAGATGGTCCTGCCACCTGCTCATTTCCCCCCACTTGCCCTGCCCTATCTCGCCTTTGCCACACAGCCCAGCTAATCTCCATGCCTCACCTGCTCTGCTCATCAAAGGTAAGCATGCTGCTCGCTTTCCCTTTGCCTGGAGTCGGGGCCCAGGGACATGCCATTCCCCTGCTCCGGCCTTGCCCGGGAGCCTCCACTCGCTCGCTGTTCGCTTAGGCCAGGTTGGGGAAAGCACCATTGCCCGGAGCCTCCACCCACTCTTCACCTAGGCAGGTCAGGGGAAGCGCCATTCCCCTGCTTCAGCTTTTCCCCAGAGCTTCTGCCTGCATGCCACCACCCAACTCTGGCCTCAACCTATGCCACCCCACCCCACCAGCTGAAGCAATTTATTGGGACCAGGAAAGGCAGGAAATCTACTCTGTAACACCTTTCAGGATCATTTGTGTTTAGAGAACCAAGGTGCTTGTTTTCCAAGTGTTTCTTTCACTTTTTAAGCAAACAAGGAGTGCGTGCTTTGGAACGAGCTGTCAATATAAATTTCACAAACGCACAATTTAAACCATTACTAATTATCCTTATTGATACCATATCCAAACTATGCAAACTTACCAACATTTAAGTGCACTTTGAAAGGAATTTGTTCCAACAAAATAAAATCACACACGGACACCCATTATTAAATAGCTTTCACAACTTCAGTATCATTGTTATTAACAAGGTTCAATAAATCGTCATTCCTCCTTCCCATTTAAAAAAATTATCTCAATGGTGCAAGAACAGCAGCATTGCCAGGGGTTTGGTTTCATTCCCTACCTATTTTCTGCCTTTCCATTAAAACTGCATGAATTAAAAAACACCTACATGACAAGTGCAGAGTTTCCATTTCTTAAGGTATTGCAGGAAGGCTTGTATTGGAATAATACTTATTACGCAGGTAAAAAGCAAGACTTTCTTTTCACAACTGCATCGGTGTTTTGGGATTACAACTTCAAGTAATCAACGGGCATACTGAACTTTCCGCATCATCTGAATCATATCTCTGAACATGCGCTGGGGGGCGTCAAGGCCCCAGATGAAATCCAGATGTTCCCAATCTGGGATCTCCTTGTGGTATATCAAATTTGGGATCATAGTCATTAACATGGCAACGTCCTTTGGGTCTGCTAGCCAGTCATGGCCACCCGACCATATAGCTGTTGGAACAAGCATTCCTTTCACATTATAGGGAGGTGGTGTTGGCTAAGAAAGAAGGAAAAATAACAGTTAAAAAAAATCTAAAGAGATTCTCATCCTGATGTCACCACTGAGCAAACTGGCTCAGGATGTAGTTTGGCAACAACTGGAAAGCCAAGGATCTCCAGATCTGTTCAACATGTCATCTGGAGAAAGTACCGTATTTTTACGTGTATAAGACGCTACTTTTTCTTTAAAATATTTACTTGAAAATGGTGGGGTGTCTTATACACAAGGGCCAAGAGAAGGTGTGGCCCATACCCACCCTCCGGCCCTGCTGCACATACCGGACAAACCTCTACCATATATGCAGCTCTATCATTCCTCTCTATTGTAGTTGTTCCCTGTATCACATTGCCACGCTAGGTTTCATCTCTATTGTTCCTGTATTTCCTGTTCTTGTTTTATTAGATGGCTTCCGCACAGTGGTGACTTGTAATGTGCTTACTTACTCTACATCAGTGGTTCCCAAACTTTTTCAGTCCACCATCCCATCCCCTTGGGGCTACAAACTCATCCTCAGTGTCCCCCACCCAGGGGTGGGATTGAAATTTCTGAACAACTGGTTCTGTGGGCGTGGCCTAATTTGTGGGTCATGGTCATTCATGGTCATGTGACTGGCTGGGCGTGGCTTGCTGGCTGGGCATGGCTTGCTGGTCATGTGACTGGATGGGCGTGGTTTGGTGGTCATGTGATTGGCAAACCAAATATAAGTGGTCCTCACTTAATGACCGGTTGTTTAGTAAGTGTTCTAATTTATGACTGACCTGCCCAGAGCTACTTGACCTGTTTTTGAAGCTTTGACAGCCATGCGCACACACACACACACACCCTTCTAATCCTGCTGGAGCAGGTGATTGGACTAGATATCTCATTCGCTTTCTCCTCCCTCCCTCCCTCCCTCTTTCTTTCTTTCCGTCCCTTCCTTCCATTCCCACCTCTTTTTTTGTCTATCCTTTTTCTTCCTTTCTCTTTCTTTTCTCTTCCTTCTCTTTCTCTTTCCCTCTCTTTCTCTTTCTTTCTCTCTCCTTCCCTCCCTCCATATCCCATTCACTTTCTCCTCCCTCCCTCCTTCTTTCCTTCCTTCCTTCTTTTTCTCTTTCATACCCTATTTCTCTCTTATTTCTCTCTTTTTCTGTCTTTCCCTCTTTCTTTCTTTCTTTCTGACCCTTTCTTCCACCACCACCCCCATTTCTTTGTCTATCCCTTTTCTTCATTTCTCTCTCCCTTTTTCTTTCTTTACTTTCTTGTCCATTCCCTCTCTCTTCCCCCCCCCCTCTGTTTCCCTTTCTCTTCTCTCTCTCTCTCTCTCTCTTTCTCTCTCTCTATCCCTTCCTTAACCTACCTATTTTCTGCCCAAGCAGGCATGGCCTAATCTGTCAAAGGCCTGGGCTAATCCTACATCACCCCGTTTCCCCTTTCAAAGGCCCCAGCCCTTAATCTCCCACTTTCCTCCCCTACGACTGCCTCTTTCGTCATCCCATGGCCATGACTTTACCTTCCTCCCGCAGCTGGCTGCCAGGGAAGGCAAGCCAGGGCGGAGCCATTGTTGTTGCTGGGCTCCCTGCCAGCCCACATTGCCCTTGTCACAAATGCTTGCAGCCACCACGTGTTTTTTTTTTGGGGGGGCGCGTGTGGACTGCAGCTGCACTGGGAAAAAAAAAATGCAGCGGCTGGAGGTTTTTTGCAGCAAAAATTACCAACCTCCAGCTTTGCTCTGCTTCTCCAATGCGCAGTTGCAGCCGCATTCTAGGTGCTGGCCCCACAGGTCCACCCCATTGAGCCCACTGCACTGGAGGAACTTGCCCAAGCAAGTCCAAGCAGAGTGGTGCAGCAGTCAATGGGGTGAGCCTTCATGGTCGGTGCCTAGAACGTGGTGGCAGTGGCGCGTTGGAGAAGCAGAGAAAAGCTGGAGGCTGGTAATTTTCGCTGCAAAAAGCCTCCAGATGCTGCATGTTTTTTTTTAGTGCAGCTGGACCGCACAAAAAAAAAAAACCACACACACACGGCGTCTGGATGCTTTTTGCAGTGAAAATTACTGACCTCCAGCTTTGCGTGCTCCACTGCTCCAATGTGTCGCTGTGACCGGCATCAATTGTTGTGCATGCATGCGATGTCGTGCATGCGTAATTACGACTGACTGGGCAAGGAACGGAGGAGCGGGCAGAGAGGAGCAGGGCCAGCCAGGGGCACATTTTACCAGTTCTCCAAACTACCGGGAACAGTAATGAACCGGTAGAATCCCACCCCTGAATTGAGCCCTGCGAGGGGCCCACCTCAAGCATTCCCCCTTGCCTCTTAGCCCCCTCCCCCAAGGCATCCCACCACCCCCAGGGAGCGGTATCGCCCACTTTGGGAACCACTGCTGTACATGAAGCATGGGGCGTCCTATACATGGAGGCGTCTTATAGATGGAAAAATATGGGTATTTAACAAAGGCCTCCCATTTTTCTAGCAGAAATTCTATGTAACATACAAAAATATGGCTATACTAATCTTTCTACATTTGTTTACTATTTTCCCAATAACTAAAGTTTTGGGGTTGATTTCCAAGTTATGTAAACCATGAAGACAGCAAAAATACAAAAACAATAAACCACACATAAGTACAATTAAAAAAACACAACAAAAATAATTCAAATTCTTAATATAAAGTACACTAAAAATCCGTATCCAGGTTCCAGTACTCTAGTATAATTAGGGCAAATAGAATAAAAAGAATTCTAAGTAGAGAATACCTGGGCGGAGAGAACGTTTTAGTTTAGATGTCAGGCCTGGCTTTTGCCAATTGCTTGCCAGGGATGAGTATCATTCTCTTTGGTTGCCTAAAACTGTAAGCAATCCTCTTTGTGCAAAATTCCCAGAGTTCTCTTTAACAAGATTTATTCAGATAAAATGGAAGAGGTTACAAGAATTTCAGCAACTGAACGGCTTCTAACATTACCCAGCAAAATGAGGATGGCCCTGCTCTTTTCATGTAGATAATGGATCAGCCTCCACTCTCCTTTTCTATACTGTATATATGACAGTTTTCTGAATCTTCATCAGTTTGAGAATCAACCATTACAATCTGTGCCACTCATTTTAGCCACTTCATTTGAAACAGGTTTCCACAGATGATTAAGTCCCTAAGCAGATACATATGGGGATTTTTTTTTTTTTGCCCTGTAATGGGGGAGGGGGGGAAACGGGACACCTCATCACTGCCTTAGGATAAGGCATTCACAAGAAAACTTATGTATTTGCAAAAAAGAAGAAGGAGAAGGAGGGGGGAGGAGAAGAGGAAGAGGAAGAGGAGGAGGAGGAAGAAGAAGAGGAAGAGGAGGAGGAGGAGGAGGAGGAGGAGGAGGAGGAGGAAGAAGAAGAAGAAGAAGAAGAAGAAGAAGAAGAAGAAGAAGAAGAAGAAGAAGAAGAAGAAGAAGAAGAAGAAGAAGAAGAAGAAGAAGAAGAGAAACAACAACAACAACTAGTAATAATATTACAGGTAGACCTTAATTTGGAACAGTTCATTTAGTGACCATTCAAAGTTTCAACATCACTGAAAAGAGTGGCTATGACCGTTTTTCACACTTACAACCACTACAGCAGCATCCTGGTGGTCATGTGATCAAAATTCAGACACTTTGCAATTGACTCATATTTATGACATTTGCAGTGTCCCAGGATCACATGCTCACCTTTTCTGACGTTCTGGCAAGCAAAGTCAACGGGCAAGCGAGATTTACTTAACAACCATGTTACTAATTTAACAACTATGGTGGCAAGAAATGTCATAAAATGGGGAAAAATTCATTTAACACCTGTTTTGTTTAGCATCAGAAATTCTGGGCTCAATTGTGGTCAAGGACTACCTGTATACTGGTTATCTGATAATACTGCGGTCGAATGTGTCTGGAAATTCTTACCTGTTTATAATGAGCCATATTTTCTTTTCTGCTTCCCCAGTCAAATGCTCTCATTTCCCCAGACCGTACAACCTTAAAAATAAAGTTACTTTAAAAGGTGTGGATGCCTTCAAGAATATTCATTCATTCATTCAATTTACTCCCTTTCTACACTGAGGCATTTATTATATGTAGGAAGAGAAAACAATCAGGTGTAGCAGTTTTCCTGTAACACTTGTTAGCCGCCCATTCCTTGAAAAATACACAGCTGTGTATATTTTCCAAAGTCTTCCCATCCTGGCAAGCATCCAGGATTTAGTGCAAATAATGGCACTGAGTAACCTTAATATCCACTTCCTCCTGAGGGAATTTCCTTAGAAGTAAGACCTCCAAAGTTCAATGGGTCTTACTCCTAGAAGAGCACCTGCAGAATTGCCACACAGGTAAAAGCTAGCATTTGAATTAGGACCCATCAATGCAAGCCAATAACCTAAACATCATTGCTGCAAGCATTAATCAATCAGCCTGGAGATTTCATCTCTACCTGAATCCAATGAAGCACATTCTGGACAGATGTTCCAGCTGGGCAGTGTGTGGAATATACATCTATTCGGCTCTGAAAACAACAGTGAAATGGTTTGTTAAATCTATAACCGTATATAAATTACTTCTTTTTAACATTTTATTCTTTGAATAAAACTATTGAAGATGAGCTTGCCAATTTACAATCATACATTCAAAATAATATCCAGGCTCATTACTCACCTTTTGAATGGCTAACCAATTGGCTCCCTGATTGGTCTTGGCTCAGACAGTTTTTCTTTTATGCTATAATTATTATTATTGTCCTAATTGCAACTTGTTTTTTTATTCAATGTATTCCAAATTTATTCGCATTGTTTCATCCTGCTTCCCCCTCTCTTAATCCTCTACAATTGTGATACATTCATAAATCTTTGAATCCTCCATTTAAAATAAAAAATGAGGATATGTAGAGTTGTAATTGCAGGAATGTTCCAGTCTCGGATGGCAAACCTCAGATAAAGAATGTTTCCAAGCAAATACAACTCAGGTAAACAAAGTCACTAATCTAAAGGAGGATTAGAGAGAGGAAGTAAACATATGTTAGACTTTAACTAGAGATAATTAATTGAATGGATTACTGTGCTAAACAGTAACCAAAGTTAAGCAGTAACCAAAGTTAACCAGTGATGGAGGATAACTAAAAAGGTGTATAAATGCAAGAATAATCTCCAATAAAGATCATCATGATTCAGTTGCTCATGATCAAACAACTCAACTGCCTCGTCTTTAGCATTTGAGAGACTCCATTGTGCCATTCTTAAGCTGCCCATGATTCTCAGTCTTTCATTACCAAATAGATGAGATATAAGCTTAGAGAAGAGTATTTGCCTGCCTGATAACAGATTAATTCATTTCATTTCAAAACAGAGTTTACGCATTTAGGCTCTTTATTTCACGCTCTTACCATGTTTAGGTTTTTCTCATTAAATCCACACAGGAGAAAGAAAAAGTTGCCACAAAGATCATCAAGTAAAACACGGTCACACACGTGGGTAGCAAGCCATTTTATAAGCGCATTCTGGGGAAAAAACTGCTTAGTTCCAAATATTTCCTGCCAAAATAAGAATAGTATAATGATATAGGTCACTTTTCTGGAAAATAAGGATGCTTCTCAATATGATTAACATAGAATCCTAGGGCTGGGCAATAAGTAATGGGTGGAAGATCATTAAAGAGAGAACCATCCTAGCACTAAGGAGAAATTTCCTGAAAGTGAAAATAATTAACCAGCAGAACAGCTTGCCTTCTGAAGTTTTGGATGCTCCATCACTGAAGATGTTCAAGAAGAGACTATGAAGCCATTTATCCAGAGTGGTGTAAGATTTCCTGCCATGGGCTGGGGGGTTGGACTAGTAACCTCTAAGGCAGAGGTGTCAAACTTGCGGCATCACATTCTCCTCACGTGACTTTCCCACCCTTTGCTAAACAGAGGTGGGCATGGCCAGTATGTGACACATTTGGCCCAATGGCCGCGAGTTTGACACCCCTGCTCTAAGGTCTCTTTCAACCCTATTATTCTATATTCTTTTGGATGGTCCATCACTGAAGGTGTTCAAGAGACTATGAAGCCATTTATCCAGGGTGGCGTTTACAAAACACTGAGGCTGAATTTGGAAAATAAATGTGTTTCAATACTGCATGATTCAGTGGAACAAAAAAACAACAACACCCAACCTTGGTCCCAATGCTACAGAACTGAGAAAATACTGTATGTGAAGGAACTGAAATTACACTGAACAATAACCTGAAATATATATAAAATTCTGTATCACTGGTACCCAACACCTGATAATCTGACAAAGATGAATAAAGATGTTTCAAATGTCTGCAAGTAATTGTAAAGAAGGTACTTTTTATCATATTTGGTAGAATTAGGAAAAAGCAAAGGATTATTGGAGGCAGATTTATCCTTTAACTTAGAAGATTCTGGAAAACAAAACAAAAAATTAAACCAGAAGTTTTCTTTTAGAACTATTGGATAAAGATCTTGAAATATATATGTATGTAATATATATATGGCCATAGAGATTGAAAAAAGATTGAAGAAAGCATGAATAGAAGAGATGATTCCACCAGACTGTCAATCATTTGGAAGCCTGCACTCACAAACAAAAAAATCTCCACACTACAAGCCAGGCAAACACCTGGGCACAAACAGATCCCCCCCGATACCTCCAGCTCAAAGACACCCCAATGGCACCCAGATGAAACCTAGCTTCCTAACAAATGATAGCTGTCCATTTACTCGGAGCCAAGCCACACTAAAAGCTTCCAATAGAGTAACACAATGTTGCCAGCCAATCAAGACACACAAAAAAGCCACAAAACAGACAGAAGATATTAAAAACACCAATCACAGCAAACTCCAAGACCAATAAACACAGACCAAGACTCCCAACCAATCAGGATGAAGAAAAAACCATTCTGGCATAGAAATAGGCTAGCTCCAAATTTAAACTGAAACAACTGTAAAAGTCTGACTCGCAGACGAACACAATACAGAAGCCTGATGATGGCAGATGAGATTCTGCCGAAATGTTGCTACAACTTTAAAAGCACAACTACAATGATGTGGGAAAATACTAGAACAAAGCTGAATGCCATACATGTAAATACCCGTGAAAACTTAAGAAAACATACACACACACACACACATATACACACACACATATATATAATACACACCTATGTTGACTACAGCAAGAATTCTGTATGTGCAAAAATTGAAGGATATGTCAATTCCTACAAAAGAAGAATAGATGGAAAAGGTGATGGAGCTGCAAAGATGAAATTAACTGTTTTAATTAAAGAACATATCCAGTTTTGTTTACACTCGGGAGACCGCTTCTGAATATTGCATTCGAAATGGGGGGGAACCTGAAATTTTGACTTTGGAGTTTGTTGTTAAATTTAAATTTAAAAATTCAAAAAAAAGGTTAAATTCATTTGTTGTTGTAGAATAGGTAGTATTTACTAATTATGTAAAAATTAAAAAATGAGATTCTAATTATATGTGTACTTTACTAAACTGAAAAAAGTTACTTTTATTTCTTCCTGTTACCTTTCCCCTTTTCCCTTCCCGTTTTTCCTATTATCTTTATTTCTATTTGAATTTTACATTAAGATAAACTTCAATTAAAAACATTTAAAATGCTAAAGGAGGTTAACACGGTACCATCGTGGTTTTTAACATAATTGAGTAAGCCAATATGGCTTCATTCACATATTCTGCTAGGTCTTAATGAATGGACTCGCCTATGTTGGTACAAAACAAACTATTTTGAAACTTCCTGTGATGAATCTATCCAGCCATTAACATGCAAAAAAATGCCATATATCTGATTCAAGGAATGTCAACTCCCTCATTTGGGATAGAAGTACGTCTTAAGTTAATTAAGGGCATCTACCTAATTTTCTTTTAATGTAGAAAACTAGTTTGGTGTATTGGATAAGGTGCTGGCCTAGCAACCAGGAAACTTGAGTTCTAGACCTGCCTTAAGACATGAAAGCCAGCTGAATGATCATGTACCAGTCATACTCATTGCCCAACACACACCTCACAGCGTTATTATGTGGAAATGAGGAGGAGGAGAAAGGAATATTAGATATGTTCTTTGCCTTGAATCATTTACAAAAATAATAAAGATGGGAAATAATAACCCAGAAATTTAAAAATATTCTTTTTATTTCATATACACTATGGCATTGTAACAGTTATATCACGGTGGAAATGCTCCTAGAATTAGGAAGTTTTTCCCAATATTTCATCAGAAATTGTCTTCCTGTAACATCCAACCATTATTCTGGGCCCTATATTTGGGGGGGGGGGGGGAAGGAGCATGCAAGGGAATCATATTCTAAAAGAGAGCTGAGAGCAAGACAGAGAGAAAATATCACATTTGATTCAATATACAATATTTCTCACTCTTAATAAAGCTTTTGTTGGCATTCTGGACATTTTCTGCAATGTATTCTGTATTAATTTCCAGCAGATTAATTTCAGATTAATCCACGTGGGCAGGAACTTCACGGTTACCTCAGTGAGACTGAAACAGCTATCAAGTCTCTTGACTGATGCCAAGGCAATCACTTACTTTTTTTTTTTTCCAACCTGAATAAACACTTTATCTTTTCAAAGAAGTTGGCAGTAGAACCTCTCAATAGTAAGAACAGGTAAAACACACAGCATTCAATTCAAGTATTCTCTAGGCACCAACTCAATATAGAAATTGGAGCAACTGAACATCTCTCTTTCTCAATCTACGATTGGCATAATGAGCCCATCCAATATACTGGGTGACACTGTTTAAATGCTAAACATTATCATTACAGAATCATCCATCTCTATTTTCTTTGATACATTCTGCAGAAGCATTGATTGATTTTCCTGCTACGGTTTTTGTACTGAATTCATGGCACTTCAGAGTAAATTTTGCCCTACGATAGTATGTTCAATAATTAAGCTACGGCATATTGGCAGCAAAGATGATCTTTTGCATTACAGAACTAGTGTTACTACCGAGAATGCCACTTAACCTTAATGTTTAATAAAACAACACGCAGAAACCCAGAGTGTGCAATGTGGAACAAGTCCTCTGAA
Source organism: Hydrophis major (assembly GCA_033807585.1). Lineage (NCBI taxonomy): Eukaryota > Metazoa > Chordata > Lepidosauria > Squamata > Elapidae > Hydrophis > Hydrophis major. The sequence goes on along the minus strand of CM066331.1, from coordinate 86,767,718 downwards.
AGTAGGTCACACCATTTCATTTTTTGATGTTATCTATGCAAGATTTGGGTTCGCCTAACACAGGGCTTATAAGCTTTTGACTGCACTAGAAGAATACACATATCACTACAATTGAGCCAACTGTTAAGTGAGTTTTGCCCCATTTTACAACCTTTTTTGCCACTGTTATTAAGTGAGTCACTGCAAATGTTACGTTAGTTAAATGTTAAATGAATCTGGTTTCCTTATTGACTTTGCTTGTCAGAAGATCACATGACCTCACGACACTGCAACCATCATAAATATGAGTCAGTTGCCAAACATCTGAATTTTTGAACATGTGACCGGAGGGATGCACCAACTATGGTACGTGTGAAAAATGGTCATAAATCACTTTTTTCAGTGCCACTGTAACTTTCAACAGTTTGTAAAACAATGGTGGTAAATTGAGGTCTACCTGTAAGCTGGGACTGATAATCAGAAGAACTGCTTTCAACTTTTTTTTTTTTCACATACAAATCCATTCAAAGTGAAATCTAATCTATAGTAGTTCACCTGTTTCTTCAGTTAGGATCCCTCCCCCACTTTATACTCATTTTAAGATTCCACACAATAAGATTCCTGCAAGAAACAAGGCCAAGAAAGTAATTTTGTACAGTGTGGTGAAAGTAAGTCACCACACTATAAAAAAGATGTGGAGACTCTAGAAAACTCTAAGCCAACCAAAACCAAGCATTTAATAGTGAGTGCCATACCATGTGCATTAATCAAACAGGTGGCAAGAAAGTAGGGGCAGGCAGGCACAACACAGGTTATGTAGACAATAAACACAGTGTCAGACATAAAGATCTCAAGTGCCTATATACAAGTGCACAAAGTCAGGGGAACAAACAGGTTGAACTCGAACTACAAATACATGAAGGTAAATATGATATAGTTGGAATAACAGAAAGTTGGTGGGATGAAACCCATGACTGGAACATACTGGTAGAAGGATACAAACTATTTTAAAAAACAGACCTCATAAAAGAGGAGGTGGAGTTGCACTGTATGTAAAGGACCACTATATTGCTACAGAAATGCATGCAACCAAAGATGAAAACCTCCTAGAATGCATATGGGCCAACATAAAAGAAAAAAAGAATGACATGGCCATAGGTGTATATTATAGGCCACCCAATCAAGCAGAAAATATAGATGTCCTTTTTGCCAGCCAACTAACAAACATATGCAGGAAACACACAACTATAGTAATGGGAGACTTCAATTATCCTGATATCAATTGGAAAACTAATTCTGCACCAAGACAGAAATCAAATAAGTTCCTAACCAACCTAGCTGACAACTTTGTTGTCCAAAAGGTAGAGGGTGAAACTAGAGGGACAGCCACACTGGACTTAATTCTTACAAACAGAGAAGAAGTGATAGAGGGAGTTGAAACTGCAGGAACCTTGGGTGAGAGTGACCATGTCATACTAGAATTCAACATAACACAAACACAAGCAACAGAACATAATGACACCAGAGTCTTGGATTTTAAAAGAGCTGATTTCAATAAACTCAGAGAGAACTTGGGAAAGATTCCATGGAGGAAAATCCTAAAGGGGAAAACAACTCAAGAATCTTGGCAAACTCTTAAAAAGTATGATCATAGAAGCCCAGCACAAAGATCTCTCTGGCAAATTGAAAGAAACAAAGGACAAGTACAAAAAATGGAAAGAAGGACATACAACTAAGGCAGAATATCAGCAGATAGCCAGAATCTGCAAAGACGAAGTCAGGATAGCAAAGGCTCAGAACGAACAAAGACTTGCAAGAAAAGTCAAAGATAATAAAAAAAGTTTCTTCCAACATATAAATAACAAGAAAAAAATCAAGGAAACAGTCAGTCCACTAAAGAGAGAAGATGGCAAGGAAGTATCAGGCAACAGAGAGAAAGCAGAACTGTTTAACTCATTCTTTGCATCCATCTTCACACAAAAAGAAACTATAGCTCAACCCACCAAAAACATAACTGTAAAAGACAGACCAGAAATAAAAAGTTAAAATAAGTAAAAAAAATAGTAAGAGAACACCTGTCTGATCTTGATGAAAATAAATCACTGGGGCCTAATGGATTACATCCCAGAGTTTTAAAGGATCTGGCAGAGGTCATCTCAGAACCACTACACCATATCTTTCAAAAATTCCAGAGCACCGGGGAACTACAAGAGGACTGGAAAAGAGCTGATGTGGTTCCCATCTTCAAAAAAGGAAAAAAAACAGACCCAGGAAACTATAGACCAATCAGCCTAACATCAATACCCGGGAAGATACTGGAAAAGATAATAAAAAAACAGATCTGCCAACATCTAGAAACAAGTAAAGTAATAACTAGTAGTCAGCATGGGTTTGTTAAGAACAGATCATGCCAAACCAATCTTATTTCATTCTTCAACACAGTGACTAAATTAGTAGACCAGCAAATTATCATGGACATAATATATTTAGATTTCAGCAAGGCATTCGACAAAGTAGACCACAACCTACTTCTCAGTAAGCTAGAAAAAAGTGGAATAGATAGCACCACCACTAGATGGACTCACAACTGGCTAGCAAACCATACTCAACGAGTAGTCCTTAATGGGTCTAAGTCTACATAGAGGGAAGTAAACAGTGGGGTGCCACAAGGTTCTGTCTTAGGCCCAGTACTCTTCAATATCTTCATTAATGACTTAGATGAGGGAATAGAAGGGGAATTTACCAAATTTGCAGATGATACTAAGCTGGCAGGAATAGCTAACACCCAAGAAGATAGGCTCAAGATCCAGATGGATCTTGACAAACTAAAACACTGAGCCATATCTAACAAAATGAAATTCAATGTAGAGAAAAGTAAAGTCCGACACTTAGGCAAGAAAAACCAAAAGTATACATATAGATTGGGTGAAACCAGGCTCAATAGCAGTAACTGTGAGAGGGATCTTGGAGTCTTAGTAGACAACCAGCTAAATATGAGCCAGCAGTGTGCAGCAGCAGCCAAAAAAGCTAATGCAATCCTAAATTGTATTAACAGAGGGATACAGTCAAGATCAAATGAAGTATTAATACCACTCTATAAAGCCTTAGTAAGACCACACCTAGAGTACTGCATCCCGTTTTGGTCACCACATGATAAAAAAGATGTTGAGACTTTTGAAAAAGTACAGAGAAGAGCAACCAGGATGATTAGGGGACTGGAGGCTGAAACATACAACGAACGGTTACAGGAACTGGGCTTGGCTAGTCTAGTAAAGAGAAGGACCAGGGGAGACATGATAGCGGTCTTCCAATATTTGAGGGGCTGCCACAGAGAGGAAGGGCTCAAGCTATTTTCTAAAGGCCTGTAGGAATAATGGATGGAAACTGAACAAGGAGAGATTTAACCTGGAAATAAGGAGAAACTTTCTGACAGTGAGAACAATCAACCAATGGAACAGCTTGCCCTCGGAAGTTGTGAGAGCGTCATCACTTGAGACTTTCAAGAAGAGATTGGACTGCCATTTGTCAGAAATGGTGTAGGGTCTCCTACTTGGGCGGGGGGTTGGACTAGATAACCTACAAGGTCCCTTTCAACTCTGATTATTTGTATCTAAAACTGGGCATGGCTAGTGAAGAGAAGGACCAAGAGAGACATGATAGCACTGTTCCAATATTTGTGGGGATGCCACAGAGAGGAAGAGGTCAAGCTATTTTCCAAAGCACTCAAATGCCAGGTAAGGAATAATGGATGGAAACTGAACAAGGAGAGTTTCAAACTAGAAATAAGGAGAAATTTTCTGACAGTGAGAACAATCAAGCAATGGAACAGCTTTGCCTTCGGAAGATGTGGGAGCTTCATCACTGGAGGCTTTCAAGAAGAGATTGGACTGCCATTTGTCAGAAATGGTGTAGGGTGTCCCGCTTGGGCGAGATGACCTACAAAGTCCCTTCCAAATCTGTTAATCTAAGGATACTTTCCTAAAAGGTCACAATTCAATGTGATTTGGATTGTTAACTTGGATTGCCAACAAAGTTCTGTCTGTGACAGTTCTGTCTTCCTCTTTTTTTAATTCTCTTCAGATTAACAGAGTTGCTCCTTTCCAACTCTCTCGATCTGTTAAATCTGTGAATTAATCTCTATGTGGGTTTTTTTTCTTTCCAAACCTCTGATGGGCAGCTTTCAATAATTTTGGAGAGAGGGGTAATGTATATCCATAAAAAGTAACTTTGGGCCACTTACTGTCTCTATTGGCTCAATCTCACTCTTCCCTGCTATAGGAGGAAAAGAGGAGGAAGCAAAATAGACAGCCATCATTTATGATGGCCCAGAACATCTCAAGTCACACACAGGTAGTGTTTGTTTAAAACTGAATTCCTTGTTGAGACTTTTGTTCAAAGGCATGTCGGTCTTTTGTTTAAGTATGTAGAAAAAGAAATGTACTATTCAGCTCATCACCTAACAGCTGCACTTTGTGGTTCAAGCAAATATTTTAAACAAAACACGTACTTTAAATAGCAATTCGGGAAGCTCTCCAAGTTTGATCATAGCACTGGATGAAAACTGCACATTCATAATGGGTGCCAATCCAAAAAACATGTTTATCTTTTTTGCCAACTCTGGAAAAGCTGAAAATGCTATAAAACCTGGAAGAAGGAGAAACACAAAAGACATGAATAGATCTTAAACTATGCTGCTGAAAAAAATCAGTAGGAAAACAATTTGTTGCATATTCCACAAAAGTAATTGTATTTTTCATAACTTTCACAGCTTATGGCTGGCATCATTAAGGCAAAGGGGACTTTGTCTGTGCCTGAACAATTCTTTCATCTATTTTTCTTTATAAAACCAAAGCAGCTTTCAAAATGATTAAACACTCTGAAATTTGATACAAAAGCCTCTTTTGCTATGCTGAAAAAAACTTGATTTCTTTTTTCCACAGACAACAGCTGTGTTACCTAGGGTATGCCATTTTTAAAATAAGCAGGCAACAAACCAGGAGGAAGATTTAATCCATTGTGCTGACACACTATATTCCACATAACCTTTTATACAATTCAACTGAAATTGGGATGTTCATTTGGTCCAAGACATCTTAATTCAATCCAGAGTGACTTCAAAACACTAAAGTCTTCATTCAAACTTTCATACTTTCCATTAACTTTCCATTATTTAAAATATGTCTTTCCTAAGCTAATACCCTTCAGATTACACATTCCGCAAGCTAAAGTCATAATTTATCTTCAAAACACCAATTTAAGGAATACTGATTAAGATTATTTACCTGTATTTGGCGTAATTATTCTTTATCATTAAGCATTATGAAATTCAACTTCACCTATGTAGCTATTAAAATTACCAATGTTATTTACGCAACCTAGTTTGTTAACTTACCTATGGTGGTGCCTTGAGAATGACCAACGTAGAAGAGTTGCTCCTGACCAGTTTTGTTCAAGACAAAATGTATTGAAGCAGGAAGGTCATACTTAGCCATTTCATCAAAACTAAAGAGGAGAGGGGAATCCATCAGATTTACACATAACATAAAGAAGTGGGATCCATATTAGAATAGAAGAACAGAGCTGGAAGGGAACTTGGAGGTCTTCTAGTCCAACCCCCTGCTTAGGCAGGAAACCTTATACCACTTCAGACAAATGGTTATACAATCTCTTCTTAAAAGCTTCCAGTGTTGGAGCATTTACAACTTCTGGAGGCAAGTAGTTCCACTGATATTATCCAAGCTGCCACACAATGAAATGTTATCTAGTCAACGTGATGGAAAGATACCAATGTTCAAGTCATATTAGGGTTCATGAGTCCTTTACTGACCTATCAAGACATTCTGGTTTAGCTTCTTTCCTTACAGTGAAGATGTGGCTTGTTTTAAAAGACTACAATAACGATAAAATGCAATTAATGTTAGCAACAACAATAAATGTATTTGAGAAACCTCTCTTCACTCTGCAAAAGAGCTTTCAAGAATCATGACCACTTTTATACCAGTGTGATTTTTATTTATATAGTCTTCCAATGATTCCATAGTTTGCTTCTCAAGATCCTGCAACCTACCCAGAAGAATATAAGCATATGAAATGGGTGTTTAGGTGTGTGGGTGTGTCTCTCTTTACTTCCTTGTTTTTATTAGATATGTCAGGCACTCTCCTTTATTTCATTTATATTCCACCTTCAGGAGCTCAAACTGGCCTACACACCATTCACTCTTCCCATTTTTCTGAACCACAACAACTTTGATATCTGTGCTAAGAAACAACAACTGGCTCAAAAATATCCACTGATCTTTTATAGCTGGGGATCATCTGGAATCTAGGTCTTTTAATCTAGTGTTTCTCAACCTCAGTAACTTTTAAGATTTCTGCAGTTCAGCTCCTAGAATTGCCCAATCAGCCTGCTTAGCTCTTTCTTTCGGCATTTTCCCTCCCTTTCTGCAACTTCTTTTTTTTTCTTTTTGGTAAACCTGGAGGGTTATAAAGAGAAAGTCTCTTTATAGACTTTTCTTTTTTAAAAAAGGTCAGCTTTGGGAAAGTGCCAGGACAAAAATGTAATTAGCAATGTTCTTAATGAATATAAAAGGGTCAGTTCACATTTTATGGATTTGGTGAAGAAGTCATAGACAGTTTCATCCATATAGCAGAAAGAAAGGGATAGGTAGAGGGACAAAACTAAACAGTTCCTAACATTTAGCAAATTTGTCTACCTGAACATCCAGAATTCTTTTTGCTTTGTGGTATAGTTGATGTGTTTTCGGGACCAGGTGTTGCCTCTGCTGTTCCCTAACCAAACATCAAAACCAGCATCAGCTAGCACAAAACCCAGGCTGTTGTAGTCTAAGTTGGTCACCCAGTTACTGCCATCAGCAAGAAAGCCATGTTGGAGAAACACAGCTGGCTTTGGTTCTGAAAGGGAAGCATTTCACACATAGTTAGAAGCAGAACTACAGCATCCTCTCCTACGGCAAGAAAGTTCATTCCACAGCCGTTTGTACAAATGCCTTTCTTTGAACGACAGCAGATTCGATGCACAAATACATTGATCCTAATGGAATCTCTTCAAAGAGATTCTCAAGAGAAGAATTCATTCATGTGTGATTAAGTTCACATATTTATATGCCGTCCAACTCCCAGCAACTCTGGGTAGTTTACAAATGATTTAAGACAGGGGTCCCCATTCACCGGTCCATTGACTGACACTGGCATGCCAGAAAATAGGCCATGCACACAAGCGAAGCCCCATTCATGGGATGCAAGCATGTGAAACCACGCCCCCTCCGCTCAGAGGAAAAACCTCTCTCCAAGGAACCGGTCCTTGGTGCCCAAAAGATGGGAGGACCGCTAAATTAAAACAAAGGTACTTTCTTGTGGCCTGACCATTCACAATCTGTCCAACAAACCACCTGATTTTGACCTGCCTCGTTCTGTCTGGTTGAAACTGAACAGAATTAGGTGTGATACTGGAAGAAGTGACTCTACCCCAGGGCTGTCAAACGAGCAGCCAGTGGGCCAGATGCATCACACGCAGGCTACACCCACTCCAGCTCCGTGAAGGGAAAAAACATCAAAAAACATCATATGACGACAATGTGACATCGCGAGTTTGACACCCGTGCTCTACCATGTATCAGTGGGAATGGAAAGATTCCCCTTGTGATTCTGGAGCCAACATTGCGAAATATTAAACACATTTAGCAAGATTGCCCATGGATAGCTGGATTGGACATCCAGCTATGAGGCCTCTGCCGAATCTCCATAGAAGTTGTATATACCATTATGTGGACTGTGTATATTGTTTACTTCTCTTCTGTCATGCTGTCAGCATATGCTAAATAAAAATGTAAAATATGATAATAAAAATGACAAGGATAAAAGGGGGTAGGAATGGCAGAATAACAAACCAGGTGGAAACATCAACAACAAAAACAACCAAAGTTTAAAGGGCGCCTGGGTGAAGAGCCAATTCTTTGGCCCCTCACCATGCTACATAATTCAGCTGAACATATCAATCAATCAACCTGAGGGTGGAAGGACAAGGAGGGTGGGCTGCAGAAGAATATTTTTTAAGAAAAAGAAAAAATACATAACAGGTTAAAGAAAACTAAAAAAAAAAAAACTTTAAATGTTTTAAAAAATAAAATAATAAAAAATGAACTGATTGTATTTGCAGATTATATTCTTTTGCTTAATTCTAAATATGCTATTCCAGTGTTGATGCTGATGATAGATGCCTTAGTAAAGTAGCAGGATAATCTATTAACTAGTCCTAATTGTAATTGTTGAAATTGATAAATTTAGTTACCCTTCTATTTAAGAAATAACAATTTCATATTTGTACTGACTCCATTAAATATTTTGGTATGCCTATACAGAAAGATGTAGCTTGGAAACATGTAATATAAATCAAATGTAAAAAGAGGTTTAGTAAGATATGGATAGATGGGATTCATCCTTTGGAGAATGGGGAATGCTGACAAAATAAACATTATTCCCAAATTAATTTATGTCCTGAGAGGAATTCCTGTTCAAATATATGGGAAATATTTTCAGAAAATACATTCTTTTTTTAGAAAAAAATTATGGGGTTCTTCAATTCCAAGAATATATTTACACAAGATGCAAGTACCAATTAATGAGGGAGAATTCAATTTTCCAAATCTGGAGCAATATCATCAAAAGTATCTATTTTCAAGTTTTAAATATATGTACTGGAAGCCAACAATTGGTACTAATGTTTTAATGTTGATGACTTCAGCACATCTATTCATGGAATGTGACAACTGGATAACTAAATGGATTCTCCAATGCCCTTATTACTGCAAGGATGGAAAAATAAATATATTTCCTCATTTACTCAATAGATTGAAGACCTGACTACACTCACTACTTATGAGAAGACTGCCTATCAATGTAGACTTTGTATGGATAAATATAATGAAATATGGGGCTCACTTGTACAAAGTGCAGTACACTTGTACAAAGTGCAGTGTACAAAGCATGGTAATTATATAAATGTAATACATATATGACTATTTGTTTAGATAATTATATAGAAAAGTGTAATTGCTACTGTTGTAATTACTTTATTTTTTTTTAATTTCCTGTTCTATTTTTTTCACTTTTTAAGTACTTGTTATATACTTTTTCTAATAATGTACACTATATACTTTTGCATTTTCTTTTATTTTTTCCTCTTTTTCTATTATTTTAAAGTAATAAAAAATTAAGAAAACCACCAGCATAGTAGAACCCATTCAGATCTTTCTTTTTTTATTTTTTATTTTTCTTTTTGAGGGGGAAGGGCTCATTCCATAGATGATCAATGTAAATTTTAGGCCAATAATTCTTCCCACAGGAAATATCAGGAAGTTAAAGTATCTAAACAGATGAATCTTCCCTTTATGTTCTCCTTTTCCACATTCAGCAAAGATAATTCCCCTATTAAAGCTGCCATTTCCTCTATTTTTAAGAAACTATAGGAATAAAAATAGAAGACTGAGCTTAGCATTCAAATGCACTCATTTCTACCTTAGTGTAAAAGTTTGAGCAACTGCTGAGATGGTTGCAAATGACCTCATAGAAAAGAATTGGGATGGGTGGGGGTGGGTGGGTGGCAGTGGAGAGGCCTGCTTTTTATATCGAACAGAGAAGCAGGAAATCTCAAGAAGCCAAACTGGCCCCAAGGCTTCACATCACTGTGGAGATATCCAACCTCAAAAACAAGAACAGAGATTTCCTGCTGGGTTACATTTGTTTTATTTGCCACACCTTTGGAAAACTGAGAAACCTTGTAATTTGAAGCATTATGGTAGCAATAGCAGAATTATTATTTTTTTATTAAATTTATATGCCAGCCATTCATAGGCCACCCATCTCATTATCTAGAATAGAATAACAGAATCGGAAGGGACTGTGGAGGTCTTCTAGTCCACCCCCTGCTCAGGCAGGAAACCCTCTACCACTTCAGACAAATGGTTGCCCAATCTCTTGTTAAAAACTTCCAGTGTTGGAGCATTTACAACTTCTTGAGGCAAGTTGCTCCACCGATATTGCACAGGAAATTTCACCGTAGTTCCAGGTGGCTTCTCTCCTTGATTAGTTTCCATCCATTGTTTCTTTGTCCTGCCTTCAGGTGCTTTGGAGAATAGCTTGACCTTCTCTGTGGCAACTCCAAAGATATTGAAATACTGTTATTATGTCACCCCTAGTCCTTCTTTTGATTAAATCTGTTGCCTAGACCAGGGATCGCCAACCAATGGACCTGGAACCACTGGTGGTTCGTGAGAAAATTTTGGTGGTCCACAGAGAAATGTCAACCCCAAAGCACTTAATCCAGGCTGCACGGGAGCACAAGGCTGCGCCACTAAGAAGCCCGTGGGAACACAAGGCTTGCGTTGCTTGCACTGCGAACAACACGAGGTAGTGAGGAGAGGGGGGAAAGGGCAGAGGGGGGAACTTGCCCCACTCACCCCGTGCGCCTCACCTGGCCACCGGGCTGCTTTTTTCCACGTCTTTCTTCTTCTGCTTTTGTCTGCAAGCAAGGAAAGCAGCAACTTTGTTTGGCTTTCAAAACATTCCCCTTTTTAGTTGCCTCCTCAAATCTCCAAGTTTTAATTCCCATTCTTTTCTCCCTTTGCTTTAATGTTCGTTGCTCCAATTGTTCATTGAAGATGGCCTCTTTAATCAGCTCCTCCCCTTCTGGCACTCCCTGTTGTTCTTCATACTCCAGAATTGCCATTTCTAATTATTGTAAGGCAGGACAGCACGATTCACCTCTTTCATGCAACATTTCTTTTATGTTTTAGTTCCATTTTTAATTCCAAAAAAAGTTCTATCATTTTTAGATACTTCTTCACATCTCTTTCTTTACTCTTTAAGTCTTAACCGATTGTCCAGTAATTTAATTTGATCAGTGTGTTTGGTATTTATATCCAACGATCAGCTTTTATTAATTCCTCTTGTAAGTTTTTCTCAGATTCATCAGATAGTCCAATATCCATAAATTTAAGGTTCTGCCAAGATCATCAAACAGTCCCAGAGTAATTTTTCCTGCTTCTTTCTTTTATTTTGATGTTCTGTATTTCCACTTTCCAGGGTTTCTATTTTATTGTAACAAAGTTTCTCTTATTTGTATCAAATTCCACTTTAAAAGAGCCAGACAGTTTTTTTTTAAAGAGTCACTAAAATTTTCTTTTACCACTAGGTGGCACACCCTGTTATATCCAAATTCTGCCCCTCCCCCCCCCTTCTCTTCTCTATTTAGGGCTTTTAAAGTTCAAAAATCCAATAAGTCCAAATATCAGTTACTGATTTTTTTTGATATATTCAAGTGTACTTTAATTATGCCTATTTACTGCCAAAATCATATATTTATCCAATTTGAACAGGTATTTACTTCTGGCTTCCTCCTTTTAAAGTTCAAAGCCTTTCAGCTGTCAAATTTTTTCTCCCACTTTCTCTGGTCGTCACTTTTACTATCTTCCTTAAAAATTTCTTAGAGTCTCAATTATGTCCAAATGTTGCACCTGGTTAGCCCGGTTTTCACACTGTCCTCTTCTTCACCGCTCCAGCACAATCTTTCTCCCGGTTAGCTCTTCCTCTTCAGGGTGGCCATATTTGACCACCACTCCCAAATTTCTGTTGTTAACTGAGACATTTGTTAAGTGAGTTTTGCCCCATTTTGCGATCTTTCTTGCCATATTGTGGGAATCACTGCAGTTAATAAGTTAGTAACCAGGTTTTTAAGTGAATCTTAACATTGAGTTTGCTTGTCAGAAGGTTGGAAAAGGTGATCACATGACCTTGGGACACAGCAACGGTCGTAAGTATGAACCAGTTGCCAAGCATCGGAATTTTGATCCCATGATCATATGGGGATGCTTCAAAGGTCGTAACTGTGAAAAACGGTCATATGTCATTTTTTTCAGTGCTGCTGTAACTTTGAACGGTCACCAAATGAAGTATTGTAAGTCGAGGACTAGCCTCTATTGAGAGATGTTTCTTTCAGTGTTTCGGGAAAGATTCTACTTTCTATAAACCCCGGTAGTGTTTTAATGAATCTTTTATATGCAAAACTGGTTTCCATTAGATTAGAGGACATTTGTCTTTGAATTGTATCCTAGGGTGGAATTTTCATTTGAATATATGTCTTGTCATTTCTCAGAGGCTGTCCATGATTATCTTGGGTTGGACAGGGAAGCGTTCAAAACACCAATCAGATGGTTGCTGAAACTTAGTATATCAAAATATCCCAAGGATTCTTTCCAAAATTATACTCATCCAAAATTAACCAAATTCATTAGAAGGAACCATTTCTAACCATTTTTGCTCCCTCCCTTGGGAGTCATGGGCTCCGAATTTTAGACACATTCTCTAAGTCAGCAGCCCCCCCATCTTTTGGGGATCAGGGACCAGTTTTGTGGAGGAAGGTTTTTTCCTTGGACCGGAGGGGCTGTGATTTCGTATGCTGCCTGCATCCCGCAGATGGGGCTTGTTTGCACGGCCTGGTTGCTGGCATACGGAGGCCCAGTGCAGGTCCACAGATTGGTGGGTTGGGGATCCCCACTCTAAGTTAGCCCATTTGAGGTACCCTGGTTCAAAAATTGTTGCCTTCTGATGCATTGGTCCAGTTAAGGGCTGTGACAACAAGATTTGCAACAAGAGTGATATAATATACAGATTGTCTCTCCTTTTGTGTTTAGTCAGCTAGATAAATGAACAGAATTTTAATGGTTGCAGTGTTTGAATTTAACAGATAACCAAAATACTGCCCATCATATTGTATCATAAATTTTTGAAGAAGTTTTTATAGGATTTATACCCAACATGTACTTGGTTAGCCCTAGATCTAGAAGGCACTGTTATATCATTCTGCATAGGGCTCTATTAGGCACAAAGATCAGCACTAAGTAGAATTCTGGCCATTCCATTTTAACAGTTCACAAGAATCTCTTGGACTAATGTTCTTACTGACCTGAGCAGAGTAATTAAACAAATTAAAATATATTGGAAATAGGAAACAATCATTTTAACAAGGACAGACAATATTTTAAAGTGATTTATATACTTTCATAATACTCTATTATCTGTTTACAAACATATACTCACCCTTGGTTTTCTGACTTATTTTCCCATAAGGAATTCTATTAATACTTAGGTAATATCCATCATCTGTCGTCACCTCATATTCCTCACTGGGATATCCTCTGAATAAAATAATTTCACTCTAAAAGAGAAACAAATCAAAGATAGTGTTGTTCATTATTCAGTTATTCTAAAGTGCCTAGGCCAGCCTTCACCCATTTAATGTTCTCACAATGTTTTGGACCGCTATTCCTAGTATTGCAAACTTTTAGCAACGCTAGCTAGGAATTTTGAAGTTTGTTGGCTTAAAATATCTACAGAAGCTGAAAAAGGCTGGCCTAGATATTTTATTTCTCTTATCTAAACACACATCATTTAAAAAGCAAATTCTATATATCAAAGGATGAAAAAAAAGTCACAAAGGTTTTATGGTAAACATAAAAAAGTTCATTTAATATTACAGTTATTGCTGTAACTATCAGAGGACCACAATTCATCTTTGTATATGATCCTTAAATAGGGCAACTATCAACCTGCTTCAGTGTTCACGGTTGTTTAACAATGGTTTAGCAACTGCAAAGAAGTAACACTCAAATGCCACTCTAAATGCCACTCTTATGGTTTGAATGTGGTACATCCTGACAGAGTTCAAGGTTGACTCAGGTTTCCATCCTTCCAAGGCGGAAAATGAGGACCCAAAATGTTGAGGGCAATATGCTGCCATTGTGAACTGCCCAGAGAGAATTTGGTGCTTTACATAGAGTGCGACTGTCAATAGTCCAACTAGCAGACCCAAAAAACGCAAGCACTCTCAGAAACTTCAAAATTCCCAAAGTGAAACTTTTGAGTACACCATTTTGGCACTGAGGAATTAAAACTTGCTCGCTATGTTTTTTCCCCGTGCAACACTGCATAGGTAAACATTGGATTTCCCTTCCTCCCATCCATCATGATCACACTGTCCAATAATGAATAAGGATTTTGTTTTGTCTTTGTCGGACACCTGCAGTCGTGACCTTGGTATGTCTCGGCTTACACGGTCTATTCTTCGAGTGTCTGAATTCTCATCAATCCCTCCCCCCAGTTCTTTGGTAAGTTGAATAGTGATAAGTGGTTAACTGATTCAAAAGCGATTCAGACTTGACCACTATTATTACTCTATTGCTACTGATTGACACAGATATCATAGATAGCCATGTATACATACAAACGTATTTTCTGTATTACTGTAAGAAGAACCACCCTTGAAAAGCATTCAAAAGTAACTACTGGTGCCAAATGTGACAACTACTCTACAAAATGTCTATATTGAAAAGATCTGGACTGGCCCAAAGTCACCCATCCAGTTTTCATGCCAAAAGCAAGACTGGAACTCAGTCTCTTGGTTTCTAAATTGGTGTCTTAACCACTAGGCCAAAGCTGCCCTTTTTAGGCAGGGCTTTTGTTAATTTCAGTAGCAATATTATAGTCTCTTCTTAACTCAATAGAGTCTGTCATTTTAATTCATTTTTTTAAGTTAGCCACATTGATAAAATAGGAAGGCAAAGTATATGTGAATTAAAATCAGGAATCAGAAATCAACCCTTCACACAACTTCATGAAAAGATTGGCCACAGAATTAATATGCAGTACCAATCACCTAAACAGTCTGAAATTGAAGTGATAATAGTAACAACTTACAATGTTCATGGATGTTTCCGGATTCATACTTCTTTTTCTCCTGTCAAGCATTGCTGAATTTACCAGGCCTTGGAACAAGCTCACTGTGATTATTAGCAGCCACATCTTATCTCTAGCAAAAAGAGAGAGAGAGAGAGGTCATCTCCTCAGCACAAATATGCAAGTCTATACCACCACAAACATTGTACAATAAAAATCAACTTCCTCTAACACCCACATTAAGACTGTGAAGCTGCAGCTCTCTTATGTTCTATACAGAAATATGAGTTAAAAGCGGCTTAAACTACCGGTAATTTACACTCTGCTGATACTCAGAGCTTTGGCAAAAAAAAAAAAACCGTGTTTGCCTAGAACAGAAAAAAATGCTTCATTTTTTTTAAAAAAAAAACCCACAATTTTATTAGTTTTTAAAAACAAACAAAGCAAACAAAACATAAAAACATCCAGCTTTCTTTCATAAATATACAAACAGTGTGTCAGTTGGTTTACCAATTTTTGTGTGCATCCATTTCATAGTCTCAATTACAGTTACATTATATAATAACTCATATTATCAATCAAAAGATTATATACCCGAGTATCACTATCAAACCATCATTTGACTATAATTTTATTCATTCATACTTTGCGAGATAACCATAATTTATTTAATTTATCTTATAACAAATCATATAATCATATCAAATCTATCCTAAAAACATTCTATAAATATAATATCAAATAAAAAAAAGAAATATCACTTTATATATTTGTTATTGTCTAAAATTCTAAATATTTTATTATGTTTTATCATCCAACCATTGATGAAAAAGGCCCCAAATTTTATAGAATTGTTTATCCTCTTGTTCTCTAATTTCAAATGTCAATCTGCTCATTTCAGCACATTCCAATATTTTCTTAATAATTTCTTCTTGCAATGGTATTTTCTCATTTTTCCAGTTTTAGCAAATACAATCCTTGCCGCTGTTAATACATTTACAATCAGGTATTTCAAATCTTTACTATATGTATCAGGTAAAATTCCCAATAAAAAGATCTCTGGTTTCAAATCTATGTGTTTCTTTGTCATTTTTTCCAACCACATGCGAATTTTAGTCCAATATTTTCTAGCGTCCTCACACATCCATCACATATGATAATATGAGCCAGGTATCTGATGACATTTCCAGCAAAAAAAAAAAAAAATGCTCCATTATTGTTAGAGGCTGTGGAATTCTAGGAATTGAAATCCACACCTGTTATTATTATTACCTTTATTGTCAGAGTACATGTGTACAATGAGATTGGCTACGCCACCCTTCATGCAACCCCCTCCCCAACACAACTCACAGTGAGGTCAGAAGTCCCTAACCCTGTCCAATCTTATTACATTATGTGACCTTGTTGCACAACGTGCCGGCCCCACAAGTCTATCATACTATGTTGACATGAAGTTATTTTCCGTTCAGAAGTCTGACAGCCCACAGGTAGAAACTGTTCCTCAGCCTGTTGGTGCAGCTGGCTATGCTTCTATATCTCCTACCCAATCGTAGGAGAGTGAAAAAGTGCTGACCAGGGTGTGAGTCATCCCTGAGAGTCCCCCAGTTAAAGTTGCTGAGATTGGAAAAAAATACTGAACTAAGGATTGAACTAAAATATTCCCATTAGTTCTTTTGCCTCTGGCCAATCTCCACAATCACTGGCTTTAATAGAACTAGTAGCCCTCATTAATCTCTAACAGGGAGACAATCAGTAAAATCAGCATTATCATCTTAGGCCAGAGGCACCCAAGGGATCGATTTGGGCACCAGGGATGGGTTATGTAGAGAAAGGTTTTTCCATGGACTGCTGGAATGGTTTTGAATGCTGCATGCATCCCACAGATGGGGCTTCGCTTGTTTGCTTGGCCCAATTTCTAGCATGAAGTGGCCCCGTGGACCGGAGGGAGTTAGAGACCTTTGATCTAGGCCAGGGGTAAGGAACGTTGGCTCTTTTATCACTTACGGACTTCAACTCCCAGAATTCCTGAGTGAGCCATAAAAGGTTCTCCATCCCTGGCCTACTGGTTTTTTCAGTTGTGAGGGAAATCAATTTTTGACTTGAATGGGACTGTTTAATATACAAATGTAGGACATATTTTTATATATATTCTTTGTATGTCCTACATTTGTATATTAAACAGTCCCATTCAAGTCAAAAATTGATTTCCCTCACAACTGAAAAAACCAGTAGGCCAGGGATGGGGAACCTTTTATGGCTCCCTCAGGAATTCTGGGAGTTGAAGTCCATAAGTGATAAAAGAGCCAACGTTCCTTACCCCTGATCTAGGCCATAAGGTACAGAATTACCTGAACAGCTTTCTTTCTTGATTTTATATCTTGTTTTTCCTCATGGAACTCAAGAAAAATTACAAAGCACTCCATTCTCTGATTTTTCCCTACAACAACCCTGTGAAGTAGGCTTGGCTGATTGACCTAGTTACCCAAGAAATTTCCATGGTTGAAGGTGGACTGGAATAAGCATTGCCTGGTTCTACTAATACACCATAACTGCTATACCACAGTGCAGTACTATCATTACAAAGCAATAAACATATCACGTACACACACATATCATCTCAATAACTGCTATCAGTTTCCGGACATTAAAAGTTAAGGGGGGGACGGACATTAACATCACCACAAATCCATGTTACTTATCTAAACATTTGCAAATGTTGAGTTTTCAATGTATGTATCAAAAACTGAAGTTGCCAGGAACACAAGATCAATATCAGAACAGATAAATAGGCCTCTACATGTTGAAAATCTAGTTGGTTAGCTTGGCTAAACTTTTAAAAGATAAATAAAGTCGGATCTAACTACATGGACATGAGACCATTTGGAAACCTCAGGGATGACTATTAGACTGGGAAGCAAAAAAAAAAAAGCAAAAACTATTTTCACATCCTTATAAAGTATCTCCTCAATCAACAAGAACGGAACTATTCTGCTTGCACAATTTCTAATGTCTGGTTACTCCCGAAGAGAATTTTGATCTGACCCAGCCTGGTCCTTGTACTTTCTTTCTAAGTCTATATAGAAATTGCAAGTTTACATCTCAAATTCTAATAATCACATACAGCACCGTTTATACACTAGGGGGTGGGGGGGAGAGACAAAACTGCTCAGGAAAATCTCCAGAAAAGAAAAACCTGCCCCTCCCAAAAGGAGGCAATTAAAGTATGGAGTAGTATAGGACTCCAAAAATAGCTCAAGACACAGTGGATGTGAAAAGACTCAAGGAGAGGCTTTTAAGAGAGAGAGAGAAAAAGAGTACAACTGGAGCAGGAATGAAGCTCAATCACCAGTACCTGTGGCATTTTTCAGAAGATAAAATAGAAACAAGTGATAAAACACTTGTTCATTCCTTATTCAAAGAAGATGTCTTCAATGGTGGAGCTACCTTTCCTCCAGAAGGCCTGTTCCTTTTTGGAGGGGCGGGGGCAGCATTTCACAAGTCTCATGACAGGCTACACAATTCCCCTGCCTCCATAAAAGTCCCTGCTGCTGCTGCTGAAAATACAAAACATATTACAAAGGGGAAGCCAAAGGATTCCAATTGAGACACAGTTCTTGTTCTGCAATAAAAACTTCTCAAGACCAGAATTAGAAGTCGCAAACGAAACAGTTCTGACCTTAAAAATACGTTTAGGAATTGTAATTTTCCATCCTTTCAACTTTATGCATTCAATACTGCTGTCTTGGGCTGTACAGACCCCACATGTAAGAAGCTTTTTAGGTAGGGAAGAGTTTGAGAGTTGGATGGAAGCACACACACCTTCAACAAGGTTTAAGCTGCCCTTTTTCTCTTCTCATCCAAGCAGCTTCTTCAGCTCTGCCAGGACAGAGAGTTGGATGGAAGCACACACACCTTCAACAAGGTTTAAGCTGCCCTTTTTCTCTTCTCATCCAAGCAGCTTCTTCAGCTCTGCCAGGACAGTGAGGAATGGAAGGATTGATATTCCTCGCGGACAGCTGGTCTCCTAAAGGATGCAGATTACCAGCTGTCTGCAAGGAATATCAATCCCTCCAATCCACACTGTCCTGGCAGAGCTGAAGAAGCTGCTTGGATGAGAAGAGAAATGTCTTCAGAAGAAGAAAAAAACCAAGAAAGTCCAGCTGCCTCCCCAAAAAAGCACCTTTGGGACACACCACTTTAAGTTTCTTCACTTCCCCAAAGGAGGCCCTTAATGGCATTTGAAGAGCCGCCAACCCGATGGAAAACACACGTTTCCCAACCACCCTTCCCGCATCCCATTTTCCTGAGAAGCTTCATAGGCAACTATTTGATCGGGGGTTCCCCTCGAGTAACTCCTCGTGCGCTGCAGCTAAGGGAGGAAAAGAGCAGCAAGAAACTCACCGGGAAGCGAAGGCAGAGAAGGAGAAACCTCGCCCGCACTGACTCCGGGGTTGTTTTTAAGCGCTCCTCCCCGGCATCGCAGCGCAGGCCAAACCACGCCTCTCAGGCTATGCGTATTGCCCAATCAGCGTTCCCGGGGAGAAAGTACGCTCCGCCCCCACACCCATGACAGGGACCGGAGTGGAGCTGGGAGCGAAGTGAAGCTGAGGGAATCGCCTCCCTGTCTTCTCTTGGCGCCTCGCTTCCTTTCTTGCCCTTTTTACGCTTCGCTGCCGCTGTCGCGCGCAGGGCGGCTGGTGGTAAAGCGCTTCTCGGGACGTTTCTCCTGACGAGGCTCCTGCGAAGAGAGGGAGGGAGGGCAGCCGCCTCCTCCGCTCTGCAGCTGGGCCCTCAGCAACCAAGAGAGCGGCTGGCACAAGAGGCTGCCCCCCGCCCCGTGGCCCTGCCTGAACATACGGGCAGCTCCTTCAGTGACCGTTCAAAGTTACAACTTGGCACTGAAAGAAGTGACTTGAGACCATTTTTCGCACTTGCGACTTTGGCAGCATGGCTCCCACGACGCTTGGCAACTGGTTCATATTTATGACCATGACCCAAGGTCATGTGATCACCTTTGCAAGCTTTTGATCAGCAAAGTCAAAGGAGTTTAATAACCATTGTAAGTAATCAAGTACGTGTACATATGTCCTAGAGAATGAAATATTTTGAGGAATATTAAAAGAAACAGAATGTTATATTTCCCCAAAGGAGAAATGGACCAAAATCTTAATAAAGGCAGAAAGCAGCCCCAACAGATGCCTGAAATCTTTAGAGATGAATATTTTGAGAAACCCGCCTCAACCTATTCCCAAACAAAACACCTCCAGCTCCAGATGATGGGAGCAAGGATTTACATCCCTCTTCTAAATTCTAAGAACAGTTCATGATGTTTAGGATATAATAGGATTAACGCACCACCATTAGAATAGCAAAGGACATAAGGCTCATTACATTGCACAATCCCCTAGGAGTATTTCAGACATTGTACAACCGCCTGCAGCATCTTACAACCCTATAAAAATCCATGTTCTTCTCAAACCAATTTGTCAGCTGTCCCATAACATGATGTTATTGGGGCTGCTGATCAATAAGCAGTAATTAATTAATAATTAGGGAGCGCGCATAAGCACACCAACGTGTCTACCTACCATCCCTGTCCTATTGTTTTTCTTATTCATATCCATTTCATGTATTCATAACTATGCTTATACTTATACCTGTTATCTTACAATTGCTTGACAAAAATAAAATAAATAAATAAAATATAAATTAGCAGAGTCCTTTCCAATCAACCTCCATTTTATTTCCAGCGCCTTTCTCCCGGCTTGGAACTGGACCGGATTTTTCTTCCAACATGTGTTACTAAGTTACTAACTGCAGTGATTCACTGAACAGCTATGGCAGGAAAGATAGTAAAATGGGGGGAAACTCACTTAACAAATGTCTCACTAACAACATAACTTTTTGGCTCAGTTGTGATCGTACCTGTATTTCTGAGCTAGGTTATTAGTTATATATGCAATTATATTAATTGCAAACACTCAGTTCTTGTCATGCCTTGAAGACAAGTCTTTATAGTGTTACACAAGTTTCTTTTTAAGTGTATCCCAGTCAGTGGACTCCAAAACATGAGAACCAACACAAGAAGGGTTCTTTGGCAACACACACACAAACACACAAGCATTAGCAGGCTAGTATGCACTATTCTACTCTACTCTTAACTACTGTTACTCCTTCTCAAACTATCCCTTGAGTCCTATTGCTGGAGGACAGTATCTGTTTTGGCAGCTTTATTTCCACAAACACATAAAAAACACTCCTAGCTGTCTCTCTCTTCAGCTTTTATAGCAAATAGTTGCTATACTGGCAAGGCCAAGGCCTTAAAGCAGGGGTGTAAAACTCAAGGCCTGTGGCATGGATCTGGCCCATGAGATGGTTAGATCCAGTCCATTGCACCGGCCCTGAAACTTCGAAGGACTGGCCCAGAATACCTCGGCCCAGCACAGGATGACCAGGCCCTGATCATTTGGTGTAACCAAAAAAATTTGCCCATTCTATTATTGTTTCTTTTACTTGTTCCTCTTCCAATTTAATGTATAAGTAACTATACACTTTTTAAATCAGTTTTTCTTTTACCTGTTAATATCTAATTCTGTTGGTTCTGTGTAAAAACCATAGTTTTCTGCCTTTCTCATATCTAGAATGCATCTGCAATTGTGAGTATTGTGTCAAGTCAATCCCTTTATGGCTCAGTTCTTGTTTATTTTTAAATTCCTCCTTCACATTCAGTATATCTTTATATCTAACAATATTTTCTATGTTAACATTTGGGTGAACTAGTGCTTCCATTGTCGAGAGCCAGACTGGTATCCTTAGATAGTGTTGTTCTCTGTTTTTTTTCCCCATACTAATAATAATGCATTCCTAATATAGTGCCTTTGAAAATAACCATGTATTTTGTTTTTCCCATACCACAAGAAGGCATGCCAGTCCAATTGCAAATCATGTCCCTCCAAAGTCAGTAGTCTTTTGTTTCTCAATACAATCCATTTTTTCACCCAAGTAACTACCATTGCCTGATAGTTCCCAGTTCGGTAACCCAAAGCCTCCCCTAAATCTCGAATCCTGCAGCATTTTTAATCTTATTCTTGCTTTTTTCCCTTGTTAAAATATTTTAATAGTACTTTTTAAGTTCTTCAAATATTTTTTCTTGAGTTTTATCGGAATTGTCTGAAATAAGTATAATAATCTTGACAATATGTTTCATTTTTATTGTAGCTATCCTTTGCTGTTTGCTTGTAATATATCACCTTAAATATAAATTATTTATTAATATAAATCTCTCCCCAAAATATCTTTCCACAGTGCTAAAATAAACTACCGATTCAATTATCAAATGCTTTCTGTGCATTTAAAAAGTTCAACACCTTTTGCTTCCCTGGGTGTGCTTTGTAGTACTCCAATGTATTTAAGATTATTCTCATATTGTTTTTAATTTGTCTCTTAGGCAAAAATCCATTTTGCCTGAATGTACAAATTGATTTAAAAATCTTTTAAGTCTTTCTGCAATTATTGAAGCATATATTTTATAGTCTGCATTCAATAAAAATATCGGCCTGTAGTTTTTTATCTGTAGCAAGTCTGAGTCTTCCTTTGGTATGAGCATAATATATGCTTCAGTCCATGAATTTGGTAGTTTCGCTTCTAATAATATTTCATTAAAGACTTCCAACGTTGGTTTATTCAAAATATTTTCCAAGGCTTTGTAAAGTTCTGCTGGCACCTCATCTGGACCCAGTGTTTTCCTATTTGTCTGTTACATGCTTCTGTTAGTTCCATCGTTATAGGTTCATCTAATATAACTTTTACTGTTTCAGGTATTTTAGGATAATTTTGTAGTGGGGGCTCTTCTTTTCTATTTTCTTTGAAAAAGAAATCTAATTCTTTTTCCATAAATTGAATACATTCTTTATCTTTTAATATGGAGTGATACATCATCCATCTTAGATTTCTTTTTTGTCCTTTCCATTTACAGTGGAACCTCGGGTAGCGAATGCTTCTGATTGTGATCAAATCGGGTTTCAAACAAAACATTCAGAAAATTTTTGAATCTGGTCATGAACACATACTCGGGTGGCAATCAAACACAGCCAATTTCCCCTTCCGCACTACAGAGAAAGTCCTGATCTGCTGAACAAACTTGTCTGCCATTCCACATGTTAAACTTAACTTTTAGTTGGCTTCTTGCTTGTTTTATAAGATTAACTTTCTCCCCTGCCAGAAATTTTGAGTAGTTTGGAGAACTAGTAAATATCACCTGTAGATGGTCCTGCCACCTGCTCATTTCCCCCCACTTGCCCTGCCCTATCTCGCCTTTGCCACACAGTCCAGCTAATCTCCATGCCGCACTTGCTCTGCTCATCAAAGGTAAGCATGCTGCTCGCTTTCCCTTTGCCTGGAGTCGGGGCCCAGGGACATGCCATTCCCCTGCTCCGGCCTTGCCCGGGAGCCTCCACTCGCTCGCTGTTCGCTTAGGCCAGGTTGGGGAAAGCACCATTGCCCGGAGCCTCCACCCACTCTTCACCTAGGCAGGTCAGGGGAAGCACCATTCCCCTGCTTCAGCTTTTCCCCAGAGCTTCTGCCTGCATGCCACCACCCAACTCTGGCCTCAACCTATGCCACCCCACCCCACCAGCTGAAGCAATTTATTGGGACCAGGAAAGGCAGGAAATCTACTCTGTAACACCTTTCAGGATCATTTGTGTTTAGAGAACCAAGGTGCTTGTTTTCCAAGTGTTTCTTTCACTTTTTAAGCAAACAAGGAGTGCGTGCTTTGGAACGAGCTGTCAATATAAATTTCACAAACGCACAATTTAAACCATTACTAATTATCCTTATTGATACCATATCCAAACTATGCAAACTTACCAACATTTAAGTGCACTTTGAAAGGAATTTGTTCCAACAAAATAAAATCACACACGGACACCCATTATTAAATAGCTTTCACAACTTCAGTATCATTGTTATTAACAAGGTTCAATAAATCGTCATTCCTCCTTCCCATTTAAAAAAATTATCTCAATGGTGCAAGAACAGCAGCATTGCCAGGGGTTTGGTTTCATTCCCTACCTATTTTCTGCCTTTCCATTAAAAATGCATGAATTAAAAAACACCTACATGACAAGTGCAGAGTTTCCATTTCTTAAGGTATTGCAGGAAGGCTTGTATTGGAATAATACTTATTACGCAGGTAAAAAGCAAGACTTTCTTTTCACAACTGCATCGGTGTTTTGGGATTACAACTTCAAGTAATCAACGGGCATACTGAACTTTCCGCATCATCTGAATCATATCTCTGAACATGCGCTGGGGGGCGTCAAGGCCCCAGATGAAATCCAGATGTTCCCAATCTGGGATCTCCTTGTGGTATATCAAATTTGGGATCATAGTCATTAACATGGCAACGTCCTTTGGGTCTGCCAGCCAGTCATGGCCACCCGACCATATAGCTGTTGGAACAAGCATTCCTTTCACATTATAGGGAGGTGGTGTTGGCTAAGAAAGAAGGAAAAATAACAGTTAAAAAAAATCTAAAGAGATTCTCATCCTGATGTCACCACTGAGCAAACTGGCTCAGGATGTAGTTTGGCAACAACTGGAAAGCCAAGGATCTCCAGATCTGTTCAACATGTCATCTGGAGAAAGTACCGTATTTTTACGTGTATAAGACGCTACTTTTTCTTTAAAATATTTACTTGAAAATGGTGGGGTGTCTTATACACAAGGGCCAAGAGAAGGTGTGGCCCATACCCACCCTCCGGCCCTGCTGCACATACCGGACAAACCTCTACCATATATGCAGCTCTATCATTCCTCTCTATTGTAGTTGTTCCCTGTATCACATTGCCACGCTAGGTTTCATCTCTATTGTTCCTGTATTTCCTGTTCTTGTTTTATTAGATGGCTTCCGCACAGTGGTGACTTGTAATGTGCTTACTTACTCTACATCAGTGGTTCCCAAACTTTTTCAGTCCACCATCCCATCCCCTTGGGGCTACAAACTCATCCTCAGTGTCCCCCACCCAGGGGTGGGATTGAAATTTCTGAACAACTGGTTCTGTGGGCGTGGCCTAATTTGTGGGTCATGGTCATTCATGGTCATGTGACTGGCTGGGCGTGGCTTGCTGGCTGGGCGTGGCTTGCTGGTCATGTGACTGGATGGGCGTGGTTTGGTGGTCATGTGATTGGCAAACCAAATATAAGTGGTCCTCACTTAATGACCGGTTGCTTAGTAAGTGTTCTAATTTATGACTGACCTGCCCAGAGCTACTTGACCTGTTTTTGAAGCTTTGACAGCCATGCGCACACACACACACACACCCTTCTAATCCTGCTGGAGCAGGTGATTGGACTAGATATCTCATTCGCTTTCTCCTCCCTCCCTCCCTCCCTCTTTCTTTCTTTCCGTCCCTTCCTTCCATTCCCACCTCTTTTTTTGTCTATCCTTTTTCTTCCTTTCTCTTTCTTTTCTCTTCCTTCTCTTTCTCTTTCCCTCTCTTTCTCTTTCTTTCTCTCTCCTTCCCTCCCTCCATATCCCATTCACTTTCTCCTCCCTCCCTCCTTCTTTCCTTCCTTCCTTCTTTTTCTCTTTCATACCCTATTTCTCTCTTATTTCTCTCTTTTTCTGTCTTTCCCTCTTTCTTTCTTTCTTTCTGACCCTTCCTTCCACCACCACCCCCATTTCTTTGTCTATCCCTTTTCTTCATTTCTCTCTCCCTTTTTCTTTCTTTACTTTCTTGTCCATTCCCTCTCTCTTCCCCCCCCCCTCTGTTTCCCTTTCTCTTCTCTCTCTCTCTCTCTCTCTTTCTCTCTCTCTATCCCTTCCTTAACCTACCTATTTTCTGCCCAAGCAGGCATGGCCTAATCTGTCAAAGGCCTGGGCTAATCCTACATCACCCCGTTTCCCCTTTCAAAGGCCCCAGCCCTTAATCTCCCACTTTCCTCCCCTACGACTGCCTCTTTCGTCATCCCATGGCCATGACTTTACCTTCCTCCCGCAGCTGGCTGCCAGGGAAGGCAAGCCAGGGCGGAGCCATTGTTGTTGCTGGGCTCCCTGCCAGCCCACATTGCCCTTGTCACAAATGCTTGCAGCCACCACGTGTTTTTTTTGGGGGGGGCGCGTGTGGACTGCAGCTGCACTGGGGAAAAAAAAATGCAGCGGCTGGAGGTTTTTTGCAGCAAAAATTACCGACCTCCAGCTTTGCTCTGCTTCTCCAATGCGCAGTTGCAGCCGCATTCTAGGTGCTGGCCCCACAGGTCCACCCCATTGAGCCCACTGCACTGGAGGAACTTGCCCAAACAAGTCCAAGCAGAGTGGTGCAGCAGTCAATGGGGTGAGCCTTCATGGTCGGTGCCTAGAACGTGGTGGCAGTGGCGCGTTGGAGAAGCAGAGAAAAGCTGGAGGCTGGTAATTTTCGCTGCAAAAAGCCTCCAGATGCTGCATGTTTTTTTTTAGTGCAGCTGGACCGCACAAAAAAAAAAAAAACCACACACACACGGCGTCTGGATGCTTTTTGCAGTGAAAATTACTGACCTCCAGCTTTGCGTGCTCCACTGCTCCAACGTGTCGCTGTGACCGGCATCAATTGTTGTGCATGCATGCGATGTCGTGCATGCGTAATTACACCTGACTGGGCAAGGAACGGAGGAGCGGGCAGAGAGGAGCAGGGCCAGCCAGGGGCACATTTTACCAGTTCTCCAAACTACCGGGAACAGTAATGAACCAGTAGAATCCCACCCCTGAATTGAGCCCTGCGAGGGGCCCACCTCAAGCATTCCCCCTTGCCTCTTAGCCCCCCCCCAAGGCATCCCACCACCCCCAGGAAGCGGTATCGCCCACTTTGGGAACCACTGCTGTACATGAAGCATGGGGCGTCCTATACATGGAGGCGTCTTATAGATGGAAAAATATGGGTATTTAACAAAGGCCTCCCATTTTTTTAGCAGAAATTCTATGTAACATACAAAAATATGGCTATACTAATCTTTCTACATTTGTTTACTATTTTCCCAATAACTAAAGTTTTGGGGTTGATTTCCAAGTTATGTAAACCATGAAGACAGCAAAAATACAAAAACAATAAACCACACATAAGTACAATTAAAAAAACACAACAAAAATAATTCAAATTCTTAATATAAAGTACACTAAAAATCCGTATCCAGGTTCCAGTACTCTAGTATAATTAGGGCAAATAGAATAAAAAGAATTCTAAGTAGAAGGACATGACTTGCTGTTGGGTTGGCATGCTTTTTTATGGTATAAGGGAACTAAAACACAGGGTTATTTTAGAAGACATTATGTACGGGAGTCTTTGTGGTTAAATTGGGAGAAGATAAAAAGACAATGTTATTTGAAAATTCCAGTCTGGTTATCTACCATTGAAGCATTTTCCTATCCTATAATTTACAAGAAGGAACAAACAGTTAGATATGGGGAACTTTTGGATGAAAAGGGTGAACTTAAATCGATCCAAAACTCAGAAGAACAAGGTATAAGGATGAATTGGTTTTCATATGCACAAATACACTCAAGGTATGATGAAGATTCTAAAACGGAGGGATTTTATGATAAACAGACTGATTTAGATAAGATCTTGATGGGTACTGATGAGAAGGTGATTAAAAAATTATATGGTTATTTACTGGGAATGAAATTAGAGGAAGAACAAGTCAAAGAAACTATGATTGTTTGGGGGAAGAATTTTGGATATGGGATTGATTTAGAGAAATGGCAGAAATTGTGGTCTCAAAATTATAAAATGACAATGTCAACAGCATATAAAGAAAACTTGTATAAGATGTTTTACAGGTGGCACTTTCCTCCGACAAGAATAGCAAGAATGTTTAAGAACAAATCTGAAAAATGCTGGAAATGTCATCAGATACCCGGCTCGTATTACCATATGTGGTGGACTTGTGAGGATGCTAGAAAATATTGGACTATAATTCGCATGTGGTTGGAAAAAATGACAAAGAAACATATAGATTTGAAACCAGAGATCTTCTTATTGGGAATTTTACCTGATATATATAGTAAAGATTTGAAATACCTGATTGTAAATGTATTAACAGCGGCCAGGATTGTATTTGCTAAAAATTGGAAGAATGAGAAAATACCATTACAGGAAGAAATTATTAAGAAAATATTGGAATGTGCTGAGATGAGCAGATTGACATTTGAAATTAGAGAGCAAGAGGATAAACAATTTTACGAAATTTGGGATCTTTTTTATAAATGGTTAGATGATAAAACACGATAATAGAATATTCAGAATGCTAGATAGTAAGGAATATCTTTATTTTGCTATTATTTTGCTATTTGATATTATATTTATAAAGGATTTCTTAGGATTGATTTGATATGATCAGATGATTTGTTATAGAGTAAACTGGTTTAAAGTATTGTTAGCTCATTAAGCATGAATGATTAAAAATATAGTCAAAATCTTCTTTTTTTAGTGATATTAGGATATATAAGTTTGGACTGACAATATGAGTTGTTATGTAACATAATTGTAATTGAGACTACAGAATGAATGCACAAAAATGATGAACCAACTGACACACTGGATGTATATATAAGAGTTGATGTTTTTATGTTTTGTCTGTCTTGTTTGTTTGTAGAAAATTAATAAAAACTTAAAAAAAAAAAAAAAAGAATTCTAAGGAGAGAATACCTGGGCGGAGAGAACGTTTTAGTTTAGATGTCAGGCCTGGCTTTTGCCAATTGCTTGCCAGGGATGAGTATCATTCTCTTTGGTTGCCTAAAACTGTAAGCAATCCTCTTTGTGCAAAATTCCCAGAGTTCTCTTTAACAAGATTTATTCAGATAAAATGGAAGAGGTTACAAGAATTTCAGCAACTGAACGGCTTCTAACATTACCCAGCAAAATGAGGATGGCCCTTCTCTTTTCATGTAGATAATGGATCAGCCTCCACTCTCCTTTTCTATACTGTATATATGACAGTTTTCTGAATCTTCATCAGTTTGAGAATCAACCATTACAATCTGTGCCACTCATTTTAGCCACTTCATTTGAAACAGGTTTCCACAGATGATTAAGTCCCTAAGCAGATACATATGGGGATTTTTTTTTTGCCCTGTAATGGGGGGGGGGGGGGGGGAACGGGACACCTCATCACTGCCTTAGGATAAGGCATTCACAAGAAAACTTATGTATTTGCAAAAAAGAAGAAGGAGAAGGAGGGGGGGAGGAGAAGAGGAAGAGGAAGAGGAGGAGGAGGAAGAAGAAGAAGAAGAAGAGGAGGAGGAGGAGGAGGAGGAGGAGGAGGAGGAGGAGGAGGAGGAGGAAGAAGAAGAAGAAGAAGAAGAAGAAGAAGAAGAAGAAGAAGAAGAAGAAGAAGAAGAAGAAGAAGAAGAAGAAGAAGAAGAAGAGCAACAACAACAACAACTAGTAATAATATTACAGGTAGACCTTAATTTGGAACAGTTCATTTAGTGACCATTCAAAGTTTCAACATCACTGAAAAGAGTGGCTATGACCGTTTTTCACACTTACAACCACTATAGCAGCATCCTGGTGGTCATGTGATCAAAATTCAGACACTTTGCAATTGACTCATATTTATGACATTTGCAGTGTCCCAGGATCACATGATCACCTTTTCTGACGTTCTGGCAAGCAAAGTCAACGGGGAAGCGAGATTTACTTAACAACCATGTTACTAATTTAACAACTATGGTGGCAAGAAATGTCATAAAATGGGGCAAAATTCATTTAACACCTGTTTTGTTTAGCATCAGAAATTCTGGGCTCAATTGTGGTCAAGGACTACCTGTATACTGGTTATCTGATAATATTGTGGTTGAATGTGTCTGGAAATTCTTACCTGTTTATAATGAGCCATATTTTCTTTTCTGCTTCCCCAGTCAAATGCTCTCATTTCCCCAGTCCGTACAACCTTAAAAATAAAGTTACTTTAAAAGGTGTGGATGCCTTCAAGAATATTCATTCATTCATTCAATTTACTCCCTTTCTACACTGAGGCATTTATTATATGTAGGAAGAGAAAACAATCAGGTGTAACAGTTTTCCTGTAACACTTGTTAGCCGCCCATTCCTTGAAAAATACACAGCTGTGTATATTTTCCAAAGTCTTCCCATCCTGGCAAGCATCCAGGATTTAGTGCAAATAATGGCACTGAGTAACCTTAATATCCACTTCCTCCTGAGGGAATTTCCTTAGAAGTAAGACCTCCAAAGTTCAATGGGTCTTACTCCTAGAAGAGCACCTGCAGAATTGCCACACAGGTAAAAGCTAGCATTTGAATTAGGACCCATCAATGCAAGCCAATAACCTAAACATCATTGCTGCAAGCATTAATCAATCAGCCTGGAGATTTCATCTCTACCTGAATCCAATGAAGCACATTCTGGACAGATGTTCCAGCTGGGCAGTGTGTGGAATATACATCTATTCGGCTCTGAAAACAACAGTGAAATGGTTTGTTAAATCTATAACCGTATATAAATTACTTCTTTTTAACATTTTATTCTTTGAATAAAACTATTGAAGATGAGCTTGCCAATTTACAATCATACATTCAAAATAATATCCAGGCTCATTACTCACCTTTTGAATGGCTAACCAATTGGCTCCCTGATTGGTCTTGGCTCAGACAGTTTTTCTTTTATGCTATAATTATTATTATTGTCCTAATTGCAACCTGTTTTTTTATTCAATGTATTCCAAATTTATTCGCATTGTTTCATCCTGCTTCCCCCTCTCTTAATCCTCTACAATTGTGATACATTCATAAATCTTTGAATCCTCCATTTAAAATAAAAAATGAGGATATGTAGAGTTGTAATTGCAGGAATGTTCCAGTCTCGGATGGCAAACCTCAGATAAAGAATGTTTCCAAGCAAATACAACTCAGGTAAACAAAGTCACTAATCTAAAGGAGGATTAGAGAGAGGA
Organism: Hydrophis major; assembly: GCA_033807585.1. Classification (NCBI taxonomy): domain Eukaryota; kingdom Metazoa; phylum Chordata; class Lepidosauria; order Squamata; family Elapidae; genus Hydrophis; species Hydrophis major. Next base: position 86,737,043 of record CM066331.1, on the reverse strand, counting down.
AGTAAACATATGTTAGACTTTAACTAGAGATAATTAATTGAATGGATTACTGTGCTAAACAGTAACCAAAGTTAACCAGTGATGGAGGATAACTAAAAAGGTGTATAAATGCAAGAATAATCTCCAATAAAGATCATCATGATTCAGTTGCTCATGATCAAACAACTCAACTGCCTCGTCTTTAGCATTTGAGAGACTCCATTGTGCCATTCTTAAGCTGCCCATGATTCTCAGTCTTTCATTACCAAATAGATGAGATATAAGCTTAGAGAAGAGTATTTGCCTGTCTGATAACAGATTAATTCATTTCATTTCAAAACAGAGTTTACGCATTTAGGCTCTTTATTTCACGCTCTTACCATGTTTAGGTTTTTCTCATTAAATCCACACAGGAGAAAGAAAAAGTTGCCACAAAGATCATCAAGTAAAACACAGTCACACACGTGGGTAGCAAGCCATTTTATAAGCGCATTCTGGGGAAAAAACTGCTTAGTTCCAAATATTTCCTGCCAAAATAAGAATAGTATAATGATATAGGTCACTTTGCTGGAAAATAAGGATTCTTCTCAATATGATTAACATAGAATCCTAGGGCTGGGCAATAAGTAATGGGTGGAAGATCATTAAAGAGAGAACCATCCAAGCACTAAGGAGAAATTTCCTGAAAGTGAAAATAATTAACCAGCAGAACAGCTTGCCTTCTGAAGTTTTGGATGCTCCATCACTGAAGATGTTCAAGAAGAGACTATGAAGCCATTTATCCAGAGTGGTGTAAGATTTCCTGCCATGGGCTGGGGGGTTGGACTAGTAACCTCTAAGGCAGGGGTGTCAAACTTGCGGCATCACATTCTCCTCACGTGACTTTCCCACCCTTTGCTAAATAGAGGTGGGCATGGCCAGTGTGTGACACATCTGGCCCAATGGCCGCGAGTTTGACACCCCTGCTCTAAAGTCTCTTTCAACCCTATTATTCTATATTCTTTTGGATGGTCCATCACTGAAGGTGTTCAAGAGACTATGAAGCCATTTATCCAGGGTGGCGTTTACAAAACACTGAGGCTGAATTTGGAAAATAAATGTGTTTCAATACTGCATGATTCAGTGGAAAAAAACAACAACAACACCCAACCTTGGTCCCAATGCTACAGAACTGAGAAAATACTGTATGTGAAGGAACTGAAATTACACTGAACAATAACCTGAAATATATATAAAATTCTGTATCACTGGTACCCAACACCTGATAATCTGACAAAGATGAATAAAGATGTTTCAAATGTCTGCAAGTAATTGTAAAGAAGGTACTTTTTATCATATTTGGTAGAATTAGGAAAAAGCAAAGGATTATTGGAGGCAGATTTATCCTTTAACTTAGAAGATTCTGGAAAACAAAACAAAAAATTAAACCAGAAGTTTTCTTTTAGAACTATTGGATAAAGATCTTGAAATATATATATATGTAATATATATATGGCCATAGAGATTGAAAAAAGATTGAAGAAAGCATGAATAGAAGAGATGATTCCACCAGACTGTCAATCATTTGGAAGCCTGCACTCACAAACAAAAAAATCTCCACACTACAAGCCAGGCAAACACCTGGGCACAAACAGATCCCCCCGATACCTCCAGCTCAAAGACACCCCAATGGCACCCAGATGAAACCTAGCTTCCTAACAAATAATAGCTGTCCATTTACTCGGAGCCAAGCCACACTAAAAGCTTCCAATAGAGTAACACAATGTTGCCAGCCAATCAAGACACACAAAAAAGCCACAAAACAGACAGAAGATATTAAAAACACCAATCACAGCAAACTCCAAGACCAATAAACACAGACCAAGACTCCCAACCAATCAGGATGAAGAAAAAACCATTCTGGCATAGAAATAGGCTAGCTCCAAATTTAAACTGAAACAACTGTAAAAGTCTGACTCGCAGACGAACACAATACAGAAGCCTGATGATGGCAGATGAGATTCTGCCGAAATGTTGCTACAACTTTAAAAGCACAACTACAATGATGTGGGAAAATACTAGAACAAAGCTGAATGCCATACATGTAAGTACCCGTGAAAACTTAAGAAAACATACACACACACACACACACATATACACACACACATATATATAATACACACCTATGTTGACTACAGCAAGAATTCTGTATGTGCAAAAATTGAAGGATATGTCAATTCCTACAAAAGAAGAATAGATTGAAAAGGTGATGGAGCTGCAAAGATGAAATTAACTGTTTTAATTAAAGAACATATCCAGTTTTGTTTACACTCGGGAGACCGCTTCTGAATATTGCATTCGAAATGGGGGGGAACCTGAAATTTTGACTTTGGAGTTTGTTGTTAAATTTAAATTTAAAAATTCAAAAAAAAGTTAAATTCATTTGTTGTTGTAGAATAGGTAGTATTTACTAATTATGTAAAAATTAAAAAATGAGATTCTAATTATATGTGTACTTTACTAAACTGAAAAAAGTTACTTTTATTTCTTCCTGTTACCTTTCCCCTTTTCCCTTCCCGTTTTTCCTATTATCTTTATTTCTATTTGAATTTTACATTAAGATAAACTTCAATTAAAAACATTTAAAATGCTAAAGGAGGTTAACACGGTACCATCGTGGTTTTTAACATAATTGAGTAAGCCAATATGGCTTCATTCACATATTCTGCTAGGTCTTAATGAATGGACTCGCCTATGTTGGTACAAAACAAACTATTTTGAAACTTCCTGTGATGAATCTATCCAGCCATTAACATGCAGAAAAATGCCATATATCTGATTCAAGGAATGTCAACTCCCTCATTTGGGATAGAAGTACATCTTAAGTTAATTAAGGGCATCTACCTAATTTTCTTTTAATGTAGAAAACTAGTTTGGTGTATTGGATAAGGTGCTGGCCTAGCAACCAGGAAACTTGAGTTCTAGACCTGCCTTAAGACATGAAAGCCAGCTGAATGATCATGTACCAGTCATACTCATTGCCCAACACACACCTCACAGCGTTATTATGTGGAAATGAGGAGGAGGAGAAAGGAATATTAGATATGTTCTTTGCCTTGAATCATTTACAAAAATAATAAAGATGGGAAATAATAACCCAGAAATTTAAAAATATTCTTTTTATTTCATATACACTATGGCATTGTAACAGTTATATCACGGTGGAAATGCTCCTAGAATTAGGAAGTTTTTCCCAATATTTCATCAGAAATTGTCTTCCTGTAACATCCAACCATTATTCTGGGCCCTATATTTGGGGGGGGGGGGAAGGAGCATGCAAGGGAATCATATTCTAAAAGAGAGCTGAGAGCAAGACAGAGAGAAAATATCACATTTGATTCAATATACAATATTTCTCACTCTTAATAAAGCTTTTGTTGGCATTCTGGACATTTTCTGCAATGTATTCTGTATTAATTTCCAGCAGATTAATTTCAGATTAATCCACGTGGGCAGGAACTTCACGGTTACTTCAGTGAGACTGAAACAGCTATCAAGTCTCTTGACTGATGCCAAGGCAATCACTTACTACTTTTTTTTTTTTCCAACCTGAATAAACACTTTATCTTTTCAAAGAAGTTGGCAGTAGAACCTCTCAATAGTAAGAACAGGTAAAACACACAGCATTCAATTCAAGTATTCTCTAGGCACCAACTCAATATAGAAATTGGAGCAACTGAACATCTCTCTTTCTCAATCTACGATTGGCATAATGAGCCCATCCAATATACTGGGTGACACTGTTTAAATGCTAAACATTATCATTACAGAATCATCCATCTCTATTTTCTTTGATACATTCTGCAGAAGCATTGATTGATTTTCCTGCTACGGTTTTTGTACTGAATTCATGGCACTTCAGAGTAAATTTTGCCCTACGATAGTATGTTCAATAATTAAGCTACGGCATATTGGCAGCAAAGATGATCTTTTGCATTACAGAACTGGTGTTACTACCGAGAATGCCACTTAACCTTAATGTTTAATAAAACAACACGCAGAAACCCAGAGTGTGCAATGTGGAACAAGTCCTCTGAAAGTAGGTCACACCATTTCATTTTTTGATGTTATCTATGCAAGATTTAGGTTCGCCTAACACAGGGCTTATAAGCTTTTGACTGCACTAGAAGAATACACATATCACTACAATTGAGCCAACTGTTAAGTGAGTTTTGCCCCATTTTACAACCTTTCTTGCCACTGTTATTAAGTGAGTCACTGCAAATGTTACGTTAGTTAAATGTTAAATGAATCTGGTTTCCTTATTGACTTTGCTTGTCAGAAGATCACATGACCTCACGACACTGCAACCATCATAAATATGAGTCAGTTGCCAAACATCTGAATTTTTGAACATGTGACCGGAGGGATGCACCAACTATGGTACGTGTGAAAAATGGTCATAAATCACTTTTTTCAGTGCCACTGTAACTTTCAACAGTTTGTAAAACAATGGTGGTAAATTGAGGTCTACCTGTAAGCTGGGACTGATAATCAGAAGAACTGCTTTCAACTTTTTTTTTTTTCACATACAAATCCATTCAAAGTGAAATCTAATCTATAGTAGTTCACCTGTTTCTTCAGTTAGGATCCCTCCCCCACTTTATACTCATTTTAAGATTCCACACAATAAGATTCCTGCAAGAAACAAGGCCAAGAAAGTAATTTTGTACAGTGTGGTGAAAGTAAGTCACCACACTATAAAAAAGATGTTGAGACTCTAGAAAACTCTAAGCCAACCAAAACCAAGCATTTAATCGTGAGTGCCATACCATGTGCATTAATCAAACAGGTGGCAAGAAAGTAGGGGCAGGCAGGTACAACACAGGTTATGTAGACAATAAACACAGTGTCAGACATAAAGATCTCAAGTGCCTATATACAAGTGCACAAAGTCAGGGGAACAAACAGGTTGAACTCGAACTACAAATACATGAAGGTAAATATGATATAGTTGGAATAACAGAAAGTTGGTGGGATGAAACCCATGACTGGAACATACTGGTAGAAGGATACAAACTATTTTAAAAAACAGACCTCATAAAAGAGGAGGTGGAGTTGCACTGTATGTAAAGGACCACTATATTGCTACAGAAATGCATGCAACCAAAGATGAAAACCTCCTAGAATGCATATGGGCCAACATAAAAGAAAAAAAGAATGACATGGCCATAGATGTATATTATAGGCCACCCAATCAAGCAGAAAATATAGATGTCCTTTTTGCCAGCCAACTAACAAACATATGCAGGAAACACACAACTATAGTAATGGGAGACTTCAATTATCCTGATATCAATTGGAAAACTAATTCTGCACCAAGACAGAAATCAAATAAGTTCCTAACCAACCTAGCTGACAACTTTGTTGTCCAAAAGATAGAGGGTGAAACTAGAGGGACAGCCACACTGGACTTAATTCTTACAAACAGAGAAGAAGTGATAGAGGGAGTTGAAACTGCAGGAACCTTGGGTGAGAGTGACCATGTCATACTAGAATTCAACATAACACAAACACAAGCAACAGAACATAATGACACCAGAGTCTTGGATTTTAAAAGAGCTGATTTCAATAAACTCAGAGAGAACTTGGGAAAGATTCCATGGAGGAAAATCCTAAAGGGGAAAACAACTCAAGAATCTTGGCAAACTCTTAAAAAGTATGATCATAGAAGCCCAGCACAATTCTGGCAAATTGAAAGAAACAAAGGACAAGTACAAAAAATGGAAAGAAGGACATACAACTAAGGCAGAATATCAGCAGATAGCCAGAATCTGCAAAGACGAAGTCAGGATAGCAAAGGCTCAGAACGAACAAAGACTTGCAAGAAAAGTCAAAGATAATAAAAAAAGTTTCTTCCAACATATAAATAACAAGAAAAAAATCAAGGAAACAGTCAGTCCACTAAAGAGAGAAGATGGCAAGGAAGTATCAGGCAACAGAGAGAAAGCAGAACTGTTTAACTCATTCTTTGCATCCATCTTCACACAAAAAGAAACTATAGCTCAACCCACCAAAAACATAACTGTAAAAGACAGACCAGAAATAAAAAGTTAAAATAAGTAAAAAAAATAGTAAGAGAACACCTGTCTGATCTTGATGAAAATAAATCACTGGGGCCTAATGGATTACATCCCAGAGTTTTAAAGGATCTGGCAGAGGTCATCTCAGAACCACTACACCATATCTTTCAAAAATTCCAGAGCACCGGGGAACTACAAGAGGACTGGAAAAGAGCTGATGTGGTTCCCATCTTCAAAAAAGGAAAAAAAACAGACCCAGGAAACTATAGACCAATCAGCCTAACATCAATACCCGGGAAGATACTGGAAAAGATAATAAAAAAACAGATCTGCCAACATCTAGAAACAAGTAAAGTAATAACTAGTAGTCAGCATGGGTTTGTTAAGAACAGATCATGCCAAACCAATCTTATTTCATTCTTCAACACAGTGACTAAATTAGTAGACCAGCAAATTATCATGGACATAATATATTTAGATTTCAGCAAGGCATTCGACAAAGTAGACCACAACCTACTTCTTAGTAAGCTAGAAAAAAGTGGAATAGATAGCACCACCACTAGATGGACTCACAACTGGCTAGCAAACCATACTCAACGAGTAGTCCTTAATGGGTCTAAGTCTACATAGAGGGAAGTAAGCAGTGGGGTGCCACAAGGTTCTGTCTTAGGCCCAGTACTCTTCAATATCTTCATTAATGACTTAGATGAGGGAATAGAAGGGGAATTTACCAAATTTGCAGATGATACTAAGCTGGCAGGAATAGCTAACACCCAAGAAGATAGGCTCAAGATCCAGATGGATCTTGACAAACTAAAACACTGAGCCATATCTAACAAAATGAAATTCAATGTAGAGAAAAGTAAAGTCCGACACTTAGGCAAGAAAAACCAAAAGTATACATATAGATTGGGTGAAACCAGGCTCAATAGCAGTAACTGTGAGAGGGATCTTGGAGTCTTAGTAGACAACCAGCTAAATATGAGCCAGCAGTGTGCAGCAGCAGCCAAAAAAGCTAATGCAATCCTAAATTGTATTAACAGAGGGATACAGTCAAGATCAAATGAAGTATTAATACCACTCCATAAAGCCTTAGTAAGACCACACCTAGAGTACTGCATCCCGTTTTGGTCACCACATTATAAAAAAGATGTTGAGACTTTGGAAAAAGTACAGAGAAGAGCAACCAGGATGATTAGGGGACTGGAGGCTGAAACATACAACGAACGGTTACAGGAACTGGGCTTGGCTAGTCTAGTAAAGAGAAGGACCAGGGGAGACATGATAGCTGTCTTCCAATATTTGAGGGGCTGCCACAGAGAGGAAGGGCTCAAGCTATTTTCTAAAGGCCTGTAGGAATAATGGATGGAAACTGAACAAGGAGAGATTTAACCTGGAAATAAGGAGAAACTTTCTGACAGTGAGAACAATCAACCAATGGAACAGCTTGCCCTCGGAAGTTGTGGGAGCACCATCACTTGAGACTTTCAAGAAGAGATTGGACTGCCATTTGTCAGAAATGGTGTAGGGTCTCCTACTTGGGCGGGGGGTTGGACTAGATAACCTACAAGGTCCCTTTCAACTCTGATTATTTGTATCTAAAACTGGGCATGGCTAGTGAAGAGAAGGACCAAGAGAGACATGATAGCACTGTTCCAATATTTGTGGGGATGCCACAGAGAGGAAGAGGTCAAGCTATTTTCCAAAGCACTCAAATGCCAGGTAAGGAATAATGGATGGAAACTGAACAAGGAGAGTTTCAAACTAGAAATAAGGAGAAATTTTCTGACAGTGAGAACAATCAAGCAATGGAACAGCTTTGCCTTCGGAAGATGTGGGAGCTTCATCACTGGAGGCTTTCAAGAAGAGATTGGACTGCCATTTGTCAGAAATGGTGTAGGGTGTCCCGCTTGGGCGAGATGACCTACAAAGTCCCTTCCAAATCTGTTAATCTAAGGATACTTTCCTAAAAGGTCACAATTCAATGTGATTTGGATTGTTAACTTGGATTGCCAACAAAGTTCTGTCTGTGACAGTTCTGTCTTCCTCTTTTTTTAATTCTCTTCAGATTAACAGAGTTGCTCCTTTCCAACTCTCTCGATCTGTTAAATCTGTGAATTAATCTCTATGTGGGTTTTTTTTCTTTCCAAACCTCTGATGGGCAGCTTTCAATAATTTTGGAGAGAGGGGTAATGTATATCCATAAAAAGTAACTTTGGGCCACTTACTGTCTCTATTGGCTCAATCTCACTCTTCCCTGCTATGGGAGGAAAAGAGGAGGAAGCAAAATAGACAGCCATCATTTATGATGGCCCAGAACATCTCAAGTCACACACAGGTAGTGTTTGTTTAAAACTGAATTCCTTGTTGAGACTTTTGTTCAAAGGCATGTCGGTCTTTTGTTCAAGTATGTACAAGAAGAAATGTAGTATTCAGCTCATCACCTAACAGCTGCACTTTGTGGTTCAAGCAAATATTTTAAACAAAACACGTACTTTAAATAGCAATTCGGGAAGCTCTCCAAGTTTGATCATAGCACTGGATGAAAACTGCACATTCATAATGGGTGCCAATCCAAAAAACATGTTTATCTTTTTTGCCAACTCTGGAAAAGCTGAAAATGCTATAAAACCTGGAAGAAGGAGAAACACAAAAGACATGAATAGATCTTAAACTATGCTGCTGAAAAAAATCAGTAGGAAAACAATTTGTTGCATATTCCACAAAAGTAATTGTATTTTTCATAACTTTCACAGCTTATGGCTGGCATCATTAAGGCAAAGGGGACTTTGTCTGTGCCTGAACAATTCTTTCATCTATTTTTCTTTATAAAACCAAAGCAGCTTTCAAAATGATTAAACACTCTGAAATTTGATATAAAAGCCTCTTTTGCTATGCTGAAAAAAACTTGATTTCTTTTTTCCACAGACAACAGCTGTGTTACCTAGGGTATGCCATTTTTAAAATAAGCAGGCAACAAACCAGGAGGAAGATTTAATCCATTGTGCTGACACACTATATTCCACATATCCTTTTATACAATTCAACTGAAATTGGGATGTTCATTTGGTCCAAGACATCTTAATTCAATCCAGAGTGACTTCAAAACACTAAAGTCTTCATTCAAACTTTCATACTTTCCATTAACTTTCCATTATTTAAAATATGTCTTTCCTAAGCTAATACCCTTCAGATTACACATTCCGCAAGCTAAAGTCATAAATTATCTTCAAAACACCAATTTAAGGAATACTGATTAAGATTATTTACCTGTATTTGGCGTAATTATTCTTTATCATTAAGCATTATGAAATTCAACTTCACCTATGTAGCTATTAAAATTACCAATGTTATTTACGCAACCTAGTTTGTTAACTTACCTATGGTGGTGCCTTGAGAATGACCAACGTAGAAGAGTTGCTCCTGACCAGTTTTGTTCAAGACAAAATGTATTGAAGCAGGAAGGTCATACTTAGCCATTTCATCAAAACTAAAGAGGAGAGGGGAATCCATCAGATTTACACATAACATAAAGAAGTGGGATCCATATTAGAATAGAAGAACAGAGCTGGAAGGGAACTTGGAGGTCTTCTAGTCCAACCCCCTGCTTAGGCAGGAAACCTTACACCACTTCAGACAAATGGTTATACAATCTCTTCTTAAAAGCTTCCAGTGTTGGAGCATTTACAACTTCTGGAGGCAAGTAGTTCCACTGATATTATCCAAGCTGCCACACAATGAAATGTTATCTAGTCAACGTGATGGAAAGATACCAATGTTCAAGTCATATTAGGGTTCATGAGTCCTTTACTGACCTATCAAGACATTCTGGTTTAGCTTCTTTCCTTACAGTGAAGATGTGGCTTGTTTTAAAAGACTACAATAACGATAAAATGCAATTAATGTTAGCAACAACAATAAATGTATTTGAGAAACCTCTCTTCACTCTGCAAAAGAGCTTTCAAGAATCATGACCACTTTTATACCAGTGTGATTTTTATTTATATAGTCTTCCAATGATTCCATAGTTTGCTTCTCAAGATCCTGCAACCTACCCAGAAGAATATAAGCATATGAAATGGGTGTTTAGGTGTGTGGGTGTGTCTCTCTTTACTTCCTTGTTTTTATTAGATATGTCAGGCACTCTCCTTTATTTCATTTATATTCCACCTTCAGGAGCTCAAACTGGCCTACACACCATTCACTCTTCCCATTTTTCTGAACCACAACAACTTTGATATCTGTGCTAAGAAACAGCAACTGGCTCAAAAATATCCACTGATCTTTTATAGCTGGGGATCATCTGGAATCTAGGTCTTTTAATCTAGTGTTTCTCAACCTCAGTAACTTTTAAGATTTCTGCAGTTCAGCTCCTAGAATTGCCCAATCAGCCTGCTTAGCTCTTTCTTTCGGCATTTTCCCTCCCTTTCTGCAACTTCTTTTTTTTTCTTTTTGGTAAACCTGGAGGGTTATAAAGAGAAAGTCTCTTTATAGACTTTTCTTTTTTAAAAAAGGTCAGCTTTGGGAAAGTGCCAGGACAAAAATGTAATTAGCAATGTTCTTAATGAATATAAAAGGGTCAGTTCACATTTTATGGATTTGGTGAAGAAGTCATAGACAGTTTCATCCATATAGCAGAAAGAAAGGGATAGGTAGAGGGACAAAACTAAACAGTTCCTAACATTTAGCAAATTTGTCTACCTGAACATCCAGAATTCTTTTTGCTTTGTGGTATAGTTGATGTGTTTTCGGGACCAGGTGTTGCCTCTGCTGTTCCCTAACCAAACATCAAAACCAGCATCAGCTAGCACAAAACCCAGGCTGTTGTAGTCTAAGTTGGTCACCCAGTTACTGCCATCAGCAAGAAAGCCATGTTGGAGAAACACAACTGGCTTTGGTTCTGAAAGGGAAGCATTTCACACATAGTTAGAAGCAGAACTACAGCATCCTCTCCTACGGCAAGAAAGTTCATTCCACAGTCGTTTGTACAAATGCCTTTCTTTGAACGACAGCAGATTCGATGCATAAATACATTGATCCTAATGGAATCTCTTCAAAGAGATTCTCAAGAGAAGAATTCATTCATGTGTGATTAAGTTCACATATTTATATGCTGTCCAACTCCCGGCAACTGTTCTGTCCCAGCCCAAGTGTCCGAAAACAAACACAGATAAAGTCCAAAACTGAAATGTTCATGGCTTTATTCCACAAATAACCCTCTTTGTAGATAACAGATAGCTTGCAGCCAATTAGTCCAATAAATCAGAGTCTGTAATCTTCACACTAACTCCTTCGAACTTTTGCCTTTTGCAAAGGCAAAAGCCATTTGAAACCAGGCTTATATTCCCTAGAGGGAGGGGCCATTAATTAGCATTCTTACTCCCGAGTCGCCTGTGCTGCTCTTCCATAAATCATCCTGCTCTCACTCACATCCAGCACAGGCTTCTCGGGAACGTCCACCTGATTGCTGCCGGCGAACCACAACAGCAAGTCTGGGTGGTTTACAAATGATTTAAAACAGGGGTCCCCATTCCCCAGTCCATTGACTGACACTAGCATGCCAGAAAATAGGCCATGCACACAAGCGAAGCCCCATTCACGGGATGCAAGCATGTGAAACCACGCCCCCTCCGCTCAGAGGAAAAACCTCTCTTCAAGGAATCGGTCCTTGGTGCCCAAAAGTTAGGAGGACTTCTAATTTAAAACAAAGGTACCTTCTTGTGGCCTGACCATTCACAATCCGTCCAAACCACCTGATTTTGACCTGCCTCGTTCTGTCTCGTTGAAACTGAACAGAATTAGGTGTGATACTGGAAGAAGTGACTCTACCCCAGGGCTGTCAAACTGGGTTAGATGCATCACGTGCAGGCCACGCCCACCCAGGCCACGCCAAACCCCCAGAGTTTGACACCCCTGCTCTACCCTGTATCAGTGGGGATGGAAAAATTCCCCTTGTTGCGATTCTGAAGCCTATATGCAAAGTATTAAACACGTTGTGCAAGATTGACCATGATGTGCGTTCTCTGGTTTCCTAAAAGATCTCCCCAAAGCAACGCCAGGATAGCGAGATTGGACATCCAGTTATGAGGTCTCTCCCGAATCTCCATAGAAGTTTTATATACCATTATGTGGACTGTGTATATTGTTTACTTCTCTTCTCTCATGCTGTCAGCATATTATTATTTATTGACTTTATATTGCCGCCTATTCGCCCATGGCGATTCGAGGAAGCTTACAGAATGTAAAACCATATTTTAAAAAAGACCCCAATAAAAACTAACAAAAAGAATTAAATAAATTAATAAAGTACAAAAGAACAAAATCGGGAAAAATAAATAAATAAAAAATGACTTCCCAATTCCCATCTCCCACCCCAATGACAGCAGATCACACAAGCCATTTGATCGGCTCCATCCTGCTCTGGGTTCCCCAGGCCCACTGGCAGAATCAGGTCTTCAGGGCCTTCCGGAAGAGTATTAGAAAGGGGGCCATTCTAATCTCTGGGGGAATGATGTTCCACAGAGAGGGAGCCACCACAGAGAAGGCCCTTCTTCTGGCTCCCACCAGGTATATCTCACTCAGGGGTGGGACCCGCAGCATTTCATGCCTCCCCGCTCTGATGGGTCAGGTAGATGTGACCAGCAAGAGGCGGTCCCTCAGATAACCTGGTTCCAAACCATGAAGGGCTTTAAAGGTGACAACCAGCACCTTGAATTGCACCTGGAAGCAAATCGACAACCAATGCAGCTCCCGCAGGAGAGATGAAACATGTACACACCAGGGTCTGCACAAAACCATGCAGGCCACTACATTTTGCATCAACTGGAGCTTCTGGAAGTTCTTCAAGGACAGCCTCATGTAGAGCACATTGCAATAATCAAGAGGGGAAGTGACTAGGGCATGAGTGACTGTGACTAGGGACCATTGGTCCAGGAAAGGGCGTAACTGGTGCATAACCCATAGTTGCGCAAAGGCCCTCCTGGCCACGACTGCCAACTGCTCTTTGAGCAGGAGTCGTGAGTCCAGGAAAACTCCTAGATCAGGGGTGGGCAAACTACGGCCCGCGGGCCACATCTGGCCCATTGGTCTTTTTAATCCGGCCTGCCGAAGATTGGTACAGAATTAAGGTTTGATGTGAATGATTGAATGAATGCATTCATTTGATTTTGACTTGTAATGACAGGCATTTCGACACCAGGTGGCAGCCCGTCTGTCAAATTTTAAAAGTCAATGAGGCCCCCAAGCCAAAAAGTTTGCCCACCCCTGTCCTAGATTAAACACAGGGTCTCTTTGGGATAGTGCCACGCCATCCAAGACCAAAGCTGGCAATTCTCCCTGAGCCAACAAACCGCAAACCCAGAGCCACTCGGTTTTGCAAGGATTTAGTTTCAACCCGTTGCTCCCCATCCAGCCCCTAACAGCCTCCTGGCACTGCAAGAGGGAGGACATAGCAACACTTCACTCACCACGGGCTGAGACATACAGCTGAGTATCATCAGCATATTGGTGATACCTCAGTCCATGGTGACGGATGATCTCACCCAGTGGCTTCATATAAATATTGAACAGGAGCAGAGAGAGGACCGAGCCCTGCAGAACTCTGTAAAGCAGTGGGGGAGGGCTGGATCTCTCCCCTCCTATCAATACAATAGAAGAATGAGCTTGGCATTCAAATGCACTCATTTCTACCTTAGTGTAAAAGTTTGAGCAACTGCTGAGATGGTTGCAAATGCAAATGACCTCATGCTTTTTATATTGTACAGAGGAGCAGGAAAACTCAAGAAGCCAAACTGGCCCCGAGGCTTGACATCACTGTGGAGATATTCAACCTCAAAAACAAGAACAGAGATTTCCTGCTGGGTTACATTTGTTTTATTTGCCACATCTTTGGGAAGCTGAGAGACCTTGCAATTTGAAGCATCATGGTAACAATAGCAGAATTATTATTTTTTTACCAAATTTACATGCCAGCCATTCATAGGCCACCCATCTCATTATCTAGAATAGAATAACAGAGTTGGAAGGGACCGTGGAGGTCTTCTAGTCCACCCCCTGCTCAGGCAGGAAACCCACTTCAGACAAATGGTTGTCCAATCTCTTGTTAAAAACTTCCACTGTTGGAGCATTTACAACTTCCTGAGGCAGGTTATTCCACCAATTAATTGTTCTAACCATCAGGAAATTTCTCCTTAATTCTAGGTGGCTTCTCTCCTTGATTAGTTTCCATCCCTGTTTCTTTGTCCTGCCCTCAGGTTCTATGGAGAATAGCTTGACCCCTTCTTCTTTGTGGCAACCCCTGAAATATTGAAATATAGTGGAACCTCGGGTCATGAACAAATCAGGTGGCGAACAAAAAAATCCACCCGATTTTTTAATCAGGTCACGATTCACAAATCAAATGGTGAACAAAATGGCGTGGAAAGTTTCCCTTTCCATGGAGATTTCCCCTATGGCACCAATTTTTTTGTGTTGTGTGAATCACTAAAGTTGATAAGTTAGTAACCAGGTTGTTAAGTGAATCTGGCTTCTCCATTGACTGTGCTTGTCAGAAGGTTGCAAAAGGTGATCACATGACCATGGGACAAAGCAACAGTGGTAAGTATGAACCAGTTACCAAGCATTGGAATTTTGATCCCATGATCATATGGGGGTGCATCAAAGGGACCATTTCTGTGGAGGAAGGTTTTCCGTGGACCAGAGGGGTGTGTTTTCATGTGCTGCCTGAATTCTACAGATGGGGCTTGTTTGCATGACCCGGTGGCTGGCATGCCAGGGCCCAGTGTTGGTCCACAGACCAGGGGGTTGGGGATCCCCACTCTAAGTAAGCCCATTTGAGGTACCCTGGTTCAAAAATTGTGGCCTTCTGATGCACTGTTTGGTCCAGTTAAGGGCCATGACAACAAGATTTGCAACAAGTTATATAATATACAGATTGTCTCTCCTTTTGTGTTTAGTCAGCTAGATAAATGAACAGGATTTTAATGGTTGCAGTGTTTGAATTTAACAGATGATCAAAATGCTGCCCATCATACTGTATCACAGCTTCCTTTTTGAAGAAGTTTTTATAGGATCTATACCCAACATGTAATTGGTTGGCCCTAGATGTAGAAGGCACTGTTACATCATTCTGCATAGGGCTCTATTAGGCACAAAGATCAGCACTAAGTAGAATTCTGGCCATTCCATTTTAACAGTTCACAAGAATCTCTTGGACTAATGTTCTTACTGACCTGAGCAGAGTAATTAAACAAATTAAAATATATTGGAAATAGGAAACAATCATTTTAACAAGGACAATATTTTAAAGTGATTTATATACTTTCATAATACTCTATTATCTGTTTACAAACATATACTCACCCTTGGTTTTCTGACTTATTTTCCCATAAGGAATTCTATTAATACTTAGGTAATATCCATCATCTGTCACCACCTCATATTCCTCACTGGGATATCCTCTGAATAAAATAATTTCACTCTAAAAGAGAAACAAATCAAAGATAGTGTTGTTCATTATTCAGTTATTCTAAAGTGCCTAGGCCAGCCTTCACCCATTTAATGTTCTCACAATGTTTTGGACCGCTATTCCTAGTATTGCAAACTTTTAGCAACGCTAGCTAGTAATTTTGAAGTTTGTTGGCTTAAAATATCTACAGAGGCTGAAAAAGGCTGGCCTAGATATTTTATTTCTCTTATCGAAACAAACATCATTTAAAAAGCAAATTCTATATATCAAAGGATGAAAAAAAAGTCACAAAGGTTTTATGGTAAACATAAAAAAGTTCATTTAATATTACAGTTATTGCTGTAACTGTCAGAGGACCACAATTCATCTTTGTATATGATCCTTAACTAGGGCAACTATCAACCTGCTTCAGTGTTCACAGTTGCTTAACAATGGTTTAGCAACTGCAAAGAAGTAACGCCCAAATGCCACTCTATATACCTACTTGTGGTTTGAATGTGGTACATCCTGACAGAGTTCAAGGTTGACTCAGGCTTCCATCCTTCCAAGGGCGGAAAATGAGGACCCAGAATGTTGAGGGCAATATGCTGCCATTGTGAACTGCCCAGAGAGTATTTGGTGCTTTACATAGAGTGCGACTGTCAATAGTCCAACTAGCAGACCCAAAAAACGCAAGCACTCTCAGAAACTTCAAAATTCCCAAAGTGAAACTTTTGAGTACACCATTTTGGCACTGAGGAATTAAAACCTGCTCTCTCTGTTTTTTCTCCGTGCAACACTGCATAGGTAAACATTGGATTTCCCTTCCTCCCACCCATCACACTCACACTGTCCAATAATGAATAAGGATTTTGTTTTGTCTTTGTCGGACACCTGCAGTCGTGACCTTGGTGTGTCTCGGCTTACACGGTCTATTCTTCGAGTGTCTGAATTCTCATCAATCCCTCCCCCCAGTTCTTTGGTAAGTTGAATAGTGATAAGTGGTTAACTGATTCAAAAGCGATTCAGACTTGACCACTATTATTACTCTATTGCTCCTGATCGACACAGATATCATAGATAGCCATGTATACATACATACAAACGTATTTTCTGTATTACTATAAGAAGAACCACCCTTGAAAAGCATTCATAAGTAACTACTGGTGTCAAATGTGACAACTACTCTACAAAATGTCTATATTGAAAAGATCTGGACTGCTTGCCCAATGCTTACAATAACACGTGGCCTTATATACTGATACACACACAGTGCTTTACAGCCCTCTTTAAGCATTATTACTACTACTCTTTGAAGCCACCCAACTATTAAGATCTGTAGATGTAGAGATGTACCAATAATATAGTAGTTTCTCTGGAAGGTGAATTTTTAATCAATGGCACTGATCTTCATTCATTCAACATGGAGGACACCTGAAAACTTTTTATTTATTTTTATTCCATCTTTATTATTTTTATAAGTAACTCAACACAACAAACGTACCTTTATACTCCCTTCTCATTCTATCTTCCCCACAATCATAACTCTGTGAATGGGTTGGGCTGAGAGAAAGAGACTGACTCAAAGTCACCCATCCAGCTTTCATGCCAAAAGCAGGACTGGAGCTCGGTCTCTTGGTTTCTAAATTGGTGTCTTAACCACTAGGCCAAAGCTGCCCTTTTTAGGCAGGGCTTTTGTTAATTTCAGTAGCAATATTATAGTCTCTTCTTAACTCAATAGAGTCTGTCATTTTAATTCATTTTTTTAAGTTAGCCACTGATAAAATAGGAAGGCAAAGTATATATGAATTAAAATCAGGAATTAGAAGTCAACCCTTCACACAAACTGGAGAAAATCTAACCAGGTATCCAACTCCAATGCTTTAATAAACTATTTCCCCCAGCCTTATTTTAGTACGGGAAAGTTTTAGGTCCTTCTTTGAAAACCTTCTTTTCTTGAAAGCTTAGCAATTGGGATAAATAACATTTTGGCAATCAACCTTAATGGTTATCGAGGGTTAAGGATGGCAACTGGTAGGATATCAATGCAAAAGACAAAGTTAAATTCAGGTGTTTCTGCAGATCCAGGAGAAGGTGGCTATGACAGTAAGAACAAAGCATAGACTGTTTTTATGTGTACTGTATGTTGGGTGGGACCTTCAACCACATTATCATGCCACCATCTTAAACTTTCTGTGTGCACTCTGGCTGCATTGCACATGTGTGTTGTCCATGTGTCCTTATTATAAAAAAACAACAACCCAGTCCTTTATTTCAGAAAGCTATCCATTAGATTTAATTCAATTATTTATTTTCTTGGTTTTCTTCTAGAATTTTCCTTTGTAAAGCAAGTAATAAACACAAACATTTTTTTTGTACTTTTTTCCAGATTTACCCTTTATTGGTTTCAAGAAAATATCATCTAGTATAATTTTTTTCCTTCTCTTTGGAGCAAGCTTGTAATTAGACCACCTTACATTTTAGGGCTAATTTCCATCTTTCTGCTCTCTCAAAATATCTAGAGAGGTTGGAAAACACAGGCCTAGAAAGTTTATTTCACTTATCTAAAAATACATAAAACAGCAAGTTCAATGTACAAAAGGATGGGGAGAAATCACAAAGTATTTTTTAAATAGAATATTAAAAAGTTGTATTAATATGTAAATCAGCTACGTCATATGATTGTTGAAGAAAAACTAAGCAATAAAGCTGAAGCAATTCATCTTTGTATTTGACTAATGTTTAGCAACTGCCAAGAGGCAGTGTCCAAATGCCTTCTATGTACCTATTGTAAATGACAAATACAATGGGAGTCATATATACATCCAATCACATCCATGGTAAACACACTGACTTTTGGCTTACAATGAAAATCAGGAACATTCAATCAGGTGAAAAGAATCAGGACCATACATTAGGTGGCAGTTCAGAAATGTTATTGCTGAACCCTATTCATAAGAACCTAGGCAATCAATGGATAGTACTAAGTTGGCATTAGATACGAATCAACGGAATTCGTGGAAAGTTGGATTGTTTGTGGCAACCGAACAACTCCATACTGATAACTCTTTTAACACCATCCCCAGTGAGGCAGGTCAAATTTTTCAACTTGAAATTTCCAAACATTAGGGATGCTCAAAAGTTGTGACATGACTTGGGGATTGTAAAGATATTTTGGTTTAATATAATAGTAACAACTTACAATGTTCATGGATGTTTCCAGATTCATACTTCTTTTTCTCCTGTCAAGCATTGCTGAATTTACCAGGCCTTGGAACAAGCTCACTGTGATTATTAGCAGCCACATCTTATCTCTAGCAAAAAGAGAGAGAGAGAGGGGTCATCTCCTCAGCACAAATATGCAAGTCTATACCACCACAAACACTGTACAATAAAAATCAACTTCCTCTAACACCCACATTAAGACTGTGAAGCTGCAGCTCTCTTATGTTCTATACAGAAATATGAGTTAAAAGCGGCTTAAACTAATTTGCACTCTGCTGATACTCAGAGCTTTGGCAAAAAAAAAACCGTGTTTGCCTAGAACAGAAAAAAATGCTTCATTTTTTTTTAAAAAAAACCACAATTTTATTAGCCACATCTTATCTCTAGCACAGAGAGAGAGAGAGAGAGAGAGAGAGAGAGAGAGAGAGAGAGAGAGAGAGAGATGTGGCGTTTTTCAGAAGATAAAAAAGAATTGACTTATAAAACACTTGTTTATTCCTTATTCAAAGAGGATGTCTCCCCCCCCCCCCCCCAAGGCCTGTTCACAAGTCTCATGACAGGCTACGCAATTCACCTGCCTCCATAAAAGTCACTTTTTTGTTACTGCTGAAAATGGAAATTAAAATTATAATATATTAAAAAGGACTCAAAGGATTCTGATTGAGACACACTGTTCTCCTTCTGCAATAAAAATGTCTCAAGACCAGAATTAGAAGTCACAAACAAAACAGTTCTGACCTTAAAGATATTGTCAGAATTGTAATTTTCCATCCTTTCAACTCTATGCATTCAATACCAGTCTTCAATTGCTGTCTTGGGCTGTACAGACCCCCCCATGCAAAAAGCTTTTTAGGTAGGGAACAGTCTGAGAGTTGGATGGAAGCACACACACCTTCAGCAAGGTTTAAGCTGACTGGAAGATTTTTCCCAACCTTTTCTACTATTACAAGTTGAACTACTATATTATTATCTGCTGTGATCTATGGAAATTGGCATGTGAATCTGATCTGGCATGATGATCATAGGATTGTAGGTGAGTATTTCATACTTGGATATTGGCTTGGAAAGGACAGGACATGCTGGTAAAATGCAGAACAAACAGTTATGGAATGCCCAGAAGGGAGTTTTTGACATAATGTTGGCAACTTCAATTAACAATTCTGAATTAATTTCTCCGCCTTAAATTATGAAACAGCTTCATTCCATTTTGTGCTGTAAATCCTCAATTCACTGAAACAAACACAACATAAAATTGCTTGTTTATTAAAGATGGCTTCTTCTTGTTGTTTTGCAGTCATTTCTTGTTGTTTCTCATAGTTCCAAATCTCCATTTATAAGAATTGAAAAACGAAGCCAAAAGAACCCTTCCCTTCTTGTGCATCTTCTTTGTACTTTTTAAGTTCCATTTTCAATTCATCCAGAAGTGGTGCCATTGTATAAATTTTTAAACAACCACCCGATTAATTTTAGTCATTCAAATATAATAACCAAGAATCCAAAGATCACCAAATAATCCAAATACACACAAGCTGTTTCTTTTTTGCTCTTTTTTTTTTTTTCACTTTCTCTTCCTGGGGTTACTATTTAGTTGCAAAGTTTCAGTTAAAAAGTATCTTTTAGAAGTCTTGTTAAAGTTTTACTGTAGATGCTTTTTAATTCCAGGCAGATTCCTCCCTCTTCCAGATCCTGCCCTTATTCTTTTTCTCTCCCTTCCTGCTTATGAAAAAGAAAATTTTTAATGTCCAGAAATCCTTATTATCCCTTTGGCATTTTGTTTTATTTTCAGCTTAATTGCCTATTGATGTCAAAGCGGATTTTTCCGATTTCTTGTTTAAGTCTCTTAGTTGTCAGTATAGGGAAGGAAAGAGAAGGGGAAAAAAGCCAAACCTTTCCCTTTTCACTTTCCTTCACTGCTTCCGACTCTTCTTTGGGAGCGATGTTATTTTTTGTAAGTTTAAATTCCAGGGTACCTTAGTTGTTGCTTTTACAATTTAACCTGGTCAGCCAAAACTTTCCCTTCTTATCTTCCTCCTGCACATAAGGGAATAATGGCCAGCTGAGGAGGAGATGCGGCTCTCCTCAACCCTGCTGGCGGTCTCCCCCCTCTTCACCACCTCTACAGGGTGGCTTAGCCCCGAAACCAGCTGGCTCAGGGCACTCCACGATCGCGGATTTCTGTCTGTTGCTGAAGCCCTTCAAACCGGAAGTCCCAAAAACTTGTTTTTATTTGTAGTTAGCCTGGGGCTTGGGAGAAAAATAAAAAAAACACACTGGTCCGAGGCAGATTGGATCCCGCAACATTATTCTGGGGCACAAATATTTGCCTTCATTTGTTAAGTCAAAAAAGACCTGTAACTAGATGGAAGGCTGTTGAATAGGGAATTTATAGGTTAAACTACTAGGAGATCTGAAAAATACTCCAGAAAAGCTGGTGGCAGACTACTTCCGTATGGTTGCCAAGAACTTCATATCGCCTTCAGAAATCCCCAAGATGCTTTTTTCAGGAAGCAAATGGACTTTCTTGTTTTTTCTTTTGAAGACATTTCTCTTCTCATCCAAGCAGCTTCTTCAGCTCTGCCAGGACAGTGAGGAATGGAAGGATTGATATTCCTCGCAGACAGCTGATCTCCTAAAGGATGCAGATTACCAGCTGTCTGCAAGGAATATCAATCCCTCCAATCCACACTGCCCTGGCAGAGCTGAAGAAGCTGCTTGGATGAGAAAAGAAATGTCTTCAGAAGAAGAAAAAAACCAAGAAAGTCCAGCTGCCTCCCCAAAAAAGCACCTTTGGGACACACCACTTTAAGTTTCTTCACCTCCCCAAAGAAGGCCCTTAATGGCATTTGAAGAGCCGCCAACCCGATGGAAAACACACGTTTCCCAACCACCCTTCCCGCATCCCATTTTCCTGAGAAGCTTCATAGGCAACGATTTGATCGGGGGTTCCCCTCGAGTCACGCCCTGGTGCCCTGCAGCTAAGGGAGGAAAAGAGCAGCAAGAAACTCACCGGGAAGCGAAGGCAGAGAAGAAGAAACCTCGCCCGCACTGACTCCGGGGTTGTTTTTAAGCGCTCCTCCCCGGCATCGCAGCGCAGGACAAACCACGCCTCTCAGGCTATGCGTATTGCCCAATCAGCGTTCCCGGGGAGAAAGTACGCTCCGCCCCCACACCTATAACAGGGACCGGAGTGGAGCTGGGAGCGAAGTGAAGCTGAGGGAATCGCCTCCCTGTCTTCTCTTGGCGCCTCGCCTCCTTTCTTGCCCTTTTTACGCTTCGCTGCCGCTATCGCGCGCAGGGCGGCTGGTGCTAAAGCGCTTCTCGGGACGTTTCTCCTGACGAGGCTCCTGCGAAGAGAGGGCAGCCGCCTCCTCCGCTCTGCAGCTGGGCCCTCAGCAACCAAGAGAGCGGCTGGCACAAGAGGCTGCCCCCCGCCCCGTGGCCCTGCCTGAACATACGGGCAGCTCCTTCAGTGACCGTTCAAAGTTACAACTTGGCACTGAAAGAAGTGACTTGAGACCATTTTTCACCCTTAACAACCGTGGTAGCATGGCTTCCACGACGCTTGGCATACTTATGACCATGACTGTGTCCCATTTTTTTTGAAATAAATGTTTTGTTTTATTTTTATTACAAACATCTTCTTCCATTTGCATTCATTTGGTCTGGTTACAAGTATCTTGTGCAATGCAGTTAATGTTTACAGTCATATTCATTACATAATAGTATTCTCTAATCTTATACTTATTGTACTTTATATCACTATCTTTCTTCTTAGCTTATTTATTTCTGTTAAAAAATATCTATTGTCCCTCTTAACTAATCATCTAGCTTTCATATTTTTTCTCCAACCATTCATAGAATAGTTCCCATACCTTATAATATTTAGTTTGCTCTCTTTCTTTAATCACAAGTATTAATCTATTCATTTCTGCACATTCTAATATTTTTCTAATCACATTTTCTTTAGTAGGAGTCTGTTCCTTTTTCCAATTTTGAGCAAATATGATTCTCGCTGCAGTTATTACATGAATAATCAAATATACATTTTCTTTGCTATAAGTTTCAGGTAAGATCCCCACAACAGGAATATTTCTGGCATGGCAGGGAAAGAATACTGTAAAATGTCCAATCAGAGATGGTATTTCCTGGTTCTCCGAACTACTCAAAATTTCCACTACCGGTTCTCCAGAATTGGTCAGAACCTGCTTAATACCACCTCTGATTTCTGGTTTTAAATCAATACATTGTATCATCTCTTCCAACCATCAGCATACCATGTGGTATTATGTGCCAGGTATTTGGCAGCATTTCCAACATTTTGCTGATTTATCTTTAAATATCTTTGCCAACCTTGCTGGCGCATAATGCCATATATAAAACATTTTGTATAAATTGTCTTTGTATGCGATTAACATTGTTACCTTATAATTTCTATCCCATAATTTCTGTCAGTCATCAAGTGCTATTCTATAACCAAAATTCTTTGCCCATGCTATCATTGTCTCCTTCATCTTCTAGTTTAATGCCTAATAGGTAGCTGTATGATTTTTTTTAATC
Source organism: Hydrophis major (assembly GCA_033807585.1). Lineage (NCBI taxonomy): Eukaryota > Metazoa > Chordata > Lepidosauria > Squamata > Elapidae > Hydrophis > Hydrophis major. The sequence goes on along the minus strand of CM066331.1, from coordinate 86,713,775 downwards.
AATCTTTCTTCTGTTCCTGTTAGTATCTTACCTAATTCTGTCAATACTTTGTATAAGCCATATGCTTTAACATCTTTCTCATATCTCACCTGTATTTGCAAATATGAGTACCAAATCGTATCTATCCCTTGTTTGTCCAATTCTTGTTTGCTTTTAAGCTCATCCCTTTCATTTAAGATATCATTGTATCTTACAATATTTCCCTAAAATGTTCGGGTGATTAAGTGCTTCCATTGTGGAAATCCAGACGGGTACTTTCAAATAGTTCAAATAGTGCTGTTCTCTGTTTTCTCCCATATTAACAGTAAGGCATTTCTTATGTAGTGTCTCTGAAAGTAACCATATATCTTATTTTTCCCATGCCATAGAAATGCATGCCAACTGAATTGTAAATCATGCCTTTCCAAAGTCAACAACCTTGTATTCCTTAATACTATCCATTCTTTCATCCATGATAATGCCGCAGCTTGGTGATATAGTTCTCAGTAGTCCAACCCCTCCAACCTTGTCCTTGAGTCCAAAAACATTTTAAAGTTTATTCTTGCTTTTTTCCCTTGCCAGATAAATTTCAATATTATTTAATTAAGGTCCCCAAAATATTTCCCCCCAAGCTGTTAACAGGATCACCAAGTATTTTATTTTCTTAGTAACCTGAATATCCAATCTCTTCGTTAATTCTTTTTTGTTTGTTTGTTTTTCTGCGATATTCCTCACTAGCATTTTTGTTTTTTCTCTGTTCATTTTCAAACCTGCCACTTCACCGTATTCTTCTATTATCCTTAATAGTTTGGGTCCCATTTCCAGTGGATCCTCTAAGATAAAAACTAAATCATCTGCAAATACCTGTAGTTTATAGTCTTCATTTTTTTATTTCCATTCTCTTTATCTCTCTATCCTGTCTAATGTTTCCATTCAGTACTTCCAAGGCAGGGGTGGGATTCAAAATTTTTAACAACCGGTTCTGTAGGTGTGGTTAGGCGGGCGTGGCCATGGGACTGGATCGGCATGGTTTTGCAACCCCCCTTTTTTCTGCCTCCTGGGGGGGGCACTTTTGCTCCCAGAGACTTCCTTGGGGCTCAGGAAGGCAAAGAATGGAGCTGCAACCCCCACCACAAGCCCCCCTTGTCTCCTGGGCCTCAGGGAAGCCTCCTGGGTGAAACAGTAAGACAGCGAGGGGGATCCCGGTAGCTGATCATCGGAACAGCTGATTATCGGAGAAAAAAATAAAATACTTTAAAGAATGGACTGGGAGGGGGAGAATGCAGTCAGCAATGTTGCACATGTGCAGTAAGGACTGGCGGGGAGGGGAGGGGCCAGCCGGGGGCACCATTTGCTGGTTCTCAAACTGTGCAGAATCATAACAGCTGGTTCTATAGAACCGGTCCGAACCGGTAGAATACCACCCCTGTTCCAAGGTCAGAACAAATAATAGTGGCAACAGGGGACAACCCTGTCTCTCAACTCCATGTGGTTGGCTGCACCAGGACCATTGCCTGATGGTTCTGCTTCATTAAGCCATCTTTCCAATCAGCCTCCATGTTTCCAGTGTTTTTCTCACCACTTGGAGCTGAACCAGATGGATATTTCAACAGTCTCAACATCTTTTTTATAGTGTGGTGACCAAAACTGGATGCAGTATTCTAGGTGTGATCTTACTAAGGCTTGAGAGTGGTATTAGTACTTTCCTTGATCTTGATTGTATCCCTCTGTTAATGCAATTTAGGATTGCATTGACTTTTTTGGTTGCCGCCATACACTGCTGGCTCATATTTAATTGGTTGTCCATAGAACATAGAATAACAGAGTTAAAAATGACCTTGGAAAGTCTTATTTCAAATGTTAGCCTCTACCTAGGATCGAACTCACAGCCTCCTTGATTATGAGGCAAAAGCTCTACCTCTAGGTTACTAAGACTCCAAGATCCCTCTCACAGTTGCTACTAGTAACCCTGGTTTCACCTAGTCTATATGTATACTTTTGGGTTTTCTTGTTGCAAACAGCCATTTCCAGTGGGAAAAACAGGACAAAGCAGAATGGGGAAAAATATTTTCCTTTGCTATATTTCCAGTCTGAATTAGACCCTGGCAGGGTCTCTACAGGAGAGCCCTTTTAAGGATTATGTATTAATGCAAAAGCAACTAACTTACTTCTGATCCTAAATGCTAAAGCTGCTGCACATAAAAAAGAGGAGCTCTGATCAACGATCACCGTAAAGACACAGCTGTATGTTGTCTAGGGATGCCCCTGCTAAATGCAAGCATGGGATAAACTGAGCCGGGTTTGTTCTGTCTTTTAAGTGGCCAAAAAACTACTGGCAAAAGTGGTATTTGATCACAGCAAGGAGGCATTGTGAAATGTTTCCCCTTTTGTATTTGAGCATCCAGAAGAGACAGGAAAGGAGAAAGGAAAAGAGGAAAGACAAAGAAAAAAGAAGGAAAGAGGGGAAGAGAGCAAGGAAGGAAAAGAAGAAAAGAGGGGAAGGAAAAAGAAAGAAAGAAAGAAAGAAAGAAAGAAAGAAAGAAAGAAAGAAAGAAAGAAAGAAAGAAAGAAAGAAGAGACAAGGAAAAGGAGGGAGGGAAGGAAGGAAAGAAGTAAGGGATAAATAAATCATGATATATACAAATATATAATCATATGCAAAACAACATGGAGTATATATTGTTTGTAAAATGCTTAGCATAAAATACATGTAACTGGAAAAATTATAAGCCGTCTTTAAAAAAAACATGTAACAGGTAAAAAGCTAAATGTCAAACCACAAGCCTGGCAAGCAAAAGGCAACTGCAAACACAGCCAAAAGAACAATGGAGCTGATGCTAAGTAGAAGTTGGTTAAAACTGTGACGCTTTAAACAGGGAAAGGGGAGGGGGAGATAGATTGACCACTTTGACAGGATACTGTGCTGAAAAACAAAAAGGCAAATGGGAGCTTTGGGGGGAGAGATAAGCTGCGGTGCTTTAACAGGAAAAAGGGAGGTGGGAAAATAAGTTTCTGTAGGGGGGTAAAAGGGCGACCTATGCCTTGTCACGCGTTCACCTTTGTTGCACCCCTATTTGCAAATATGTTAATAAAATTATTTCCTACTTTCAACTTACTGTCTCGGGTAGTTCCATATGCGACCATGAATTGTTTATCACAGAAGGAAGGAAATTATAATGAGTGGGGGGAGGGTTTGAGGAAAGTCCTGCCTTAGTACTTGGCCATCAGTACTTGTCCCCTCTTCCTGACCTCTCCTGGTGGCCTCCCATCCTATCACTGAGGATACTTTGGTTCAAAGCATCCTCAGTGAGTAGGTCTCCCTCTGACCCAAACACTCCCGCACATACCATGAGCAGCTTGGCCAAGGAGAGAGCACAGAAGCAACAGCAGCCTTGAGGAGGAAGTAAGGGCAGCCAGGCAGCATCTTTGGGGAAGGCTGGGCAGGGCTGGGCACTTGCCCTTCACTGCCCAGGTCTCCAGGCAACCTGCGCCACTGTCTGGGGGTCCTCTGCATGGCCTGAGAGGAATGGCAAGGCTCCTCTGGTGGACAAGGGTTTGGCTCTCACCCTGGTCTTGCCTTCCTCTGCGGGAGGCAATGGATCCCCCCATCCACACCTGGGTCACCACAGGTGCCCCAGCTACGAGTGATACCCACCACATCCACCATGCCCTCCCTGAGGTCAACCATAAGCTTAATGCAGCTCTCAGTGTAAACCAGTTTGACATTTAAAGTTACAATGGCACTGAAAAAAGTGACTTATGACCCTTTTTCACACTTACGACTGTTGCAGCATCCCCACAGTCATGAGAGGCCAGGCGAGGAGATGCGCGCCTCGATGTGAGTGATGTTGAGTTGGCCATGCCCAGCCAATAACATGACCACCAAGCCATGTTCACCCAGTCACATGACCACCAAGCCACGCCCACCACATAAGCCACACCCACAGAACTGGTTGTTAAAAAAAATTGAATCCCACCCCTGATCATAGCTGCTGGCCATTTTGCAGGCAGCCTTCCCTCTCATGCATACACAGGAAAGATCAACATTTTGTTTTAGTCTACAACTCTATTCATACTATTAAAGCCAAGACTACGCTAACAGCTCAGCAATATGGGAACATTGAAGTGATGTGTCCAAATGCGACCTTCTAATGACTTGATCAGAAATCCTCTCTTTTAAAAAACGTTTAATGGCATGATTATATACAACGTGGTCCTCCTTTATAATAGCAAGTACATCCCAAGTCAGGACAGGTGGTTTCTTATTGAGAATACAGATCGAAAATCCCAGGATATGTTGAGCCAGAGAGACAGTTTGGTGCCCTGGTTAAGGTATCAGGAGACCAAGATTTCTGTTCTTCCCTTAAACATTGAGCCACTTGTTTGGCCTTAGGCCAGTAGTCACTTTCTCAGCTGTAGAAAAAGGACCATGGCAAATCACATCTAAAAAATCTTGCCAAGAAAACTGCAGGGACTTGTTTAAATCGTCTCTAAGAACTGAACTGAACAAGAAAAAAACCCCGGTTGAGCCAAGGAATAAACATGTTTGTGACTCTGATAAGTATTTCATTGCCACCTTGTGATAGAAATAAAACAGTTTTGTCTCTGTTGCGAGTACCTTGATCTTTGAGCTACATGTCAGCCCTTTTTGCTTTGAAGCCCACCAATTTTCTGTAAATTGAGTTTTGTGTCCTAAATTATGCTTATCATTCTCTGGGACTATCTGAATTCTGGCTGTGTAAAGCAGCAAGTGAAATCTAAGTCAGTTTCTATAGGGCGGAACCTCCGATACTGACCCTCTTGGGAGAAATATCCATCTGGTTCAGTTCCAAGCTGGGACAAAGACACTGGAAACATGAAGGCTGATTGGAAAGATGGTTTAATGAAGCAGAACCACATGTGATTCTGGGAAGCTGACAAAATGGACTTGAGAGTGGGTAAGGTTTTTATACCTTCTTTGGGTTTTGTATTTGAGGTTCCTGTTCCTGTGCAAGAACATGTCCTTTAATTTTCTATTGGCTGTTGTCAGATTCCTATGTAGGGGTTATCAGGGATGGGATTCAACCAGTTCGGGCTGGTTTTGGCAAACCGGATATTAATTTTATATCCAGTTTGGCGAATGGGTAGCTTCAACAACCAGCTGGCCTCACCTACCCCTCTCCTCCCAGGAGTCCCCACGAGGCTCCTAAGTATTGGCTATTGTCAGATTCCTATCTATGCTCCCAGATTTACTGCTCTGAGGGTGCAATGAAGAGGTCTGAAAGGATGTTAGGCAATTCCTATTGTGGCTAATTGGGTTTCATCCTGTGTTGGATCTTGGGTGAGAGGCTGCTTCTAATCCTATTACTCTGCTTTTATTAACTATCAAACTTTGCTGCAAGCAGTTTCAAAATAGCCTGTCTTGAATGAATTTCTGCTTGCAGTATTTGCTTTGCTTATGAATAGAGCCATCTATACAGTTAGCGTCTTTCAAAAAGCTCTTTATCTGCTGTGGGCTATTAAGAAAAAGTGGGGGGCTTCTGGTTTGAGCTTCTTCAGCAACAAATCTGTGATCATGCAGTTTTGATGTGTGCTCGCCGTGGGAGCGCCCCAAGCCAGCTGGTTTCAGTGCTAAGCCACCCTGTAGAGGTGGTGAAGAGGGGGGAGACTGCCAGCAGGGTCAAGGAGAGTCACATCTCTCCTCCCCAGCTGGCCTTTACTCCCTTTCCCGAAGGTGGCTGCAGTGGTGGTTGGAAATAGCCACCTCAAAGAAGAACACAACCGGAAAAGAATGTGCAGGAGGAAGATAAGAAGGGAAAGTTTTGGCTGACTGGGTCGAACTGAAAAAGCAACAATATAAGGTACCTTGGAATTTGAATTATAAAGAACATTGTTCCCAAAGAAGACTTTGAAGCGGCAAATGAGAGAGGGAAGGGAAAGGATTTGGTTTTTTTTTTCTTTTCTTCCCTATATTGACAACTAAGAGAGTTAAGCAACAAACTGGCAAAAATCCACTTTGACATTAACAGGTATTTAAGCTGAAAATAAAATGTCAAAGGGATAATAAAGATTTCTGGATTCTCAAAAACTTTTAAAAGAAGGGGGAAAAAACAAAAGGGTGGGATCTGGAAAAATGGAGGAGACCACCTGGAAGTGAAAAGAATTAACAGTGAAACTTTTACAAGATTCCTAAAAGATATATTTTAACTGAAACTTTGTAACAAGATAAGAGAACCCCAGGAAGAGAAAGTGGAAAAAAGAAGCAAGAAGAAACAGCTTTGGATTATTTGGATTACTTGGTGATTTTTGGATTTTTGGCTATCGGATCTAAAGGACTAAAATTAATTGGGTGGTTGTTTAAAAGTTTTTTAAAATGGTATCACTCTTGGAAGAATTGAGAATGGAACTTAAAAAACAGAAAGAAGATGCACAAGAAGGAAGAGGTTATTTTGGCTTCGTATTTCAATTTTTAGAAATGGAGATCCTGAACTATGAGAAACAACAAGAAATGCCTGTAGAACAAGAAGGGCAGGACAAAGAAGAAACCATCTTCAATCACCAAGTACTTCTATGTGGGGAAAAGAAAGGAAAGGGGGGAAAGAGAGTGAAAAAATTACGATTTGAAAAAACAACCCCCAAAAAGAAAAGTAATTACAACATTAGGAAGAAACAGAAGAGAGGATTACAGAAGAGAGAATCAGAATTAGAGAGAGAAGGGGTCAAAAAGGGAAGGGACAAGAAGAGGGGGAAGAGGGAAAGGAAAAGAAACTATAAAGGACAGAAACAGGACATAGAGAAACAGGGAAAACATACAAGGATTAAGGCAGGGGTGGGCAAGCTTTTTGGCTCGGGGGCCTCATTGACTTTTAAAATTTGACAGATGGGTCGGGTCAGCACAAGATTTTTTGGGAATCGCCCCCCCTTTCCCCCCCTTCTTCTCCTCCTTCCCCTCTGCTCGGAGGCCTCCTGAGTCAGGATGGCTCCAGTCCTGCATTGCCTCGGGAAGGGAAAGGCAAAAAGGAAGAGCCGTGGCAGTGCTTTGCAATGGCAGCAGCGGCACCGGAGGCTCAGGCTTCCCAAGGCAACGCGGGACTGGAGCTGCGCCGGCGGTAGCAACTCCTGACAGCCCCAGCCAGAAACCTGAGCAGAGCCCGGGCGGAACTGCCTGTTGCTGCTGCGGGCGCCTGGCTGCCCAAGTAAAGAACCGCACCAGCTCAGGGCAACTGTGAGGAGCAAGAGGGGAAGCCAAGGTACTCATTTCATAGCAGTCAACTTTGCTCTCTTTTGCTTCAGTTAGGTGCTCCCGGCATGCACAAGGAGCATGAAGGAAGGCAAACACCGCACGGATGTGTTTTAAAAGTCAGAGAACTTTGCCCAAGACTTCTCATGGATTCAGGGGCTACACCTCTCCCAATGATGAGTTGGTGGCGATCTAACAAAACGTCTTCCAGCTCTTAAAGATTGACTTTAAGAGCGCCCCCATGGAAGAAGCAAAGAACGAGAACAAAAGTAGAGGCGGTGGGGGCAACAAGGGAATGTGATGGGTCCCTCCATGGTCTCCTCCCAGTGACAGACAGGGCTTGGGCACCACTTTTTTTCCTGAGAGGTGCAGTGTCTGCCTCCCTTCATATTCCTTGTGGAGGGACACACATGCCCTGTCACCCCTGCTGCCACTACGTTTGCTTGGCTTCTTCCATGGGGGCACTCTTAAAGTCGACCTTTAAGTGGTCCCGGAACATCCGTCCACCTGCCCGGCACCTGCCCTCCCAGAGCACGCTTTCTTCCTTCTGGAGAACGTGCCTCTTCCAGCCCGGCCAGCAGGTGACCACATGTCCTAGGGCTTGTCGAGAGATGCCTGTAGCATGCTCTGTTCTATGTGTCAGGCCCAGCAAGTCCGAGCAGCCGGCGCATAGAACAGGGTGGTGCCAGACCATTGGAGAAGCGGAGCAAAGCCGGAGATTAGTAGCTGCCTCTTTCAGCACAGAAAGCTTCCCCCAACCAGCCAGCTGGTCTCCTCCTTCTCTGCCTGTTTGTTCTGTATGGCCAAGGAGGAGGAGACCAGCCGAGAAGCGCGCTGCCAGGCGGGGGCCACGCGGTGCAGGGCAGCACGCCACCACCCGGCCCTGGCAAGGGAAAGCAGTGGGCATTCCCCGGGCGGCGGCCTCGGCTCTACCATCAAGGAAGCAGCTGCCCAGCTCCGTGTTGTATGTGTGATTTTTTGGCGCGTGGCGCAGAGTCTCTTTTGGCCGGCCTCGATTTTTTTTTCAGAGGGGAATTTTTTTTTTTCAGAGGCGGGCCGCATTAAAATGACCAACGGGCCGGATGTGGCCCGCAGGCCATAGTTTACCCATCCCTAGATTAAGGGTATAAGCCTATTTAGAAGACACAGAGATAATGGGTGAAAACTTAATCGAAAGGGGGATTCTGCAAGGGTACATAATATAGTATTGTTATATTAGAAATAGAAATGAACTTTGAAAATATGAAACAAGTGTGATTACAATTATAGAAAAAATACTCATGGTAATGTAATGGAATGTTTAATAAATAAATGAAATAAAGAGAATGAGAGAATGAAATTAGGAAAGGAGGGGAACATTTTAATTGTTATAAATGTGTTATAAAAATTTAAGTGAAAAGGAATATGAAGGAAACATGAAAAAATTATGGAAATATTATAAATGTTCCTAGAAGTATGATACCCTATTGAAAAGAAATGTTAAAGATGTCAAATATTATAACTAACATTAATGATAGAGCTGAATTGGAATAGAATAAGTATTTTATATACTTTTTCTTTAAGAACTTAGTATGCATTTTAAGAATGTACCAAGCAGAATTCGATTGGAAGTTATGTGTTATATTGAATGTTATAATTGTAAAGGCATAAATTGAAGTTTAAATAAAAGTTGAATGGATAAAAATTAAAAGATACAAAGGTGTCATACTCCAATTAGGGAAAAAATTTGTTTATTGAGAAAAGAAAATATGAAATTGAAACAGGACAGACAAAAGTATAAATATAATGACTAGAAATATATTGAAACTTAGAAAAAGATATATATATATATATATATATATATATATATATATATATATATATATATATATATATAATTGAATTTAGAAAGGAATGAGATAATTAAAAGCAAGGTTGAGAAAACTAAGGGAAGGGAAAAATTATTGAGAAAATGTTAAAATAGTAATAAGATAGGGAATAGAACACAAAGATGAATATGAAATTGAATTTGTGTCTGTATGGAGAAGTGATAACCCAGGACCATGCTATTCTCAAAAAGAGAAATTTTACTTGTATTATGTTTTCTGCCTCTGCAATACATGTTTCTCTATTTCTCCCTTTGGGAAATAAAATATCTTGCCTTTTTAATATTCCTCAAAATATTTCATTCTTCGGGGGGGACAGGAAACAAAAAACTCTTTTCTCTTTATGACAAGTTAAAAGCGAGTAGCAACAAACCAATTCAGCATTTCAAACCAGATCATCGGGAAAAGCCCGCCCATTATTTTCAGAGAAGCAAGCTCTCTTTAAAAAAAACTTCTAACCAGGCAATATGAGGTAAGTGAACAAGAAGTAGCAGCCTATTAGCCTTCTCGGTTATTTTACTTATAAAGTATTTAGCCTTAAATACTGTAAGGTCCCAGAAGTTTCCCTGAGCCACTAAAATGCCAAAGAGAGCTTGCAAAAAGTAACAGCTTTTTATTTTTGGCCAAGCTAAAAGAGCTGAAAACTCTTTCTAAAACAAACAGACAAAATATACATAAGGAATAACCACACCACTGCAAGAGTGCCCAGAGTATTGTTGAAAGGCTAGCAAATGCCTTTCTTCTGAGGATTCGATTTTCCTGCTGGGAGAGCTCTGGTGTAAGGATACAGACAACTGCTTGAAAGCTGGATCTTTTTATTTTTTCAGGAAGGTGAGAGATAGCAAGAAGTTCCTGGGGCTAGCTAGCTAACTTTGAATGGTGAATTCCTGGTTCTTTATACCTTTTTTCTCCCTTTGTGTGTGAATGTTCATTTAGTGTTTAATGTTTAATGTTTAGATATTAAAATCCTGTCAGAATTTAATTTTCACCAGAAGGCATACTTAGCGAGGTGCGAAAATAAACTCTGCGGGGCGGCTTGATTGCCTTATTGGTTCTTTCTTAATCTCTTTTACCTTTATAATGGGTTTTTCTATTTGTTTTCTGGCAATCTCCTGTCTGTTTCCTATGTAATTTATTCTGTGTCTTTTGTCTGTTTATTTTGATGATCCTGTATGTTATGTCTGGAAGGATGGTTCCAAGAATGGAGACGAGACTCAGAAAGTGACTACAGCTCTTTATTAGTGACTTCCGATCTGAGCGAATGCTCCTAGCCACAGCAGCCCCTTTTATAGAGCTGGCTGCAGCTATACGGCCAATGACAGTGGTTTGAGCTTGTCGCGCTTGGTTTGCCCAATCGCGGCAGCCCGTTTAGCAGCCAATCAGATCAGTCTGGAGTGACCAATCATGACCCGCTGTTAGCGGACCAATCTGCTTTGCAGGCTTTTAAGCCTGCTAGTCCGGAACACTGTAAGGGTTTTCTTTTCCTTGTTTCCCTAGCTTTCTTAATTATTTGCCTTTTGTCTAAGGGGCTTCTTTCAATACTTTTTTATTGAATTTCTTTTCCTAGGCAAGTTTGTTCTATGGCTGGCCTGATGTTCCCCTCGGGCTTTTCCTGCTTGGGTGTTACCACTGTCCTCGTGAAGTTTCCCTTTCCACAGTATTATATGCATTTTTTACCCCATTAGAGACAAAGTTTATGTAACCAGAGTCAAAGGTTCGTTACCAAGGTTTTCTTTGTTTAGGCACCTGTCTCTGCCCTCCTTGTCTATGGAGCTATAGGGATCTATAGCCCTGTGTTGTGGGGGAGGGGCAGAAGTGGGTATTCAGCAGGTTCTAACCAGTTCTGGAGAACCGGTAGCAGAAATTTTGAGCAGTTCAGACAACCAGCAAATACCACCTTTGACTGGCCAAGTTGTTTATTCAGCAGAATGGTTTCAGGTAACTCCCTGCTGTGGTACTATCTATGAGGCAGGAAGCTACTTACTCCGATTCCTCCATCCAGGAGCCTGATATTCTTGGGTAACAGTTTCTTTTATATTTTCAAGGATGTGCCTAGCTTTGAAGCAGTGGTGGGATTCAAATAATTTAACAACCAGTTCTCTGCCCTAATGATTTCTTCCAACAACCAGTTTACCAAACTGCTCAGAAAGTTAACAACTGATTCTCCCGAACTGGTGCGAACTGGCTGAATCCCACCACTGCTTTGAAGCCAAGACACAGAAGCAAGATAACAAACTTTGCACTAATGCCAATCGGTATTAACGTGACAATAAACTAGAATTGATTCCTGACAACTAATTTCTGACAGTATACAATAATATGAGCAGAAGCCAATAACAATACCTAATTCCTAATGAATGATTTCTAGCATATTATATCAGAAGCAAACAGCAAATATTGGTTTGATCACTATGCTCCTTCGATATGCATTTAGCGTAATATTTAGCGTTTTCATTATGCAAAGTTTCAGCTTATTTCTTGAAAAGAATACAGTCTGTTTTATAAATGTATAATGCCGTAAATGAACTTAAGGCAGTTATCCAGGGTATAAATCAACTGCAATGAATCCAATTAAATCTGTTTCATTATGAGCCAATTACTAGATTTATCATTTGTAATATAAATAATAGCTTCTGTGAGCATAGGGAGGGAGATTTGAACAGTTGTTAGGAAAATGTTTTTTTTTTAGACTAGAACTCAAAATAGATTAAATGGAAAAGATAATACTTTTCAGGTAGTCCTCAACTTATAATTCATTTAACGATGGCTCGAAGTTATAACAGCCTTGGAAAAAGTTATGACCTTTACTCCCATTTATGATTGTCAGAAATATCACACCATCTCCCATGAACATTTGATCACGAATTGGGAGTTTGGCAACTAGCTGACATTTACTACCTGTTGCAATATTTTACAGTTGGGTGATCATGATCAGGGTGGATAAAAATCGATGATTTTTTAAATTAAAAAAAATGGATATTTTTATTTAAATTGGATTTTTTTTCATTATTATCAAATTTGTTTTAATAAAATGCTTTTGGAGTAAAAATCTATCTAAAGATAGTTTTCTATTTAAGATACATTAATAATTTAGTTTATTCAGCATGAAATGGAGCTTAGTTATGTAGCATGAAGCTGTAAATTCTGTAATATTTACATGTTTGGTAAACTCGGAATCCATCATTCACTGAACAAATGTGATGAGAAAAGTCATAAAATGGACCAAAACTCACTTAATACATTTCTCATATAGCAAGTCTATTTCTCATATAGCAAGTAATTTTGGGGCTCTATTGTGTTGTAAGTTGAGGACTACCTGTACGTAAACCTTTATGATAAGAACTGGGATGGAAAAGGAATGATCTGCAAAATCTTCAAAGAGAAAGAGAGAGAGAGAGAGAAAGAAGGTAGCATACATTCAGCCAAACGACATTTACAAATCTGATGACTTATAAGGACGATTTTATAGCATTGTAAATAGGATAGGCAACGCTGAAAACTTGGAGCAGGGGTATCAAACTATTTCATCAAGGGCCGCATCAGGGTTGTGTTTGATCTTGGGGGGAGCTGAATGGGCATGCCTAGGATAGGCGTGGCCAGCTTGACGTCACTCATGTTGGGGGCACCTGAGGTGGCCCGAGCACTCTGCCAGTGAGAATGGAGCTCAGGACGGCTGCACGCGGCCCTCCCAAGCTCCATTTTCACTGACAAAGGGTTGTAAGAGGGTTTTCAAAGCTGAAAACAGAGCTCGGGATTTGGGTCTCGGGCGTTGAGTTTGACACCCCTGACTTGGAACCTTTCCCATCTGTAAGGTATGATGAAGAATGTTGAAGTGCATTCGAAGTTCTACCTCTCTGTTTATGTGCAACAAAAAACCAGGAGAAGCTTCAATCATACCATGGTGGCGACTATAGCATAACAGCTTGACTGGTGGTGGGGTTCAAATTTTTTTACTACCAGTTCTGTGGGCATGGCTTCATAGGCGTGGCAGAGGAAGGATACTGTAAAATCTCCAGTCAGAGGTGGGATTTGCCAGTTTTCTGAACTACTCAAAATTTCCGCTACCGGTTCTCCAGAACTGGTCAGAACCTGCTGAATAGCACCTCTGAGCTTGATCATACCTCATGGACACCTCTGCTCTCTGCCAAGTTGAAATGTCCCTCCCACACACATACATATACCTTGAGTTGGTGGAAAACTAAAGTAGTGTGAAAGTTGCAGCCACCTTGCCAATTGTTATTAGAATTAGAATAACAGAGTTGGAAGGGATTTAGGAGAACTCCTAATCCAACCCTCTACTGATGCAGGAAACTCGATACCGTTTCAGACAAATGGTTGTCCAATCTCTTCTTAGAAACCTCGAGTGTTACTGTTAGTCCTTCAAGATAAACCAGTTATCCAGGCTAATGATTCTTTGCTACACAATAGTAGTGACAGAGTCCTTCAAGTCTGAAAGCACTTACCTCCACCCCTGTCTTTTTCTTCTTGGGGGAGGGGGAAATCTTCTGTAAGACACTTTCTCAGCTTACAATTCTGCACCCGACTCAGGTTCCTTTTGTCTTGGTAGCAGCTCTGCCTCCTGTCCCTCAAAGCAGCAGTCCCCCACCTTTGTGGCAGCCGGAGGTGGGAGGGAGGGCAGAGAGGAGAACTCATGATTTAACCTGGAAATAAGGAGAAACTTTCTGACAATGACAACAATCAACCAATGGAAGAGCTGAACTTCAGAAGTTGTGGGATCTTCATCACTGGAAGATTTCAAGAAGAGACTGAACTGCCATTTGTCAGAAATGGTGTAGGGTCTCCCGCTTGGGCGAGGGGTTGGATTAGATGACCTACAAGGTCCCTTCCAACTCTGGCTATCTGTTATCTGTTAGCCCATGCAAACGGTGGGCTGCTGCCTGTTCACATGCACACCGGCCTGCCACTTGCATGGCCCACTTCCAAACCACCCACGGCCCATAGTGGACTGTGGCCCTTTATTTATGCCTGCAATCTCATTGTGTCTCTCCAAAGTGACGGGGTGACAAAGCTGGACAGAATTTGCATACTTTGAAGCTGCTCCTGGAGAAAGTCAGAGTGAGGCAATAACTAAGTCTAAATCCTTCATGGGTTGGGGATGATATGGAGGTGACATCATGAAGATATGGTAGGAGAAAAAGACTTGCCTGGGCATGCTTGTGCCCTCAATATTGCCAATGAAGGATGCCAGATTGGAGGGATTAACTAGCTAATACCTTCACTGCAGACAAGCCTCACCTTGGAAAGGACACATTTACATCCTCAGCAAAGCTGATAAAATGAAGGTTAGTTTCTGTTTTGGTTTATGCAAACAACACTGCAAATTTACATGCAGGGTGAAAGGAAGAAAACAAAAATGCTTTGTAGTTTACCTTACAGGCAGCCCTCTCTGATCCTGCTGGTTCAGCTTAATCCTCCTATTGATTTTTCAAACACCATAAAATTAAATTCTTCCAGGCCTCAGAATCAGGAGGCTGTGAGTTGGATCCTAGGTAGAGGCAGATATTTCTCTGGGCACAATGCCCAGAATATATCTGCTGAAGAAAAATCCACATTGGAGACGGGAAGAGCATCCGGCCATGAAACACTCGGCTAGCTTCATTCAGTTTCCCAGACTCCATCCTGCAAGGGATTATGGGGTCGATGATGATGATGATGATGATTGTTAGGAAGAACAAGGTTACCTAACGTAGTTTGGTAAAATAATATATATAAACTATGATAGTGAGTTTAAGTGTGTATCACTTTAAACTGCAAAGCATGTAATTTTGGGTGTGGTTTGGATTGACTGGATCACTGACTATGATAGATTGATGGTTTGCTAACTGCATGTTTCCTGCTGCTGAGTTTTTTGAACGTCGAAGGAAGAAAGGAGGTTTGACTTCTTCATATCTCTACTGCAAGGAGATATATTACTGGACTGATATTTGTAAGTTTACTGACCTCTTTTTTGACACTGGACTTTGCAACTGAATAATTCCCGGACTAGTGAATGATATATGGACTATAATTCCCTGAACTAGTGAATGATATATGGACTGTTTTGACTATGCTAAAACTCTTACTGGAATAAACTATTTTAACTAGCACAGTGTATCTGTTTTACTGAGTGGTAAGCTACAAAAATGTTTATCTCACATATTTGCCTGCCTGCCTGCCTGTCGTGCAGATTCTGCTAGGCTATATCCCTAACAATGATGATGATAATGATAAAATTAAATTCTTCCATTTGAGGCTTCCTCCAAGGCATTTTAAAGATTTAAGTGCCCAGAAAACATTAGCACTAATTTTACAATGCTATTTTAGTGAAAATGCTTAAATGCAGAATAGCAATCACATGAACTGTATCCACTCTGAATCAAATGTCACACTGGCTTTATCCTCATTCCTTAAGAATTGGAAAGTAGCCTATATTTAAGAGATTTAAAAGATTTCTTTCAACAAAAGCGTTTTTGAGCCAGTGGTGTTAGAGGGCTTAAAATAGTAAGACACGGGTTCCTAACCTGTGGGCTGTGATTGGTTTGCAACTGGGCCATGGAGATGGCCATTGAACGTACATCTACGCACATCCTCCCTTGCACAAGCAGTGGGTATGTGCATGAACTATGCCTTCCTCGCTGCCAATCTGCAAAGAAACAGCATTGGTTACACTTTTGGGTGATCTCTGGTGGGAGCAGGACGGGGGTAATGCATCCATCCTTGCTTTCCTTGACCCCTCAGCAGCTTTTGATACCATTGACCATGGGATTCTCCTGGGACAGCTTCAGGGATGGGAGTGGGCGGCCTTGTGCTGTCTTGGTTCACTTCCTTCCTGCGGCCCTTCTCAGTCAGTGTTGATAGGAGGGGAGATATCCAACCCTCACCCACTGCTTTACAGGGTTCCACAGGGCTCAGTACTCTCTCCACTCCTGTTCAACATTTATATGAAACCGCTGGGTGAGATCATCCAACTGATGATACTCAGCTGTATGTCTTGGCCTATGGTGAGTTAAGTGTTGCTATGTCCTCCCTCTTGCATTGCATGGAGGCTGTTAGGGGCTAGATGGGGAGCAATGGGTTGAAATTAAACCTGTGCAAGACCGAATGGTTCTGGGTCTGGGGTTAGTTGATTCAGGGAGAATTACCACCTTTAGTCTTGGATAGGGTGGCACTACTCCAAACAGACCCTGTGCATAATCTAGGGATTCTCCTGGACTCATGACTCCTATTTGAAGAGCAGGTGGCAGTCATGGCCAGGAGGGCCTTTGCGCAACTGCGGGCTGTGCACCAGTTACGCCCTTTCCTGGATCAGCGGTCCCTACTCACAATCACTCATGCCCTGGTCACTTCCCATCTTGATTCTTGCAACGCACTCTGCATGGGTCTGCCCTTGAAGAGCATCCGGAAGCTCCAGTTGGTGCAAAATGCAATAGGCTGCGTGGTTTTATGCAGACCCAGGTTTGCACATGTATCACCTCTCCTGCAGGAGCTACATTGGTTGCCGATTTGCTTCCGGGTTCCAATTCAAGGCACTGGTTGTCACCTTTAAAGCCCTTCATGGTTTGGAACCTGGTTATCTGAGGAAACATCTCTTCACAGTGACATCTACCTGACCCATTAGAGCGAGGAGGCAGGGAATGTTGCGGGTCCCACCCCTGAGGGAGATATACCTGGTGGGACCTAGAAGAAAGGCCTTCTCTGTGGTGGCTCCGTCTCTCTGGATCATCATTCCCCCAAAGATTAGAATGGACCTCTCACTAATACTCTTCCAAAAGGCACTGAAGACCCAGTTTTGGCAGTGGGCCTGGGGAACCCAGAGAGGGATGGAGCCCAGCAAATGGCTAGTGTGACCCGCTGTCGTCGGGGTGGGGGGGTGGGATTTTGTTTTAGTTTTGTTTTTTGTTTTCCCAAATTTTGTTCTAATGTACTTTACTAATTTATTTTATTCTTTTTATTAGTTCTTATTGTTTTTATTTTTATTTTTTGTTTTAAATATGATTTTACATTGTGTAAGCCGCCTTGAGCCACCGTGGGCGAATAGGTGGCAATATAAATCTAATTAATTAATTAATTAAAAGTTAACATTGACACATCTGTAGAATATTTATCAAATTATATAAAACTAATATTCAACCATTAGATATGAATATAAATAAATATTTTTCGGGCAAAAGCTCTTATTATCAGCCTAACATTGTAAACCATACAGGAATCACAACCATATGAGCTAATTCTATTTTATGATAAAGCTATATTGACAAAATCTTGTAATCTAGAAAGTACAATCCTTCCCCCCTCCAACTCTTCTACAGCCTGAAAAACTGGGGAGATTCTCTTTTGAGCCTCTTTCTCAGCTTGCTGTCCATTTGTGGGTTATGCTGCCTCTTGTCTGACTGTTCCCTTAGCAGTGTCTCTTGCTCTAATCTCCCAAGGTCTTTCCTACCTACTATCCTTATCTATAAACTTTTAACAAATCTTAAAAAATGAGAAAAATGCTCTACATTTTTGCAAATATCTTCAATATCTGATAAATAATTTTGATTTCATGGGCTCCTCAGAAGGTCTTGAGCGAGCTCAAGAGGTTCTGGGACCATACTTTAATAAAGATTTCTCTAGTTCATTCTTATTTTGCAATGAATTCCTAAACACTGATCATACCACAGCGAAAGAGGTTTTAATACATTTGGGCAGGCATAAAGTTTAATATACAGATAGTCCTGAGGTTACAATGGGAAAATATAACCAAGAAATACAATCTAGATACATAGCCTAATTATTATGAATTGATTTCCATCTATACATTAAATAAAAGGTAGTTAAAAAAGTACTATAAAACATACTCTTGAATTTATTTATTTTTTGTCCGCAAATTGTACACGTCTCTCATTCTCTTTCCTTTTGTCCTGCAGTCTCCTCTCCCGGGAAGGTTTAAAGGAGAATCTCCAACAACTTGAATGCCATTTTACATGGGAGTTGCAGAAAGAGCATATTGAGCCTGATGTATTGGAGGAAAGAATTGCCGAGCAGATCCGGTTCTTAACCAATAAATCCAAAGTTCGAAATTACAACCTTCTTGCCTATGTGAAATTCCTGAACGACAAGAAGGAAGAAGCCCTGGAAAACTTGCAGAAAGCTGAAGAGGCTGTGCCCCTAGAATACCCTGGGGATGTTGAAAAGGGAAGCCTGGTGACCTGGGGCAACTGTGCCTGGGTGCACTACCACATGGGCAATCTTACTGAATCCCAAGCCTACTTGGAGAAGGTAGGAAGCATCTGCAAGCAACTTGGAAGTGAGTCTCCTTATAAGCTGGAGCTCCCACAGATCTACTGTGACAAGGGTTGGGCGCTCCTAAAATTTGGAGCCAGGTATTATGAAAAGGCCAAGGAGAGCTTTGAAAAAGCCCTGGAAGAAGAACCAGAAAACCCAGAATTTTACTCAGGCTATGCTATCACGGTATACCGCATGGAAGATAATTTTTCCAAAAACCATTCAGGGAAAGAGTCATCCCTGAAACCTTTGAGGCATGCAGTGGAACTGAATCCTGATGATGTATTTGTTGTTCCTCTACTTGCAGTAAACCTCCTAGAAACAGGCAGAATGGAAGAAGGAGAAAAGTTGATTAAAAGAGCCCTCCAAAAGCATCCTGACGTTCCTTATGTATTAAGGTATGCTGCCAAATTTTACAGAAAGAAAGGAGATGAAGAGACAGCATTGCAACATTTGGAGAAAGCATTGAGCTTTCCCAAATGCTGGATTCTTGTACCAAATGCTGGATTCTTGTACCATCAAATTGGCCTTTGTTATAGGGCACAGTATTTAGTGATGAAACAGGAAAGCCGGTATGATAAGTGCCAAGCCAAGGATATAATGGAGGAATTGAAGAGACTGTGCATTTTTCATTTTGAAAAAATGGTGGAGTGTAAACCCAATTTTTTCTATGCTAATCTTGACCTTGCGAAGAGATATGCAGAAAAAGGACAGATGAAAAAAGCGGATGAAACATACCAGAAGAAGCTCCTTACCATAAGCAACCTAACTCCGTTAGAGAAGCAACAGCTCCATTTCAATTATGGGCGTTTTCAAGAATTTTACAGAAGGTCGCAATCAGAAGCCATCAAACACTACCTTGCAGCGCTGAAGATTGACTTTGACTCTTCTGAGAGAGATAAATGCCAGTGTATATTGAAGAAATTGATGGAGAAGAAAATCAGGAAAGGAGAAGCCAATGCTGAGGATTTCGCCATTCTTGGATTCATCAGCTCAATGGAGAAAAGGAACAAGCAGGGGAAGCCTATGAAGAAGCCTTGAACATTGGTCCTTGGAATGAAGAATATTCCAATGCAATTTTGAAGTTGAATCTTTCTTCGTAAACCAACATATGCTAAAGTTTCCATGAATACTGGTTTTAAAAATGTATAAGCAGATGTCAGTCTGCTTACTCCATTTCAATATTTCATTTTGCAGAATAGAATAGAATAAGAATAAGAATAAGAATAAGAATAAGAATAAGAATAAGAATAAGAATAAGAATAAGAATAAGAATAAGAATAAGAATAAGAATAAGAATAAGAATAAGAATAAGAATAAGAATAAGAATAAGAATAAGAATAAGAATAAGAATAAGAATAAGAATATAGAAAAGCAATGAGAATATAGAATAGGAATAAGAATATAGAATAGGAATAGGAATATGGAAAACAGAATAGAATAGAATAAGCAGAGTTGGATGGCACTTTGGAAGTCTTCTAGTCTAACCCACTGCAGGAAACCACCATTCTGGACAAACAGTTACCCAATCTCTTCTTTAAAATCTCCAATGTTGGAACTCCCACAACTTCTGAAAGCAAGCCTTTCCCTTCTAGGCAGGATCTCTCTTTGATAACTTTTAATCCATTGTCTTAAAATTCGGAGGTGCCTTCGGGAATAGGCTGTCTTCCTCCTCTTTGTGACAGCCTCTCAAATATTGGAGGACTACTGTCCTATCTCCTCTCACCCTTCTCTTTGTTAGACTAGACATAACTGGTTCCTGTAACTGTTCATTATATGTTTCAGCCCCCTACCTACATATCTATGTTGTTCTTTTCTGCACTCTTTCTGAAGTCTCAGCATCTTTTTTGTATTGTGCAGTATTGATGTATCAATAGTATAAAATACCAGCCAAGCTGTCAAAAATGGATAAAGGAATATCAAACCAAGGTTGGGGATATGAAAAGGAAGAAAGGACCTTCTAATCATGCATGTAACAAAGCAAGGAAATTTTGGGCGCAAATCCAATTAATGATGCAAAAGTTATTGTGAACTAATATGCTGAAAATAGCATTGTTTCTATTGGGTTTTATGTACATTGAACTAGAAAAAAATCACAAGAAATTAATATCTTAATGTTATCCATAATGGATAACATTAAGGAAACATAGGTTGTTGACATTAGAAGGGCATGACTTGCTGTTGGGTTGGCATGCTTTTTTATGGTATAAGGGAACTAAAACACAGGGTTATTTTAGAAGACATTATGTACGGGAGTCTTTGTGGTTAAATTGGGAGAAGATAAAAAGACAATGTTATTTGAAAATTCCAGTTTGGTTATCGACCATTGAAGCATTTTCCTATCCTATAATCTACAAGAAGGAACAAACAGTTAGATATGGGGAACTTTTGGATGAAAAGGGTGAACTTAAATCGATTCAAAACTTAGAGGAACAAGGTATAAGGATGAATTGGTTTTCATATGCACAAATACACTCAAGGTATGATGAAGATTCTAAAACGGAGGGATTTTATGATAAACAGACTGATTTAGATAAGATCTTGATGGGTACTGATGAGAAGGTGATTAAAAAACTATATGGTTATTTACTGGGAATGAAATTAGAGGAAGAACAAGTCAAAGAAACTATTATTGTCTGGGGGAAGAATTTTGGATATGGGATTGATTTAGAGAAATGGCAGAAATTGTGGTCTCAAAATTATAAAATGACAATGTCAACAGCATATAAAGAAAACTTGTATAAGATGTTTTACAGGTGGCACTTTCCTCCGACAAGAATAGCAAGAATGTTTAAGAACAAATCTGAAAAATGCTGGAAATGTCATCAGATACCCGGCTCGTATTACCATATGTGGTGGACTTGTGAGAATGCTAGAAAATATTGGACTATAATTCGCATGTGGTTGGAAAAAATGACAAAGAAACATATAGATTTGAAACCAGAGATCTTCTTATTGGGAATTTTACCTGATATATATAGTAAAGATTTGAAATACCTGATTGTAAATGTATTAACAGCGGCCAGGATTGTATTTGCTAAAAATTGGAAGAATGAGAAAATACCATTACAGGAAGAAATTATTAAAAAAATATTGGAATGTGCTGAGATGAGCAGATTGACATTTGAAATTAGAGAGCAAGAGGATAAACAATTTTACGAAATTTGGGATCTTTTTTATAAATGGCTAGATGATAAAATACGATAATAGAATATTTAGAATGCTAGATAGTAAGGAATATCTTTATTTTGCTATTATTTTGCTATTTGATATTATATTTATAAAGGATTTTTTAGGATTGATTTGATATGACTAGATGATTTGTTATAGAGTAAATTGGTTTAAAGTATTGTTAGCTCATAAAGCATGAATGATTAAAAGTATAGCCAAAAACTTCTTTCTTTAGTGATATTAGGATATATAAGTTTGGATTGACAATATGAGTTGTTATGTAACATAATTGTAATTGAGACTACAGAATGAATGCACAAAAATGATGAACCATCTGACACACTGGATGTACATATAAGAGTTGATGTTTTTATGTTTTGTTTGTCTTGTTTGTTTGTAGAAAATTTAATAAAGACTTTTTCAAAAAAAAAAAAAGAAATTAATATCTGATTAATGTATGCACAAAGATAGAATAATCCAATGCCCCCCTTGCCTCCCCTGCCCTTGGAAGTTAGATTATAACATTGAGAGAGCCTGCAGAAATGGCAAAGCTGACCAAAATGCAGTAATTATTTTCTTGAAAGACTAGAAATCTTATATGGGTTTTTTGCTGAAAAAAGAGAACATTGAATTGATGATTTGGGGATTTAGGGATTTAGGGACTAAAAAGGGTTAAAAGAGAGAGAGAATGGAATTACAATGTAAGGGTGGAAAAAGACGGAAAAAAGTGAGATGGTAACTGCTTGATTGATAGATGAAGGAAAGGGAAGGGAAGGGAAGGGAAGGGAAGGGAAGGAAGGATGGAAGGATGGAAGCAAAGAGAAAGAAAGAAAGAAAGAAAGAAAGAAAGAAAGAAAGAAAGAAAGAAAGAAAGAAAGAAAGAAAGAAAGAAAGAAAGAGGGAGGGAGGAAGGAAGAAGTTATGGTTCATATTTTTCTTTATATTTTGGTTCTTTATACTTTATTCTTTTACTGTATTGCACAATCTAATAAATAGCTAATGTGTGTTATAATGGCAAACATTTGAATGTTGGCATGCTTCAAAATGTTTCATCCAGTATCTTCTCAACTGGCTTCATGTTGAGTGGCCTGATTTTACCAAAACTCTCACCATGTATTTTTCCAAGTTTACATATTATTTAGTTCCGTATTTATTTAATACAGAGATTTCCCAACTTGGCAACTTTAAGACTTGTGAACTTTAACTCCCCAAATTCCTCAGCCAACTGAAGGAACATAGTGGAGTTTATTCATTAGAGATTATACCCATAGTTTACAACCATGATGTAAAGTGAGTATGGGCACCTATAAACAGGGACAGGGTGAATTTCCCCCCATTTGGGGAGCTGGGAATGAAATGATTTTTTCTTTTCTTTTATGTAATATATTTGAGAAGATACACCAGAATCTTCCCTCTTATTTTTACCACTACGCTGGAAGTTTGGAGGGGATTCTGAGGGCCACAAGAGCTTTTCCTGCACTTGTCCAATACCTCTGTTCTGAGGAAGTATTTTTGAAGCTATTACTTTAAATATATTAAATACACAGATATTATACATATAAAATATATAAAATTGATCATGCTTAGAAACGCACATATTTCATTGTATGAACTTACAAATGAGCAAGTAACATCCCAAAACAGATGTCTTGTTCATCCGATCAATCAAAAGCTTGATTTTCCATACACTCAACACTAGGGGGCAGAATATTCCTATTTCCAAGGTCCCTTCCAACTCTGTTATTCTGTTACCTATTTGCATTTTTTTGTCTTTTCACAAGGTCAACCATGCATTGTAAAATGACCTTTGATGTTTTCCGTTTTCCACATTTCCGACACAGATTAGAAGTACATCTTGGATATATCTACATTTTTGATTAGAAGAGAAGCGTTTCATATTTCTTCCTATTTTTTCCAGCACAACCTTCATCATCTTTTTATGGTTCTAACCACGCCAGCTGTACTGTATGTCTATCAAAAAAGGAGAAGAAATTAAGCTAAACTTTTGTGCCAAGGCTGTGAAACACTGCCAAGAGAACCAGACTTACACATCACACTTATATTATGCTAATTCAGCAAAGTGGTTCAATTCCTGTTTGTGTTGTATAAGAGACCAATTAAACATAAGGGAGAATCAGTAGAAGTGATTCGTCCAAGATTACCCAAGGTAGCACTAAAATTCAGGTCTACCAGTTCCTAGCCAAACTGGCTCTCTTGGATAGCTCAGAAATACACTATATATATATATATAGTGACACAGGGTTTTTAAGTGTATCCCAGTCAGTAGGCTCCAAAACATGAGAGCCAACACAACGAGGGTTCTTAGGCAACACACCCACAAGCATTAACAGGCTAGTAAGCACTGCTCAGTACTCCACTCTTTCCCACTGATACTCCAACAACTTGTGAGTCCTACTGCTGAAGGATAGGACCTGTTTTAGCTGCTTTATTTCCATAAACAGACACTAATACTCCTAGCTGTCTCTCTGTTCAGCTTTTACAGAAAACAGTTGCTATGCTGGCAACAAGGGTGTTAAAACAAGGGTGTCAAACTCAAGGCCCGCAGGCTGGATTCAGCCCTTGGGTGGTTATACTTGGCCCACAGGACCGACCTGGAAATAGGAATGGACCGGTCTGCGGTGCCTCTGCCAGTGAAAATAGGCCACAGATGGCCCCTGCGCAATGGCCCCTGTTTGCAACCTGGATGACCTCCTGCAGCACCCTGCCGACCAAAATGTTTTGGTCGGCAGGGTGCTGCAGGAGGCCATCCAGGCCCAAAAACGGGTCGTGCGGGGGTTGCCCATGGTCCCTCGTTCCCCATTTTGGCCACCAGGGTGCTACAGGAAGCCGTGGGTTCCATCTCCCCCTCCCCCAGGGCTGGCCTGCGAAGGTCAACTACAATGGTGATGCAGCCCTCAATCAAATCAAGTTTGCCACCCCTGCCTTAAAGGAACAGCACAACAGCATCATAGATGCTGGAGAACTAAATCTCGCAAGAACTACATCTCCCAAGAGGCATTAACTATATTTCCCATAAAGCATTCCCTTAAGGAGACAAAATAACTATATATTGTCTAACCAGCACAAGGACAACGACATCATGGGTGCTGGCCATTTTGTAGGCAGCCTTCCCTCTCATGCATACACAGGAAAGATCAACATTTTATTTTAGTCTACAACTCTATTCACACTATTAAACCCAAGACTACGCTAACAGCTCAGCAATATGGGAGCATTGAAGTGATGTGTCCAAATGCGACCTTCTGATGACTTGATCAGAAATCCTCTCTTTTAAAAAATGTTTAATGGCATGATTATCCACAACGTGGTCCTCCTTTAAAATAGCAAGTACATCCCAAGTCAGGACAGGTGGTTTCTTATTGAGAATACAGATCGAAAACCCCAGGATATGTTAAGCCAGAGAGACAGTTTGGTGCCCTGGTTAAGGTATCAGGAGACCAAGATTTCTGTTCTTCCCTTAAACATTGAGCCACTTGTTTGGCCTTAGGCCAGTAGTCACTTTCTCAGCTGTAGAAAAAGGACCATGGCAAATCACATCTAAAAAATCTTACCAAGAAAACTGCAGGGAGTTGTTTAAATCATCTCTAAGAATTGAACTGAAGAAGAAAAAACCCCAGTTGAGCCAAGGAATAAACATGTTTGTAAATCTGATAGGTATTTCATTGCCACCTTAATAGAAATAAACGTTTTGTCTCTGTTGTGAGTACCTTGATCTTTGAGCTGCATGTCAGGCCTTTTCACTTTGAAGCCCACCAGTTTTCCGTAAATTGAGTTTTGCATTCTAAATATGTTATGCTTATTATTGTGTGGGACTATCTGAATTCCAGCTGTGTGGAGCAGCAAATGAAATGTAAGTCAGTTTCTATAGGGCAGAACCTCCGATACTGACCCTCTTGGGAGAAATATCCATCTGGTTCAGATCCAAGCTGGGAGAAAGACACTGGAGACATGGAGGATAATTGGAAAGAAGGTTTATTGATGAAGTAGAACCACATGTGATTCTGGGCAGCTGACAAAATGGAGTTGAGGGTGGGTTTTTATACCTTCTTTGGGCTTTGTATTTGAGCATCCTGTTCCTGTGCCAGAACATGGCCTTTAATATTCTATTGTCTCTTGTCAGAATCCCATGGGGTCATGTAGGGGTTATCTAGGGTCTTATCTATAGGCAAAAGAAGAAATGCAAATCCTAGGTGTTTATGTCTGAGCTAATCTGGTCAACCTCTGGCTTTTTGCTTATCTGAGCTTTCAGATTTACTGCTCTAGGAGGGATGCAATGAAAGGGTCTGAAAGGGTGTTGGGCAATTCCGATTGTGGCTAATGGCTTTCATGCTGTGTTGGATCTTGGATGAGGGGCTGTTTCTATTCCTATCTGTTTTTGCTGTCAAACTTTGTTACAAGCAGTTTCAAAATATCCTGTCTTGAATGGATTTCTGCCAGCAGTATTTGCTTTGCTTATGAATAGAATCATCTAGATAATGGCTTCTTCTTTCAATAAGCTCTTTATCTCCTTAAGTGCTGTCATCTGCTGTAGACTATTAAGAAAAAGTGGGGGTTGCTTTCTGCCTCTTAAATATGTTTCTCCATTTCTCCCTTTGGAGAAATATAATATCTTGCCTTTTTAATATTCCTCAAAATATTTCATTCTTGGGGGGGAGACGTCCCACAACCCACAACTCTACCATCTAGATTGCCAATTAGAGAATACATACAAAACCATCAACATTGTCAACAAAGGTATAAAATTCAGGAGTGAAGAAAACGACAACAGGCTACTCTTCCTGGATATCATCAGTCACAGCAAACTACAAATGCAATTTATCAAACCCACCCACACCAATCAAGTGTTCCACGAGCAAAGTAACAACCCAACCTCTCACCAGAGACATCATCTAAGAACACTACAGATTAACATAAAACATATTGCAGCAATCCTGAGTACCAGGAGAGAGAAAAAACACCCCAGATCAGCACTACATCTTCCAATAAAATGGATCTCCGTGTAACTTCATATTGCATTAAAAAAAAAAAAAACCTCAAATCCAGCATTTGGCTTTGCCAATTCAAGGTTGGTCAACATGTGGATCCCCCACAATGAAGACTCTGGGATTATATTTTCATGTAGTGTCATTAGAAATTGCCTTAATACCCACAACACACTAATTTGTAGTAATAGCTATGACATTTTAAATTACAAATGGGGGTCCATACAACACACCAAGCCAAACTGTGGTGACAAAACGGGGCTCCTACATATTTTGATTTGGGCACAGAAGCTTACTGGATACGGTAATTCATTCGTTTTCATTTGGAAAGCAGTACAAAGCCAGTACAAATGAAACTTTCAACAGATCGTGGTTTTTTTTTTAAAGGATGTCACATCTTAATTTCAAGAACAATTAAGAGAGCCCCACTCATCATACAGCTGGCACTGCTGTTTAACAACAAATCAAAATACAGAATTTCTTTACAGAAAAGAATCTGCTAGAATGCGGAATTGTACCGGAACAACACAAGCAGGACCAGGAGAAATAAAAACCGATCCTACATCTGCGTGGGCTAATGGAGCAACTTTCAGTTTCCTTTTCTAGAAACAGGAAACGAAACTCAATTTGTTTCCCTTTATAACAAACTGATGCAGCATTTCAGACCAGATCATCGGGAAAAGAAACCCATTATTTTCAGAGAAGCAAGCTCTCTAAAAAAAACTTCTAACCAGGCAATATGAGGTAAGTGAACAAGAAGTAACGTTATATTATCCTCCTCAGTTATTTTACTTATAAAGTATTTAGCGTTAAAAAGCTCTTTTTTATTATGCAAAGTTTCAGCTTCTTTTTATAGGATTAGGTATTTTCTTGAAAAAAAAATACACAGTCTGTTTTTTAAATGTATAATGCTGTAAAGGAATTTAAAGCAATTATCCGGAGTATAAACCAACTGCAATGAATCCAATTAAATCTGTAACATTAAGTCTCAGAGCCAATTACTAGATAGTTTTCATGCACAATTTAGTATTTCTAATATAAATAGTACCGGTGAGCACAGGGAGGGAGATTAGTTAGGGAAATGGGTTTTTTAAACTAGATCTCAAAATAGATTAAATGAAAAAAGATAATATTCTTCAGGTAGTCCTCAATTTATAATTCATTTAAC
The DNA here is from genome assembly GCA_033807585.1 of Hydrophis major. NCBI lineage: Eukaryota > Metazoa > Chordata > Lepidosauria > Squamata > Elapidae > Hydrophis > Hydrophis major. The sequence continues at coordinate 86,686,106 of CM066331.1, read as the reverse complement.
AATGGCTCAAAGTTATAACAGCCTTGGAAAAAGTAATAACCTTTACTCCCATTTGTGACTGTCAGAAATATCACACAACTAGCTGTGTGGGAACTAACTCACATTTACTACCAGTTGCAATATTTTACAGTCATGTGATCATAACTTGGAATATTTTTTACCGATTTCCAGCAAAAAAGGCCACATGACATCTCAACTTAGGACTGCAATAACTTATGATGGAAATTCTTGTCTCAACTGAAAATTGAAAACCAACCAATTCAGAGGGCATGTTAGAATGCTTTTATTGTCATTGCATTCCACGAATAGAATGAGATGTGAAAGCTACTCCAGCACAGTGCCCAAACACCACATCACAATCATACTACAGAGTATTTAAAAATTAAAATAACAACAACAATAATAATAATAGGATTAAATCACAAATGCACTGTTTGATTCAAGACAGTTACTGTCTTGGAAAAGAAACTGTTTCTCAATCTATTAGTCCTCATTTTAAGATATCTGTAATGCCTCCCTGATGGTAACAGTTCAAAATATGAATGTCCAGGATGAGAACAGTCTCTGGAAATTTTTAGTGTTCAGTTTGGTAACAGCTACAATAATAGCATTTCAAAACTTTTTGCTCTTGGGACTCCTACCTAATTTAAAAAATATGGAGGACCCCAAAGGAACTTTTGTTTATAAGGGTATTTGTTTATTTGTTTGTTCATTAAATTTATTTATAAGTCATTTTACCACCTGGTAACTCTGAGTGGAGAGTGTACCCATATTTACAGTATTAAAAGTTAACATTGACACATCTGTAGAATATTTATCAAATTATATAAAACTAATATTCAACCATTAGATATGAATATAAATAAATATATTTCATGCAAAAGCTCTTATTATCAGCCTAACATTGTAAACCATACAGGAATCACAACCATATGAGCTAATTCTGTTTTATGATAAAGCTACATTGACAAAATCTTGTAATCTGGAAAGTACAATCCTCCCCCCCTTCCAACTCTTCTACAGCCTGAAAAACTGGGGAGATTCTCTTTTGAGCCTCTTTCTCAGCTTGCTGTCCATTTGTGGGTTATGCTGCCTCTTGTCTGACTGTTCCCTTAGCAGTGTCTCTTGCCCTAATCTCCCAAGGTCTTTCCTATCTACTATCCTTATCTATAAACTTTTAACAAATCTTAAAAAATGAGAAGAATGATATTGCTTTACATTTTTTGCAAATATCTTCAATATTTGATAAATAATTTTGATTACATGGACTTCTCAGAAGGTCTTGAGGGACCTCAAGAGGTTCTGGGACCATACTTTATTAAAGATTTCTCTAGTTCAGTGGTTGCTAACAGGTGGGCCATGTCCCACTGGTGGTCTGGGAGAAAATTTTGGTGGTCCGCAGAGAAATGTCTCCCCCACAGCTGCACGGGAACACAAGGCTGTGCCGTCCACAGGAACCCTCCCCACCCACTCACTCCTTAACTGGCAAACTTGCCTGCTAAGTTGTTATTTTTCCTTCTTTTTTTCCCCGACCATCAACTATTCTGCTGTGCTGGGAGATTTAGATTAGCAAGAAAGCAGGAAATTGTTGGATTTCTTGCTTTCTAGTTAATCTTTAGATCTTCAGTCCCTTAGGACTGAAGGTTCTATTATTCAGTGGCAGACTCAGATAGCCGATGGCAGAAACACAGATCTCTAAGTGAATCTATGATTCTGTGAGCAACTCAATCTGCCTGCCTGCTTTGCCTGATTTAGGGTGAAAGTTGCTCTTTTTTTGTAAAAAATTCAACATTTACATCAATATAATATTTACATACAAGCCATGCCCAGCCAGTCACATGACTACCAAGCCACACCCACAAATTAGGCCACGCCCAAGAACAGTTTGTTAAGAAATTCAAATCCCACCCCGCCTCCGTGTGTTTGTGTGTGTGTGTGTATGAGAGAGGGAGGTTAGATCAGATCTCTCTCACACACCAAAGTCAGCAAGCCACTGTCAGTCAAAATTCATATTAGTGGTCCCCGGGATTTAAAATTATGACTTTGGTGGTCCCTGAGGTCCAAAAAGTTGGCGACCCCTGCTCTAGTTCATTCTTATTTTGCAATGATCATAAACACTGATCATACCACAATCATATAGGTTTTAATACATTTTGGGCAGGCATAAAGTTTAATATACAGGCAGTCCTGAGGTTACCATGGAAAAATACCATGTTTCTCATATAATAAGGGTGGGTCTTTTTTTGAGCCCTGAAAAAAGAGCTAGGCCGTCTTTTCGGGAGTGAATTAATTTCTCCCACCACCACCCCCGCACAAACCCTCGCCTAGAGCCCCCCTGGGCAGCCATGCCTTGTCACCAGCCTCTCCTAATGACCGATCATGGTGGAGCGTGGAGGGCTCCCTATCCCCACCAAGCACCTTTGCTGCAGACCCGGATATGGTATTGGTTGCAGGCCAGGTCAGCGGGCGGGTGGCAGAAGTGTGGATGTCGGCCTCAGCAGGGCACTTTAAATCGTGAGAACTTTGGTGCTTGCTGCTACTGCCTCCGCCGCTCTTGCTTTCCCTTCGCATTTCTCCACCGGCAGCATTTCAGCCGCTTCTCGGGCGGGGGAGCCGCCTCTGTAGCTTCCACAGTTCTCACTGAGTCTGGCGCCATCTACAACAACAACGGCATTGCCTGCGGGAACTGTGGAAGCTACAGAGGCAGCTCCCCCACCCGAGAAGCGGCTGAAACGCTTCCACGGTTCCCACAGGCACTGCCACTGTTGTCTCACCAGCACCAGCGGGAACTGTGGAAGCTACAGAGGCAGCTCCCCCACCCGAGAAGCGGCTGAAATGCTTCCACGGTTCCCACAGGCACTGCCACTGTTGTCTCACCAGCACCAGCGGGAACTGTGGAAGCTACAGAGGCGACTCCCCCTCCCGAGAAGCGGCTGAGACGCTGCCGGTGGAGGAATGCGAAGGGAAAGCAAGAGTGGTGGAGGAAGCAGCAGTGGTGAGCGCTGAAGGTCTCGTGATTTAAAGTGCCCTGCCAAGGCTGACATCCACACCGCCGCCACCCGCTCACTGATCCAGCCTGCAACCAGCACCATACCCGGGTTTGCAGCAAAGGCGCTTAGCAGGGGTAGGGAGCAATCCTTGCTCTGCCATGATCAGCCATTAGGAGCAGCTGGTGACGAGGTGCAGCTGCCTGTGGGACACTCCTAAAGGCAAGTCCCCCCGCCTCCCTCCTCCCCAATTTTGTATGTTTTAAAATAGGCCTAAATTTGGGGGGAGGGATTTAATTTAATTTTATCCCTAAAAAACATGCTGGAGGGGGGCGTATTGTTGGAGAAACATGTTTATAAGCAAGGAATACCATCTAGATACATAGTCTAATTATCACTAATTGATTTCTATCTATACATTAAATAAAAGGTAGTTTAAAAAGTAGTATAAAGCGAACTCTTGCATTGAATTTCTTTGTCCGCAAATTGTACACGTCTCTCATTCTCTTTCCTTTTGTCCTGCAGTCTCCTCTCCCGGGAAGGTTTAAAGGAGAATCTCCAACAACTTGAATGCCATTTTACATGGGAGTTGCAGAAAGAGCATATTGAGCCTGATGAATTGGAGGAAAGAATTGCCGAGCAGATCCGGTTCTTAACCAATAAATCCAAAGTTCGAAATTACAACCTTCTTGCCTATGTGAAATTCCTGAACGACAAGAAGGAAGAAGCCCTGGAAAACTTGCAGAAAGCTGAAGAGGCTGTGCCCCTAGAATACCCTGGGGATGTTGAAAAGGGAAGCCTGGTGACCTGGGGCAACTGTGCCTGGGTGCACTACCACATGGGCAATCTTACTGAATCCCAAGCCTACTTGGAGAAGGTAGGAAGCATCTGCAAGCAACTTGGAAGTGAGTCTCCTTATAAGCTGGAGATCCACTGTGACAAGGGTTGGGCGCTCCTAAAATTTGGAGCCAGGTATTATGAAAAGGCCAAGGAGAGCTTTGAAAAAGCCCTGGAAGAAGAACCAGAAAACCCAGAATTTTACTCAGGCTATGCTATCACGGTATACCGCATGGAAGATAATTTTTCCAAAAACCATTCAGGGAAAGAGTCATCCCTGAAACCTTTGAGGCATGCAGTGGAACTGAATCCTGATGATGTATTTGTTGTTCCTCTACTTGCAGTAAACCTCCTAGAAACAGGCAGAATGGAAGAAGGAGAAAAGTTGATTAAAAGTGCCCTCCAAAAGCATCCTGACGTTCCTTATGTATTAAGGTATGCTGCCAAATTTTACAGAAAGAAAGGAGATGTAGAGACAGCATTGCAACATTTGGAGAAAGCATTGAGCTTGACCCCAAATGCTGGATTCTTGTACCATCAAATTGGCCTTTGTTATAGAGCACAGTATTTCGTGATGAAAAAGGAAAGCCGATTTGATAAAATGGAGGAATTGATCAGATCATGCATTTTTTATTTTGAAAAAGTGGTGGAGCGTAAACCCAAGTTTTTCTATGCTAATATTGACCTCGCACAGATGTATGCAGAAAAAGGACAGATGAAAAAAGCAGATGAAACATACCAGAAGAAGCTCCTTACCATAAGCAACCTAATTCCCTTAGAGAAGCAACAGCTCCATTTCAATTATGGGCGTTTTCAAGAATTTTACAGAAGGTCACAATCAGAAGCCATCAAACATTACTTTGCAGTGCTGAAGATTGACTTTGACTCTTCTGAGAGAGATAAATGCCAGTGTATATTGAAGAAATTGATGGAGAAGAAAATCAGGAAAGGAGAAGCCAATGCTGAGGATTTCGCCATTCTTGGATTCATCAGCTCAATGGAGAAAAGGAACAAGCAGGGGAAGCCTATGAAGAAGCCTTGAACATTGGTCCTTGGAATGAAGAATATTCCAGTGCAATTTTGAAGTTGAATCTTTCTTCGTAAACCAACATATGCTAAAGTTTCCATGAATACTGGTTTTAAAAATGTATAAGCAGATGTCAGTCTGCTTACTCCATTTCAATATTTCATTTTGCAGAATAGAATAGAATAGGAATAAAAATATAGAATAGGAATAAGAATGTAGAATAGGAGTAGGAATATAGAAAATAGAAAAAGCAGAGTTGGATGGCACTGTGGAAGTCTTCTAGTCTAACCCACTGCAGGAAACCACCATTCTGGACAAACAGTTACCCAATCTCTTCTTTAAAATCTCCAATGTTGGAACTCCCACAACTTCTGAAAGCAAGCCTTTCCCTTCTAGGCAGGATCTCTCTTTGATAACTTTTAATCCATTGTCTTAAATTCGGAGGTGCCTTCGGGAATAGGCTGTCTTCCTCCTCTTTGTGACAGCCTCTCAAATATTGGAGGACTACTGTCCTATCTCCTCTCACCCTTCTCTTTGTTAGACTAGACATAACCGGTTCCTGTAACTGTTCATTATATGTTTCAGCCCCCTACCTACATATCTATGTTGTTCTTTTCTGCACTCTTTCTGAAGTCTCAGCATCTGTTTTGTATTGTGCAGTATTGATGTACCAATAGTATAAAGTACCAGCCAAGCTGTCAAAAATGGATAAAGGAATATCAAACCAGGGTTGGGGATATGAAAAGGAAGAAAGGACCTTCTAATCATGCATGTAACAAAGCAAGGAAATTTTGGGCGCAAATACAAATAATGATGCAAAAGTTATTATCCCTCTATATAAAAGCAAAATACCACTCACGCATCCTCACAAAATCTCTAGAGCCATAAAGCCTACAAACTTGGCACCTATGTTCCTCTTGGCTTTTAGATGCTCGCTAAGAAAGGATTTTTCAAAATGACCATCAGAGCGTTAGTATTTCGTATATTATTATTAACACACTCTGATGCTAAGGAGTTCTACTCCCCCTCCCCACCTGAATAGAAATCTATTCCAAATACAAAGCAGAGGACAGGAGTTTCAGTTTTAGTTTCAAAGCAGCAACCAGCTTTAGTACAGAATACTTGAGCTAAGCACACCCAGGTTCCTTGCTGTCTCCTTGTTCGCACAGCAGATACTGTTTCAGTTTTCAAACAGCCTTCAACTCACACACTGACAGGACGCTAGCCAGATGAATACCAATGGAAGCTGGTAGGTAGAGGCACAATTTCCTCCCCTTATTTTCCTGCCCAAAAACTTGCCCAATCACATAGTTTCGTAGTGAAGCATGGCTACCCTGCTAGTGAACTAATATGCTGAAAATAGCATTGTTTCTATTGGGTTTTATGTACATTGAACTAGAAAAAAATCACAAGAAATTAATGTCTGATTAATGTATGCACAAAGATAGAATAATCCAATGCCCCCCTTGCCTCCCCTGCCCTTGGAAGTTAGATTATAACATTGAGAGAGCCTGCAGAAATGGCAAAGCTGACCAAAATGCAGTAATTATTTTCTTGAAAGACTGGACATCTTATATGGGTTTTTTGCTGAAAAAAGGGAACACTGAATTGATGATTTGGGGATTTAGGGACTAAAAAGGGTTAAAAGAGAATGAGAATGGAATTACAATGTAAGGAGGGAAAAGACAAGAAAAAAGTGAGATGGCAACTGATTGATAGATGAAGGAAAGGAAAGGAAAGTGGAAGAAAGAGAAGGAAGAAAGATGGAAGGAGTTATGGTTCCATATTATATTTCGGTTCTTTATACTTTATTCTTTTATTGTATTGCACAATCTAATAAATAGCTAATGCGTGTTATAATGGCAAACATTTGAATGTTGGCATTCTTTAAACTTTCATCCAGCTGGCTTCATGTTGAGTGGCCTGATTTTACCAGAACTCTCGCCATGTTTAAATTATTCAGTTCCATATTTATTTAACAGCAGGATCATTCAAGGAACGTGGTTCATTCATTATTGTGGATACAGGAATGATGTAAAGTGAGTATGGGCACCTATAAATAAACAGGGTGAATTTTCCCCCATTTGGGGAGTTGGGAATGAAATGATCTTTTCTTTTATGTAACACGTTTGAGAAAATATTTTGGAATCTTCCTTCTTATTTTTACCACTACGCTGGAAGTTTGGAGGGGATTCTGAGGGCCACAAGAGCTTTTCCTGCACTTGTCCTATACCTCTGTTCTGAGGAAGTATTTTTAAAACTATGACTTTAAATATTTTAAATACACAGATATTATACATATAAAATATGTAAAATTGATCATGCTTACAAACACACATATTTCATTGTATGAACTTACAAATGAGCAAGTAGCATCCCAAAACAGAAGTCTTGTTCATCTGATCAATCAAAAGCTTAATTTTCCATACACTCAACACTAGGGGGCAGAATATTCCTATTTCCAAGGTCCCTTCCAACTATGTTATTCTGTTACCTATTTGCATTTTTTTGTCTTTTCACAAGGCCACTATGCATCGTAAAATGACCGTTCACATTTTCCATTTTCCACATTTCCAACACAGATTAGAAGTACTTCTGTACATCTTAGATATACTTTTGATTAGAAGAGAAGTGAATCTATGAAAATAGTCAGTGGAAGCTGTGGAGGAGGTGAGGTCAAAACTAGCAAGATGGTGGACAGACATAGTGATGGAGTCTCTATTTGAAAGGATATATGATAATCCCATCTCTGCTCAGGACCAGCAGATCTTTGAAAGACTGGGGTCTCCATTACAATGCTATGTCCACCATTATGCCCACCCATACATTGACACCATTGAGAATAGTTGTGGAATTGTTGGTTTTTCTTCACGCACACGTCACAGGGGTGTCAAACTCAAGGCCCAGGGGCTGGCCCATAGGGCCAGCCTGCAAATATCAAGGGACCAGCCTGTAGTGCTTCAGGCAGCTAAATTGGGCTATGTGTGCCCACCCCCCATGCCTCATTTTCACGCACCATGGCCTGCAGCATTCGAGCTGTAACTGGAGCCAAATATGGCCAAAAAAGGGGCTGAAAAACAGACCGGACAGCCCCCAAACAGGCTGAAAATGGACCAAACCCCCCCCCGCACCCCGTTTTGGCCAGTAGGGTGCTACAGAAGGCATCTGTCCTGTCTCCACCAGCCCGCAGAGGAAAACTACAAAGCTGATCCGTCCCTCGAAGTAATCTAGTTTGACCCTCCTCTCATAGAGCATTTTCTATTTAGCAATTTGGCCTCAATTTCTGAAAATTAGAGACTGACACAAATGGGGCAAGGGACTAAAACAGCTGTTAGACCATCTTGTTTTTGAAATGGTGGAAGGACCATCCCCCTTTAAGATAAATTTCTGCAGTTGAAGGTTTACTCCCCTCCTGAGCTCCAGGTGAGTTAACCCCTTATGAATGCAAAGAAATCTGGACATGGTAGAATGAAGAAGTGAAATGGTTTGATTCCGCAGGGAAATGATTAGCCATTCGTTTAAGGTCTTTATCAGACTGCTCAACTTGCAAAAATGGGAGGGTGGGAGACAACAATAAAAACAGAATATAATCAGTCACATAAACAGAAAAGTCCTAGCAGGGCAACATAAATTTTTGGGGAACCCCTTCATATGTCACAGCTCAAAGGATCTGCTCATCAATACTCTGGCCCCAACATCCAAAGAAACATCCATCTTAAGTGCCCTCCTAAAGAGTTAAACAGGGTATGGATTGATTGAATGGATGTGCCACTAGCTTTAGAATAAGAATGGATGTGTCACGTAATAACTTGGGATATTATATTGCTGTAAGAGTAAGGAAACTTACTCAAGACCTGTTGATTGGATTAATAGGCTTTACTAAGTTTCAAAAAGAAACACACCTTATCCACTGTTATTTGTACACCACGGTTTATACCACACTGCATAAACCTAATTATCAATAAACTATGATTTGCAAAATTAGGCGAACTAGTCTAAATATGATCTTGCTTCCATCCCTCTGTTAATACAACCTTGCTGTCAGCTTTAAAATTCAGCTGCCACATTTTTAGAGAGTTGGAGGAGTTGAAAAGTTCAAGGTTATTCTGTATGTAGTATTAAGAAATTCCAGTGGCAGTTCTCATGATTTATGAAGTGTAGAAGTGGGAGGAGAGAAGGTGGATTCTGTGTAACATGTGAAAATAATTTCACTTGGGAAATTGCCTTTGACATGCCAGGTTTGTTTCTAAATAAATCAATTGGAGAGAAATGTCTCCTAGTGATTGATATCATGGATACTTTCTGGATGCTTTACACTAGGATTCCATTGGCTATTGGCTGCTACTGCACACTGTGGGCTCATATTTCATTGTCCACTAGTACTCTCAAGATCCTCTCACAAATATTGCTATTAAGCCAGGTTTCACCTAATCTATATCTGTAATTTTGGTTTTCCTTGCCTTTGTTATACCATACTTTATGTTCAATTTCATTTTGTTGGTTAGGGCCCAGTCTAACATGCCTTCTATTTAGTGGCAAATAACAATCTTTCACCTGGATTACATATACAATGGAAATCAGCTCTGGAAGGCTAAAGAGGTCAGTAGTTTACTATTCAATACATCTGAAAGCCAAGGGTGGCTGCAACGGATATCCTTCCTAACAGGAATCTTTAACTGTAACAATAGCTTATATTTTGTTTGTTTTTTAAATTTTTATTTTCACTGCCCACCAGGGAATAAGCACATGTCTATGTTTTTAAATGCAATAAAGTTTCCAGGTATGGCTGCATTAGCTGCAGTGGAAAATCCTGATAGGCATTGCTGGAGGTAGGAACCATACCTTTAATGAGACACCTTCAGGATTTCCTAATGGTGTTATATTAACCTCTGATTACTTTTAGCACTTGGAACAGAGGGCTTATTTAGAAAACACGCCAAGGTTTATTCCTATGCTACCCCAATGGATGTTGGCTCCAACTGGTTTCAGCCAGAGGTGGTATTCAGCAGGTTCTAACCACTTCTGGAGAACCAGTAGCGGAAATTTTGAGTAGTTTGGAGAACCAGCAAATACCACCTCTGATTGGCCCCGCCCCCATCTATTCTCTGCCTCCCGAGTCCCAGCTGATCGGCTGGGACTTCTTTTGTTGCCCTGCACAGGAGAACGGAACTGGAAAGCAGGTTAGTGGGGTGGGGAAGGAATGGGGATTTTACAGTAACCTTCCCCTGGCCATGCCCACCAAGCCACACCCACAGAACCAGTCGTAAAAAATTTGAACCCCATCACAGTAGGCACGTTGGTGCGCTTATGCACGCCCCCTACAGACCTCTTAGGAAAGGGGTGAGGTCAATTTTCATCCAAATTAACTTATGGAAGTTCAAGAAAGCACTTTCCAAATTGTTGATTAGATTTAATTACTGGTTCTCTTGTTGATCATTCCAAGTAAGCTGAGGTATTATCTGTGATGGATCTCAACCAGCATGGTGTCCTAGTTCTAGCTCCTTTATACATATGTTCAATTTCAGAAACTGGCTGCTCCATCAAGAAGAGATTTGACATTATATTTATAAAGGGTTTTTTAGGATTGATTTGATATGATTATATGATTTGTTATAGAGTAAACTGGTTTAAAGTATTGTTAGCTCATAAAGCATGAATGATTAAAAATATAGTCAAAAACTTCTTTTTTTAGTGATATTAGGATATATAAGTTTGGATTGACAATATGAGTTGTTATGTAACATAATTGTAATTGAGACTACAGAATGAATGCACAAAAATGATGAACCAACTGACACACTGGATGTAGATATGAGAGTTGATGTTTTTATGTTTTGTTTGTTTTGTTTGTCTTGTTTGTTTGTGGAAAATTAATAAAATCTTTTTCAAAAAAAAAAAAGAAGAAGAGATTCTGAGAATTGAGAGGGAAGGCTAACAAGAATTCACACCATGCTGGCTTCCGGTTTCGCGTGGCTTCGGGGCAGCAGGAATTCGCGACAGCTCGCGATTCCTGCTGTGCTAGCCGTCGAGATACCCCCGATCCAGATGGGTCAGGGGGATATGGCTGCCCTGTAGGGACAGCTGAAGAGAGAGGAGAGTCGGATAGGGAGGTGGGGGTGTCGCAGACCCCCCCCCTTCTCCGGAAAAACCCCTTTTTCCCAAGGCGGTGGAGCGGCGGTCAGCAATGGCCGCCACGAAGAAGCCAGCAACCGGGTAAGATTGCGCTGGAGGAAATGTGAAGAGTGAAAGTTTTGTCTGAGCCGGGTCAAGTAACATCCTTTAAATTGCCTGGAACTGAGCTGTTTGAATTGCTGGAGGATACATTGTATCCCTAAGAAGAGCGAAAGCGGCGGAGAAGCTGTTAAAGGGAACTTTTGTTTTTTCTTCACTCTCCCACCCCATGGAAACAGCAGAAATGTTTGGATATATTGGACATTGAAAGTGAATTGTTTTGAGAGTTGAAGCTAAGGGACAAAAGGATTCTTGGACATTGAAAAATTTAAGAAATTGGAAAACCCTTGTTGGAGGTATGGATTTCTGATTATTTAAAATTGACATTGCAAGTGGGAAGGGAGAGGAAAAAAAATTGGAGCAGAAGCTGAAAAAGGAGGAGATTGCCTAGAATCCCAAAGAAAGATATATGGTAATTGGACCTCTTTGATTAAAAATTAACCCCAGAAAGAGAAAGAGAAGAAGGAAGAAAAGTATTAACTTTTGGAACTTTTTTTTAATTGTTTTTGATTAAAAATACTTGTGGTTGTTTTGGGAAAAGTTTCTCTTTTCATAATGGCATCGTTTGTGGATGAACTAAAGACTGAACATCAAAAATATAAAAAGGAAGATACTTTGGGCGCTTTGTTTCAATTCTTAGAAATGGCGTTATGTACTTATGAAAAGTTGATTACGCAGCAGGAGGACTGGGACAAGGAAGAAGAGGAAGAAGAAGCCATCTTTGATGAACAATGGGTCCCTTCCGGAGAGGAGGAGAAAAAGGATAAGAAAAAGGGGATTTTAAGAATTATAAAAACAACCAAAAAAGAGAAAAATGAGCGAAAAGGTGGAGGCAAGGTTAGAAAGCAAAGGAAAAGGAGTAAGAAAAGTGAGGAGAAAAAACAAAGGGGTAAAAAGGGCAAGGAGAAGAATAAGCAAGAGAGAAAGGGGGGGAGGAGAAGCCTTAATGGGGGGAAGCAAGACCTAAAGAAAAAAAGTTTATTTAGAGACAATGGGTGAATTTAATTTAGGATAAAAGAGGGATTCTGGAGGGTACATAAGTTTGTGTTTTTATATGTGTATTTAGAGTATAAAATTTATTATGTAATTTTAGAATCTTTTAAACAGAATCCCAAGAAAAATTGTTACACGAAGTATTTTTAAGTTAGGATAATGAGTTATAGACGTTACTCAAATTGGTGTATAGGAGAAGTATAGTAAAAGAAAAAAGATGAATGGATAGTTGGAAATAGAACAGACAAAGAATGTTATTGAAAATGGTAATAAGATATGGAAGGATATATAAAGGTTTTGTTATGGGTTTTTTTTTGGATTTTGTATATTGATAAAAGGCAATAAAATTTTAATTAATAAGAAATAATTTGGATGAAAAGGAGAAGTAGGGATAAGATATGAAGTTAAATAGATAAAGTATTGATACTATAATTTGGAATTGTTATGCTCTATTGGTTTTTTATTATTATTTTTTCCTAGAAAAGAATTTATAAGCTGCTATGCCTTGATTCTTTGTGCATTGTTTTTATAAAATTGATAAAAATGGTTTTTATATATATATATATAAAAAAAAAGAAAATGATAATAAGATATGGAAGGATATATGGGATGAATATGATGTTTGAATTTGTGTCTGTGTGAAGAGTTTTAACCCGGGATCAGACAACCTTCAGAAAAGATCTTTTAGTTTTGTTTATGTTTTGTGTTTTGTATGTTTGTGTATTGTGTCTTCTGTAAAATTAATAAAAAAAAAGAATCAATAAAACCTTGGAGGAATGTTAGATGAGAATAATTGTAAACAAGTCAGAAAGAAATGAATATGATAGGGATAAATATAGAAAAGAAATGAAATTGAATAAGAGTAAAGAGAAATAATGAGAAATTTGCTGAAAGATATTTATGTGTCCATATGGAAATGGGATAAATTAGAATTATGTTGTATAAAAATAATGTTTTATCCGACTTGTAAAAATTTATAATGTTAAGAGGTTTTATGTACTTAATGGTTAATGATGTGTTGTTTGTCTTTAAAATTAATAAAATTTGTTTCAAAAGAATTCACACCATGCTGTAGTTTGTTTCTCCAATCTTTAATGCCCATTTCCCAAGAGAAGAAATGAAGAACATTTATTTCCAGGATGGTCCTTTACTTCCAGGATGGTTTCGAGGGCATCGTTGACCAAGGTGGTGATACAGTGACTATTTTGAAAAGAACAGGCCATAAATTTAGTAGCCTCTTTCACTTCTGATGGGTTTGTGTTGGAAAACTGACAAAAATAAATTTTAGTAGTATGCAAATATGATGAGTTTCCAAAGTTTGATAGTACTGGGAACTGCAGGCTACACACAGTCAAACAGATAGTATATTTTCTGCAAAGTCTTAATGGACAATGGAGGGGTATGAGATTATCCTTTTTTTTCAAGCTGAAAGGGCAACTTGATGCTTTTCAATAGGAAGTCATCAATTATAAACTTCAAATGTTGAGGATGACCCATTAAATGCCTGGACTGAACTAAATAATTCTTTGCTGTGTCCAAAATATTGTATTCTGTATTTTCCTGATTCACTGGTCTTTGGGATGTGCCATTCTATTGTAGATGTACTTTGGCCCATCGTGCCTTTCTTCCAGATCAACCTAATGGAAAAAAATAAGTTTCATGAACAGAAGTGATTGTCTTCAGACAATGCAGGTTGATTCAGTCAAATGCAGATAAATCTCAGGTTTCAATAGGATTTCAACTCAAGATTTAATCATAAAATCTCATTTTATAGTTTCCGAAAAACTGCTGCATTTATATTAATACTGCAGTTAACAAAATAAATTCAAAATAAAACCAAAAACTAGCAAAATGTCTCTCAAAATTCCATGCTTTGAAGACGTAACCCAAGACGTAGTCCAATATTGAACTGAATGCAAACATTTTCTAGAAATTCTTCTCTTTCCAAATTCAGATTTCCATAGAAAGAAAGAAGATGCTACCAAATTCTGTGGGATAGAAAAGGCTTTCTCATAAAAAGTCCTAAAGGTGAGATGAGCTTGTCCATTGTTTTTCCAAGTACTAATCCAACACCTCCTGGGTTGAAAGTCAACCCAGTCAGAGAAACCACAGCATTACAGGTAAAGACATTCTGGTTTATATGTAGGAGAAAGACAAGCAGAAACAATCGGAGTCAGGAGTCAAGAGTGGCATCATTATAGTCTATGATTATAGGAATTCATTCATTGTGGGGAAAGGAAGAACACTACCTGCCTTGTACTTTTAAAGCCAATGTCTTCAAGGAAAGAGTTTCCAACAACCTTGGAAATTATCTTTCATTTATGCTCAAAGTCTTTAACAGCATAATATGTACAAATGAATGATTACATCATATATTAACAGCATAAATGGTTGGATTATTATATTTACACAACTCAACCTCTCACTTCATCACCTTCACAGATGTTCACAGATGAACTGGAACAGCCTCCACATTAAAGAACCATCATTATATTTTATCTACGCAATGTAGATAAATCTATACATTTTGTTTCTCCCCTCCACTACAATTAACACTAGAGCACATCCATAGAATCTGGGGATAGATGCATGCCATGCCTTTGGCCAGATCCTATGGTTGCATTGATTCAGGTGCAATTGCACATAGAGAAGTGTTGAAATCATTCCTCCCAAGCTCTATGCATGATTGTCTACTTTCAAGTATTATTTGACCAGAAAAGGAACTTTCCAGAGATGAATGAACCTTTACACCTCTTTCCATGCAGGTCCTGATTTTTGACCTCCCTGCACTGTTTCTATATTTTAAAAAACCAAAGTGACATCAAATGATTCTGTGCATCTGTTTTTGGAAAATGTAGCACAGTTTGGGTATCTGCTGAAATATATAAAGTCTTGACGGGATTGCTTACCGAGTATCCCATGAGGCATCATCATGCAGCACTTGCCAGCTTTTAGAAATGTTATCATGTTTCTCCACCGTAAGGAAAGTAAAATTGGCCTGGAAAGAATAAGCAGTGATACAGACATGAAATAACCCACCTGTAAAATAGCTCCCCAGAAACTATCACTTATGGATATATATTGGATAAAATCAGAGGATCTCCTTAGATTGTCTAATGGCTTATTATTTAAATCTCCTTCACATTTATATATTTTGTATTCATTTGTTTCTTCTTCCCCATCCTTCTTCCCCATATTTGCAATTATGATGAGAAAGAGGGAGGGAGGGGAGAGAGAGAAAAATAAATATATAGACATATAGACCTCGGAATTATTTGGTCAAATGCAGGGAATATAAGGATTCGCTCAATTTTTCTGTGCAATCTTTCCATTGGTTTTGTATCTCACCATATACTCTGTAGAACTCCTTGGATTTGCTCCTACAAAATGCACTTCAGCAATCTCTCCCTGGGTAAAAGAGATAGAATGAGTTTTGAGGAAATGAAGGGTAGATCACATCCATGGTACCAATCGATCAATTCTTCTATGGCACAAGTCTTTTGAACTTCAGAGCTTTTCCTAATGCTCAAAATGAGCAGCTTTCCTGATGGCCATTCAATTCTTAAAATACAAATGGGTAAGGAGATGTGTATAAGATATGCAGGCGGTACATATCTTACTAGGCATTTCTTTAAAATGTGCAAATATCCTAAGTGCTTAGAAACCTTGCAGCATGATTGCAGACATATATACAATAGCATTCAGAGCTTCAACGTGATAAGGTAATCACCCTTTCCTGAAATGTCAGTGAAAGGATACAAATGGTGCACAAAGTGAAGCTATCAGTGTATTGACTCAATGGCTGAAAGTTCTTCAGAATTAGCCATGGAGCAGCAGCTATGAGTTCAGAAGGCGTGGCTTGGGGAGTGCCATGTGACTGGGTGGGAGTGAGTGATGTTGAGTTGGCCACGCCCATCCAGGTTTTATGGCTCCCTGTATTTTCTTTTCTGTGGGAAATGGGTCCAAATGGCTCTTTTAGAGTTTAAGGTTGCAGACCCCTGGTCTAGGTCAATACACTGATAGCTTCAGCTATGCATCATGGACTTGAGATGTACAATTAGGGATCAGGAGCATATAGATGGTCCTTAAGTGAGGGAAATGTATCCATCCTAGGAAAGGAGGAAGTTACAAGAGTTTTACTGGAAGAACCCTCCCTTCTGCTATAATTATAAATCACTCATTTCAATTAGACTTTCACTTAGGTAGGATATGGTACAGAAACTGCATTAGTTGTCTCTAAGACTGAGCTATACTGGAAATTACACTAAATGGAGAAGGGGTTCAATCCTACCAATTGTTCTGAATATCGCGAGATAGGTGGCAAATAAATTTGAGAAATAAATAAATGAATACATCATTAGCATTTGACACCATCAGCTATAGTATCTTTTTGGTCCATCTGATGTAGTTGAAGATGCTGGTTTCCAATGTGTTTGATCCTTCTTCTTGAGTTATGTTTGGAAGCTTTTCTTCTTCTACAGAGGAATTATTTAGTCTATCATCTGCACCTCTATAACTGTGCCTGGTTTGGTTCAGGAAAGACACAGACTTCAGAGGATAATTAGGACTGCAGAAAGAACAATTACTACCAACCTCCCTTCCATCGAGGACCTGTATACTGCACGAGTCAAAAAGAGGGCTGTGAAAATATTTACAGACCCTTCACATCCTGGACATAAACTGTTTCAACTACTTCCCTCAAGACAATGCTATAGAGCACTGCACACCAGAACAACTGGACACAAGAGTTTTTTTCTCCGAAAGCCATCCCTCTGCTAAACAAATAATTCCCTCAACACTCTCCAACTATTTACAAAGTCTGTACTACTATTACTGTTAATCTTTTCATTACTCCTTATCACCCATCCCCTCCCACTTGTGACTGGATGACTGTAACTTTGTCACTTGTATCCTTATGATTTATATTGACTGTTTCCTAGTATAATTTGATTGCTTATTGTTCCCTATGACTATCATTAAGTGTTGTACCTTATAATTCTTAACTCTTGACGAATGTATCTTTTCTTTTATGTACATTGAGACATTTGCACCAAGACAAATTCCTTGTGAGTCCAATCACACTTGGCCAATAAAGAATTCTATTCTATTTAAATTGGCAATTAGGATCCTTATTTATTTTAACAAATTATATAGCTCATCATCTCAACAAATGACTCTGGAAGATATCAGAGTCAACAATTACAAGTACAGCCAGGAGATGGGTCCCTTTATATCTTCTAGAGCTGTAATGGCGAATCTATGGCACATGTGCCACAAGTGGCATGCAGAGCCATTTGTGCTGGCATGCAAAACACAGGCAAACTTAACTCACTGCGCAAGCGCGTGCCTCACAACTGATCTTTCTGCTAGTTTCAAGCCTTTTTGAGCCTCCCAGAGGTTTGGAAAAAGCTTCTGCAAGGCTTTTCAGGACGAATAGGCCTGTTTTGTCACTTCCTGTAATACCGGAAGTGATAAAATGGGCATATTATTCGGCCTGAGAAGCCTTGCAGAAGCTTTTTCTAAGCCTCTGGGAGGCCAAAAAAGACCTCAAACCAGCCAAAAAAATCAGCTGTGAGGCGCAGTGCAGGTAAAGGGGGGTCATGGAGGGGGATTGTGCGCGTAGGCACAGGGGGCATGGGGGGTGCATATTGCATTCTGGGTGCTGGCACGTAAGTGAGCATGCAATTTTTGCATGCAATTTTTGGCACAGGAGTCCAAAAAGGTTAGCCACCACTGCTCTAGAGCCCCAGGCGCAGAACCTGGCCTCTAAGGTCTTACAAAAAAACAGAAAGATGTGCGTGCATTAGGTGCACCTGCAGACGTGCGCGATCACCGAATCAATAGTGGAACGGGTAAGATCCCACTGCTGGCACCTTCCTTAGGTTGGGTGCTGCAGCAGAAAATGTACAATCCTTATTTTCATGTTGCTATCATGTTTATATTTTGCACTTTCTTAGGTATAAATTTCATAATAAATAAAACAGACTGAGAGAGAGATCTAATCCAAAGGCACTCGGTGAGCTTCCATACTTGAGGTTTCCGAACCCTGATCCTAATTTAATGTCCTCACTGCTGCACCACTGGAAATTCTTGGAACATCAGGACACTGTTATGTAGTGAGCTAGTATATTGCCACTCAAAATGATATGATTAAACAAGGTTTAAAAATACAGCTAAATAAAATGGCTGGTGGGAGTAGGAGTATACATACCACTTTGTATGTTGGTTGAACATCTTTTAGAACATCACCATACTTCTGACCAAGTGGCTTTTTATCCATAATAGGGGGCAAAAAATTCAGGTTTGTTATGTTTAAGATGGGTGGTTCTGGAATATTTGTTAAATCTTGAGTGGTATTCTGAAAAAAATGTAATTCAGTTTGGAATGAAAGGTGTTTTAATCTTAACCAGGAAATAAAACAAAGGAAAAAAGGAGAAGGATTATATAATAAAGACATTCTCTGCATGGAGTTGAGAGATCCTGTTCAGTATTTCTGTATCCAAATCTTTAGTTTTATTTTAGTTTTTCCCTTGTTTTCATTTACAAGCTCCTTGAAATGGGCCTACGACAACTACGACAACTCGTCATGGTAAATTTGCCACGACCAACTCTTCACAATCAACTCACCACAGCCAATTCATCATGGGATAATTCATCGTGGACAACTCACTGTGGGAAAACTCACAGTGGGGCAAAAATTACATTAATATCAAAGAAATAATGGAATAGATGGGGTGTCAAACTGGTGGCCCGTGGGCCAGATGCATCACATGCAAGCCACACCCACCCCTGCTCTGCAAAGGCAAAAAAGTGATATCATGTGACATGATCAAGTGACACCTGTGGAATAGAATCATCAAAGAAAGAATGCCAAAGGAAGGACAAAATCAGAGGTGGTATTCAGCAGGTTCTGACCAGTTCTGGAGAACCGGTAGCGGAAATCTTGAGTAGTTCAGAGAACCAGCAAATACCACCTCTGACTGGAGATTTTACAGTATCCTTCCCCTGCCACGCCCACCAAGCCACGCCCACAAAACCAGTAGTAAAAAAATTTGACAATTTTTGCATGGATTGTAGGTAGTAGTCAGCATAGATTAACAGTACAGGTGCTGGGATGAAGAACAAAATAGCTTGCTTGGAATTTATATTGATAGTCTGTAGGGGGCATGCATAAGTGCATCAATCGTGCCTACCGTCCCTGTCCTATTGTTTCTTTTTATTTTTCTTGTATGTATCCATCTCATGTATTCAAAACTATGTTTATACTTATACCTGTTATCTTGTAAGCGATTGACAAATCAAATAAATAAATAAATAAATATCCACATCAGAATGCAGCCCTTTGGAAACCTTCTGTCCGTATGTGCACCTCTGCAGATTGCAATCTATTTCCACTTATAACTAAGAATCAGAGATTCTTTAACACTGCATAATTTTAATTTGTTATTACCGTAGCAAGAGCTCTTGCCAGGCCTTGAAATAACTGTATATAGGCAGAAAGCGTGTGTGGTCCAAAAATGGTGGCCCCTCCTTCATATCGTTGAATCTACAAAGTGAGACATGAAGATCTATGAACTCATGACTGCTTCATAATCCTAACAGTAAACTAAATTTTCTACAAAGTGTAGTCACAAATCATTCATGCTACTTATTTTTGTCTTAAGAATATTACTGGTTAATTACCTGATATTCTTCATAAGTAGTTATGTAGTGGGTGTAAACGTTGCTCAATCCTGAAATTATAATATCCATTCCTGCTTTTCCTTGAATTTCAAATTCCTATGAAACAGAAAAAGAGGAAAGAAAGAAAGAAAGAAAGAAAGAAAGAAAGAAAGAAAGAAAGAAAGAAAGAAAGAAAGAAAGAAAGAAAGAAAGAAAGACCATTCTGAATTCAGAGCTCAGTTGGCATTTATTCATGTGTTCAAGTTTTATACCATGGCTAGCAATTTTTCTTTGAGGGGGGGAGGAAAATATGATAAATAATTAGAACAGACTATTTTAATTATGATCATTGACCACAATGGCAAACAGAAACATGTTAGTTAAAATTTAATAGGCTGTCTCAAAATAATTACAACAGGCTAATGCATTTATGTCTGCAAAAAAAATCCCTCCACCCCAAGGAAAACTTCTGGCAAATAAAATAGCCATGTATTATAAAGCTTGGAAGAAAGAAATATTTTCCTTTCTGTTTAAATTAAAACTTGTACATATTAAGCAAAGATGCCAACATGTGAAGAATTAGTATTGAAAAGAATCAGATGTCCCAAACTTTGCCCCATACTTAAACAACAGCACAGAGGTCACATATTGCCATATTTGAATAACTCTAAAATCTCCTGTTACATAAAGGGAACAAATATAAATATAGTCAAGGCCCAATTATAAAACTGATTTACTGATCTGATCAAACAAATCTTCCTCAAGAAGACAGTTGTTTTCTCTGTCATCTAGGACTTAATCATATTGATCATTAATTATACAATACATCCCTGAATTAGAAGAAATTCAAAATTCTAAGAAGATTCTAAGAAGAGAGCCAATAAGATATAATATTTTAAGGTTCTAGACAAAGAAGAGGAGGTTTTAGGCCTCTCTTAGGTATGGAAACGAGCTCCATAGCCTTA
This sequence comes from Hydrophis major, assembly GCA_033807585.1. NCBI lineage: Eukaryota > Metazoa > Chordata > Lepidosauria > Squamata > Elapidae > Hydrophis > Hydrophis major. The sequence continues at coordinate 86,665,404 of CM066331.1, read as the reverse complement.
GGCAAGTCACTCCCGCTCAGGTAAATCAGCATCAGACTGTGAAAAATACATGTGAATTAAATAACAGAATTCATTCCATCATGCACAGATAATTTTACTGCAAGAACTGCACCAATCAGTGTCAGACAAGCAAATCCTGTAGCCAACTGGGGAAACTGAAGGAACAACAAGAAGAAAAGGGATAAGGGGGCTTTTCCAACTGCTGAGCACTTGCACACAGCGCTGCTCAGCTATCCAGGAAGCTCAGCAGGTCGTAAATCGTACTCACACGACACAGAGCAACAGAACCGATAGTTATACCGGTTGGATCCCATCCCTGACCCAGTTGGATGGCAGTTACCGTCTAACAGAAACATCTTGCAATTCAATATTTTCATCATTCTTAAGATTCTAATCTCTAATAAGCAGAATTCTGAAAAGAAAAGCTTCTGAAGTAGCTACAGTGCTGTAATTTCATGCACAGATTGTGGATTTATGATGTTTGTGATTTGAGTGGGAGAATGATTACAATGCAATGTGAAATAAGCACCTCAGTGGGAAAGGAAGTGGGGGGAGAATTACTAGGTAAATAATAACAACAACAACAATTCTTAGAAACACTAGGAAATAAACTTCATTATTATCTCCTCCTCTAGGTAAAAGAGGAGATAATAATGAAGAATTTATTTCCTAGTGTTTATTATTATTATTATTATTATTATTATTATTATTATTATTATTATTATTATTATTATTATTATTATTATTATTATTTACATTTGGTCAATATTAACCCAAAATAAACTTAAAAGAAATTATTTGCTTTCTTATCAAATGAAACATTTTTAATCACAAAAAGTATTACCTCAGTTTAATTAAGTCTTGTGTATTAGACAATTCTGAAGTCAAGGAGAAATTGAGAAGCCATAAAAAAAGAGAAATTCATCAAAAATCTATCCCTTCTAGAAGTTGAAAATTAATCTATTTATTCAATTTGTCCAGCCAATTATAAGACAAATTAAAAACAAACTGCCATCATGATAGAAAAATTAAAATGCAAACTACAGGCTTTTGAAATTCCCCAATAAATGTATGAACAGGAGATGGCGGAGATGGCGTCGCGACGATACGAAATGCGATCTTGGAGGTGTGAGATTGCTGCCGATATCTTTGCTCCTGGATGGTCCTATCGGATCTAAACCATCCCAAAGAGACAGTGAAAGTGAAGAGCACATCCTGTCAATCCCAGGGATACCGCAAAGTCCCTGGTAGATCCAGGAGAAGCTCTTCTTGCCAGCGGCAAAGAGGCAGCCATTAAAGCTGCTGAAGCTGGGACAGCTCCGAAAGGGAAGAGAACAGAAAGAGAGTGTGCCGGTTTGGTGAGAACTTTTTTTTTTATTCTAAGATCTGAAAGGACACCCTAAGGAAAAGAAAGAATCTGTAAAAGTTTTAACAGAAGTGATTAAGCAGCGACTTTAAACAGGAATGTCAAAGTAATGTGTTTTTTTTTCTCATTGCTGGATTTTCTATACACGATCTTGTATTTTAAAACTGGACTGGTTTTTTCATTTACATCTATTTTTTTTTTCTCCTTTTTGATTTTGTAATATTTTAGGCTAGAGGCTCCCTTTAGTTATTTCTTTTTTTTAAATTTCTTTTTCTTTTTTTATTAATTTTTATTATATCTTGCCTGGAAAAGGAGGGGGAAAGTGAGAGCAAAGAAACTTTGTAACACTGCCAACTAGAGGCTTGAAAATATTATATTTCCCTGTGACCAGACAAAGCTGAGAAAGAAAGAACTGAGACTCTTTTTCAAGGACATTGCTATTTGATAAACTAGAAGGAAGAGCATGGGAGAGTATTATTGCAGGTGCTCTTCTGGGTTTCTATCAACAGCTGGAGTCTGGTGTTGAAACCTAGGGGAAAAAACGGTGATAAGTTTTTGGAGAAGAGAGCTATAATAAGAGCCTTGGATAATTAAACAAAGTGCAGTGTGCCCTTTTTACTTTTTCTAAGTTGTGCTATCCCTCCTCATCAGCTTTATTGTATTTCATTTTATCTTTTTTTTTTTCTTGTAATAACTATATGGGGTTTTGGCTTTGTTGGAGCTTGTCTTTGTTTTTCTTTTTTTCTTTGGAAGTCCAATCTCTACGTTTGTTTTTTTATTTTAAAGGGAAAGCCTTAAAAGCCTTTTTTCCCCCTTTCCTGGTATTTTTGTTTTTTCATCTACCTTTCTGGTTTATTCTTATGCACTCTTTTCTATTTGAGACCTTTCAATTGGATTAAGGTGTTGAAGAACCTGAAGAATTTTTCCTTTTCCTCCCCCCCCCACTTTTTTTTCCCCTTAAGTCTTTTTCTTCATCTAACTATTGATTGGATAAAGGTATACAAGAACCTGAAGAAATTTTGTCCTTCCTATTTTTTTTTCTTTTATCATTATTATTGGGCTTCTTTTTTCTACTATTTTTATTTTGAACTGTAATTGATTACTTCACAATTGGATTGAGGTTTAGAAGAACCTGAAGATTTTGAATTGCTTAAAATGAGTAGGAAATTTACAGCTTCTGGTTCTTCAACTTCTTCCTCTCCACTATCTGGAGGACAACGTTCAATACAGACAATGTTAAAGCAAGAAAAAGAACAAGAAAAAGTGCTCTGCAGATGATTATGTAAGGAATTCAAAATATTCAAGCAAGATCAGAGAATATTGAAAAGAGAATAGAGAACATTGAACAAAGAACAGAGAACATTGAACAAAGAACAGGGAAAACCAATGAAAAAGTGCAGAACATCCAACAAATGATGTTGAAGTATGATGAGAGATTCCAAAAAATTGAAGAAAATAAACAAAGAGACAAGAAGATTGGAGACATTGATAATAGATTAACAGTGGTGGAACAAGATAAAAGTGGTATGTTGAGATGGGAGATGGATAGATCAGAATTCTATCTTAGATTCCAAAATGTAGAGGAAGAAAAAGGACAAAACTTAGCTGAGATAATGATAGAAATACTGGTTGAAGCTTTGGAAATAACTCAAGAGAAGATGATGGATGGAATAGATGAGGTTTATCGAGTTTTCACAAGATATGTGATGAGAAATAGCTTACCAAGAGAAGTTCACATTAGATTTACAAAGAAAGCCATTAAAACGCAAATATTGCAAGTGGCAAAAGAGAAAACATTGAAATATAAAGACAAGGAGATTGTGGTCTTGAAACAAATACCCAGAAGAGTGAGAGAGATGAGAAGAGAATACCAATTCCTGACTAAAATGCTACTTAAAAAAGAGGTGAATTATAGATGGCTGATTCCAGAAGGTTTAATGTTCACATGGCAAGAACAGAGTCATAGAATTTACTCAATTGAGAAAGCAGAATTATTTTATACAGAATTTTTTGGAGGGAAAGAGGAAGAGGCAGAAAAAGAGATCTCACTAATTGAATTCCAAGAGGACTCCCAAATGGCCACTGAAAAAGAAGAAGGTCCAGTAGGTGGAAAGGTGGAAGCCAAAGAACAATGTGAATTAAGATCTACGAGAGCTACTAAACCTAACTATAAAATATAACCATGGAAGAGAAAAAATTGATTACAATTAATATAAATGGACTTAACTCAGCCGTTAAAAGAAGGAAAACCTTTCATAAATTAGAGAAATTAAAATTTGATATAATTTGTCTACAAGAAATACATATTAAAAAACAATATGAACAATTGTTGGTAGAGACAAAATTAGGGAAAATATTTACTTCCTTGACACAATGTAAGAAAAGAGGAGTGGTTTTATATATTAAAGAGACCACCCCAGCAAAATTGATTTATACCGATGATGATGGAAGAATACTAATGGTGGAAATAATGGACAATAATACAAAAACACTCCTGATTGCAATTTATGCTCCGAATAACAAACAAAAAGAATTCTACAAAAAATTACATACGAAAATAATTGAACTGGACTATGCTAATATAGTTCTGATGGGAGATTTTAATGGAATTGTAGACAATAAATTGGACTATACAGCACAGAAAACAATAAAGCAAAACAGAAAGACTCTCCCTAAATCTTTTTTTAAAATGGCAGATGAAATAAACTTAAAAGATACATGGAGAGAAAGAAATGCTAAAACTAAACAATACACCTTCTATTCAAATAGACACTTATCATGGTCCAGAATAGAAATGATATGGATGTCAACAGAATTAATAACTAATATTCAAGATAGGGAGGTGGGGGTGTCGCAGACCCCCCCCCTTCTCCGGAAAAACCCCTTTTTCCCAAGGCGGTGGAGCGGCGGTCAGCAATGGCCGCCACGAAGAAGCCAGCAACCGGGTAAGATTGTGCTGGAGGAAGTGTGAAGAGTGAAAGTTTTGTCTGAGCCGGGTCAAGTAACATCTTTTAAATTGCCTGGAACTGAGCTGTTTGAATTGCTGGAGGATACATTGTATCCCTAAGAAGAGCGAAAAGCGGCGGAGAAGCTGTTAAAGGGAACTTTTTTTTTTTTCTTTACTCTCCCACCCCATGGAAACAGCAGAAATATTTGGATATATTGGACATTGAAAGTGAATTGCTTTGAGAGTTGAAGCTAAGAGACAAAAGGATTCTTGGACATTGAAAAATTTAAGAAATTGGAAAACCCTTGTTGGAGGTATGGATTTCTGATTATTTAAAATTGACATTGCAAGTGGGAAGGGAGAGAAAAAAAAATTGGAGCAGAAGCTGAAAAAGGAGGAGATTGCCTAGAATCCCAAAGGAAGATATATGGTAATTGGACCTCTTTGATTAAAAATTAACCCCAGAAAGAGAAAGAGAAGAAGGAAGAAAAGTATTAACTTTTGGAACTTTTTTTAAATTGTTTTTGATTGTCTTTGATTAAAAATATTTGTGGTTGTTTTGGAAAAAGTTTCCCCTTTCATAATGGCATCGTTTGTGGATGAACTAGAGATTGAATATCAAAAATATAAAAAAGAAGATACTTTGGGCACTTTGTTTCAATTCTTAGAAATGGCGTTATGTACTTATGAAAAGTTGATTACGCAGCAGAAGGACTGGGACAAGGAAGAAGAGGAAGAAGAAGCCATCTTTGATGAACAATGGGTCCCTTCCGGAGAGGAGGAGAAAAAGGATAAGAAAAAGGGGATTTTAAGAATTATAAAAACAACCAAAAGAGAGAAAAATGAGCGAAAAGGTGGAGGCAAGGTTAGAAAGCAAAGGAAAAGGAACAAGAAAAGCGAGGAGAAAAAGCAAAGGGGTAAAAAGGGCAAGGAGAAGAATAAGCAAGAGAGAAAGGGGGGGAGAAGAAGCCTTAATGGGGGGAAGCAAGACCTAAAGAAAAAAAAGTTTATTTAGAGACAATGGGTGAATTTAATTTAGGATAAAAGAGGGATTCTGGAGGGTACATAAGTTTGTGTTTTTATATGTGTATTTAGAGTATAAAATTCATTATGTAATCTTAGAATCTTTTAAACAGAATCCCAAGAAAAATTGCTATACGAAGTATTTTTAAGTTAGGGTAATGAGTTATAGACGTTACTCCAATTGGTGTATAGGAGAAGTATAGTAAAAGAAAAAAGATGAATGGATAATTGGAAATAGAACAGACAAAGAATGTTGTTGAAAATGGTAATAAGATATGGAAGGATATATATGCTTTTTTTTTTTTTTTTGATTTTGTATATTGATAAAAGGCAATAAAATTTTAATTAATAAGAAATAATTTGGATGAAAAGGAGAAGTAGGGATAAGATATGAAGTTAATATTATATGAAGTATTGATACTATAATTTGGAATTGTTATGCCTTATTGGTCTTTTATTATTATTTTTTCCTAGAAAAGAATTTATAAGCTGTTATGCCTTGATTCTTTGTGCATTGTTTTTATAAAACTGATAAAAATGGTTTTTATATATATATATAAAAAAGAAAATGATAATAAGATATGGAAGGATATATGGGATGAATATGATGTTTGAATTTGTGTCTGTGTGAAGAGTTTTAACCCGGGAACAGACAACCTTCAGAAAAGATCTTTTAGTTTTGTTTATGTTTTGTGTTTTGTATGTTTGTGTATTGTGTTTTTTGTAAAACTAATAAAATTTGTTTTTTATAAAAAAAAAAAAAAGAATCAATAAAACCTTGAAGGAATGTTAGATGAGAATAATTGTAAACAAGCCAGAAAGAAATGAATATGATGACTATAAAATGGATAAATATAGAAAATAAATGAAATTGAATAAGAGTAAAGAGAAATAATGAGAAATTTGCTGAAAGATATTTATGTGTCCATATGGAAATGGGATAAATTAGAATTATGTTGTATAAAAATAATGTTTTATTCGACTTGTAAAAATTTATGATGTTAAGAGGTTTTACGTACTTAATGGTTAATGATGTGTTGTTTGTCTTTAAAATTAATAAAATTTGTTTCAAAAAAAAAAATAAATAAATATTGAAACAAGTACTTGGGCAGATCACAATCCAATGACAATTAAATGGAAAGGACAAAAAAGAAGATCTAGATGGACATTAAATAATACTATTTTAAAGGAAAAAGACTTCACACAGTGGATGGAGAAAGAATTGGCTTTTTTCTTTAGAGAAAACAAAAAAGAAGATACATCAATTCAGAATGTATAGGATACAATGAAGGCATATGTTAGAGGCTTGATAGTAGACTATACAAGGAAAACGAATACTATGAAAAGACTAGCCTCTAAGGCCTTAGAGGATGAGTATAAAAGACTTGAAAAAGAGCTACAGAAAATACCACAGAAAAAGGACATCAAGCTAAAAATGGATATAATTAAACATAAAATGGGTCAAATAAAAAAAGAAGAATTAGCACAGAAAATTAGAGGTGCGAAACAGAACTACTTTGAAGACGCAAACAAACCAGGTAGATGGTTAGCATACAAATTGAGAAAGGAAAAAGAATCAAGGAAAATATTGTAATTAATAGATGACCAAGGCCAAGTTTGCCATGGTAGTAAAGAAAAGAAGGAAATTATTCGAGACTTCTATGGGAAATTATATATGCAAGAGAATATTGATGAGTAAAGAGTTAAACAGTACTTACAGAATGCTAATTTACCTCAGATACCTAAAGAGACTGAAAAAATGTTAGAAAGCAATATAACGATGATGGAGTTAACTGAAGCACTCAAGAAACAAAATAATGGAAAGGCACCAGGCCCAGATGGACTTCCGGTAGAATTTTATAAAACATTACAAGAATCATTGAATCTTCCATTGCTAGAAGTTATGAATGAAGTTATGTTAAAGAAGAAGATACCTAAATCATGGTCAGAAGCCTATATTACACTTATTCCAAAAGAGGAGGCCGACCCATTACAAATTAAGAACTATAGACCCATTTCTCTACTAAATGCAGATTATAAAACTTTTGCTTCAATATTGGCAGAAAGACTTAAAAAATATTTAAATAATTTTATCCATCCTGATCAAAATGGATTTCTGCCAAAGAGAAAAATTAAAGACAATATGAGAGTAATCTTGGACACTTTGGAATACTACAAGGCACATCCTGAAAAACAAATGGCTCTGATATTTCTAGATGCACAGAAGCCATTTGATCATGTGAATTGGCGATTCATGTTATTACTGTTGGAACAGATGGGTTTTGCTGGAAAATTTATTCAAGCAATAGAAGCTATATACTATAAGGGAGAACTGACAGACTCTATCAATATAAGAAAAGGAACAAGACAAGGGTGCCCACTATCACCTTTGTTGTTTGTGTTAACTATGGAAGTGTTAAACAGAAATATTAGAGATGAAAAGAATATAAAAGGAATGAAAATCAAAAGGAAGAATTTAAGCTGCAAACATTTGCAGATGATCTTGTTTTCATCTTAGAAGACCCTTTAGAAACAGCATCAAAATTGATAGAAAAGATAGAGACATATGGAAAGGTGGCTGGTTTGAAAATAAATAAAGATAAGACAAAGATCTTGACAAAGAACATGCAATTAAGACAAAAGGAGGAACTGGCAGACCTATTGAAAATGAATAAGATCAAGTACTTGGGGATATATTTGACAGCAAGATGTAGTACATTAAAAGAGAATAATTATATCAAACTTAAACAGCAGATAGCGTCGGATCTGGCAAAATGGGAAAATTTACAACTGTCACTAATAGGGAGAATTTCAATAATCAAGATGAATATATTATCCAGAATTTTATATTTGTTTCAAACAATTCCAATTTGGCTTGGAAAAGATTACTTTGAATCTAAATAAAATTTTGTTGAAATATATATGGCAAGGTAAGAAAGCGAGAATAAAGTTAAAACTTTTGCAAGATGCTAGAATTAGAGGAGGATTTGGTTTGCCTAATTGGGAGTTGTACTATCAAGCTACAAATCTGATGTGGGTTAAAGAATGGATAACACTAAGAAATACTAGATTGTTGACATTAGAAGGACATGATTTGTTGTTGGGGTGGCATGCTTTTTTATGGTATAAAGGAACTAAAACACAGGGGTATTTTAGAAGACATTATATACAGGAGTCTCTGTGGTTAAACTGGGAGAAGATTAAAAGACAATGTTATTTGAAAATTCCAGTCTGGTTATCGACTATTGAAGCATTTTCTTATCCTATAATATACAAAAAGGAACAAACAGTTAGATATGGTGAAATATTGAATGAAAAGGGTGAACTCAAATCTATACAAAAACTAGAGGAATAAGGTATAAAGATGAATTGGTTTTCATATGCACAAATACATTCAAGGTATGATAAAGATTCTAAAATGGAAGGTTTCTATGATAAATTGACTGATTTAGATAAGATTTTGACAGGTACTGATGAAAAGGTGATTTAAAAACTGTATGGATATTTATTAGAAATTAAATTAGAAGAAGAACAAGTTAAAGAAACTATGATTGCTTGGGGGAAGAATTTTGGATATGGGATCAATTTAGAGAAATGGCAAAAATTGTGGTCTCAAAATTATAAAATGACAATGTCAACAGCATATAAAGAAAATTTGTATAAGATGTTTTACAGGTGGCATTTTCCCCTGACAAGAATGTTCAAGAATAAATCCGAAAAATGTTGGAAATGTCATCAGATACTTGACTCATATTACCATATGTGGTGGACTTGTGCGGATGCTAAAAAATACTGGACTAAAATCCTCATGTGGTTGGGGAAAAATGACAAAAAAACATATAGACTTGAAACCAGAGATATTTTTATTGGGAATTTTACCTGAAATATATAGTGAAGACTTGAAATACCTGATTGTAAACGTGTTAACAGCGGCTAGGATTGTATTTGCTAAAAACTGGAAAAATGAGAAAATACCATCACAGGAGGAAATCTTTAAGAAAATATTGGAATGTGCTGAAATGAGTAGTTTGACATTTGAAATTAGAGAACAAGAGGATAAACAATTTTATAAAATTTGGGATCTTTTCTATCAATGGTTAGATAATAAAATACAGTAATAAAATATGTAGACTTTTAGAAAATAATAAATATATAAAGATGTACTTCTTATTATATCCACAAAATGATTTTAGGATAGATTTAGGATGATAATATGAACTGTTATAAAATAAACTAAGTAAATTATGATTATCTTGTAAAACATGAATGAATAAAAGTATAGTCAAATGACTGATTAATAATAATACTAAGGTATTTAATTTTTGATTGAAAATATGAGACTATATGCAATGTAATTGTAATTGAAGACTATGAAATGGAAGCACAAAACAATTTGTAAACCAACCAGCACACTGTATGTACACATATGGAAGATAGCTTGATGTTTTTATGTTTTGTTTGTTTATGTTTGCTTTTAAAAACCAATAAAAATTTAAAATAAAAAAATAAACGTATGAACAGAGAGCATGGACAGATGACTCCTATTTTTTTTTCCACAGGAAGAAAATATTCATCAATAGTTGTTGGGTTTTTTTTTCTTTTTGCAGTGACACTAATCCTGCTATTTAAAAGAATCAAGGAGTTGCAGTTTGTTAGTAAGCTTAACTATGTAATGATGGGCAAGACATTCATATATGTTCACAATATGGTAGCCCTTCACACAAATACAGGCAGGTCTCGACTTACAACCACAAGTGGGACTAGAAATTCCATTGCTAAGTGAGATGAGTCATGTCAAATTTCATGATCTTTTTTGCTGTGCTATTATGGGATACACTATAGTCGTTAAATAAACCACACGGTTGTTAAGCAAATCTAGCTTCCTCCGTTGACTTTGCTTATCAGAAGCCAGCTGGGAAAGTGACCCCAAGACCCTGCAACCATCATAAATACATGCCAGTGGTCAAGCACCCAAAATTTTACCATGTGGCCATGGGGATGCTGTCAGTTACAAGTGGGAAAACCAGTTGTAAGTCACTTTTTTCAGTGCCATTGTAACTTTGAACTTTGGTCACTAAACAAATGGGCATAAGTCAAGGACTACCTGTATGTGCAACAATGTCATAGCAATAGCAATAGTACTTGGACTTATATACTGCTTTTATAGTGCTTTACAGCCCTCTCTAAGCGGTTTACAGAGTCAGCATATTGCCCCCAAACATCTGGGTCCTCATTTTACCCACCTCGGAAGGATGGAAGGCTGAGTCAACCTTGAGCCTGGTGGGATTCAATCTGCCAAATTGCAGTAGGAGTAGCTTGCAGTACTGCACTCTAACCACTGCGCCACTGAGGCTTCCTTAATTCTTCACTGCTAAGAATTTCTCAACTTCTTCCAAACACAAAGAAACTTTTTATCAAGTGGAATGAGTCCTTTAAAAATTGCAAGGAAAGTTCTCTACCACCGTTCACTAATTCCTTTCTTATTCTAAAACCACCAACTTACTTTTTTCACAGCTTCATGGACTCTTCGGCCAGACATTGTGCTGGAAAGCATACACACAAAAGGAGTATCAGTTTCCATAGCCTTATAAACAGCGGTTGATTCTCAAAGAAGGTTGTTAGATTATTCTCTTTATGAAAAACTTAATAGATAATCATTAATGTTTCTGAATAACAGAATACCAAATCAGTTTCCTGTCTGTTCTGATGCAATAAAAAACTATGGAAACTAATCAAATAGTTGTGTCGTTATTAACTTGTCACATTTTCTCTTTCTTTAAATTAGGGCTTAAACATGCTATTCAGGACGGTTAATTTAAGAGGATGTTCATCAAAGGAAGTGGTGGATTGCACCTTGGGCACCTTATATTAAATCAAGGATATTGTAATGTCAATCACTGGCTTTAATTTTGCCCTGTTAATTTTATAGTATGAGCAGAGTGTTGCCTGCTGCAGGCTTCTGCAATCTATTGCCTTTCAGATATATGTGGGTTTCAGTTCCCCAAATTTTCATCTATCATACCAATTCTGGCTGGTCTTGTCTGTCTTTCTATATTTCCCACTATCTGTCCTCTAGAACAGGGGTCAGCAACCTTTTGGACCTCAGGGACCACCAAACTCATAATTTTAAATCCCGCAGACCAGAGACCCTGGGAAAATCCCCAAAAAAGTCTACAGGAAAATTCCCCATCCCATTTTCCTACCAATCGATCATCTTCAGCTTTGCTGGCTGAGGAATTCTGGGAGTTGAAATCCACAATCTTAAAGTTGCCAAGGTTGGAGACCCTTGCTCTAGAACAAGGCTTTCCTTCTAAATAAACCTGCTTTCTTTTTCCAAGCTAACCATAAAACACAAAGTATATGCTTGAATTATATTATAAAAGACAAAATATAAATTCATACGTAAATTCTCCTGGAAGACCCACGAAGGCTGCAGATCCAATGGTAAACATCTGGATATCAACTATCTTGGGCTGCCATGGGTAAGGCTTGGTAAGCTTAAGCAATTCAAGAGAAAAGAGGAAGATCAGCCTTTATATTAAATAATATCATCAACAATGAAACCACATTTACACTACTTTGTCACTCAAGGGATTTGTGAAAAATTAGAAGTGGTTGAGCAAAGTGAGCCCATGGAACTCTCAAACCAACCCCTAGAATTGATTCCTTACTGTTTTTCACCAGAACCCTTTAGAAATATGATACACAAATTGTTTGATAGATTGACTGCTTAGAGAAGACTGTACAGCAAGGGTCTTCAAACTTGACAGCTTTAAGACTTGTGGACTTCAACTCCCAGAATTCCTGAGCTAACATGACTGGAGGAGGAATTCTGGGAGTTGAAGTTCACAAGTCTTAAACTTTCCAAGTTTGAAGATCCCTCTGTAAAGCATTGTGAAGCAGTATATGTCTAAGTGCTATTGCTGAATGAATGAATGAATGAATCCTGTTTTTGGCTTAACCTCAGGTAAAGGCAAATTGCTGGAAATGTCATATTTTAACTGAGAGATTCAAGGATGAGGTATAGATTGCAGTGGCCTAGAAAAGATTGCATTAGTGAATCAATGAAAACTAGCCAAAACTATCCTGGCCATAACTGCCACTTGCCACTCAAAAAAGAGCTGCAAGTCTAGGAAGTGGTCCAAGTAATTGTGTACCTGTTCATAGCAATGCCTCCATCCAAGGCTAAATATGGGACTATCTAAAGGACTATGAACCAGAAGTAGTCCCATCACTTCTCTGACATAGGGAAACCTGGTGACACAGGCAAACTGCCCAAAGCCTAGAGTTCAATCCTGACAAGGCTCGGTTTTCAAGGTTGACTCAGCTTTCCATCCTTCCAAAGTCAGTAAAATGAGAATCCAGATTGTTGGGAACTATGTTGACATTGTAAACCATTCAGAGAATGCTGTAAAGCATTATGGAATGGTATATAACTCTAAGTGCTATTGCTGTTAGTATATCTGGAATGGAGATATAACAGGTGGATATCATCAATGCATTCCTGATAGTCCACCTGGAACTAAGAGATTACCTTTCTTCTTCCTTTACATACTGATCAGTAGGTACAGTATACTAAATGAGACACTAAATTTGTGTGAGTTATCCCACATCAAGTTCTCAAAAATTGTAGTTAAAGTTCAGCAATTTTGGCAACCCCAAACATTTTTCTTTACACTACATACTTTTTCCCCATATACCTGGGTTACCTACAATGGACTTGTATTTCATTCCATCCTTCCCCCTACCATATTGGTTTGGTATTTGATGGTAAAATCAAATAAATAAATAAATTTAAAAATACCCTAAGGATAAGAAGTCCAACAATTTCCCACCAAGACTTGAAGATAAAGATGAAAGACAAAAATGGGATTGGCATCAGATTTCCAATCCCCTGCAATGGTTTGTTATGTGCCTCCCATAATATGTCTCTGGCCATCACTACATCAGTCTTTTCCTACTAAGCAATCCTTCAGATCAAGCCACCTCCTATCCCTGCCATCTGGCCTACAGCTATTCCTGTTTAATGAGCCATGCCTCAGGTTCTCTGACTTCCTTCCCTTCCAAGTTCCCTGGTGCCCAGAATCCTCACCTCAAAAAAAAAGTTGGTGGGGGGAGAATGTGGCATAAAGTGTATCATCAAAGTGAACCTATTAATTAGTAGGGAATATTGCAGCCTTTTTATGATCTTTCCCAAAACAATACATCCAAGCAAGGGAATCCACTTCTTGCCGCTGCTGTATAATGAATATAATACATCCACTTCTTGTGCTGCTGTATAATGAATATAATCTGTGAGGTAATAATTAGTTTAAACCCGAGAGGCCCGCAATAACCTCAGAAAGACAAGCAGCAAGGGAAAGCTCTTAATAGCCTTAATTGAACTTCTGGGCATTCAGCCAAGAGCATTTCACACCTCATAAAAATGTTGCAAGCTAGTTACACAATCTATTCAGTGCTTGGGAGGGAGGGCCATTGAGAAAATCAGACAACATAGCCTCCAAGGGGATTAATTCCCAAATAATAAGAATCATGTAACTCACCAGAAACACCACTAAGACTCCAAGATCCCTCTCACAGTCACTGCTATTAAGCCTGGTTTCACACAGTCTTTTATTTAAGTATTAAATGCACAAAGTAATAAACAACTTTTTGGTATATATCTTTTTTTTAAAGATAATTAGGCAAAGAAGCAAAATCGAGTTGGCCACACCCACCCAGCCATGCCAACCCAGACCACCCAGAGAGCTCCTTGCTAAAAAAAATTGAAGCCCACCCCTGGTTTAAATAATGAGTTTGCTTCTCCTAGTAAGGCCTAATGGTTCATACCTCTCCGATAGGAAGTAGAATAGGCTTAGGTTTGTGGCATTCTATCGATTCATTGGATGGACGAACAAGGAAAGTATCACGGATAGAATCCCAGAATGGGTCGCCTTCAGTTGTGCCTGTTCAAAAAAGTATGTAATAGTAGAATGTTTTCCATCTTGTTCAAATACGTTATTGAATTAATATGAAATATTTAATAATATCTATTTGCATTAAAACAAATGCCATGAAAGAAGAACCAGTTTGGTGCAGGAGTTTTTTAAAAAAGGAAGCTGGGAAATTGTGAGTTATAGACCTCCATAGGATGAGTTGGGCCAGTCATCTCTCTCCTCCCTAGGAAGAAGATGATGGGAAACCACTTCTGAAAATGTTGGTTTAAAAAAAACCCATAGGAATTTGTCCAGGTAGTTGCCAGGAACCAAGACTACTTTGTGTACTTTTATTTTGTTATGACGAAAAAAAAAAAGACAGTGTAATTTATACAACCTATAATTGTCAAGAGGCATTTAACAGATTTCTAGTTTCAGTACTTTTGCCTTTTAATAAACAAACACCAAATTTGTCTAAAAACATTTACAAGTGTAAATCATTTTTGATTGATGGTGAGGACTGATTGCAAAGTTAAGGATGCCTGATATTTACAGCAATCTATTATTTTTAAGAAGTTGCAGATGTGAGAAAGATTATGAGAGCCTAGGAAAGGAACAAAACAAGGGAATAGATTTCTGATCAATAGATAATGTACAAGATAGATGGCAGTTTATCTCATAAATAGTAAACTAGCCCAGATAGCAAGAAATCTGGGGGGAAATGCTATAGATCATTCAAAAATTCTTAATAACCTCCTTATGAACAAGGATTGGAAATTTCTCTTTTAATTTCCAAGAATTTTTAATGATTCCCAGTTTAGCATTAAAATTGTAACCTGTATAAGTTTTGCTATTTTAATCTTACCTAGCTGAATAGGGCTTGGCCTGATGATTAATTAATGAAATACTCAAGTAACAATGCAGAAATACAGTGTCGGCAGTAATAACATTCAGATAACTTTGTTTTCAATAACTTTGCTGGTATGCCAAACCCATGGGCTACCGTACCATTTTATAAGAATGGACCGCTTTTAATATTATGTATTAATTACATCTTTAAACCATATATTCACAGATTATTATATCTCATTTCATTTCATTTTGTTGATGACATTATTACCTTGTGTCCTTTGTGCGGTGGTGATAGAAAGCTTCGAAACTAACTACCCTACTGAACAGTGTGTTATTGCCTGGTGAAACTAGAGAAAGAAAGCAGCAGGTCTTGTTCTACCTGGAAGTAAATTGGATAGTGCTACTGATATGTTGGGAATAGTGGTGGGATTCAATTTTTTTTACTACCTGTTCTGTGGGTGTGGCTTGGTGGGCATGGCAGGGGAAGGATACTGTAAAATCTTTATTCCCTCCCCACCCCATTAACCTATTTTCCAGCTCCGTTCTCCTGTGCAGGGCAACAAAAGAAGACCCAACCGATCAGCTGGGACTTGGGAGACAAAGAATAGTTGGAGACAGGGCCAGTCAGAGGTAGTGCTTGCCGATTCTTTGAATTACTAAAAAATTCCCCTAGCAGTTTTTCAGAACTGGTCAGAACCCGCGGAATACTACTTCTGGTTAGGAAGTACCCCTTCTGAGCCTATCTTTACCTCTTATCTGACTTTTCCCCAAGCAGCATCTATTCACCCTGTATCCCAAGGTCTTTCCCACATACAAAAGTCCATGATGTAGAAATTTCAAGAACAAAACGATTTTAAATATTTGAATACAGGTTCATATTTTTTTCAAAATCTATTGCTTCATATTTCAGGGTCAAGGCAGAATACAAACTTAAAAAAAAAAAAAAAGATTTACCTTTATTTTTGGTCAACTCAAGGTATACCTAATGCTCTTATTTTCCCCACAATAACAAACTTGTGAGATCCATTGAGAGTGTAACTGGTCCAAAGTCAACCTTGGTTTTGGGAGGACTACAACTCATAGTCTCCTCATTTCTACCCAGCATTGTAGCCACTCTGCCAAGCTGTCTCTCCAAATTTGTCTTCCAGTCTCAGATGTTCTGTACTGCAGAACATGGGGGCTGAGAATTTGAGAATCTGCAGTCCCATCATATATGCAGACTAGTAGCTTGCTGTGTAACAGAAAGAGTGATAGTAATAAATAAAATCTGTCGATATTTCTTTCCACTTGCCTTGAGTAAAATTGAACATTCCTGGTCCATCTATGGTACCTGCAGCAAAGCTGTATCCCAACGCTGCTTTACATGTTTTAACCTTTGGAAAAACAATGTAAAGAGTTAAGGTCTGCACTGTAAATACTTCTATATTGTTACCATCTGCCTGGAACATCATCTCCATGGAGGTACACTACCGTGTGTGTAGAGTTAAGCTGAACAGTGACGTTACTCATGTCCACCCATCGATGAACCGAACTGATGGGGCCATCAATCTCTTTTGAGGCCTTCGTATATATTTCCTGAAATACAAATGAAAACCAATCATCACTCAAATCGGGTGATAATTTTGTTACCATATTTGAGTACATATATATTGTTCAAGTATGGATCTGTATGTGTGAATATTTGGTAGGGAAGTTCTGGACTTCTGAACTGCATGTCAGGATTTCGGCAGTTAACCCAACGAATTCATGAGTCTCGAGCCAAATTTCCAAGACTTCAAAAGGATTTATTGGGCGTTAACATGTCCGGCACTGCCTGGGTGTAACCAACTCTGAGACACATAATTCATTGTCACCCTTGACCCTGCTTTTCCCCCATCCCCTGGGTATGTCATAATTCATATTCTCCAATGAGACACGTCCATAGCCAACAGTCATCAATCGTGTTGACCGGTTAGATATTTGCACAGCAGAAACTTCAGTCACCAAGTTACTCTCTTTGAAAAACTAGGTATGGAATGCACTTTCAATTTCCAAGCTGCTGCACTGCTCTTTCAAACCCCTTTGCCCCCTCCCTTTCTGTTGGCAACTCTAAAGAAACCATAGAAATATTTTATGAGTTGACACTGCAACTCCCAGGGACCCTCATCATTAGACATGCAGGCAGAAGCTACTATGATTTGCAGTTCAACAACAGGCATCATTTCGTCAACAAATATAGCAGGCATGAAATCCTGAGGTAGAAATAGCCGCAGCCAAGGTCTTACCCTGACAGAAGGGTAAAACTCTTCATCACAGGAAAAGTATTTAGTTTTTTCCCAATATAACTCATACACCCATGGTTTCTTACTAGTTAGGAAGTAAGAACTCTAAGCAGATAAGATAAGGTGAGAAAAAAGCTATGACATGTGTCAACTTCCTCCTACCCCCAATGGGTACTTTAATTGGAGCTATGGGAGTTGAAGAAGTAACAAAAGAATAGTCTGTACCCATCCTGAATCTTACATTCAAACAAAATTGAGATCTAACGCTTCATAGGAAAAGGAGGCAAAGTTAATGCAGAGGCCTAAAGACGGTATCTGTCAGGTGCCATACAGCAATGAAACTTTACATTGAACATGACATTATCTATCTATCTATCTATCTATCTATCTATCTATCTATCTATCGATATCTTTGCATATCTGTATACATTGTATCATTGCTAAACAAAGTTTTTTTAATGGAAAAATATTCTAGTTAAAAGGAAATTTGGCATATTATTAGAAAAGTGACAATCTCTATCATCTACATTTTCCTGGAATGTCAAGATTCTAGAATCTATATTTTCCTAGAATGCTTTCCTAGAACATATAGAAGCTAGATGCTAGTACTTATAACATCTATATTTTCCTAAAATGTTACAATTTTAAACATACCTTTGCATTTGAGTAGATGTGTCTCCCAATTATTTGTGTGCTCTGAAACATGTCTGTCCCAGGACCTGTAGCAATGCACAACTTAGCCTAAATTGGATTTCAAAACAACAAATTAGAAGGGAAAAGATATGTGGTTGACCAGCCTTTATCTTTGCATCTACTTAACTTCCCTTTTATCTTTCAATTCTAAATTCCGATTATAAACTCCTTTCAATTTCCCTTTAACTTGCCGTTAATCAGGCAGCAAATCATAGCCAGTTATGTGTAATGGTTAAGGCACTAGGTCAGACACCCACGAGTTCTAGTTCTGATTTAGGCATAAAGCCATTTGGTCCAGCCACTTTCTCTTAGCCCTAGGAAAGAAGGCAATGGCAAACATCTTCTGAAATATTTTCCAAAAAAAGTGCAGGACTTGTCCAGCCAATGTATGAGAATTAACATAATTGAACAGAAGCAAAATAAAATCAGTGAGTCTCGCCTTCAATTGCCACCGTGCTTTGGCTTGGATTGTGCCTTGTAAACTCTGGACTTTTCTTACCTCGTGAACCTTCTTGTATTGTGGATTTAATTTTACTTGGTGAGTTTGTTTTAACTGGAAAAATTTCAAGTGCTTTGTGGACTTATTGGCCACTGCTCTATGGACTACCATTGGTCTGCTTGTGGATGTACGTTATTGGGACAGTTTTGAGCTTTTGATAAAGGAAGTTGCTGGGGAATATAAACCTCTCTCACACACTCCTCAGGGTGTGTGTGTGCATGTGAGAAAGAGAGAGAGAGAGAGAATATTATTGAAACTGAATTTAGAGAATGCATATATGAAGTATTGTATCATTCAGTGGGCAAAAAGTTTTGGATATAATATAATGAACAGAGGGGAAAATATGGGCAAAGGGTTTAAAATTTCTATTAAATTATAATTGAAAAGAAAAGATTTATAAGATGATGTACTGTTAGTATGTAAATTGTCAGATAAATTGTCAAGAATGCGTGAAGGTACTTCAAATGAATGTTGGAAATGTAAATGTAAAGAAAGAAATTTTTACCATTTATGGTGGATTTGTGATAAAGCAAAGGGATATTGGAGCAGGATTCACATCTTAATACAGTAGATTCTTAGAGTGAATATAAAGATAAAACCAGATACTTTTCTCTTGGGATGAATGGATAAAGCTTGAAAAAAAATGGAACTCTTGACATAGATGGCCTCTTTGACCCTTCTTTCAAATCAGCGGTCCTCTCTCTCCAAATTATGGACTTGAATGAATACATACTATTACCCAACAGTCAGCGGGTTATGATGTAATCAAAGGTACAATGGAATGATTATTTGCAATTACCAATGGGAACTTAGACCATCTTGAGCATTTTGAAGAGTAATCTATAAGGCAGGTTATCCTGAAACCTTGCTCTCTTTGAAAGACAATCTTACTAGAGTTGAATTTATAAAATTCTGGCTATTTTCCTCTTTAGTACCTTTGGTGTATATAAGAAGGAGGTATATGAAGCCCTTATAATTTCAATCATGAAATGCACAAACTTTTGATCCAGATCTAATACTTACCCCACCTATAAGGCAGTAATTCCCCATGTTTTCACAGGGCTCCCCAGTGTTGATGCAGTGTGGGCCCTTTGTATTCGGAGACACATCGCCCAAGTTAGAAGAAGTAAAAGCTGCCACAAAGGGGCCCTGAAAGAGGAAGAAAGTCATATTGGTGACTCCCGTTGTTCCCATAACATTTACAACTCAGAATCTTAGGCATTTGAGGGAGGTGATAGTATTAAAATTGCAAGATGGCAAGGTGAAAAGAAAGACACCTTATTCTTTATAAATGCATAGAGGATTAATCTATGTAGAACAGTTGCAATGTTGATACATACAAACACATGATAACCTGCAGACGTTGCCAGAAAAAACCCTCCTCAAGTCTTATGTAAGAAATTTAAATCTGTGTATTATTCTTGGTAGCATATATGATTTATAATAACATATATGATTTACAACCATTTACTAGTGACTGCTTGAAGTTACAACAGCAGCGAAAAAATGACTTATATCCGTTTTTCACACTTACAACCATTGCAGCATTTCCCATGGTTACGCGATCAACGTTGGGATGCTTGGCAATTGGTTCATATTTATGATGATTCATACGTTGAGGACCACCCCATAGTCCATTCCCTTATGAGACTGGACTAAAACAGCATAAACAATATTTGAGCAAGTTTGACCATACATATACTTAACAATGTGACCTTTAATGAGACCTGACTTTTACTGCAATGTTTTAATTGACCGCCCCATTCATGTAATATTCGGTGCTTTCAGATTTTGTGAGTACTGTAGTCACATGGAAATGAAAGTTTGCTTTTTGGTATTTGTTTCATTTCATTTTCACTGCCATGCTTCGTTATTGTGGTTCGTTGCAAAGTTAGCCAGATGTTCAGACTGGATTTGGCATTTTTAATTCACCTATTTAGTCCTTTCCAAGGATCCAGGATATAAATATTATTTATATATAAAGTCTGTGTGGCTTACAAAATCCAAAGACAATAAATAAAACAGTTAATAACATACAACCACACAGGAAACCCAGACCAAAGCAATCAATCAATAATAAATCAATCCATACCAAAGGACTAATAAACACATCACCCACAAGACTGGGAATAGAACCAAGTGTTAAGGCTTTCTAGAACTCCAGAATAGGGAGCTACTATTCCACATTTCTCCTGCCAACTGAAGAAAGAAGCATATTTCTCCAATTTAGGCTCCTCACCTTAACCTCCTCAACTGTACTGTGAGTATAATCTCCAAATTTATTTATTTATTTATTTAGTCAAGCGTGTATTAGATAACATGTATAAGTATAAACATGATTATGAATACATGAAATGGATATGAATAAAAAGGAACTTTAGGACAGGGACGGTAAACACATTGGTACACTTATGCAC
The DNA here is from genome assembly GCA_033807585.1 of Hydrophis major. Classification (NCBI taxonomy): domain Eukaryota; kingdom Metazoa; phylum Chordata; class Lepidosauria; order Squamata; family Elapidae; genus Hydrophis; species Hydrophis major. The sequence continues at coordinate 86,644,431 of CM066331.1, read as the reverse complement.
GCCCCTCACAGACCTCTTAGGAATGGGGTGAGGTCTTGATTCTTTGTGCATTGTTTTTATAAAACTGATAAAAATGGTTTTTATATATATATATAAAAAAGAAAATGATAATAAGATATGGAAGGATATATGGGATGAATATGATGTTTGAATTTGTGTCTGTGTGAAGAGTTTTAACCCGGGAACAGACAACCTTCAGAAAAGATCTTGTAGTTTTGTTTATGTTTTGTGTTTTGTGTGTATTGTGTTTTTTGTAAAACTAATAAAATTTGTTTTTTATAAAAAAAAAAAAAAAAGAATCAATAAAACCTTGGAGGAATGTTAGATGAGAATAATTGTAAACAAGCCAGAAAGAAATGAATATGATGACTATAAAATGGATAAATATAGAAAAGAAATGAAATTGAATAAGAGTAAAGAGAAATAATGAGAAATTTGCTGAAAGATATTTATGTGTCCATATGGAAACGGGATAAATTAGAATTATGTTGTATAAAAATAATGTTTTATTCGACTTGTAAAAATTTATAATGTTAAGAGGTTTTATGTATTTATGTATTTAATGGTTAATGATGTGTTGTTTTATCTTTAAAATTAATAAAATTTGTTTCAAAAAAAAAAAAGAGATGGGGTGAGGTCAACAATAGACAGTCTAAGGTTAAAGTTTTTGGGGTTGGGAAGAAACCACAGAGTCAGATAATGTTTTCAAGATATTGACCACTCTGTTGCTGAAGTCGTATTTCCTGCAATCAAGTCTGGTGCGGTTTACCTTGAGATTGTATCTATTGTGTGCTCTTGTATTGTGAATACTGCCTTGGGGGACACTGCTGATTACAGGTACAGGATTTGATAGGGCGCTTGTTAGGAATGTAAGTCACCTAACAGTTATTTGGGTTGGAAATATATAAACTAGGATAGACATTTTAATACTGTATCTTTAAGAAAATCCTAAAACTGTAATGGGGTGTGGTTTCTCAAATGGCCATAAGATGGAGCCAGAAACCTGGGTTGTTTTAGTCTCGGAAGAGAGTCTCAGTCTCTGTTTCCTTCTGTTGGAGAGAGTTGCCATTCCTCCTAATGACTGTTACTGATCGTTGATGTAAGTCTGCTACTGAACGGTTTTTTGATACTGGACTTTGATATTTGGATTATCCCTGAACTGAACACTAATTTACCAGTGAATGACTTGGACTGCTTATCTTGGACTGTGCTTAAACATTTATTGGAAGTAAAAACCTACATTTACTGTACAGTGTATCTGTGTGCTGTGTGTGTATTATTCAACATTACTCTCACTACGTCTCCCTGTATGTGCTCATTCTCCTAACGGGGAATTACCTCAACAGCGCTCCCTATTTTGACCATTTGTTGCCTATTTGACAGGAATGCAGCTATCCAGTTATGCAGGTGTCCGGAGATACCATAAGATTTTAGTTTTAAAAGTAGTTTGTTGCATACCACTGAATCAAAGGCTTTACAGAAGTCTATGTAAATTGCATCTATTGCTTTACTTGTGTCTCGACTTGTGTAGTCCATATGTTTTTGCAGTGTAGGAGTTGCAGATTACATGATAATTTTTTCTTGAAACCAAATTGTTTTTGGAGAGTAAGTTGTTTGTCTCTAATTGATTCCATTACTTTGCAAGTGACGCAAGATAAAGAGATTGGCCTGTAATTTTCAAATAGGCTGGGGTCTCCCTTTTTGAAGAGGGGAATGACCGTGGCTAGTGACCATAGGTTGGGCAAGGAGCTGATCCTGAAATATTTTTCAAAGATTATGCTTAGAGATTCTGCTATGGCATTGGAAAGCTTTTTTAAGAAGTAGGCACATAGTCCATTGGGTCCAATAGATAGAGATGGTTTTAGATTTTGTAGTGCTTTTTCGATGTTATCTTCTGTAACACCAATATATATTAGATCATTGTAAATGTCTGTGGTTCGATTATAAAATATTGGGCATGAGCCATTGCTGTTTTACAAAGACTGAGCCATTTACAAATTGTAAATTGCTGTTTACAAAGACTATCTTGGTCAATAGGACTTGGAATTCTAGGAACTGAATTTGAAATGCTTCTGGAGAGTAACTTAGCTGAACTTTAGATTTTTGATAAAGCCTAAACTACTAATAGTATCTTTAAACAGGGTTTAAAACCTAATGGGGAACAATCGTTTGGGGCTATTATTCTATGCATTGCATGGGAAAGGTCCCAGACGCAAATCCCAAGATCTTCACATAGAAATATAATATTTCCTGTATAAAACTCTGGTCACTGCCAATCACATGGGACTATTTGAACTACTAGCTACATTCAATAGAAGGGCTGACACAACTTACTATGTTGTATACACAATGATGCACGTTAATTGTTCTTACCTTTCCTGGAAAGTATCCTTCATTCTTCTCTTGTTCAAAGAGATAAGCTGCATAGCCAACATTATCACTATTAACTAAAAGGTTGGTGTTGTTCATACTGACAGGATGAACGGCAAACCAACTAGTAAAAACATAAAAAAGGGAAAGCTGTTAGGAAAGTATTTACTTACTTACTTACTTACTTACTTACTTACTTACTTGTATGCCACCTATTCCCAAAGGCCCTTGGCAGCTAACCATATATGATTTATCACTTCCTATCCCAAAATCCAGTCACTCTGTCTGTATATTATCTATCATCTATCTATCTATCTATCTATTTATCTATTTATCTATTTATCTATCTATCTATCTATCTATCTATCTATCTATCTATCTATCTATCTATCTATCTCTCTATCATCTAGCTAGCTAGCTCTAATCCATTTATTCTTATTCATTTATTATTAAATTTATTTGCCACACATCTTACAGTTTGAAGTGACTCTGAGCAGTTTTCAATGTGATAAAATATGCAAATATCCAAACAAGTATAAATATAAAAAACAGGTTAAAATGACAACAAACTCAAACAAACACAAAAGCCTGACTTTGGACTGGAGAAGTATGGGGGTGCCTTCTGTATTACTGCACCGACAACCTCCAGCTAGCAGCTTCTCCTTCAGGACTACGAGCCAATTGACATAGTCAGATTTTAAGGCTTTCCCCAAAAGTTAAAAGAGATGAGGGAGGTCTCACTTCCTGTGATGAGTAAATTTGCCATGCATGCCACATGCCCCACCTGTATAATGTACAGTTTTCTTCTACACACTTTTGTGCAGAGCAGAAGAGAATAAATTAAATAAATTCTGGAAATGTATTTTTATGGAGCACAGGAGGGATGATGTGGAATGAACCTTTATTGGGAGAGGGTTCCAGACAATGGAGCAGGGCATCTCTGAGGCCCTCTCCAATGACAGTCCTGCAGGGTTGGGACCTGGAGATTGTTGACCCATTAGTTGTTGACATTGGGACTTGAAAAGTGATAACCAACAGATCTCATCCGGACAACCATTGGCAAACAATGGAGCTCCTGCAGCAGAAAGATTGCTTAAATATATTTGAGCAAATCCATCACTGTCTGAGCCACATAATTTTTCACCAGCTGCAGCTTCCAGATGTTTTTCAAGGGTAGCTCCATTATAATAATCCAACTGGAAGATGATCAGGGCATGATAGTTTTCGGATTCAGCTATCTTTACTCTTTTTCAAAACAAAAACATTAAGCAGCATATTAATGCTAAAAGAAACCCAAGGCTAAATATAACTCTTTATGAACATTTTGCAGGAACATTGGTTGTTGTTGTTTTTAAACAAAAAAGCCCAAAACCACTCTTTGAAAGCTCTGTTCTTGAAAGGGAAGCTGCTAGTATGCAGACTGCTCGTAAGCAGTCAATGATTAATAACTAGCAGGAATATATGTTTAACCTATCGCCCAGCAAGCTATTCTTACAATACAGTGGGATATGGACTTAGTTTTCCTTTGTTCTTCATCACAGAAGTCAGCTTTTCTCATTTTTTTTTCCTTACCTACCCATCTTCCTTTAATTTCAACTTCACCAACTCACCACACAATGTATGAAATAGGATAAAGGTGATTAACTTGAAAAAAGAAGACCAAGGTTCAAGATACCTTTGGCCATCAAGTTCACCTGTATGTTTGAGCCAGTCACTCTCGCTGCCTTATCCCAACCTGCCCTACTATACCAGCCTTGATGAGCTGTTATATATGTAGTCTGTAACAGCCCTGCTAAGAATAAAATGAATCAATACAGTCTGCTTGGGTTGACTTCCTTCCTGTTTTCAAAGGTTTTCTCACCTAAACATTCCAATCTCTTGGCCATTATCTGCAACCATTTTCAGCAGCGTCATTTCTTTGTCTACATTTGATGAATACCTGGAAAACATGGAGGAAGTGGGGGGAGGTGGAGAAAAGAGAGCCTTTCACAGCAACTAGAACAGAGCTTCTGAATCTTAAAGATTTGTGGATTCAACTCCCAGATTTCCACAGCAGCATGAAAAATTCCACATTCTCAGCATTCAGCATTCTGAGCACTCAAAATTCATTCTCAGCATTATCAACATCCTTAGCAACATCAGTATTAAAGTTTCTTGGACAATCACATATGTACACACCTTTACCTATATTTGTAGACTCTTAATGTCATGGACGTTTTACTATAGACAGACCTTATCAAATATGTGCCAAATTTTTATGTTGATTCTGTTGATTATGTTGATTCCATTTTTATGTTGATTCTGGTTGTTCGCTTAAAGATTCATGTTGCTTTACCATTATAATTTATAATTTCTATCATGTCATTATTATATCATGGAGGTTCTGTTGCCTATTAACTGCTGAATAACATAAGTTCCAGGTGGTCTAAAACAAATAAATAAATGAATGGCTGAGGAAGGAGTTGAACACTTTTGAACATTCCAACTTTGTCATCAGCAGATAACTTCCCTCATCAAGGAAATGGAAGAAGGAGGAGGAAAAAATAATGCCCTCTAAAGATATTTTCCTCTTCTGGGCATTTTGGAATGAGAACAAAACAGTAAACAGTAAATATTCCAGAAAGTGCTCCTTCATTTACCGGCGTCTTTCAGAAACTGGATTCTGAAGGTAAGAAAGAGGACTTCTGTTGATCTGACTGTTCTCTACCAAACCTGTACCGATAAAAATGTGTCCTTGCACCATGTTCTGATGGGCCATGTCGATACTCTGAAAATGAGAAAATAGGAATTAGAACATGGAAAATGAGACATTTTGATTTGCAGCCAGCTTTTTTGTTAATGAAGGATTAGCACATGTAAACAAATCCTATTATGCCACTAGATAGGTATCATCAGCCTACATTATGCCACTAGGACCAGGTATCATCAGCCTACAATTGAGTATCAACATCACAATCTCATGTGCATTTAACACAAAAGCCATTAAAGGGCAGCAGGTAACTCCAGAACCACACAACTCTGAGTCATGCCCCAGGAAGCCACAACTGCCCAATTCCCCATGACCCTCACCATCCTACAATCTGCAGCCTTGCACTCCACTGCCCCAACCGATCATTTTTGCTGTCTTCTTGCTCCCGTTGCTAAGGAGACATGCCTGACCTGGATGCTGGATCATGCGGTGCTTGCTTTATGCATTGCAAAAATTTTTAGAAAGCACAATAGCACTTAGACTTTTTTAAAAAAAATAAATTTTATTAAGTTTTCAAATTTTAAAAACATAAAATAAAACTTGATACATTGTTATCAACATCAAGACATCTTTTGCATCTCCTCACATTTTTCAGTATATGTATTTACCTATTCCTTTACCATTACATCTTACTCTTACTATAAATCAATATCTTTTATCCTTACATATCAATCTTCTCCATGGTATATTTACATATTTATACATTCCCTCATTCTTTTCCTAATTGCCATTTTATTTTCTTTTTATTTCTAAACCACTTAGACTTATAAGCCACTTCATAATGTTTTACAGCCTTCTCTAAGTGGTTTATAGAATCAGCATATAGCTTCCAACAATCTGGATCCTCATTTCACCGACCTTGAAAGGATGAGTCAGCCTTGACCTGGTGAGACTTGAACTGTTGAACTGCTGGCAATTGGCAGTCAAGCAAATACTGCATTCTAACCACTGCACCAGCATGGCTCGTAAATCAAGTTAAAGGGGTGGTAGGGTGTCAAAATGCCCCTTTTTACCACTTTACTAGGTCACGGGGATGACTTTGCACTGCAGAGAATAAAAAGGAGCAGAGGAAAGCTACTTTTGGTTTATTTTCTCTTTTTCCTTTTTTTTCACTGTGCAAAGCCAGTCTCATATGGTTCAGGAGGATGAGCAGAAGGGCTCTGGGCCCTTTAAGATGCTTTATGCTTTCCTCCCCTATTTTTGCAAAACAAAGACAGCAGCATATAGCCCAACAGCCAGGCTGGGAATACATTACAGAAACAGGAACAAGAAGATGGTAGTAAAAGTTAGCACTGAATGGCAGGGTCCAAAATAATATAGACGCGGAGGACGATACACGGATGAGGGAGCTCTAATGACCCTGCAATCATAAGGGCAAGTGAGCTGCCACGTACCCAGATTTTCATCAAATTTCTCCTACCGGTGCATGCCAACCTTCCTCGTTTATCATCTGGAATAGAGTCTCCAACCCCCAGGCCATGGCCCACTACTGGACTGCAGCATATTTTAAAGCAATCCATATGAGTGATGGGCAAGCACACATGCACTGAGTTCCACTTGTGCAGTTGTGCAAGTGGAGCTTTGCACGTGAGCACAAGTGCCTGCCGCTGGTGCGAGTGAAGCTACGTGCACGAGCATGAGCACAAGCCCCCTCTTGCTCATCCATGAAATTCTGTTTGTGAAAGTGAAGGGTAGGCGGGCCTGTAGTTTGAACCAATGGAGCTGTGTACGCATGCATGCATGCACCTGCCACTCCCACGCCTCCCACACACACACCAGACTGCCAAGGCGGAAAGGTTGGGGACCACTGAGCTGGAAGATTCAAATCCAGGAAATCCCCACTGGCACTTACACAACATCTCCCTAACAACTTTAACATTGATTCCCAATGGAAAGCCAAATGAGTCACTGAATGCCCAGACATAGGAAGACATATATAAATGACCCCACAAAAAAGCAGACACTGTGTGAGGTTTGCCAATTGCAAATCCAATTCAGAATTGCTCTGTATAAATGGGGCATAGTATCCTCCCCTCAGTGTGACTCCAGGGTCCCACGTCAAACTGTAGATCACATCCTGACTGGCTCTAAGTTTAGGGCATTTACCGATCCGGTATCTGATTTTTAAAAAATAAATAAATAAATAAACAATACTGCACTTCAATGGGTAAATGGCGTAGACATTGGAATATGAATATAGTTTTTCTAATCTAGGTTGAAATGTTAATATATATAAACTAAACTAATTAAACTGACCACAGAGGCATTGCAATGAGTCACAAATCCCTTCATTCAGTGCCCTCATATTTTTGAACAGTCACAGAATGAATGCTCATAAGTCAAGGACTACCTAAAGCTGGAGGAAGAAGCTGTTCTCTTAAAGGATTGTCCAAAGGAGGATGAGAATCTCTTTCAGCCTCAAAAGATACCATTACATGGAAGTTAAAAAGTTAAATTGGATGCTGCCTTACTTTAACGATCCCGTCGACAATGGCATTCAGTGTTGGCTTTATAAGACCTCCAGAAGTTATCATGACTAAGGTATATTGGAAATAGCCTCCAGCCCCTGAATGCGTATGAGTTCCAGTCATTATGATATTGTTGTGATTGTAGAGATTTCCGTATTTATCTTTTAACTTTTTCATTACCTTAAAAAAGGATGAAAATAAATATATTTTCTTACATTGTTACATTTTACTTTTAGGAGAGGAATGGGGAGGAGAGGTACTGGCTATTCCCCACCTACCTCTAGCCTTATTCTTTGAGACATCATTCCTATTTCAGCAACCACATGCACTACTCGGTTGCTGTCATTCTGTCGCTCTGCAAGGATGAAAGTTCTGCAATATAGTCGTGAGAGGATGCCACCACCTTTCTGACCAGGTTTGCCGTAGCCCATCTACAGTAAAACGCAGCATGTCATTATTTATCCATTTGTTTAAGATTAAAAGCAGCTTTGGTGGTTATTGACTTTGAGTGACTAAGTAAAAAATAATAATTAAAACATAGGAATACAAATCCTTACATTCTGTACTCGTATTGTTCTGTAAATATAAGAATGATAATTACTCTCTCACATCACGCCATCATCCTGAACCAAGAAACAACAAGCAAATTCATATATGCCCCGATCTTACTGTAAGAAGTAATCTAATCATTTCAACCCCCAAAGGCCTTTTGGAACAGCCAACCTTTCTTAAATTCCCATAGGATTATTGGCAGTTTAAGCTTGGGAGCAATATTGTTGCAAAAAAAAGCCGGGAGGAAGAAATGCAGAAGACCTTGCAATCCCTGATGGTAATACCTCTTCAGAGAGGGGAGACAAAGGAAGCAGGCTGGGTATCATTAACCATACACAAAATTCAATCCTCTCTTAAAAGAAGTATAGTCTAAGACTCCAGAAATGCACATGCCTCCTCAAACTTGGCAGGTGGCTTCCAAGATCATTCTGAACATTTCCACCAAGTTATAAATATAATTATATGGGAAAGAAAGGAGAAGTTATCAAATACACAAGGGGTATCTTTTAAAAATCACCAGTAATAGGCAAATGTTTCAGTTTAGGGTGTTGGAGTGTGGGCATAATACATTGCATTATTAGTTACTCACTGGTACAGGTAGTTCTCAACTTATGAGCACAATTGAGCCCAAAATTTATGTTGCTGAGACATTTTTAAAGTGAGCTTTGCCCCATTTTGTAACCTTTCTTGTCATAGTTGTTAAGTGCATCATTGCATTTGTTAAGTTAGTAATGTGGTTGTTAAGTGAATCTGGTTTGCCACCATTAACTTTGCTTGTCAGAAAGTCACAAAAGCGGATCACATGATCACAGGAAATTGCAACTGTCATAAATGTGAGTCAGTTGCCAACTCCCTGAATTTTGATCACTTGACCTGGGGATGTTGCAATAGTTGTAAGTGTGAAAAATAGTTATAAGCCACTTTTTTCAGTGATGTTGCAACTTTGAACTGCCACTAAATGAACTGTTGTAAGGACTACCTGTATAGATTTCCTGAGAGAATTTTGAGAAGAAATATACAGTAGTTGCAGAAAAAAGTTGGAATGTTACAGCATGTGGGAATGACCTTTGGAATGTTAGCAGCAGAAAATTGTTCTGTTCTTTGCCTGCACTACCTTGATGGGCTAATAATGAAAGAAGAAGAATGGGAAGATGTAGAATCCAGAGAATAAAATGGTCCTGATTGGGAGATTTAACTTGCTGAGATATTGGAAGAAGGCAGTTCAGAGGAATGGGAATATTATAAGATGGGAAGGGAAAGAGTTTGATGTTTGGTTTCTGGGTGTTAGACATGCACCAAAGGAGAAACCTTCTTTCCCACTGAAAACTATTAGAAGGCATGGGTCCCTGTTACTCCAAAGTTTGGATGAGAGCTTGATAGAAGGTGATCAAGTGAAAGACTCTGAACATGGTAGGCAAAAGTTTGCATGGGACGTTAAATGGTTGGGATAAATAGGCTGTGAGCTATTAAGACCAGGCAAATACTCACAAGAGGTACTTCAGCTATAGGACCAGTACAATCTGCCCGACCAACACCGATTAAGTAGCCCTCAGAACCTTTAGACAATTCAGAATTAGCATCTGAAAAAATATACATGGAAGAATTAGGCATTCCTTTCAACACAGAAGCAGGGTTGTGCAGAATGTAAATTTAAAAGCATATCTAAGTTCTTAAAGCTAGGTTGACACATTGAAAGAACACTGCTTGAGGATTCCAAAATTAAGCCAATGAAATGAAACACAGCATAGCACCTTCATGGTGTGAAGTGTGTTTCCTCAGTTGGAAGATTTCAGTCATGGTGACTGCAATAAGCCATTTTGTGAGGAACAGTATTTCAATTCTAATAATATATATATATATATATATTGTTTTCTGAGGTTCTCGCGGGTACTTGTATGTGGATCTTTGGTTATTCGGGTTTTCCAATCTTACGCGGGAGAAAACCCGAATATATATATATTATTTATATATTAAAATTTCTTTTTTTGAGAATAGCATGGTCCCGAGTTATCAATTCTCCATACAGACACAAATACAATGTCATATTCATCCTTGTGTTCTATTCCATATCTTATTACTATTTTAACATTTTCTCAATAATTTTTCCTTTCCCTTAGTTTTCTCAATCTTACTTTTAATTATCTCATTCCTTTCTAAATTCAATTATATATATATATATATATATATATATATATATATATATATATATATATATATATATATATATTTGTTTTCTTAAGTTTTCACGGGTACTTACATGTATGGCATTCAGCTTTGTTCGGGTATTTTCCCACGTCATAGTAGTGGTGCTTTTAAAGTTGTAGCAACGTTTCAGCAGAATCTCATCTGCCATCATCAGGCTGAATGCCATACATACATACATACATACATACATACATACATATCTTTTTTCAAGTTTCAATATCTTTCTAATCATTATATTTATACTTTTGTCTGTCCTGTTTCAATTTCATATTTTCTTTTCTCATTAAACAAATTTTTCCCCTGTAGTTACTGATTGGAGTATGACACCCTTACATCTTTTAATTTTTATCCCTTCAACTCTTATTTAAACTTCAATTTATGTCTTTACAATTATAACATTCAATATAACACATAACTTCCAGTCGAATTCTGCTTGGTACATTCTTAAAATGCGTACCAAGTTCTTAAAGAAAAAGCATATATATAACAATAATAAATAAAATATTTCTTCTATTCCAATTCAGCTTTTTCATTAATGTTAGTTATAATCTTTAACATCTTTAACATTTCTTTTCAATAGGATATCATACTTCAAGGAACACTTATAATATTTTCATAATTTTTTTCAAATTTCTTTCATATTCCTCTTCACTTAAATTTTTATAACTCATTAATGATAATTAAAATGTTCCCCTCCTTTCCTCATTCCATTCTCTCATTCTCTTTATTTCATTTATTTATTAAACATTACATTACATTACAATGAGTATTTTATCTATCATTTTAATCACACTTGTTTCACATTTTCAAGTTCATTTCTATTTCTAATATAACAATACTATCTTATGTACCCTTGCAGAATCCCCCTTTCAATTAAATTTTCACCCATTATCTCTGTGTCTTTTAAATAGGCTTATACCCTTAATCTTTGTACATTTTCCCTGTTTCTCTATGTCCTGTTTCTGTCCTTTATAATTTCTTTCCCTCTTCCCCCTCTTCTTCTCCCTTCCCTTTTTGACCCCTTCTCTCTCTAATTCTGATTCTCTCTTCCGTAATCCTCTCTTCTGTTTCTTCCTAATATTATAATTACTTTTCAAACTATTCTTTTTGGAGGTTGTTTTTTCAAATCTTAAATTTTTCACTGTTTCCCCCCTTTCCTTTCTTTTCCCCACATAGAAATACTTCGTCATTGAGGATAGCTTCTTCTTTGTTCTGCCCTTCTTCTTCTACAGGCATTTCTTCTTGTTTCTCATAGTTCAGGATCTCCATTTCTAAAAATTGAAATATGAAGCCAAAATAACCTCAATCTTACTTCCTTCTTGTGCATCTTCTTTCTGTTTTTTAAGTTCCATTCTCAATTCTTCCAAGAGTGATACCATTTTAAAAACTTTTAAATAACCACCCGATTAACTTTAGTCCTTTAGATCCAATAGCCAAAAATCCAAAAATCACCAAGTAATCCAAATAATCCAAACTGTTTCTTCTTGCTTCTTTTTTTCCCTTTCTCTTCCTGGGGTTCTCTTATCTTGTTACAAAGTTTCAGTTAAAATATATCTTTTAGAAATCTTGTTAAAGTTTCACTGTTAATTCTTTTCACTTCCAGGTGGCCTCCTCCATTTTTCCAGATTCCCACCCTTTTGTTTTTTTTCCTTCTTTTAAAAGTTTTTGAGAATCCAGAAATCTTTATTATCCTTTTGACATTTTATTTTCAGCTTATCTGTTAATGTCAAAGTGGATTTTTGCCAATTTCTTGCTTAAATCTCTTAGTTGTCAATATAGGGAAGAAAAGAAAAAAACCCAAATCCTTTCCCTTCCCTCTCTCATTCGCAGCTTCAAAGTCTTCTTTGGGAGCAATGTTGTTCTTTATAATTCAAATTCCAGGGTACCTTATATTGTTGTTTTTTCAGTTCGACACGGTCAGCCAAAACTTTCTCTCTTTATCTTCCTCCTGCACATTCTTTTCCGGTTGTGTTCTTCTTTGAGGTGGCCATTTCTGACCACCGCTGCAACCGCCTTCGGGAAAGGGAAGTAATGGCCAACTGGGGAGAAGAGATGTGACTCTCCTCGACCCTGCTGGCAGTCTCCCCCTCTTCACCATCTCTACAGGGTGGCTTAACCCCGAAACCAGCTAGCTTGGGGTGCTCCAGTGGTAAGCAACTGCACATGATCATGGATTTCGGTCTGTTGCCGAAGAAGCTCAGAACCGAAGCCCAGTATTTCAATTCTAAAAGCATATAAGGTTTGGTACCTCCAAAAACACTAGTTAAAAAAAACAACAACTAGTTTACTTCTTTTTTTCACCTTTTCTTTTTTTGCAAATTTTATTCCCAAGCTTGATAAACAACAAAATCAATGATGGAATGGAAGATTATGACATGTTTCTATCTCACTATTGTTAATAGATCCCAAAGAAGGCAGTATGTTTGCTTTTAAACTGACTGCACCCCACTGTCCTTGTACTGGACTTTGACTGTAATAAAAATCTGATTGCTTTCAGATGCTATCTTGCTTTTTATTTTCTTTTTGGCAAAAAGGAAGAGAACCCCAAGGAACCAAGAGAAAAGTATAAATAGTGGCATTTTTAGAAGAAAACGTTAGGAAATTTTGAGTCCCTCATAAGTGTTTCAAAGCACTTACCATTCCTCAACTTTTTTTAAAAAAATAGCTGTTATTCCTTCTTCTCCTATTTCCCTCCATTATGTGCCTTGCTATATCCATGCCTGTCATCAGAGTACAACCTTCAACACTGCATATAAACATTTCCTTTATTTGATAGTTGGCAATGTAACCATCACTATCAGAAAAGAAATGCAATTTGAGAATTAATGTTAAACACCTAATCCTTTTCTACTTTTATCCCAGGACCATGCTTTCTTCAAAATCTTCTGGCCCAGTATTTTCTCTTCATTGTAATCTCATCCTTCTTCTTCCTTTTTTTAATGACCATATGGAAACATGAATACTCTGAAAAAAATCCTATGAGGGAAAATGAATGAACCAAAGTGATTCCAATCCCATCCTTGGTAAGGAAATCTCTCAAGTGCAATTGATAATAACTTCATGGACACCACTATTGCACCACTATTTCAATACTGATAGAAGTCCAGAGACTTACCACTTGGCTGAACATAAAGGACTAAAAGGGATATGATCACTGCTAGTACTACCATCATGAAGGCAAGAGTAATTGCTAATTTGGATTTCTTCATCAATGGAAGAGCAACTATAAAAACAAAAGTAGAGGAAACAACAAGTCAGAAGGTAAATATATCTTTGGACAACCTCAAATATTCTGTACTCGAGAAGAAGGCGACCACAGTCTCACAGACAGAAGTCAACCTCAATAAGAGACGTGGCTAGGGCTGCAAGGTGTATTACAGAATATCCATAATTTTGGCCTCTGGAATTGGAGCTATTTGTTTTTCTGAGGCCAAATTCTTTTGATTGTGATTTTTAAAAAAGTTTGGTCCATGAGTCAATTTCCATGAGATAAGAGGTAGAGTTGGTATTCAGCAGGTTCTCGCCAGTTCTGGAGAACTGGTAGTGGAAATTTTGAGTAGTTCAGAGAACCGGCAAATTCCACGTCTGACTGGAGATTTTACAGTATCCTTCCCATGCTGCGCCCACCAAGCCATGTCCACAGAACTGGCAGTAAAAATTTTTTGAATCCCACTACTGAAAAGCACCCTTACCTGATGAATGGTTGCAGAGGATCAGGAGAAAGCTGGAGATTCCTGTATTTCACTGTGCAGAATTTGTACTCTTCTCCTTGTTGGTCATGGATACTGAAAGAAACACAGAACTATCAAAGTGACATTGTAGCGTGGGGGACAGGTGAAGTGCTTTTTAACCGCATTCCACTGAGTAAAAAAAGTTTTACATATTGCTCTCACTTTTATAATGTAGAAATTTTATCATACTGTAATAATCTAGCAATGATTTTATAATCTAGCAATTGAAAATAGCATTATCTAAGGAGGATTCCTTGATAACCTCTGCTTTATCAGTTAATACTGGGCAAGAAAAACAACTAAGCATGATCATGATCACTTCAACCTTGAACTCCTATCATCCTGAAATCTGCAGCATTTAGATTGCAAAGTTCATGTGTGTATACCATATGTATGAATGTAGCAATAGCAACAGCACTTAGACTTATATATTTAGACTTCACAGTGCTTTGTAGCCCTTTCTAAGCTGTTTACAGAGTCAACATATTGCCCCCAACAATCTGGGTCCTCATTTTACCAATCTCGGAAAGATGGAAGGCTGAGTCAACCTTGAGCCTGGTGAGATTCAAACTGCCAAATTGCAGTCAGTCGGCAGTCAGCAGAAGTAGCCTGCAGTACTGCATTCTAACTACTGTGCCTCTGTGGCTCATACTGTGCATATGTATATGTATGTATGGGTGTATACAAGGTGTTCTGTCCTTCATTAACATACTCAAGATCCCCGCGCTTTGATTGGCCAAAGCGCGGGGCTCTCCGATTGGTCAGGCGAGCCGTGCCGATTGGCTCGCTAAGAATCTCCCGCGATTGGGCCATTCAGACCGTGGGAGATTCAAAGCGATGCCATTGGCCGCGGCCGCCGCAGTGAAAGGAATAAAAGCCGCGGGCTTTTTTCCTTTTGCCAGTTCGGTTCCAACTTGCCAATAAAGAGCTTTTGCATGAAGTCACCGACTCCTGGCATCATTTCGCGGACACAACACTGGCGACGAAGGTGGGATCCAGACCCTGAACCGAACCACGTGTCCGACGGAAGCCAGACGAACCACCGGGATGGCGAAGATCGCACCACCCGCACCCTTCAACCCCGCCACCGAGGACTGGGAATCGTTCGCCGACCGATTCCGCATATACCTCGAGTGCACCGGCATGAAGGACGCCTCCGGCCCAATGAAACGCGCCATCTTCTTGACCCACTGTGGGACCGAGGTCTTCCAGATGGCCAAAGCGCTGGCCAAACCCGCCGATGCCACCGCGATGGACTGGGATGTCCTCGAACCCATACTGCGGCGGCACTATGCTCCAGAGGTACCCATTCTGATCCGGCGCAACGAGTTTTACCAGCGGGACCAGAGGTCGGGTGAGAGCTTCAGCGACTTCGTCGCCGAGCTGGTGTTTAAGAGGGCTCTGCGAATTCAATAACCTAAACAACGCCCTGCGAGACCGAATCGTGCTCGGTTTGCGGGACCCCATCCTCCAGAGCCGGCTGATGGCCAAGGGCAACATCAGCCTAGCAGACACCTTCACCTTCACCGCAGCCGCCGAAGCAACCCGAACTTCCGCCGACCGCATACGCAGACCGAACGCTGGGGACCGCGGCGGAAACAACAACCCGGCGAGGTCAACCGAGCCCAAACCCGAGACGACCACCCACCAAGGCGATTTCCACTTGGCATCAGACACTTCCGATGACGAGGAGGATATCCATCGACTACAGGCTGGGCGCGACCCACGGAACCGGCGAGGTCGTAAGTCAAGGACCAACTGTGCCGGCTGCGGCGGCGATCACCCCAGGTCGGAATGCCGGTTCTTCGAATCGATCTGCCGGCATTGCGACAAGAAGGGACACATCGCCCGTGTCTGCCGCCTGAAGAAAAATCGCAGCCCGGCACGATGGGACCAGAGCGACCGGAGGAGAGAAAGCACACCACCCCGGACGAGAGATCGCCCCTCGGACAGCCGATGGGACCGGAACGGGCGATCCTCGCGAGGTGGCGACAACCGGCGGAGAGAGGAGACCCACCAGACGGTCACCATCGGCCACGCCATCACCAACGACACCCGGAAGGTCCACGTCGAGGTATGCATCGAGGGCCAGCCATGCAAAATGGAGGTGGACTCCGGGTCCTACCTCTCCATGATTGCATGGCATGAGATAAAGCGGTTGGTGCCTACCCTCCAAAGGAGGAATGTAGACAGCCAGAGACTCATAGTAAAGAACTACCAGGGAAACCGCATCCCGGTAGTCGGCACCAAAAGCTTTAACATCACTTATAAGGGGCGCACCGAACGACTCCCCCTAACGATCGTCGACCGCGACCGCCCAAGCCTACTGGGACTGCAATGGTTCGCCCCGCTCGACATCGCCCTCACGGGAGTCGACCACGTCACCGACGACGGCTGGGAGCAGCAACTAGCCCGGGAGTTCCAAGAGGTCTTCGACGGAAACCTAGGCAAGTACCGAGGGCCCCTTATATCGTTCGACCTAGACCCTAACGTCCCCCCCCAAACGCCTGAAACCAAGGCGGGTGCCATTCGCACTGAAACCCAAGATAGACGAGCAAATTGACAAGCTCGTCAAACAAGGGGTCCTGCAGCCCATAGACCACGCCCGGTGGGAAACCCCCATAGTCACCCCGATCAAGCCCGATGGGTCGGTGAGGATCTGTGGGGACTATAAGGCCACCCTAAATGGCGCGCTGCAACAAAGCGCCTACCCCGTCCCAGTAATACAACACCTACTGCACTCACTGGGAGGGGGCAAGGTTTTTGCCAAGCTCGACCTCGCCCAGGCATACCAACAGTTGCCGGTCAATGAGCAAACGGCAGAAGCGCAGACCATTGTCACCCACCGGGGAGCATTCAAATGCAACCGACTCCAATTCGGACTCAGCGTGGCACCGGGCATATTCCAAAGCCTAATGGAGAGACTATTGCAAGGTATCAAGGGGGTGGTACCTTATTTTGACGACGTCCTAGTGTCGGCAGCCAACCAAGCCGAACTAGAAGGTCGACTAAGGGAGGTCCTAACTAAATTTAAAGAGACCGGACTAAAAGTAAAGAGGGAAAAATGCCAGCTTTGCACGGAACGAGTGGAATTCCTGGGCTACCTCCTAGACCGGCACAGCATTCACCCCACAAGCAAAAAAATCAAGGCCATCAAAGAAGCCCCACCCCCAAGTCAAAGACTGAGTTACAGGCATTCTTGGGGTAACTGAACTTTTACAATGTTTTCCTACCCCAAAAGGCGACGGCGGCGGAGCCCTTGCATAGGCTCCTGGACAAGGCGGCAACCTGGACTTGGGGGAAATGGGAGCAAGCCGCCTTCCAAAGAACGAAGGACCTCCTCACCTCCGATGCCGTCCTCATACAATTCAACGAGACCCTACCTCTGGCCGTCACATGCGACGCATCACCCTTCGGCGTCGGCGCTGTCCTCAGCCATACCCTTCCCGACAGAAAAGAAGCGCCCATCGCGTTCTTTTCAAGGACCCTCACCAAACCGGAGCGGAACTATAGCCAACTGGACAAAGAGGCTCTGGCTATAGTTGCCGCCGTAAAACGATTCCACGAGTACCTCTACGGCCGGACTTTCACCATCATAACGGACCACAAGCCGCTGCTGGGAATCCTTGCAGGAAACCGGGCCACCCCGAACATTCTGTCTCCCCGAATGACAAGGTGGTCCGAGTTCCTGGCAGCCTACAACTACGAACTCATACACAGACTGGGTAAGACGATCTCCCATGCAGACACCTTAAGCCGCTCGCCGCTACCAGAACCCGACACCGACCCAGCACCCACGATGACCACCCTCAGCATAGAGACTCTACCCAACCTGCCCATAACCGCGTCAGACATTGCCCGAGAGACTAATAAAGACAAACGTCTGGCGCGGGTGTTGCATTGCGTGGAGAAAGGGTGGCCGGAAAGGGACAACGACGAGTCCGTCAAAATGTTCCGAAACTGCCAAACAGAACTCTTGTTGTTAAAAGGGTGCATACTATAGGGGGACAGGGTGGTCATTCCGGAAAAGCTACAGGGGAAGGTTTTGGAATTGCTACACGAGGGGCACCCTGGCATCGTAAGGACTAAAGCCCTGGCCAGAAGTTACGCTTGGTGGCCAGGGATGGACAAACAAATAGATGCCTGGGTAGCTAGGTGCCAACGATGCCAGGAAACTAGGCCAAGCCCACCCACAGCACCCGTCCTAGAGTGGGAAACCCCAAGGGGACCTTGGTCTAGGATCCATATAGACTTCGCCGGGCCCACAAAAGGACACACCTTCCTCATAACAGTTGACGCTTACTCCAACTGGCTGGAGGTAAGCAACATGAAGACGACAACCACGGAGGCCGTAATCAAGGAACTCTGCAAACTCTTTGCAACACACGGCCTCCCAGACGTCGTCGTCTCCGACAACGGGCCCCAGTTCACCTCGCTGGAATTCGAAAAATTCCTAGTGGAAAGGGGCATCCGTCACGCGCTGACAGCACCGGCGCACCTGGCGGCGAACGGTAGGGCGGAACGGATGGTCCAATTCACTAAAAAGACCATCCAGAAAATAGACCACGGGGAGATTCAGGAGAAAATCAACAAACTACTCTTCACCCAACACATAACCCCAAATACCACAACCAATAAAAGCCCAGCCGAACTACTAATGGGCAGAAAGCTAAGGTCCCCACTTGACAGGTTACACCCCACATATAACCCGGAGAGGCCCCCAGACTCAAGCATCAAACACCGAACCTTCGCACCCGGGGACCCCGTATACGCAAAGAACCTGATGGGAGACCCTCTATGGATCCCAGCCATCATCACACAAGCAACAGGCCCATACTCGTACCGGCTACAAACAGCAGACGGACGAGCGTGGAAACGCCACATCGACCAACTTAGGTCGAGAACTGCAAACCAACAAACCGCCGATGCACAAACAAGCGAAACCAACCCCCACAACGCAAGCCAAGGGGGGAGGGAATACCCAGGGGACCGAATCCAAAGAAAAATAAACCAGCAGTACTCACCGGAAAGCAGCCATCACGACCCCTCGCCAGGAAGGAACAGCCAAGCCAACTCGACCGACCCGGAAAGACCGAGCGGGAGCAGCGAAACCCGTAGCTCAACCAACCCGGAAGGCCCAGGAGGGAGCTACGGAGAAGGGACCAGCCCGATCGACCAGCCGGTTCCCACCACGGCAGCAGGAGCAGCGGAGATCCCGACCGAACCGGCCGGGATCCAGCCTACGACTGAGTTGCGCAGGTCAAGTAGGACCAGACGGAGCCCCGCCTACCTACGTGACTACGCAACGTAAGGACTGAACCAAGAGGGGAGGGGTGTTCTGTCCTTCATTAACATACTCGAGATCCCCGCGCTTTGATTGGCCAAAGCGCGGGGCTCTCCGATTGGTCAGGCGAGCCGCGCCGATTGGCTCGCTAAGAATCTCCCACGATTGGTCCATTCAGACCACGGGAGATTCAAAGTGGTGCCATTGGCCGCGGCCGCGGCGGCGAAAGGAATAAAAGCCGCGGGCTTTTTTCCTTTCGCCAGTTCAGTTCCAACTTGCCAATAAAGAGCTTTTGCACGAAGTCACCGACTCCTGGCATCATTTCGCGGACACAACACAAACATATATATACATATAAATATGTATACACATACGTATATATTGTGTTTTCCTCCAAAAATAATTATGTATGTATATGTACCCATGTTTCTTCGAAAATATGACCAGGTCTTATTTTCTTTTGATCCCCGAAAAAAACAGCTAGGCTTTCTTTTTGAGGGGTGTCTTAATTTTTCCACTCTGCACCTCACCTGGCTGCCGGGCTCCTTCTTTCACACTCAAAAAGAGCAACCCACTCACCCAACACACCTCACCTGGCCACTGGGCTGCTTCTTTCATGGCTGAAAAGAATGAGCAATGCGACCCACACACCTCACGCCTAGCTGTAACGGTCACTCCAGCTACCGGTAGCTGTCCACCCGAAAAAGCCTGCCATCATCCACTCGGGCAAACCTGGCCACAGGGCTGCTTCTTTTGTGGATGAAGAGTGCATGGGCAAGCAATGCGCTCCATGCCACCTGAAGTACGTAACCTTTTTTTTTTTTTTTTGCATGTTTATGTTTGTCCTGACCCACGTGGCCCAATGCAGCAAAGAAGACCTTTTGCAATGGCAAGCCAGCCTGAGAAAGATCTTTTTCCCTGTCTTGCTTGTAAAGAAACCTGATGGTTCTTGGCATCTAGTTGAAGATTTGAGAGCTGTGAATCACCTAGTGGTGGAAAGGCCTATTATTACACCAGACCCCTACAATGAGAATTCCACATGAACACAGGTATTTTAGTGTGATAGATTTGAAAGTTGCTTTTTGGACTTGCCCACTAGCAAAGGGATCAAGAGATATCTTTGCTTTTGAGTGGACAGATCCGGATACACATCGAACTCAACAGTATCGATGGTGTGTTTTACCACAGGGGGTCTCAGAAAGCCCTAATTTGTTTGGACAAGCATTAGAGCAGGTCCTTGGGGGTTTAAAACCACCTGTGGGTATAACGGTGTTGCAATCTGTGGATGATTTGTTGGTTTCAGATGAGAAGAAAAAAAGATGTTGAGAAGGACACAAATGCGTTACTGAATTTCTTAGGACAACAGGGCCTGAGAGTTTCAAGAAAGAAACTACAATATGTGGAGTCTGAGGTCAAGTGCCTAGGACATCTATTGCAGATGATTATAGGCCTGGGCCAAATGATCTCCTTTTGGCAAAGTCAAAGGAGAAATCCAGATTGATTATAATCCAGATTGATTGTAAACAACCCTTTCATAACTTAATCCCAGCCACCACCCCAAGTGGCTTAATGGATTGGGTTAATGGATTAATGGACTTAGTGATCTTAAGATCTTAGTGACAAACAACCCTTTTGTAACTTACCAATTGCGTGCCAAATCCCAGCCACCACCCCAGTGAAGACCGGTCCCACATGCGCTTAAATAGGGCCAAATTTTGGAGTTATGGCTTAATTTTAACACATGCACACAAAACAGTTCTAAGCCTTCTTTTTGGAGTAGGTCATGTTTTAGGAGAAGCACTGTATGTATGCATGTATGTATATACACATACACATATATACATATAAATATAGATACGTACATGCATACCCTGTGGTGGCTTAGTGATAAAGATCTTGAAATCCATCATTGGAAAATTGGAATCCAATGCAAATAAGATTAGCAAAAATATGCCTATCATCAAAAGAGAAGCAAAGAAGAAGGGTTGTTTTTAACTGCTCTTTTCACCAGATCATGCCTGATAAAAATGCCAGTGTCTGACACAACAATGCAATGCAGATCTTGCGAATCAACAGAATATGGGGCCAGCAAGTGTCCAGCTCTTTTCTGAGCAGCATCGCAGGAAAACTCCACAGGCACCCCCTCCCAAGAGCTATAAATGGGGCCTTCATTTAGGGAGTCCCCAAACTGTAATGATATCTGGGAATGATCTTGAGAAGATTGGGGGAAGAGATGCTACCTAGTGAATGTGGGGGGGGGGATTTAAAGTTCAAGTCCAAGTTCAAATCTTCATTGTCAGAGTACAACATGTGTACAATGAGATTGGTTGAGCCTCCCTTCGTGCACCACCATCCCAAACACAATACAACTCACAGTGAAAACAGAAAATCCCTAACCCAGTGAATCCTACTAACAACACACAATCCTATTGCACCATGTGAACTTACTGCTCTTCACACTGGCCCTGCAAGTCAATTGTACTATGTTCTAAGGTTATTTTCCATTCAGGAGTCTGATAGCCCATGGATAGAAACTATTCTTCAGCCTGTTTGTGCAGATGCCTATGCTTCTATATCTCCTTCTCAATGGTTAGGAGAATAAAGAAGTGCTGACCAGGATGAGAATGGTTACTGAGGATTTGCCTCATTCTTCTAAGGCTAGCGAGGTCATCTAGAAGTGGTATTAGGGAACAGCCATGATGCTACATAAACTGGCAGAGAAAAATCTCAGAAAGGAAGCTGTCTAGTTTATCAGGCTGCAAAAAGAGAAAGTGGAAGATTTGTAGTTTCAGACTTGCAAGATTTTGTTAATGTAGCCTTACAACAAAGTAGAATAAGCTCATCGGGTCATATTTTCTGTTGGTTTACCAGGAAAGGCTGGAGGGCCTTCTTCCCAAGGTTTTCTTTTTCAACTTTTCAACTTGCAAATGTAACCCTGTGAAAAAAATTGACATGAATTTACTGATGAAAAAGATACTCTTATACAACTGACATCCTGCTTAAGCAATAGAATAACATATGAAAGCAGTGTGTTGTTAGCAGCAATTTTTGTGCTGAAAGAATTATTGATTATGAAGATAAGATTTTTCACTGTACAAAAGAGCCATTAAGTGTTATCAGACTTTGTTCTTTAGGATATGAGGTGCTTGATAAATTGTGTGGTGATAATAGCTGTTTTGAACGCTTGATTCTTTACCAATAGATCACATGAAACCTGAGTGTTGTCAAATACTGTAGTCTTTGCTGATACAATCTCCAATTAGAAAATAAAGTTCAACTGATTTAGAAGTTCAGATTGAGAATTGCTAGATTCATCTATTGATCCCAGTTCAACTAACAATTCATTATGAAGGCTATGAAATAAATAACTTGCAATCTCATTGTCCATAGTTTGAATGGGACTTCAATGATATGAACCTTTGAAGGAATTGGGTTTTTAAAACCCAACATGGCTTGGGCAGTGATGCATTTCAAATATTTTTACCACCCGTTTGGTGGGTACACTTTGTGCAAACACGCACAAACACTTTGTGCCAAATGAGCACTTTGCGTACACACAGAGGCTTTCCAACTCACCTCCTGCAATCCTGCTCCCTCTCTGTCGCTTTAGCAGCTGCCGTGTTGCAATCTCCTGTGCCATGCAAAGCAGCAGCGCTTCAAAAGCAGGGAAATAAAGGGTTGTATGGGAATGGGTGGATCTGCTGGATGGGCTCCACAGCAGAGAGAACCGGTTTTGGTCTCTGCTGCTCATCAGTGCTGCCGACTCGGGAGAACCAGGCCAAACTGGTAGAATACTATCACTGGGCTTGGGCCCTTCTTACAGGTAGTTCTCAACTTATGATCAAAATTGAGAGCAGAATGTCAACTCATAAAACATATTGTATACACGTTTTATAGTTGTCAACAAAAAGGAGGGGGGAGTTTCAAAGAGCAAGCAGCAGTGTGGAATCGAAAGTACATTCCATTCATATTTTCTTCAGAGACTGATTAGATGACTGAAGCTTCTGCCACACAAAAATCTAATTGGAGAGCATGATTGATGACTCTTGGCTATGGACGTGTTTCGTTGGACGATACAACCAGAGGGGTGGCGGGGGGAAGCAGGATCAAGGGTGACAGTGAATTATGTATCTCAGAGTCAGCTACGCCTAGGCAAATACCGGCATGTTAATTTCTAATAAATCAAAAGAAGGACAGTGAATTACGTATCTCAGAGTCAGCTACGCCTAGGCAAATACCGGCATGTTAATTTCTAATAAATCAAAAGAAGTTTTGGGAGATGGCTTGAGGCTCATGATTTAATTGGCATAACTGCTGGAATCCTAACACAGAATTTCTGTGGCTATGCAAGAAGGTTTTTAAATGAGTTGTGCCCAATTTTATTTTCTTTTTTTTCCAAAGTTGTTGAGCGAATTATGCAGTTAAGTAAATCCCATGGTTGTTAAGTGAATCAAGCTTACCACATTGGCTTTGCTTGTTGGAAACTGGCTGGGAAAGTCACGAATAGTAATCCTGAGACTCCAGGTCACTGCAACCATCATTAAGGACAATGCCAGTGGCCAGGTGTTTGAATTTTGATCACATGATCAACGTGGGGAGATTGCAATGGTCATAAGTGTGAGGACCAGTCATTAGTCAGAATGATCACTAGACAAATTGTTTTAAGTCATAGCCAATTAAGTCAATTGTTTTACCTTGAGTTACAAAATATTTTAATTGAGGAAATCAACAGATATTGTCTTAATGTTGGTTGATTTTTTTAAAGGATGTATTTATGTATGTTTCAGGTTTTAATGGATATACTGATGTATGTATGTGTTGCAAGTACGTGTTGGAAGCAGCTACACAAGGGAATTATTAGATTATTTGTATTGTTGTTGTTGTTATTATTATTATTATTATCATCATCATCATCATCATCATCATCATCATCATCATCGTTGTTGTTATTACTCCCCCCTTAAAAAGATTTCTTAATCACTAAAACCTGACCTGCAATAACCCAAGGAAACAGTGTTGTAAGACAAATAAGATATTGTAAGACTAATTTAATGACCGTACCTGAAAGTAATGCTGGAGACTATTTGATCAAGTGAGAGACCGACTAACAAATGAAATTCCAAAACATTCAATTCCATGGTTATACAAAAACTTAACACTCAATATGCTGCACCCAGAACTGCAAATGTTTTACATACTCAAATAGGTGTTAAAAACCAGGCCTCCTCCAAAACTGCATGACCACCAAATCAACACTGATATACTTTTCCCTGATGCATACTTCTCTCTCATACAAACACACATATTCTTCCCTATAAAAAGCATCCAAAACTCTTCAGCCTACCATTTTCAAAAGCCGATTTCTGTGCTGTGGTCTTGAAGATAAAGAAAATGTTTTATTCTCCTCTACAAATCTATCTTCTTAGCTTGGGGATCAAATCCCCTTTGATCTTTCAACATCCCCATTGCCATCTTTATCTTGAAACTATTCAGGTTGTCTGACAAATGGATGATATTTGATTTATTGAGTGCAAGATTTGTCAAGGTGACCTTAAGCTGCATCTTAAAGAAGAAAACAGAACTTTAAAATCATAAACAGCTAAAGTTTAAATCAACTTTAATTACTAATTCAGGGATGGGATCTGACCAGTATAACTATCGGTTCTGTCACTCTGCATCACGCGAGTGCAATTTACGACCTGCTAAGCTGCCCGGACAGCTGAGCAGTGCAAGTGCAAGTGCGCAGCAGTTGGAAAAGCCCTTTTTTCCTGCATTTTCAACCGCAGCTGTGTCATGCTGCAGTTGAAAAAGCAGGAAATCAAGGTCAGGTAAGAGCCCAGGCGGGCAGGTGGGCCAAAACAGCGGCAGACATAGAACCAGTTCTATGTCTGCTCTCTGTCTGATGCTCTTCAGAACTACCGGTTCTACAGAGGTGGACAGAACCAGTAGAATCCCACCTCTGCGCTAATACCACAGTAACCCAGCAGGAAAAAAATGATATTATTATGTGAGTTTCTTGTATGATTATGATGAAATATGTGAACTTGAAATTCTAGACCTAGAAAACCTTGAATTATGCCGTCTTCGGTCTGATCTAAATATATAAAATCATACATTGCAATGTCCTACCTGTCAATGAATACTTCAGCTTCAACCATAACAATACAAGATCAAACAATAGATACAAACTCAAGGTTAACTTTCCCTTTCTGAAGAGGTCTGTAGGGAGCGTGCATAAGTGCACCAACTTGCCTACAGTCCCTGTCCTATTGTTTCTTTTATTTTTCTTATATGTACTCATTTCATGTATTCATAACTATGTATATACTTATACCTATTATCTTGTAAGAGATTGACAAATCAAATAAATAAATAAATAAATGTGCAAGTAAAAAGATGTCTTTTTCTCTTGCAGCTTTAGCTACTGTAGAATTGCTTTTATGCTGAAATCATGGAATAAAACGTTTATTAGAAACTCGTTTGGAATTCTAATCTCTAGCTTTGTCTTGATAAGATAGGGAGATGGGAACTGTTTTTCTGTTCTCTATAATAGTCTAAACTTCAACTTCTATCAGCTCCTGCCTAGATGAAGAACTGCAAAAGATTGTGACATAATTATTGTCTAATTGGTGGCATTCATGATTCTCAACAGTCCAAAGAGTTATTTGCAATGGATTAATCATTGATATTTTAACTATTGGATTTTGATACATTTTCCTCATTTCTGAAAGCTCAACCTAGCTGGAGTATTTTGCTTGAACATGGTGTTTAAAAAAAGGAAAGTCATACGTACCCCCAGAAAGGCAGTAAAAAAATCAGTGCCAAGCTTGTATCTGCCTCTTGGAAGTATACCCCAAAAGGACAGTGCCACGTACCACTAAACCAGTAAAGGAAGGCCCCTTCCCCAGATAGAAAAAGAAACCATGAGGCAGGAAAAAATCCAAACGCAATACAAATAATTAAATCACAACAGTAGCTGTTGCTTATTGAAGCTGAATAGGGAAAATTATCCATCAATAAACACAGGATTAAATGTCACCAAGCACAGAATTAACCTTCACCAAAAACCAGTTTTAGACCAAAACTCAGAAAGGGTATGTAAACTCATATTTGAATGTCAATCTTTCTAGCTAGCCAAGAAGCCTTGTTGAATGTCAGTCCTGTCAATGTGTGAGAGAGTTGAGGGCTGTTTGGAAAGTGAAACAGTATTTGCTGTGTGAGCAAGAAGGGGATAGCAAGGAGCCTGGGTGTGCTTAGCTCAATTGTTCTGTACTAAAGCTGCATGGTACTGTGAAACTGAAACTGAAACTCCTCTCCTCTGCTTGCTTTTTGGATTTGGAACAGATTTCTTTTCAGCTGGGGTGGGGAAGTAGAACTCCTTAGCATCAGAGCGTGTTAATAATAATATAGGAAATGCTAATGCTCTGATGGTCATTTCAAAAAACCCTTTCTTAGTCAGCACCTAGATGCCAAGAGGAATATACATGCCAAATTTCAAGTTTGTAGGCTTTACAGTTCCGGATAATTTTACAGTTCCGGATAATTTTATATATATATCAGCTTTGTTCGGGTATTTTCCCACGTCATGGTAGTTGTGCTTTTAAAGTTGTAGCAATGTTTCGGCAGAATCTCATCTGCCATCATCAGGCTTCTGTATAGTGTTCATCTGTGAGTCAGACTTTTATAGTGGTTTCAGATTTAAATTTGGGGCAGCCTATTGCTGTGCCAGAATGGTTTTTTCTTCATCCTGATTGGTTGGGAGTCTTGGTCTGTGTTTATTGGTCTTGGAGTTTGCTGTGTTCTGCTTAATTGGTGTTTCTAATATCTTCTGTCTGTTTTTTGGCTCTTTTTGTATCTTGATCGGCTGGCAACATTGTCTTATTTTATTGGAGGCCTTTAGTGCAGCTTGGCTCCAGGTAAATGGACAGCTATCATTAGTTAGGAAGCTGGGTTTCATCTGGGTGCCTGGTTGGGGTGTCTTTGAACTGGAGGTATCAGGGGGATCGGTTTGTGCCCAGGTGTTTGCCTGGCTTGTGGTGTGGAGATTTTTTTGTTTGTGAGTGCAGGCTTCCAAATGATTGACAGTCTGGTGGAATCATCTCTTCTATTCATGCTTTCTTCAATCTTTTTTCAATCTTTATGGCTTCTCTGATGATTCTGTGGCTGGGGTTTTCTATAGTGGCTAGGGTTTTGGTGCCATTGAAGTTGATGCTATGACCTGTGGATTCCATGTGTTGGACTAGTGAGGAAGTGTGTTCCAGCTTTTTGACTGCATTTTTGTGTTCATCCAGGCAGGTACTTATTCTTCTATTGGTCTGTCCAATGTATGTGGCCGGGCATGATGCACAGGGGACTTCGTATATGCCTTGGTTTTCCAGGTCAATTTTATCTTTGGGGTTTCTTAGGATGGCTGCTATTTTTCTGTCTGTTTTGAAGGCAGTCTTGATGTGATCCCTGTGTAGTATCTTACTAATTTTGTCTATAGTACCTCTTATGTAGGGCAGGACAGCTGTTCCATAGGTCTGTTCCATAAGAGGTACTACAGACAAAATTACAAAATTAAGATACTACGCAGACATCACATCAAGATGGTTAAATGTTTTCCAACATCTATGGAATGTTGGAAAACATTTAATGCTAATAGAGAAGAATCCTCCATGTCTCATATCATGACCACATCATTAATGAAGAGGTACTAAAAAGATCAGATTTAGAACATCTATCAAGGATTGCGAATGCAGCTGGTTTGCCATATCTTATGTATGCTTAAAGATCGGTATCCAAAAATTGCACACTGTTTGATACAGCCTAGAGGAAAGAGAAAATGAAGCCAGCCTTGGAAAATTTGATGCCAAACTTTTAGGGAAGATCTAAGATTACTGATGTCCCTTTGGACAATGCCAAGATGCTACAAATAATTGAAATCACTGGAAAATGTTTGCTGTCCAATGTGCTCTTCATATGTCATGATGATAATGATGAAGAGTGAGTGTGAGAATCCACTCTTAGCTAATATTGAACCATCAATATTAATACACAGATCAGTGTATTAATATTGGTAAATATTAAACTAGACATACCTAATTGGAAAACTGAAACTGCATACAAATAATTATAGAATAATTTTAGAATTAGAATCTAATTCTTAATAGATTAACAGAGTAACAGAGTAGTAGTAAATAAATTAAATAGATTAAAATACATTAACATGATCCAGATGATCAGCTTTGTAGCCCTGTTACAATAATAGTGAAGTCCTTGATTTCAATTAACTATTTCACTCTATCTGGCATTGAAAAAAAGTCAGTCAATCAACCTCATTTGTTTTTAGAGTAGTGTAAGCAATACATCTTGCAAAAGAAAATTCATGAACGAAAATTCTACACCAGCTTGATTTTTCTTCCTTTACTTTATCAGCTTTCCCTACACTGGACTGATTCCAAATTTACTATGCAAAATGTTAATTTCTAATATTCAGGGGATAGAACCCTTGTTCCTGCTGTTTTCTCCTCTTCTAATCGTTGAAAATTCTCAGCAATACCCCCTTTTTCTTTTCTTAAAAGAGATTTGAATGCAACTTACTCACTTACTGGATCTTCCCACAGGCAGGTGTTCACTCTGAGCTTCTCATTTTAAGGACTGATTTGCCTGCTATTACACAAGTAGCTGTAGGAACAGTCTCACGCTCTCATTAGATAGATATTTTTATGACACTCAAGAAACCTGCTCTAACCTTCTCACAGAGCAGCTGTTGTGTGAGGGAAATGGGAAAGGCATACACTCTCTGGAGCTGAACAAAAGTTAGCAATAGCATTTAGGGTTATATATCGCTCCAGAAAGCTTTACAGCACTCTCTCGACCTTGGAAGGATGAATCAACCTTGAGCCCCATCAGCATTGAACTCCAGGCTGTGGGCAGAATTTTCCTGCAATAGTACACTTTTAATTATTGCATCACCAAGGGGTCACCAGGTAGGATATGAATCCAACAGCAAAGGGATCGTTTTTTGCCCAATCTGTTAGTTTTCCACTGGAAGCTTCTTGTGACTTGGGCCAGTTCCAGAAACAACTAGGTTGATTGTGTTCTGACCAAGACTTATTGAGATACTAACAAACACATGTTAATCCCAAAACCCTTTTTTCTTTATTTGAACGGCTGTGAATTTTAGTCATTCACAGCCCGTAATGTGTCTCAGTTTGTAAATAGTCCCATGGAAGTCTCCCAAAGTCCTTCAGGATAAGTCTGATAAGCACACACCTCTATCTTTCTTGAAATGCTGCCAACAATCAAATTTCTAAGTATGAAAAATGGTCATAAGTCACTTTTTTAGTGCAGTTATAAATTTAAACAATCACTAAATGAAATGTTGTAAGTCAAGGACTACTTTAGTAATTTTTAATCCTCTTTCAAAATTACAAATAAACAAACTTTTGTTCCCATAGCCTAGCTTTTATTTATGTGTAATCCAGAAATCATAATCTTTCATAATGTTAGGAATGTAAGTCACCTAACAGTTATTTGGGTTGAAAATATATAAACCAGGATAGACATTTTAATACTGTATCTTTAAGAAAATGCAAAAATTGTAATTGGGTGTGGTTTATCAAATGGCCATAAGATGGAGCCAGAAACCTGGGTTGTTTAGTCTCAGTGAGTTTTCTGTTCCCTTCTGTTGGAGAGAGTTGCCCTTCCTCCTAATGATTGTTACAGATCTTTGATTTAAGTCTGTCACTGAACTGTTTTTGAAACTGGACTTTGATATTTGGATTATCCCTGAACTGAACACTGACTGCTTTACCTGTGAATGACTTGAACTGCTTATCTTGGACTGTGCTTAAACATTTATTGGAAGTAAAAACCTACATTTACTGTACAGTGTATCTGTGTGCTGTGTGTGTATTATTCAACATTACTCTCACTACGTCTCCCTGTATGTGCTCATTCTCCTAACGGGGAATTACCTCAACACATTCACTCATCATAATCAATACTTGTTCAACAGAAGGTCCATTATGAGTTACCAGAAAATCAAACAAACAGTTTATCTCTGGTCAAATAGGCCAACTTTGTATTTCTTCTTTTTGCTCTGCATGTTTTTGATCTTTAAATCATTCCTGCAGAATTTAATATTTCATTGCTTTTTGGAATTTAAAAAGAATCTTCTAAGTATCCACCACCCTAAAGTCCAGGATTTTTTCCCAAAGCTATTCCATGTCCATATCCTTTTCTTGGTTTTTACTCCCATTTTGATAATTTCAATTTTGTTGTCTTTCAACCTAACCATCTTCTAAAAGTTTATTCATTGAATCCATTGTGTATTCTTAGAAATTAATTACATATATTTTACACTTTAAATAAGAAAAATTTATAATAGGTTTAGCCCTTTTAAATATACTATATGTGTCAGGCTTCAATGTTTCCACACTCACCATGAAGCCCCACGTGGAATTAACTGAACTGCGTGTCGGCTAGATTGATGAATGACGGCGAGGTCGTTAAGAACAGCAAAAGCTAACATGTAGAAACCGAAAGCAAGCAATGAGCTCCAGTCAAAATGAAGGATTGTTATGTCGACACATGCTGGAGGTTTGCAGAACATTAGAGAACATTAGGGGGGAGTAGGTAGATAGATAGATAGGAATGTAGTGGGGAGAAACTCCAGTTGGAGCAAATACTGTTAGAGGGATTGCGATGAAACATTTAAGACAGAAAGGGGAAGTTGGTTTGAATAATGCTAAAGGGTGGCTATAGCTGTGGGGAGGAGTTGGTGGTTTAGGGGATGGGAGTGGGATGATAGATGCGATTAGGAGCACAGGAAGGAAGCGTGGGGAATTAGCTGGGAAGACAGATGTTAGGTTAATTACGAAGGGTGGATTATTGCATAAAAGGTGCTGAGAGGCAGTTGTTCTCAGCACTGGCTTTATACAGATATTTTCTTGTTGTCGCTGACTTGGATGGGATGTATTGTAAATAAACCATTATCTTAACTCCACAGAAGTGAGTAATGTGGTTTATACCTAAAATCCCTACTTGCCTAGAAAGGCTGACAGAAAGCCAGTGCTCATTTACACCTGTACTTTGAGTGAAGAGAGAGTGATTGTCGGGTGACTATGGCAGAAGGTACGGTTCCAGAATGGTCGGAAGAAGAGGATGCAGAGGTAGAGGAGAAGGCAGGGGAGGTCGGATGGAGGTTGAAGCCGACAGTGGAGGAGGAAAATATGCCTTCGCCAGAACAACCAGATGAAATCTAAACTAAAGATAAAAAAAAAAAAAGAGGTGTAATTGAGTGAATCCCTTCATCAGCAGAAAGTGGGTAAAGAGGCTTTTGGGGGAAAGCCTCAGCATCATGAGAAAGAACTGGACTGGCGGGTCAAACATTGGCCTCAGGAAAGCCAGTGGGTGGCACCAGGCAGTGAAACTCTAGACATGCTAAGAGGTCAATTTGAAGAGATTTCGTTGAAGGGTCCTATTAGGAGGGGTTTAACTGAGAGGAGGAAGGGGTTGAGTCCAGGCAGAGACCCCTTATTCACATCCAGTCCTATGGGGCTCCCAGAGTTGGATGTTGGAAGATTAGATCGGTCAGAGATACGGTCTCGAAGACCAGATGTCATGCAAGATACGGAAGAGCAAAGGTATACCGCAGGACCCTGTGTATCAGAACGGCGAGACCTGTCATCTGGAGCTCATTGGGAAGTACCAGCACAAGGGAGATGGGGACCCCCTCCCTTAACTGCAACTTTTGATGGCAATGCCAATAGGATAGCTGTATTCTTGGGGCAAGTCATTAACCACTTCAATCTGTATGGTCATAGTTACCCTTCACATTGGTCTATGGTGGTGGCTGTGACAAGTGTATTAGTAGGGGAGGATCAAGAATGAGCAGCAGACATGCATAGCCATCGGTCAGCTGAATTGGGGGATAGCAGACAATTTTTGGTGGCATTGAGAACCCGTTTTGAGGATAAAACAACCAATAAACAAGCGGAGGAGGATTTGCTGGCTGTCAAGCAGAAAGGCAGAACAGCTCGGGAGTATGTCAGTGACTTTTGACAAGTGGTTGGCAGACTCCCTACTTTACCAGAAGGTCTATTAATCCATTTATTCAGGGAAGGGCTGAATAATAAACTCAATAAAGTTTGTTTGTGTTGTGGTTCTCATACAGCATTAATAGAGTGGTATAGGGTAGCTATTGAGCTAGATGATGGGTTACGTAGATTAAATCCAAGACCTGAAGGAGTGATACCACGTAGAGGTGGGGTCCCGGTAAAGAGGCCTACAATCAGACCACTACAAAGTCAAAGTGGCAGATGAACAATGAGGTGTTTCTGATGTGACAGGCCTGGACATTGGGCAATGGACTGTCCAGTATCACTGTTGTCTATATGTAGAGATCCTCAGGTGGCTTCAATGTTGCATTAAACTAAATTGGGTGGTCAAAGTTGGCAAGAACATGAGAGGATTAGGAAGGCTAGTGAATCAATCTCCAGTTAGTAGCGATGTAGAAAGATTGTCTATCATACCATCAACAGCTAGAATGTGAGATAGAGGAAGAGGTGCCTGATGACCCGATGGTGAGTGGACCCATTCAACCTTTTATTATTCCTGTTGCTCTTTGGAATACATGTACCAATAAGGGGACAAGGTTGGGAGCACTAATAGATTCAGGGTGTATCAGGTGCTTAATAATTCAAGTGGTGGTGGATAGGCTAGGGTTACGGAAAGTCCAATTGAACACTCCTATCAAATTTGCACAAGTGTACAGGTCTATATTGGATGGGGTTCCGGCAACTCGCCAAACCAAATATGTTAAATTGGTGATGGGAGAACACTGGGATTGGATATCTTTTGTTGTGGTGTCTCACATGAACGAGGCACTAATTTGGGGTTAGCTTGGCTTGATAAGTGGGAACCAGTGATACATTGGGAAGGGGTTTTTCAGAAAATATGGCTGGCAATTGAACCACATCCACCAACCCCGATGATGTACCACCAGCCACCAGTAAATCAGTACAAGAAAAAGAAGACCCAATATTACAACATCGATACCCAATTGAATATGAAGATTTGGCAGATGATTTTAAAGAGGAGGGTACTGATTCATTACCTCCCCATCAAACAACAGATTGCTCAATAGAAATAATGCCTGGAGCAAAACTTCTGAAACCACGAATGTACTCAATGACACCCGAAGAATTGGAAGAAATGAGGAAGTGTATTGGAAAACTTTTAAAAAGAGGATTCATTACGCCTGGTAGATCTCACATGGCAGCTGCAGTGTTGTCTCATGAAAAAAAGGATGGTGGTCTACGTTTGTGTGTTGATTATAGGGGCCTAAACGCTATTTGTGTAGAACCCTTGTATCCGCTACCATTAATAAAAGACTTATTAGCGAAAGGATGGATTTTCCTTTAATAAAAGACTTATTAGTTGGCAAAAGGATGGATTTTCACCAAGCTTGATTTAAGGGAGGCTTATTATCAAGTAAGAATTCATCCAGGTGATGAGTGGAAGACAATGTTTAATTGTCCATTGGGCACTTATTATTTTAATGTAATGCCATTTGGTTTGCAAGATGCCCGAGCAGTATTCATGCAATTAATCAATGAAGTTTTGCATGATTATTTCTATAAGGGTATATCAGTCTATTTGGTTGATATTTAAATATATTCCAACACAGAGGAAAAACATATCCACTTAGTAAGGCAGGTACTCAATAAATTGTTAGAGGCCAAACTTTATGTAAAATTGTGATTTTCACACTAAGCAACTGGACTATCTTGGATATTGTATTTCTGAACATGGGATAACAGTTTGCTCCTGTTAATCCAGGTCATTTATTGATGCTTCTTGTAAACAAGGGAGTTCATAATCAGATGGTTATGATTATTAAGCAAACCAAAACATCAAAGTTTTGTTCGAGGATGGTATCAGCACCAAGAGTGCTGGTGGCTTTTATGCTTGAAGCAGTTAAGAGGCTTATTGTAACCTTTGATGCAGACAGATATTTTGTAATTCCTTCATTATGGCTATCCCTGACATTGAAATGGAATTCAGAAAGACAGGAAACCTGCATAATGCTGGAGAGGGGAGAGAGAGAGAGAGGGAGAAAGAGGGAGCAGGAGAGAGACCACAACACATATTCCACTGCTGCTAGGGCCTAGGCTAAGCAGATATTCTCTATCACAGTTAAATATTTGACCCAATTTCTTCCACATTTATAAAAAGAAATCAGATGAATTTCATCATGTATGATTGAAAAGATGAAGATGAAAAATATAGGTGAGCATTATGCTTCTGTGTTAACATGTTCTAATTTATTTATGCTGTGCACATTGCATAAGAGTGGAGATCTTATTTCCAATCATTGGGATCATCATTTCCTTAACCTAACATAGTTTATCTCAACCTTGACAACTTACATGAAGACATGTAGACTTCAATTCCCAAATTTTCCCAGACTGGGGAATTGTGGGTGTTTTTTTTTTTTATAAACAAAATTTTATTTTTTAGACAAACATACACAAGCACAATATAAAAACATCAAGCCAACTTCCACTTATGTAAGTACAGTGTGCCAGTTGGTTACAAATTGTTTTGTGCATCCCCTCCATAGTCCTCACTTACAATTACTTGTATATATTCTCATATTATCAATCAAATATTCCTAAATACATTATTATCATTGTTAATCAATCATTTGACTATACTATAATTCATTCATGTTATGCGAGATATTCCATATTTTTAAATTTATTTCTTATAACAATTCATATTATCATCCTAAATCCATCCCATAATTATAATATATGTATTATCATACATCTTTATGTATTCTATATAGTTCTAGTCTCCTTATATTGTAAAGTTCTACATATTTCATTACCATATTTTGTTTTCTAACCATTGATAAAATAAATCCCAAATCTTATAAAATTGTTTATCTTCTTGTTCTCTAATTTCAAATGTCAATTTACTCATTTCAGCACACTCTATTATTTTCTTAATAATTTCCTCCAGTGTTGGTATTTTCTCATTTTTCCAATTTTTAGCAAATACAATCCTAGCCACTGTTAATACATTTACAATCAAATATTTCAATTCCCCACTGTATATTTCAGGTAAAATTCCCAATAAAAATATCTCTGGTTTCAAGTCTATGTGTTTTTTTTGTCATTTTTTCCAACCATGTCTGGATTTTAGTCCAATATCTTTTAGCATCTGTGCACGTCCACCACATATGGTAATATGAGCCAGGTATCTGATGACATTTCCAACATTTTTCAGATTTGTTCTTGAACATTCTTGCTATTCTTGTTGGGGGTAAGTGCCACCTGTAAAACATCTTATACGAGTTTTCTTTATATGCTGTTGACATTGTCATTTTATAATTTTGAGACCACAATTTTTGCCATTTTTCTAAGTCAATCCCATATCCAAAATTTTTCCCCCAAGCAATCATTGTTTCTTTAACTTGTTCTTCTTCTAGCTTTATTTCTAATAAATATCCATACAGTTTTTAATCATCTTTTCATCAGTACCTGTCAAAATCTTATCTAATTCAGCCTGTTTATCATAAAAACCTTCTGTTTTGGAATCTTTATCAAATCTAGAGTGTATTTGCATATATGAAAACCAATTCATCTTTATACCTTGTTCTAGTTTTTGCATAGATTTAAGTTCACCCTTTTCATTCAATATTTAACCACATTTAACTGTTCATTTTTATATGTTATAGGATAAGAAAATGCTTCAATAGTCGATAACCGGACTAGAATTTTCAAATAACATTGCTTTTTAGTCTTCTCCCAGTTTAGTAACAAAGCCTCACATATATAATGTCTTCTAAAATACCTCTGTGTTTTAGTTCCCTTGTACCATAAGAAGGCATGCCACCCCAACAACAAGTCATGTCCTTCTAATGTCAACAGTCTAGTATTTCTTAGTGTTATCCATTCCTTAACCCACATCAGATTTAATTTTATTCTTGCTTTCTTTCCCTGCCATATATACTTCAGCACTATTTTATTTGAATCTTCAAAGTCATCTTTCCCTAGCCTAATTGGAATTGTTTGAAACAGATATAAGATTCTGGGTAATATATTCATCTTAATTGTTGATATTCTCCCTATTAATGATAATTGTAAATTTTCCCATTTCGCCAGATCTGTCGCAATCTGTTGTTTGAGTTGAATATAGTTATTCTCTTTAAGTGTGCTACATCTTGCTGTCAAATTTATCCCCAGGTACTTAACCTTATTTGTGACCTGGATTTTCAAAACATCCGCCAAGGGAATTGTGGGTGTTGAACACATCCCAAAGGTACTTTTTTCCAAAAGGCAATTGGAGATCTATAGGAAGTTCTGCTGCTGAACTCATCCTAACAATTCACATTGAGGTTTAAGATTCAGAAACTTTTTCCCTACCCCATCCTTCCTCCGCTGCCAGAATCCAAATCTTCCACTCCCTCTTTTAAAGGACAACAGTCAAGGTGAGGATGTTCTGAATCTTTTTCTCACACTATTTTCCCAGTTAACTGTTTTATCTCCCCCACATCCTCATTTCCTTTATACTTTATCTTTGTCAGTTTCATTTTCTGTCTTCTCTTATCTTATGTAAATGTGGCTGGCATGCTCCAGGTCCTGTCTCTTAGGTAGTGCCCCCTTGTGGGATCTAGAAGTTATGCCTTCAAAGAGGAGTAAGGAGATAACCTTGAAGGAGAAATGCAAGTACAGTTAAGTAAATGTTAACTTCTGTTGGAAAAGAAGATGGATGGAAAAGAAACTCAAGATCACCCCACCTTGGTTCTCTTGAGTTCAAGAAAGAGCAGATGGAAACTTTCAAAGCTTTCAAGATTCTGTTAATATACAGCTGTAAAGTTCCAGTAGTTACTGTGGTATCGGTTTTCCAATCTCACAAAAGTGACACTTCTCTACTGCAGAGTCTTCTCTATAGAGCTGGATCCCTAGAGAGATGCATCTTCCCAGAGATACAATTGGCTCTGGCCATGGTGGGTTTTGTTGTGTTTTTGTAAGGATGCTCCCTTGAACAGTTGGACTAGGAGGTTAAGCAAACCCTGATGTCAATGGCGATTCTCAGTTATCCAGGTCATGGTTGTCCCAAAGATGCTTGGAAAAGCACATTTGGGACAAGTTCTGATGCTTAATCTGTTTAGGTCATGTTAGCATTGTTGGAAGTGAAATGAATTTTATTAAGTGGATCATGGGCATAGTTTATTATTTTGAAAACTGTATAATTATATTTTTATTTTTGGTTTTTAACCCTTTCTTTGTCAACTAGAGCCATTACTATGAAATGGGTGCCTATATAAATTGTATGAATAAGTATTTTTAAAACTCTTATCTATAGATGGATCAGAGCTGATGTGGTGTAATCAGGGGTGGGTTTCTACCAGTTCGCACCTATTCGCGAGAACCGGTTGTTAACATT
This sequence comes from Hydrophis major, assembly GCA_033807585.1. Classification (NCBI taxonomy): domain Eukaryota; kingdom Metazoa; phylum Chordata; class Lepidosauria; order Squamata; family Elapidae; genus Hydrophis; species Hydrophis major. The sequence goes on along the minus strand of CM066331.1, from coordinate 86,606,625 downwards.
CTAAGCAGTTCAGAGAACCAGTTGTTAGAAGAAATTACTGGCCTAATCCTGTAAGGAAGGCAGGAAGGAAACATTCTGGTGTTGCTTACAGAAACTGCCTCTCCATTAACCCTTATTACATTCTTGGCAGGACTAGACTTCCTGTCTCAGGAACCTCTCTGGAGTTTTCTTTCCCTCTTTTGCTGGTACTTTGCTTGTGTGGAGTGACCATTCAAAATTACAATGGCACTGAAAAGAATGACTTATGACCATTTTTCACACTTACAACTGTTGCAGCTTCCCCACAATCATGAGAGACCAGGCGAGGAGATGTGTGCCTCGATGTGAGTGATATTGAGTTGGCCATGCCAATAACATGACCACCAAGCCACGTCCACCCAGTCACATGACCACCAAGCCACGCCCACCAACTAATCCATGCCCACAGAACCGGTTGTTAAAAAATTTGAATCCCACCCTGAGTATAAGATGCTAGACCAGTAGCCTGGAAATCCAGGTTCTAGTCTTCCCTCAGATATGTAAGCTGTTTGGATGACATAGGTCTAGTCAAATCCAAAACCATAAATTCATCGTGCTCCCACCCTTTTCATTTGCCACAAACTGCTAAAGATCTAGTTGTTCTCTCAGGTCTATGGTTAGGATGTGGTTGAAATCCTTTGGTGGCTTTTTTGTGGGGGGGGGGGGGTCTTGCCTTCTGCTTAATTGTTTTTGTTTTTTTCCCCTACTTAATATTCCTTTTTTTTTAAAAAAAGTGTAAGCTGCCTAGGGTCATTTTAAAATCAGGCAGTCTTAAGATTGTAATGATAAAGGGACCAAGTACAGCCAAAGAAATGTACTAAATAACATTACAGGGCATAAAAAATGATGGCCTTGGACAGTAATGGTCAAATAAAGTGACCTGAACCCTGGCCAAGAAAATAACATGGGAAACAGTTGTGGGATTCAAAATTTTTTACTACCAGCTCTGTGGGTGTAGCTTGGTGGGCGTGGCTTGGGAAGGTTACTGCAAAATCCCCATTCCCTCCCCATCCACCCCACGAACCTGATTTCCTGTGCAGGGCAACAAAAGAAAACCGAGCCAATGAGCTGGGATGCAGGAATCAGAGAATAGAGGCCAATAGGAGCCAGTCAGAGGTGGGATTGGCCGGTTCTCCAAATTACTCAAAATTTCCGCTACCGATTCTCCAGAACTGGTCAGAACCTGCTGAATACCACCTCTGATGAGAAAATATCTCAGACAAGGTCCTCCCTAATTCATATGAGGGTAAACTGTGGAAAGGGGAAGCACATTCAGACTGACAGTGGTACCTTGGTACTCAATTGCTTTGAAACTCAATAAATTTGGTACTCAACTCATTTTGATGTGAAAATGTTGTCCCAGCACTCACTGTTTGTTTGGTAAATAACACACTAGAACTTGTCGGTATTGTCTGGTGTTCACACTAGAACATTGTGATATTATTCCTTGTAAGAATAATTTGTTTGGTACTCATTGTTGCTGTCAAGTTTTGAGCATGGGCGAGAAGAATGGAGACAAGTTTCTGAACGGTGAACTTCAGCTCTTTATTTACATTATAACTTGCTCAATTGAACAGCAGTAGAACCTGCCTTTTATAGGCAAACCTTGTAACGATTAACCAATAACGAGCTAGGAACGTTAGCTCTTAAACCAATAAGACATTTCTGTTAAGGGCCAATCGGATTCCCCAGAACGGGCCAATCCGGTCCGGCCGCTTAACAGCCAATTACAAGTGCAGGGCCAGAACCCTGCACTTGACTCCAAGCTTATGCTTTATTTGGTTATATTACATACACAACAGTTGCATCTCCTGGAACCAATTAACAATGACTACCAAGGTACTACTGTATAAGATTCTGTTACTATAACTGTTACCATAAAAGTAGTCCTGACCTACCGTATATACAGTATTGGGTTTCTAGTTTAGTCTTTTTTTTAGGGTTGACAATGACTCCCTAATAAAGGAAGTTATGCTGAAAAGCAATGAAACCAAGCCTCTATAGAAGAATGAGCAGCTGCAAAGGCAAAGTAGAAGCATTACAAGTACAGGACTTTTAACAACCTTGAAGGAAAGATTAAGGGGGAAAATCATAGTTATAAAAAGGCACATTAATGAAGGAATTGTTTTTTTTTATTATGATTGTTGCTGTGCAGCAATGTTTTATAATGAATTTGTGCGTTTGTAGACTCATGAGTCTGCAGTATACAAATTTGAATGGTGATATTGATGGGCATTTTGAAGCTTCGTGTATTCTGAGAAAACAAACATTGCAAATTATGTTGCAGAACAAAGGACATCATGTTGAGCCAGACTTTGGTTTCTTCCCAATGTGTGACTTGATCTGTAGCTATTAAAATTACCACCTATTTTTTTAAAGAAACGTAATTATTAAAAAGATCTGCTCCTCCCATATCCTCTTGCCTGTATCCGAAAGGAATGTCAAAAACTTCAGTAAGATATTTTAATGTTCAGATAATTGACATGTGGTACCAACATATTTATTTTACTTGTGCAGCTGGTTTTCCAGCATAGGAAGGCAAGCAGCCCATATGGGAATACATGTCTTTCTCTTCCTTTTAATTAGGCAGCCCAAGTGTTCATAGGTAGTCTATGTGGGAATGGAAAATTCTAATGACCCCCAGATTGTACCCATTGCTCTTACCCACATCTAGTGCTATCTTGGTTTCCATACAAATTGCTATACTAATTCTTCTTTCGAGAGGGAGAGGAATATAAAGGGTTTTTAAAGGAGGGTAAATGTATGAAGATGATGTTTTAGATCCTGCTGACCTTTCTGTCTTTAAAGAACAAGACCAGAATTTGTCATGGACCTCACAATGATATCATCAGATCTTCCTTCCAACTCCTCAACTGGAGAGTACAAAAATGCTCATTAGTGAGCTGCACTATCTATGTTTTAGTACATTTTGGATATATAAGCCCAAGGATCATTGACTCCCTCCCAGTGATAAGAGAGAAGCTGACTCAAAACAAGTGTGATGACCCAGGGTGGGATACAAAATAAACACAGTCACAAAAAACAGGTAAAGCCCCTTTTATTCCTTCACTTTGCTTCCAAGCTCCAAATATCCTTGACTGGAGAAAAAAAAAATCCCACACAAGAAGGAGGAAATGCCCTTTAAATCATAAAGAGTAAAAAAACAACACAAACCAGGCAAGATAAAGGCTTGAAGACGTCCACAGTTATCAGAACACACACTGGGAAGGACGCCAAACTCAGAGAGGAACAATAAACCAGAGATATTTCCATGCTTTGTTTCCAGCATTCGCTGTACGCATGTCCGTCCTTTTATCCAGTTGTCCCAGCTGCAGCACATGAAGAGGATCAAGGCCCTCTCCTCCCAAGTAGACCACGTCTCTCCCTTATCCTCTCCTCCCTGCGTGCCCTAGGATGGAGAGGGGATGGGCCTGGGTCCTCCCCTGACTGCCCAGCCGGCTTTTGCCCTTCCCCAGCCTCCTCCACAACCTCCAGAGCCACATTTCCATTCCCTGTCGGCTGTTCCTCCTCTCCCTCAAAGTCAGTCTCCACCAGGAGCATGACACAAAGAGATGAAGAGAGACCAGTTTCTGTCAATAGATAAGAACCATGGACATGACTCTGGAAAAACTAGGCACAGATGATTAAATAAACCATGTTTTAACCCCAGGAAAGAGTGAAAGAAGCTCAAATTGATTCTATCCTAATTCTATTATGGGGTATGAGAGAAATGAACTCAATCTGGGTCTCAGGATTTTGTTGCTGTATCTCCATAAAGTGCAATGTCAGCATTCTGGCAGTTGCCCTAATTAAATCATGAGCTTCATGCCAAGCTTCAAAAACTTCAAAGAATTTATTAGGAGCGAACATGTCAGCATCACCTGTATAAAGCCAATTTTGAGACACATAATTTACTGTCACCCTTGATCCTGATTTCCCCCCACCCCTCTGGGTGTATCATAATTCATATTCTCCAGCAAAACACATTCACAGCTAAGTCATCAATCATGTTCTCCAATTAGAGATTTGCTTGGCAGAAATTCTGGTAGCTTCGTTATAACCTTTGCAAGATAAGAATGGAGTATACCTTCAGTTCCAAACTGCTACACTGCTTTCAAATTTCTTTCTCCCACCCCCCCTTCTGTTCATGGCAACTAGAAAACATAGAAATGTTTTATGAGTTGACATGCAGTATAAGTCAAACTTACGCAGTTTCCTGATTTTGTCCACTGGAAAAGATTGGTGCAGTCTTGTCATTATGATCCTGCACCATATGAGGCTTTAAAGTTAAAAGCTATTTAGAGCTTTAAAGTTCAGCACTCTGAAGTTCATCTGGAAGTCCACTGGCAACCAAAGTGGTGGGTAACAAGGGGAAATTGTGATGTGCTCATTAGTACTCTGATCACTACCTTCCTAATCAATTGTAGCTTCTGAATGGTCTTCAATGGCAGCACCATGTAAAGTGAATTGCAGTGATATATTAATTTATTGACCATCAATAAGCCTCCAAGTTGGAAATGGTTACCATAAATGTACAAGATGGAGCTTTGCAAAGATCCTCCTGGTTACCATTTAATCTGCATTTCTAATATTAAAAACTCCTGCTCCCTTCCTAATTTTGAAGATCTATTCTGCAGGATGACATGCAACTGAATCAAGGATCAAAGCTGTCTCACAGAAAGTCCAGGATTACCATTAATTATGGTATTGAAAGAAGCCAGGAGATCAAATCAAGTAAAATCAAATCATTTATTGTCAATGCACATGTGTACAATGAAATTGAAATGAGCCTCCTTGATGCTTGCCCTGCAAGTCTATCATATTAAACTTAATTGTGGTGTTTATGTTGCATTCAGAAGTCTGACAGTCCATGGATAAACATTATTTTTCAGCCTATTCGTTCAGCTGGCTATGCTTCTATATCTTCTGCCCAACGGTAGGATAGTGAAGAAGGGTGTGAATCATCCCTGAGGATTTTCCTCACTCTGTTGAGGCAGTGGGTCCTGGCAATTTTGTCCAGTGGTGCCCATAATTTTTTGTGCTGTGCTCATCACCCTCTGTAATGCCTTTTTGTCCGCAGCTGTCAAGCCAGCATACCATGCCATAATACAATAGGTAAGGACACTTTCTATTGTAGACCGGTAAAAGGAAGTAATCAGTCATTCCACCTGACATTTCTGCAAGACCCTAAGGAAATGGAGTCTATGCTAGGCCTTTCTAACCACCTGGTATGTGTTATTTTTCCAGGTGAGATCTTGGCTAAGGTGGACTTAGTAGGATCAGGAAGTATGCTGCCTGTTAGGGATAACATTGTTTTACCCTAACTGGTTTAGGTAAATAATAATATGTAATCATAGTTTGTATGTTAAAGTGTCTGCAACTTTAACTGTGGGACAGTAATTAAGGGAGTGGTTGTGAAAGCACTTTAAAAGAAGCAAGGCTGCAGCTTGCTCTCTCTCTGGCTTTGATGATCCCTGATTACTGCAAGGAAAACAAGTCTGCATTGCTCGAACGGGAGAAAAAACAAAGGACTGGCTTGTAAGTGAATTGACATAGGATATTTCTACACGGACTTTGCTAACTAAATATCCCTGTATGGACTGACTAAATGATACATGACTATTGGACTGTTATTTTGACTATGCTATGAACTCATAATGGAATAAACCATATTTTTGATAGCACAAGCGTATCTGTTATTTTTACTGTATGTTAATAAACATACAAGCTTAGCTCACTCATTTATCTGTGTGCCTATCTGACTAAGCTGCACATTCTGTTTAGCTTGTCTCCCTAACCCTGGTTGGGGAAACCAGGCTTAACACTGGTTATGGGCCCAGAGGCTGCAAAGTCAGTTTAACTAGGATAAAACAGATTTATGTAAAAGTGAGAGTTTGTGTTGTTATACATTACAGTAAACAGACAGCTGTGTTTTATTAATTATAGTTTTATATCCATATAAGAAAACATGGCACAAGTCAATCAACAAAGTTTGTCCCTTATATCCAAGCTGGATGGAACAAACTATGTATCATGGTCTATGAAATGTAGTCTGCTTCTACGAAGAGAAGGTTTGTGGAACATAATTGAAAATCCACCAAACGTAGAAGAATGGGATCCAGAGGATGAGGAAGATAAACTAAAGATAGAAGAATTTATGCATAAAAATCAACAAGCTATTTGCATTATTGCTTTAACCTTAACTGATATGCAGCTTGTTTATATCCACGGAGAGAAATTAGCTGTTGGGTGTTGGCAGAAGCTGAAGAGGATTTATGTTCGAGATAATGTTGGTGCTCACATAAATCTAACACGGAAACTTTTCAGTACACATCTCCATAAGAATGGTGATATGCTGAGTCATTTAAAAACTATGCAAAGCATTTTTCAAGAACTGCACGAGAAAGAGCTTATTTTTTCTGAACTACACCAAGTCTATATAATTCTATCTTCCCTTGATGAAAGCTATGATAACTACGTAACTTCACTTGAAATATTGCCAAAGGAAAGCCTAACTTTAACTGATATAACTGGCAGATTGATTGAAGAGGCCAGAAGAAGGCTTGAAAGAGATGAATTAAGGAGGCAGCAACCTCAAAAAGAAGATAATGAAACTCCTACTGCATACGCAATTAAAAAGTGCTTTAATTGTGGAGGAAGAGGACATTTGGCAAGATTTTGTAAAAAGGCAAAGTGCCAGAACGCTGGCCAGAATACAAAAAGTCATCAAAAGATAAAGAAAAATTTAGAGTTAGCCATGTATACTAACGGAGCTGTAAAAAATAATTTATGGGTGGTTGATAGTGGAGCATCACATTGTATAACAAATGATAAGAAAAATTTTATTAAAATGTCCAAGAGTACACAGCAGATATCGTTAGCCAATGGCTGGAAACTGAAAGCTAAAGATCAAGGTATAGCATATTGTTCTTTTATAAAAGAGAATGTAAAAATGTTATATGTACCACAACTTAAGTTTAATTTAATTTCAGTTAGAATTTTGGTTAAACTAGGATATGTAGTTACATTTAAAGGAGATAACTGCATAATTGAGAAAGAAGATAAGAAAATTACTGCATCTTTAAGAGGTGAATTATATGTGTTAAATGATAATGGTTTAAAGGTGGCTAACACAGTTTATGAAAATAAGAAAACTCATGATGAATGTATTCACTTGTTACATCGAAGGCTAGGGCATTTAAATTTTAAAATGCTTAAGAAAACTGTTGAATTATCTAAGGGAATAAGTTTGAAACCTTGTAATAAGTATTTGCAATGTAATATTTGCAATCAAAGCAAAGCCAGGGTTACACCGGCTAATAGAGTTGATGGATTTACTACCAAAGAGACTTTAGAGGTAGTATTTGCTGATTTAATAGGTCCTAAAAAACCAAGTGTAGGAGGAGCTCGTTACATACTAAGTATAATGGACCACTATTCTAGATATGGGTTTTGCTATTTAATGAAGAGCAAAACTGAAACGTATCAAAATCTCTTTAATTGGATAAAATTTGCAGAAAGGAAAACTAAAAAGAAATTAGTAACTCTTATAACAGATAATGGTACAGAATTTACAAATAATAAATTCCAGAACAGACTAAGAATGTTAGGTATTCAACATAAAATGTCTGCACCATATAGGCCACAACATAATGCCTTTATAGAGAGAAGAGGCCAAACATTACAATCAATGGCACAAACTATGATGTCTGATTCAGGATTACCTGACAATTTGTGGGGAGAAGCAATAATGTGTGGTAATCATATATTAAATAATGTTGTTAATTCAACAACAGGTGAATTACCATTCACACTGTGGCATGGTACAAAAACTGATTTAAGTTACATGCACACATTTGGAGCACCAGCATGGGTGCATATCCCTTCACAACTTAGACACAAAGGACAACATAGAGCTAAAAGATTATATTTTGAAGGATATACATCTAATCATAGATCTTATAGATTCTGGGAACCAGGTACATCTAGAGTTTACACCAGTGCTAGTGCTAAATTCCTAGAACATGTAGGATAGAATAGATTAGAGCAAGATTTAAATAATGAAGTAATTATTGAACCCTACAAAAGGCAGAAAAATCAGACTAGTTATAAGAAGAGTCCAATTAAAGAAGAAGTCCAAGAAGAGCAAATAGGACCAGAACAAGAAGAAACAGTTGATCAGGAAGAGTTAGATAATCAAGAAGAGTTAATAAATGAAAGTCCACCTGTAAGTCCTGTAATACCTAGACGTACTACACGTGTAACTAGACCACCTGATAGGTATCAAGCAAGTATAGTTTGCCAAGTAACTAAAGTTCCAAGTAGTGTAGATGAACTTAGGGTGTATCCTGCTAAGGATCAGGAGAATTGGCAAAAGGCAATGGAAAAGGAACTAAATTCATTAAAGGTAATGAAAGTTTATGAAGATGCTAAATTACCTTCAGGAGAAAAATCCATTGGGTGCAAATGGATATTTAAAGTAAAAACTGGAAATGATGGGACTGTTACCCATAAAGCTAGGTTAGTAGCTCAAGGATTTAATCAAACTGCATCTGATTATGATGAAGTTTTTGCACCAAGTCTTAAAGCAACATCTTTAAGAGCAGCATTAGTGTGGGCAGCTAAGAAAAACTATGTCATTAACCATTTAGATGTAGAAACTGCTTATCTACATGCACCATTGCAGCACACTATATATTTAAGAAAACCAGTAGGTATAAAAGACAATAAAGTAAATAGTAATGATTGTTGGAAACTTAAAAAGAGTCTTTACGGGTTGAAACAATCTGGGTTTGAGTGGAACCAATATATTGTGAAAGAGTTAAACCATATAGGTTTTAAATCTGGTTTAGCAGATCCATGTGTGTTTAAAAGAGAAAATAATGGAACGGTGTCATTATTGTTATTATTTACAGATGATATTGCTTTGATAACTAAGACTAATAATGAAGCTAATGAGATTATATCATTATTAGCTAAAAAGATAAAATTAAAGCATTTAGGTGAAATTAAAAGGTATCTAGGATTGACAATTAACAAAACAAAAAATGGATTTAAGATATCTCAAGAAGATAAAATTTGCCAATTAATTAAAACGTTTAAAATGGAACTTTGTAAACCGGCAAAGACTCCAATGAGTCAGGAAGTTTGCCAAACTGATGATCAAAGTCCCAAATTTGATAAGTCCATATATCAATCTTTGATTGGTAGCTTATCATATATAAGCAATTGGTCTAGGCCAGATATAGCTTATAGTGTAAATCAGCTAGCACGTTTTAATTCAGATCCACATCAATGTCATTGGCAATCATTGAAAAGAATTTTAAGATATCTTAAAGGAACACTGAACCATGCATTGTATATAGAACCAAAGGGTGATTTGAGTCTTAGTGCCTATGCAGATGCAAGTTTTGCAACTGATATAAACACTAAAAAATCAACATCTGGGATGGCTATATTATTTGGTAAGACACTAATAGGGTGGAGGTCAATCAGACAACAGCATATCAGCTTGTCCACAATGGAAGCGGAATTTTCATGTCTGTCATTATTATGCACTGACTTGATTATGTACAAACAGTTATTATTAGACATGGGTATAACTGTAAAAGATTCCATTATTGTGTATGAGGATAACCAAGCAGCTATAAAATTAGCTACTAGTATTGCTGTAAAAACTAGATCAAAGCATACTGATTTAAGTTACTTAAATGTTAGAGAATCTGTAAAGAATGGGCTAATTAAATTGGAATACTGCATGACGGAAGAAAACATTGCAGACCAATTTACAAAAGCTCAAGGAGTAATTAAGTTTAAAGAGAGTTGTAACAAATATGATTTAAAGATGTAAATAGTTATATTTATTATTATTTCCTAAAAGGGGAGAATGTTAGGGATAACATTGTTTTACCCTAACTGGTTTAGGTAAATAATAATATGTAATCATAGTTTGTATGTTAAAGTGTCTGCAACTTTAACTGTGGGACAGTAATTAAGGGAGTGGTTGTGAAAGCACTTTAAAAGAAGCAAGGCTGCAGCTTGCTCTCTCTCTGGCTTTGATGATCCCTGATTACTGCAAGGAAAACAAGTCTGCATTGCTCGAACGGGAGAAAAAACAAAGGACTGGCTTGTAAGTGAATTGACATAGGATATTTCTACACGGACTTTGCTAATTAAATATCCCTGTATGGACTGACTAAATGATACATGACTATTGGACTGTTATTTTGACTATGCTATGAACTCATAATGGAATAAACTATATTTTTGATAGCACAAGCGTATCTGTTATTTTTACTGTATGTTAATAAACATACAAGCTTAGCTCACTCATTTATCTGTGTGCCTATCTGACTAAGCTGCACATTCTGTTTAGCTTGTCTCCCTAACCCTGGTTGGGGAAACCAGGCTTAACACTGCCCACCTACAGGGTATTCCATGAAATCTTGAAACCAGACAGTCCACTATCCCAGAGGTGGTATTCAGCAAGTTCTGACCAGTTCTGGAGAAGCGGTAGCAGAAATTTTGAGTAGTTTGAAAAACTGGGAAATAGCACCTCTGACTGGCCCTGCAGCCAACTATTCTCTGCCCCCAGCTGATTTTACATTTATATTCCTCAATATGTCACAGTTAATTTCCCATAGAAATGAATTGTAGGTAAACATACGTACTTCTGGAACTTCTACCCATAGCTACTCAAGAGTTAGGAAAGCTTATGTATAAAATTTATTCAGCCAGAAAGAAGTACAAATGTCCCAGGAGTTACATACATATATAACAGATGCTCTATGTGAAGATTTTGGAATTTTGCTTAATACAAAAAAAACCTAAGATGGGTTTGTGAAGCTCAAATCCAAGCTCCACAAATCCAACCTATTCTTCAGCGGACAATCAAATGTCTAAACAGAAGTCAGCAACAAAACTCTGAAGGTTAAGTCCCCTTTACCAGGAATCTCCAACCTTAGCAACTTTAAGACTTGTGGACCTCAACTCCCAGAATTCCTCAGCCAGCTTTGGAATTCTGGGAGTTGAAGTCCACAAGTCTTAAAGTTGCCAAGGTTGGAGACCCCTGCCCTATACTTCCCAGGAAATTTTCTATTCACTACCTAATGTAGAGATTGTATGTGGTGCTTATGATTCATGAGCATTGGTGCCATTGTTATTTTTATGGTCCATTAAGACAGCCTTGATTGATTCCAGGGGTGGGATGCTACTGGTTCTGCCTGGCTCTATAGAACCGGTAGCTCTGAAGAGCAGCAGACACAGAACCGGTTCTGTGTCTGTTGCTGTTTGGCCTACTCACCTGCCCGGGCTCTTACCTGTCCTTTATTTCCTGCTTTTTCAACCTCAAGCTGCTTTGCACGGCACAGCTGAAGTTGAAAAAGCCGGAAAAAAGAGGCTTTTCAAATGCTGCGCACCCACACACAGCGCTTTTCAACTGTCCAGGCAGCACAGCTTATGACGTTTTACATGCATGCGCAGCAAAACGTAATCACCAAACCGGTAGTTACACCAGTTGAATCCCACCCGCTTGATTCCTGGAGACTGCTATAACAAGTCTCTGCAGTTTGCTTGGCAACATTTTCAGAAGTGGCTTGCCGGGACCTTCTTTCTAGAGCTGAGAGAGAATGACTGACTCAAAACCAACCAGCAGGCCTCATGTCTAAATTCTATAACTCAGGGTTCCCACTTTTAATACAGCACCTTTAACTACTGCACCAAATTGATTTCTCCTAATCTCACATAAAGTCTCATAAAAAGTTTTTTGTTCCTTCACCTCAATAATAAACACAAGTAGCATCAAAGTCTGGTAGCTATGTTGAAAAATGAATGTCATTCATCCTAACCACCCATAGGGATGGAGAGAGAGATCCAAATCACTCAATTTCCCACAAGAGATTACAAGCTTGTTTATGATACCTGAAGTACAATAATGTCATACGCACCCCGAGGATCCTCCCTAGAACTTTTCTGTGAGACCAGCAACTTGCTATTGACTGAAGATGACAACAGCCTCATCAACAAGAGTGACACTTTGTAAACCTAAGAATCCACAATTGATCTGACAACAGGTGGCCATTTGTGCGTAAGGACATTCTAGTTTGGGGAGTGATGCTGGTATCTGATTCTGTGGGAGAGGCCTCACAATTGAGGCTGCATAAACTACAGAGAGCTCAGGTCTTATTATAATCGCTTTCCTTCAAGGAACCTCAAAGGTACACTTTGAAGCATCTTCACAGCAGCAGGGTTAAGCTGTGCAGCATCAAAATTAAAGGCACTGTTTTGGTCTTTAGACTCTCCTGTTTAAGCAGGTTAGTGGAATGTTATACCCATTTAGAACACAGATCCATCACAGTCAAAGTTCTTATTCTCTTCATGATTTGTGAATGAGAAACAGGATAAAATACTTTGGAATAATGTAATTAATAAATTTAAATGTACTGACCTGTATTCAGTTGGGGGGTCTGTTACTTATGAACTCAGCAGTCAGACGAAGATTTGCAGATGGCTTTTGTTAATCCCCAAATGATAAAATAAGATTTGGTTGGTATTTGAATGAGAAGCTACTCTCCTTATCTTCCTAATTAGGCTAAACTCAGAGGTCAAATAGCATTCCAAAAGAAGCAATGGCAAATTATTTCCTCAATTGCAAAGAAAACCATATGGTTCATAAAGTAACTTGGAACTGAACTCGACTGAACTTGAGCCAGCTACCTTATTTCTGATAGCATCTTCATTTCTGAACAACCCAGTAATTAAACAGGAATTGTCCAGATTATATACTTTTTTAATTACAGCAATTACTTCTTTCTGCAGGTGCCTCCTTGAAGAATTCAAAGGCCAGAATATTTTACTTTTATTCAGCAGAGCCAGATATTTCATAGATCACTGTGCAGGGTAAGAAAGAAGGTTGCTGCATTTTTTTTTCTTTTTTAATAGCCATAAGAGGCCAACTTATCTTTTATTTACAAATTATGATAGCAGTAAGTTACAGTACCAAAGAAAAGTAACATATTACTTTAAGAGGTTAAAAAATACAAAAGAGAAAAAAGTATATTATTATTCAATATTATTCATCTGTAACTATCATTGCCTACTACTGAGTATAAATGTGTCACATATTATATTATGCTTGTCCAGAGTCTATGTTTATGAGCAATCCATTCATAGGTGACAAGTATAACCAGCTTTTCAATCCGTTGAGTGAAATGTGACCATAGCTTTATCTTTCCAATCCTGCAGTATCAGTCTTGAGGCCATAGTAAAAGCATGGAGAATGAATAGTTATCAAATTCCATGTACTAGGTATGTAATTCGAGAGACTATTATGCTCTGAAAATTTTAGCTCTTGTCACAAAGTCATATTTATTCTATCTATGTCACAAGCCACTACTTTGTCCTAACAGGAAAGTCCAGCCCTGCAGATATATTGGGACTGAAATTTCTTTGTCCAGGAAAGCAATTACAATATAGAACTGCAGGATAAATATAAGATTGAGGTTGCCTGCAGATTAGGCTATGCAATGTTTTGATGATTTAAGTGATGTCCCATCCCCAAAGCTAAGTCATGACATGTTGTGGCCTATCAATGGCCAGAGGAGCTGGCAGCAGACTCGGATAGTGAGAAGGTTGGGGAGGAACATGAGCCAGTCCTAGAGTCTGGAGAAGGCTCTGATTAGTCCTGTGTCAGAGGCAGAAATGAGGCCAGGGCTGTTGGACAGTTACCAGCTGCCTTCTGAGTTGGACATCAGTGAGGCAGAAGAACAGCTGGAGCCTGTTCCAAGTGTGAGCATGCACAGAGTTGCCAGATGAAGGGAACAGCTAAGGAACAAGGGTTGACTTGGGAGTAGAGCCACAGGTGGACAGTGAATGATGCTTCCCATAGGCAAAAGGGGAGTGGGGTTTTGCAGGAGACAATTAGTTCATGCCTGCATTCTTGCCCACTATTGTGGCATCTGAAAGATATCAGCCTGGCCACTCTCCAAGCCTGATAAAGGTCTGTAATTGGGAACTACCCTGAAAGACTGTTTGCGGGGACTTTGCTGGAGAGGAATTCACTGTAAATTAAATAAAAGGAGTTTATCGGGACGAGGACTCGGCTTCGTGCTGTTGGAGAAACCTAAAACATGACATGACAGGACCCCTTCCCAGAGCAGCCCCTTTGCCTCTCTTCACCTGGCCAGACAATTGAAACAGATGAAATAGCAATTGCGCTTAGACTTATATATCGCTTTACAGTGCTTTACAGCCTTCTCTAAGCAGTTTACAGAGTCAGCATATTGACCCCAACTATCTGGGTGTTCATGTTACCCACCTCAGAAGGATGGAAGGCTGAGTCAACCTTGAGCCGGTGAGAATCGAACTGCTGGCAGTCAACAGAATAGCCTGCAAAACCTGCAATACCACCACCACGGCTCAGTGGTCAATTGTGATGCGTGCATAGAGGCATTGCAGCTTCTGCAAGGACTAGTTGAAGCTACGGAGCATCATTGTAAGATTCCACCTCCACCCCATTTATAATTAATCCTTTTATCTTGCTTGCTGTTCAGTTTAATGTTTTGACTTTTAATGTTGTAATAAGGCCTTATTAGAAGCTAATATTCTAAACACACACACACAAACAGCAGAGATTTAAGTACTCTAGCTCAAAGCATTAACTGTAAATAGTAACTATTTGGGTTTTTGACGTGGCATGAAATGCAAAACTTAAAATATTTGGAAGCCAAATATTGGAAAACATAGCAAACATTAATTTTTCAAGGAAAGCTTCAAGTTCATAAATGCACTCAGATATTCTTCATTCCCAGGATCCATTTTCAGGGCTATTTCATAGGCCTCAAGGGTTTCTTCTTTTAATCCAAGGCGTTCGGAGACAGATCCCAAGATTTCAAATATCTCAGCACATATTAGACCTTTCTTAACTGTTTTATGCAACAATTGCTTCAAGCTCCTTTCACATTTCTTTTGTTCAAATGAACGGTTTTCAATTTTCAGCCCAGCCAGGTACTGTTTCATAGCATTCACTTCTGATTTTCTGTGACGTTCCTGAAAACATCCATAATTAAAATGGAGCTGCTGCTTCTCTGTAGCAGTTAGGTTGCTGATGGCAAACACTTTCTGAAAGGTTTCATCTGCTTTCGGTAGTCTGTGTTCTTCGACATACATGTTAGCAAGGTCAATATAAGCATAGATGAACTTGGTTTTACGCTCCACCACTTTTTGGAAATGAAAAATGCAAAGGTTCAAATGTTTAAACTGCTGTACAACAAACTGGAATTGGCCTTTGGACACTTTTTTTTTCAGTGTGAAGTACTGTGTTCTGTAGCAAATCCCAATCTGATGGTGCAAGAATGCAGAGTTCGGGGTCAAGCTCAATGCTTTCTTCAAATGTTGCAATGATGTCTCTACATCTCCTTTCCTTCTGTAAAATTTGGCAGCATATCTTAATACATAAGGAACATCAGGATATTTTCCAAGCACTTCCTCAATGTATTTTTTTCCTTCCTTCACTCTGTTTGTGTCCTGTAACTTTAATGCAAGGAGAGGCGTCACAAATATGTCGTTGGGATTCAGTTTTACTGCACGCCTCAAAGGTTCCAATGAAGAGTTTTTTCCTGAATGTTTTTTTGCATAATAATCTTCCAGGCGGTATATTGTGATTGCATAGCCCAAATTAAATTCTGGGTTTTCGGGTTCTTCTTCCAGGGCTTTTTCAAAGCTCTCCTTGGCCTTTTCATAATACCTGGCTCCAAATTTTAGGAGCGCCCAACCCTTGTCACAGTAGATCTGTGGGAGCTCCAGCTTATAAGGAGACTCACTTCCAAGTTGCTTGCAGATGCTTCCTACCTTCTCCAAGTAGGCTTGGGATTCAGTAAGATTGCCTATGTGGTAGTGCACCCAGGCACAGTTGCCCCAGGTCACCAGGCTTCCCTTTTCAACATCCTCAGGGTATTCTAGGGGCACAGCCTCTTCAGCTTTCTGCAAGTTTTCCAGGGCTTCTTCCTTCTTGTCGTTCAGGAATTTCACATAGGCAAGAAGGTTGTAATTTCGAACTTTGGATTTATTGGTTAAGAACCGGATCTGCTCGGCAATTCTTTCCTCCAATTCATCAGGCTCAATATGCTCTTTCTGCAACTCCCATGTAAAATGGCATTCAAGTTGTTGGAGATTCTCCTTTAAACCTTCCCGGGAGAGGAGACTGCAGGA
The DNA here is from genome assembly GCA_033807585.1 of Hydrophis major. Classification (NCBI taxonomy): domain Eukaryota; kingdom Metazoa; phylum Chordata; class Lepidosauria; order Squamata; family Elapidae; genus Hydrophis; species Hydrophis major. Next base: position 86,590,401 of record CM066331.1, on the reverse strand, counting down.
CAAAAGGAAAGAGAATGAGAAACAGTTACATTGTGGAAATAAGAATTAAGAAATAGTTATCTCCCATTAACTGTGATAATGGGAGATTTTTTTAAAAAATACCCTGAACTTAGTGATGCATTTTTGTATTTTTTAAATATACTGGTAGATAGGAATGAGTAGTATTTGCAGTCATGGTCTTCCAGAGAAGAAATGTTAATCTGAAGATGCCTGTGCTTTTATCACAGCAAAGCAGAAAAGTAGAGCACTGGAGATCTTCCACAAAGTGCTCCAGACAGATGCTCTTCTAATAACTGCAAGACACCAGCCTGTTTAGACAGTGGTGGGATTCAAAAATTTTTTACTATTGGTTCTGTAGGCGTGGCATCCCCATTCCCTCCCCAATCCTGGGGGAAGGTTACTACAAAATACCATTCCCTTCCCACCCCACGAACCTGCTTTTCAGCTCTGTTCTCCTATGCAAGGCAACAAAAGAAGACCTAGCCAATCAGCTGGGACTCAGGAGGCAGAGAATAGATGGGGGCGGGGCCAGTCAGGGGTGGCATTTGCCGGTTCTCTGAACAACTCAAAATTTCCTCTACCGGTTCTCCAGAACTGGTCAGAACCTGCTGAATACCAGCTCTGTGTTTAGAGCACTGGAGGACATCTTTCTCCAACCCAGATTGTGCCTTTAAAGACATTGGGTATGCATACTTATTTTTCTAAAAACTTGTTAACTATTTTTTAAGCTATTAGGAACCTTTGGTTCCACAAGTCTGAAAGTATCAGGTGAGTTCCCTTCAATCCTTAGTGGAAGAAGTTTTAAATGCAAATTTAAAAACTTTTTTAAAAATGCACATTTGGGGAATAAACAGCAAAATGTTATTTGAACTTTTGATTGTATTTGATTTAAAATACAAATTTGAAATTAATTACATCCTTCCCGTAAGAAAATGCTTTTGTTTCGAATTGTTTTAAAAAAGGGTAGATGAGACTTTGAAAAGTTTGGACACTAGAGGAAACTCGAAGAAATTATAGTTTACAATTAAAGGAAAAGAACACTTAAATTTGATTTATACAGAATTAAGCAAATTCTGTCCATTTTAACACTGGACATATTGAAAGGTATCTTTGAACAATGGACCCAGACATTAACTTTAAGATATCTGACTATATAGATAGACTCTGTTTAAAAGTTGTTAAGGAAGGGAGTTTATCTGACAATATTGCAACTGATTTGGAAGTGTATTTAAAAGTAACATATCCGCTATAAGAATGATATGGAAAAAGGACTGGACATACAAAAGGAACTGGCTAATGTGTTAATTAGAAAGAATATATAAATAACAAACAAATGAGTGATCTGGAAAATTTCCTATATTGGATTTACAAAAGAGGCTTGTTGAAGAATTTTATGTGAAGGGATTAAAAAATGAAATCAAAATCTAGGGCATTATTTGAAAGCGATCAAGTTGTAAAAGGAATTCAAAGCTGATTTATTTGATTATGGTTAAAATAGAAATATGGGTATCTCTGGTAACCCTCTATTGACTTTCCAGATCAAATAGGAAATGACAAGGCTTTAAGGGAACGATGGCCCTTTTATGACTTTATGTTGGCTCAGAAATTCTGGGAGTTGAAGTCCACAAATCATAAAGTGGCCATCATTTCCATCTCTGCTCTAAGGATTTGTTATATAAAGGAGATAAAATATGGGAAGAAGATACCATTTGTTGTATTTTAAAAGAAGGCGATAAATTATTTAGGATGGACGAGATTATACTTGTATAAAGAAGTAATTTCTTTATAAATTATAAAGATTTGCAGGTCAATTATAGCATTTAAAAAATTACTTATAATTATTTTTACCCACAAAAACATCTGTTGTTCTATTCATCATCTTCCTGCTAAAATCTTCCATACTTTCCAATCAGTAATTCAAAGCCCACAAGTCTGAATGTGAGTACTGTTGTGGTTGTTGCCATAAATGCCATTTAGACTGCTGACTTGAGGTTTTAGGTCAAAAACAACATCAAAAAGATGGGAGTTGCCTGTATAGTCACAATCCCCTCTCTCAGTACTGTTTCCCCTACATTCAGGACTTCCTTAATACATCTAGCCATATGCTAACCACAAAGGTACAACATGTAATGCATGGCCCTCTGATTAAATCTTACCTTTTTCTCCGTTCTCCATCAACAATTAAGAACCTGCGTGGTATTTTAAGATTTATGCAATTTTAAAATTGCCCATAACCCTCACAGAAGGACTCTTGGAAGTATATAGATAAAACATCAAACCATAAAAATAATATATACAAAATTTTAAAAGGCAAAGATGATTAAAATTCAACATTAAAGAGTTAATTAAAAAGGTGTGTGTGTGTATATGTGTGTGTGTGTAAATTTGAACACAACTAGACAGATATATTTTGAACACACCAATAAGGCAGGGAGATGGCTGTCATATAAACTTAAAAAAGGGAAAGAAAAAAGATTAATCTACCAACTAATAGATAGAAATGGTGATACTCAACATGGAACAGAACAGAAAAAAGAAATCGTCCATAAATACTTTGAAGATCTATATAAAAAGGGGATAAAATATAGATAAATATATTTATCTATATATAAATGAGGATAAAATAAGAAATTACCTGGACAAAACAAAGGATAAAATAATTGGGGAAGAGATGAGAGAATTATTAAATAAAGATATCACCTGGTCGGAATTGAAAATAGCAATAGAAAACCAAAAAAAACAAAAAAAGGAGATGGGAATTCAAGTGACAAAGAAAATTAAATATTTAGGAATATGGTTGACAGCACATTGCAAGATGTTAAAGGAAAAAAATTATGATAAATTAATGCAACAGGTAAAGAAAGATTTAGAAATATGGGATAAGCTACAACTTTATTAGGTAGGATTGCTGCCATTAAAATAACTATTCTTCCAAAATTCCAAAATATATTTCAGATGATACCAATCAAAATTCATAAAAAATACTTTGTGGAACTCAATGGGATAATTTCAAAATTTATCTGGCAAGGGAAAAAAACCAAGAATAAATTTAAAGGCAATGCAGGATATGAAGAGTAGGGGAGGGATGGCTCTTCCAAACTGGGAGCTGTTTCACAGTGCAGCCTCCTTAGTATAGTTGAAAGAATGGGTGAACTTAACTAACGAGAGAATTCTAGTCCTAGATGATCATGACTTACAGAGGGGTAGCATGCCTTTTTATGGGATATAGGGAAAACTAGTCAGAAATATTTTCACTGACACCTAATTAGAGATGCCCTCTTGACTAATTGGGAGAAAGTAAGGAAAAAATATTATTTAAAGATCCTGATCTGGATCTCAACTATGAAGGCGATGATACACCCTAATAATTTGGATATTACCAAGATAATTAAATATAAGGATTTATTGGATTTGCAAGGAAATTTGAAATCATAGCAGGACCTCCAAGATCAGGGACTACAAATTGACCATTGGGCATACCTTCAAGTTCAAAACAAATTGACAGGATAATAAAGAATAAACCTCAGCAATTGGACAAAATTCTCTTAGGCCCAGACAGAAAAAATATAAATTTTTTTATAATTATCTATTAGAGACAGAATTAGACAAAGAAATAGTTAAAGGAAACATGATAGCCTGGAGTAGGAACATAGGATGTAGTATCAGCTTAACAGAATGGGAGAGAGTCTGGAATAGAAAAAAATAAAATAAAAAATCGGCATCATACAAGGAAAATGCTTACAAAATGTTTTATAGGTGGCATCTCCCCCCCTTGAGATTGGTGAAGATGCATCCCAATATGAGTCCGAACTGCTGGAAATGGAAAAAAAAGGAAGGAACATACTTCCACATGTGGTGGTCCTGTACAGAAGCACAAAGATACTGGCAGAAAATTAAAACATGGCTGGAGGAAAAGATGGGCTACATAATGTAAAAGAGGATAAGCTATAATGGTAATGATAATTATACATCCGCATTAAGGATTACTTGTAAATATGGCATAAAATAAGGATAGAAATAATGACCCACAAACTGTCGAAGATGAAATTGTTTTTAATCACTTTTTGATTTTTCTTCTACTCTTACTTTTTTCTTTTTCTCTCTTCCCTCTCTTACTTCTCAACTGTTTCTTTTCTTCTTTTCTATATTTGTGTATGTGTTGTTTATTTTAATTGTAAAATTAATAAAGTTTGTTTTAAAAAAAGGTGTCTGTGTGTGAAGATGACTTTCAGGCTGCTAAACAATCCGATTGCATGTTCCTATGTGAGAACCAAGCAAGGCTGCAAAGACATGTTTTTACACCTTTCTGGAAGGCCAGAAGAATGGGGGCCCACCACACAGGGTGGGTGGGGGCAGAGTGTTCCAGAGGGTGGGGGCTATGGCAGAGAAGGCTCTCTTTCCGGACCCCACCAGTCCAAATTCTTTAACTGACAGGAAACTCAAGATACCTGCTGTTGTGAATGAATAAATGTTAAATAAAGTTATCTTGAGCTTGAAGTCAAGTGCAGGGTTCTGACCCTGCACTTCTGATTGGCTGTTAAAGGCAGGATCGGATTGGTCTGTTCAGGAGAATCTGATTGCCCATTAACAAGCCATTCTCATTGGTTAATGGAGCTAGTGCTCCCGGATTGCTATTGGTTGAATAGTTAATAAGTTGCCTATATAAGGAAGGCTATAGCAGCCATCGAGTTTGAGCTGTCACACCATGTAAATAAAGAGTTTGAAGTTCACTGTTTCTACCAGCTCGTCTCCATTATTCGCACCCATGCTCCAGACCTAACACCTGCCTTACTGGGTGGGACAGATTGATGTAATGGGGTGAAGACCGATAGCAATAGGTAGGTAGGTAGGCAGGCAGAGAGAGAGAGAGAGATGGATGACAGAGATGAAGAGAGAGAGATACAGAGACACTGATATAGATAAGAGATGGATAAGCTGGATGAAAGATAAAATGATAAATGTCTGAATGGATGGATAGATAGATAGATAGATAGATAGATAGATAGATAGATAGATAGATAGATAGATAGATAGATGAGTGATGGGGGAGTAGAAAAACCCACTTGCAAGTCTTTAAAGGAGCGAAAAGGATTTTCACATGCAAATGGACTGAGATTGGCTCCAGGAGCTGAAGCCTGAGAGAAAAGGCATGACTTAAAAGAGCTAATAGTTACGGTAAGAAAACAGTGCTACAAACTTTAGGAATGCCTACATACTACTAGAACAAAGAGACAAGGAATTTGTGGATGAAGTAAAATGGGAAGAGTTGTGAACTTATAGGACTAGGAAGGTGGTAGAACAAAACACGGGCTTAATTTTGTACAGTTCGGGGTGGGAAAAACTAACGACAATCTCTGTGTTTTGCGTATTAGAAAAAACTCCAACAGGATGGACGAAATCCTCGGAGCTTTCCTTTCAGGGCTGTTCTCGCAGACATAAAACCGCGAAGCCGCCCTGATCTTTTATTTAAAGGGCGCTTTCTTGGAGCCGCAATCCAAGCACACAACCCAACAAAAACATCCACACGATGCCAGCTCAATTTCGACGCCGGGCGCTTCTTCGGGCTAAGGAATCATTCGCCGCCTGCCCACAAGACCAAATCGGCAGGAGCAATCAAAGGCAGAAATGCAATATACAACCCTCAGCAAAGAAGAAGTGCCTCTATTATTATCCGTCTCCTTACCTCATGATTGCAGCTTTATTATTAGGCGTGGGAGGGGAAAAAACCCGATGGTTCTCCTTTTCCTTTTTCCAGGAATGGCGATCAGGGTTTTCTTTAAATTTCACACACACTACAGAGAGAGAGAGAGAATCGGCTGCTTCTCACGGCCAGGCGGCTGGTCAGAAAGAAGTTGGGAGGGGAGAAAAACGAAAGCGATCCAGTGAGCTTAGGAGAAACGAAACTTCAATTCTGCCCTGCTGGAAGTAAAGTGTAGAGCAGAATCGATTTCCATTTCTTCTCATTCCGCCGTTGTTAATCACTGTTAAGGGGGTGACGGGCAGGGCAGGCTGACTTTTCCTGGTTTGGGGTTAAATAACGTTAAGATTGGCCATTAAATCTGGTCAAGTTTAACACACGACACTCCGTAGAACTGACGGGAAGGAATAGACGCTGCTTGCATTTGTCTGTGTTAAATACACAGGTGTGCCTGTTTATTGCACTGTACATCTGGGAATATGGCTGAAGATTTTTTGGGGGGGAGGGGAGGTGTACAATCTAAATCAGGGGTCTCCAATCTTGGCAACTTTAAGCCTGGAGGACTTCAACTCCCAGAATTCCCCAGCTAGCAAAGCTGACTGAGGAATTCTGGGAGTTGAAGTCCAAAAGTCTTAAAGTTGCTAAGATTGGGGACCCCTTGTGTTGTGTATGCAATATAACTAATAAAGTATGAGCTTGGAGTCAAGTGTAGGGTTCTGGCCCTGCACTTCTAATTGGCTGTTAAGCGGCCGGACCGGATTGGCCCGTTCTGGGGAATCCGATGGGCCCTTAACAGAAATGTCTTATTGGTTTAAGAGCTAACGTTCCTAGCTCGTTATTGGTTAATCGTTACAAGGTTTGCCTATATAAGGCGGGTTTTACTGCTGTTCAAGAGAGCAAGTTATGACGTAAATAAAGAGCTGAAGTTCACCGTTCAGAAGCTCATCTCCATTCTTTCTCGCCCATGCTAAAAACATAACACTAGCGACGAGGATGGGATATGGAAACATCTGAACCAACGGAACCAAGAAGCAACACCGAGCACATGACAGACGGCGCCAACAACGGAACCATGTCCAGCGGCATCGTACCACCCGCTCCGTTCGATCCGACACAAGAGGACTGGGAGTCCTACATGGATCGCTTCCAAATGTTCCTTGAGACGAACAACTTAAAGGATGCCACACCAGGAAAGAAACGGGCGGTGTTCCTAACGCATTGCGATCCAACTGTATTTAAGATGGCTAAAGCATTAGCCAAACCCCAAGAAGTGAAGGCCATGGATTGGGACGACCTCGAACCTATCCTGCGAGCCCACTATGCTCCTACCGTGCCTACACTCATGAGACGCCACGAGTTTTATCAAAGAAACCAGCGAAAAGGAGAAAGCGTGGCCGACTTCATAGCAGACCTCCGAAACTTGGGAGGCCTCTGCGGATTCACCAATCTAGAAGAAGCACTAAGAGATCGCACAGTTCTTGGATTAGATGCTCCAGGCGTCCACAGCAAGCTGATGGCAAAAGGCAACATCAGCCTTGCCGACGCCATTGCCAATGCTACTGCAGCAGAGGCAACCAAGAAGTCGGCTGCACAACTACGCCAAAACCGCACTCCGGTACCACCACCGGCCAGCGAAATCTCACCTAGTGCAGAGGGACAGCTCGCGACAATGCACCACGAGGACCTCTCTTCATCATCAGATAGCGATGAAGAAGGGGTCCATCGACTGCGGTCCAACCGAGACCACTACCCGAAGCCTGTACGCCCTTGTGCTGGATGTGGAGACAACCATGCCAGGTCCAAATGCAAGTTCTGTGATGCACTCTGCCATGAGTGCGGGAAACTAGACCACATCGAACGGGTCTGCCGCAGCTTGCCAGGACCCAGCCAGGCCTCAAAAGGGACCAACTATCGCCAATCAACAGGAAACCGTCCTGTAAGGCGAGCGCCAGTAAACCACTCCTAAGAAATCGAGCTTTGCAGAGAGAAGAGGCTCACCATACTATCACTATCGGTCACGCCTCAACCTTGGACACTAAGAAAATCCGAGTAACAATAGCCATCGAAAACCAGCCTTGCCATATGGAGGTCGACTCGGGATCGTCTCTCTCAATGGTGTTGTGGAGAACACTCAAGCAACTCATCCCCACAATTCAATGTCAAGATCTCCTGTTCCAACGCCTCATCCTCAAGGACTACCAGGGGAATCAAATCCCCATCGTCGGGTCCTGCCGAGTCTGAGTCTCCTTCAAGAAGCACACAGCGTACTTACCTTTGACAGTCATCGATAGCGATTGGCCTAGCCTACTGGGCCTCCAATGGTTCGTGCCACTCGGCATTGAAGTGGCTGGCATAAACCGAGTCGGTGGCTGTGACTGGGAGGAAAACGTTATCTCTGAGTTCAGGGACGTCTTCGCGGACAGTTTGAACCACGCCCTCCAGCAGAATGCGTATCCAGTTCCGGTGGTGCAGCACCTCCTCCATTCCCTGGGGGGCGGGAAAGTTTTCGCTAAATTGGATTTAGCTCAGGCATATCAGCAATTACCAGTAGATGAAAAAACAGCACAGGCCCAAACTATTGTGATGCACCGAGGTGCCTTTAAATGTACCTGGCTGCAATTCGGAGTTAGTGTAGCCCCGGGGATCTTTCAGAGCCTTATGGAAAGGTTATTGCAAGGAATTAAGGGCGTGGTCCCCTATTTTGACGATGTAATAATTGCAGCCCCAACCACAAAAATCTTACAGGACCGGTTAAAATTAGTCCTAAGAAAATTCCAAGAGGCCGGTCTTAAGGTTAAAAAAAATAAATGTAAATTGTGTACTGACAGTGTTGAGTTTTAGGGTACCTGATTGATAGCCAGGGTATTCACCCTACCGAAAGTAAATTAAAAGCGATCAAAAATGCTCCCAGGCCACGAAACAAGGCCGATCTCCAGGCATTCCAAGGCCTCATCAATTTCTATAATGTATTTTTACCGCACAAAGCAACTGTCGCTGAACCGTTACACCGATTGTTAGATAAAAGGGCAATTTGGTTATGGGGTTACCGTGAAGAACAGGCATTCAGAAATGTTAAAAAACTGCTCACTTCTGACTCTGAACTCATGCAGTATAACGAGACTTTGCCGTTAGTTATAACCTGTGATGCATCGCCTTTCGGGATGGGCGCCATTTTGAGCCACGTACTGCCTAACGGGAACGAAGCCCCTGTTGCATATTTTTCAAAGACTCTTTCAAAAACTGAGCGAAACTATGGACAAATTGATAAAAAAGCCCTTGGAATCGTCTCAGCTGTGAAAAGATTTCACGAATACGTGTATGGCAGGGCTTTTACTATTGTGACTGACCACAAACCATTGCTAGGGATAATAGCCAGAGATAAGCTGACTCCCTACATATTATCCCCTAGGATGACCCGATGGTCAGAATTCTTAGCTGCTTATAACTATCGGCTGCAATACCGCCCGGGGAAAGCCATTCCCCACGCCGACGCATTGAGCCGAGCACCGCTTCCAGAAACCCTCGACGATCCGGCACCAACGGTAACCACGTTGCAAATTGTGGCACTCAACTCGCTGCCACTGACCGCTCGAGACATCACGAGAGAAACCAAATGCAACCACACCCTAGCACGAGTCCTAGGCTGGGTAGAACGCGGATGACCATTGGACCAATTGTCTGATGACTTCACGCCATTCAAGTCTCGACAGACCGAGCTCTTCTCCCAGAAAGGCTGTGTCATCTGGGGCGAAAGAGTCGTTATCCCAGAACAGCTCCGAAAAGCACTTCTGAGAACCTTGCACGATGGCCACCCCGGCATCGTGCAAATGAAAGCCCTTGCACGAAGCTACGTATGGTGGCTCGGCATTGACAAGCAAATTGAACAGTGGGTTAAAGCTTGTCCCAAATGCCAAGAAATCGGCAACACCCCTCCAAAAGCCATGCCTACTGAATGGGAGACACCACGTGGACCCTGGTCTCGAATTCACCTGGACTTCATGGGGCCAACCAAGGGCCACACCTTCCTGCTTACTGTCGATGCATACTCGAATTGGCTCGAGATTCATCGCATGACTACTACAACCTCCGAGGCAGTCATCAAGATTTTAAACAGACTCTTTGCAACCCACGGATTACCAGACGTCCTGGTATCCGATAATGGCCCACAATTTACTACACTAGCGCTCGAGCAGTACCTCAATGACCGCGGCATCCGCCATGCACTCACCTCACCTGCGCACCCTGCGACCAATGGCCGAGCAGAACGCATGGTCCAATTTGTAAAGAAAACCTTGCAAAAGGTAAACTACGATAACATTGATAACAAGGTTAATCAAATCCTCTTCTTGCAACACATCACCCCACATAGCGTCACCAACAAAACTCCCGCTGAACTGCTAATGGGACGAAAGCTCCGCTCCCACCTCCACCGGTTGCACCCTGCGTATGAACCGGAGAAACCACTAGGATCCAGCGGCCGCTGTCGCACCTTCCAGGTAGGAGACCTGGTTTATGCAAAAAACCTATCGGGCGAGCCGTTGTGGGTGGAAGCGACAGTAGTACGTGTAACCGGCCCCATATCCTACCTTGTGCAATGCCGTGACAATAATCTCTGGAAATGGCATATCGACCAATTACGGTCGCGGCTTGCAGCAGCCAGTCCGCAACTCCCCTATGACCAAACTGAGGGGGGGGAGGTACGGAAGAAGATGAAGCCCAAGGAAACCCGTTCGAAGGGAATGACGATTTAACAGAAACCCAGGCTGCGGAGCCGGAGGGAGAAACGTTTGCACCTCAAGAAATTGCGGAAAATGGGGGCAACGATGCAGAAGTAAACTCTGAACCGGAGGCAGCCCCACTACCAAACAACGATCTACCTCAGCAGGACTGCAACCAACCAATACAGCGAAAGTCAAAGAGACTAAAAAAACAACTGTCCTATTTAAAGGACTACGTAACTGCGCCCTGAACTAAGAAGCCAAGGGGAAGGGGTGTTGTGTATGCAATATAACTGATAAAGTATGAGCTTGGAGTCAAGTGCAGGGTTCTGGGCCTGCACTTCTAATTGGCTGTTAAGCGGCCGGACCGGATTGGCCTGTTCTGGGGAATCCGATTGGCCCTTAACAGAAATGTCTTATTGGTTTAAGAGCTAACGTTCCTAGCTCGTTATTGGTTAATCGTTACAAGGTTTGCCTATATAAGGCGGGTTTTACTGCTGTTCGAGAGCAAGTTATGACGTAAATAAAGAGCTGAAGTTCATCGTTCAGAAGCTCGTCTCCATTCTTTCTCGCCCATGCTCAAAACGTAACACCTTGTTTAGGGTATCCTACTTGGGTGGGGGAGTTGGAATAGATGATCCTTCCAGCTCTCTTATGCTGTATCTTTTGTGTATCTGTTGTGTTGAATAATCATAAGAGAGCCAGAAATGCAACAACACCTCTACCCCTTCCCTTATTAATTCCTTCCCTTATGATCGCAGTTCTGTTAGCAGGGTGGAATGGAAAGCAACTGAGTTTCTGTTTCCTAAAATATTACCAAGCTCGATTAATCTACTCAGCCTGGTCAGAAGAAAAGAAAACTTAAGAAATCCACAGTTTCGGGAAACTGAAATGAAACTTGGTCAGGCTGAAGGTAAAATCTGGAGCAGAATCGGTTTCCATTTCTTTTGTGGTATCGCTGAGGGCCACTGGCAGGGTTCGCTGTCTTTGTATGTTTCCCAGTAAAGAATAGTAAGGGTGAGTGGACAAATCTTGCCAGGTTTAAGACACGGCACTCTGTAAAACTGACAGGAAGGAATCAACACCGCTTGTTTATCAACTGTGTTAAGCAAATAGAGGACTGTAATATATCACATATCTGAGGATTTTTGTAGGCTCTTCCAGATAGACTGTAGACAAGTAATTCATCCAGGAGTTGTAGCTCTATCTTTAATGTAAGGTTACATTAATATCCCTTGCACCTCTGTGGCGCAGTGGTTAGAATATAGTACTGCAAGCTACTTCTGCAGCCAGCTGCCTACAATTTGGCAGTTCAAATCCCACCAGGCTCAAGGTTGACTCAGCCTTCCATCCTTCCGAGGTGGATAAAATGTTTGATGGGAGCAATTTGCTGCTTCTGTAAACCAACCTTGGCAACTTTAAGACTTGTGGACTTCAGCAAAGCTGGCTGAGGAACTCTGGGAGTTGAAATCCACAAGTCTTAAAGTTGCCAAGTTTGGACACCCCTGCTAGAGAGGGCTGTAAAGCTCTATGAAGCCACATATAAATCTAAGTGCTATTGCTATTTATAGACCAGGAAATGAAGGAGGGTCTTTTCTGAAACATTTGCCACAGTCCAGTTTTTCTGGGAGCCCAATTAATTTCACAACAATATAGACAGAGTTAACCATAGTTTCAGTTGTGGGAAATGTGACCATCCTACCCCAAGCCAAGTCCAAAAATTTCACGGAATTTCTAGAAGCCTGGCAGTCTGACAAATCAATTATCAGTAGACACATAGGCATTAACAACATCTATAGATTAGGCAAGAGACAATCAACCAACCAAAAATGGAGGAAACAGACCCAAACACCTCTCCACCAGCAATCAGCACCCAGATGAGCATAGATTAACTCCAAGGTTAACATGACCCCTCTTTTTAACCCTGGACTACAAATATTCTTTATTGGTCTCTAAGGGCCCTTCCTCCTGTCTCCTTGGTTTCTTTATTCTGAGTCGGTATTGATGTTGCATCTTGAATTAAGATGATGCCATTGAATGGAAGACAAGCAAACTCAGCCTGTCTGGAACAAGGATGTAGGCTCAGCTCCAGGATTACTATGATGTTCCTCAGGAAGAAGTCCAGCAACAACCATTCTTGGAGAGGAAAAATGCAATGGAGTGAATTTTGATCCTGACCAGATTGCTTTTTTAAGGAAGATTCCAAAACAGGTTGAGGCTTTTGCAGAAACCATTGTGGCAAGTGCAATGGTTGTGGAAGGAGACCTCTGGTGCCAGGATCCCAAATGCCAGCCACGCATGCTGCATTTCTTTAAATTTGCTTGGAATCTAGTGATGGTAGACCTCTTGGACCTGACATTACTTGTTTGTGGTATTAGTAAAGATAAAATAGAATTTATGAGTTGTGGGCAGATGCTGACTTCTTGGGTGAAGGCGCCAAACTCTGGACTCTTGTGGAAGATGATGTTCATTTGCTTTGGGATCTACAAGCCCAAGTTTGAAAGTGGTGTTACACAAAGTGCTGGATACCTTTTATTGAATCATTAAAACAGCCTATTGAATCATTAAAACATGTCTTTTTCAAAGCTTGAACAGCTCTAGTGTTTATTACCTATTCAATTTAGTTCACCTTCGTTCCCCAATCTCCCACTGATCGAAGTTTCTTCTCAGTCACTAAAATCGATCTTAATAGCCAGAAAGCTAGAAATATGCACAAAAGAGAATGGACAAATCCACTTTGCAAACCAGGAACCTCAACAACCTAATCCCTAAACGTTCAGCAGAAGAGCAATGTAACTATTCTTGAAAGGTAGAAAAGAAATGACCAATCTGATTTTGAGGTGCAGCACAACGGCTTGAATAAGTTGCTGGTTAAAACATCAAGAGGGAAGAGAAAGAAATCAGGATTTTACACCATTTTGTTGTTATTATATTTACAAAGCTAAATTTAGGCCTCCCTAGCTCAAGAACACCTCTGGAGAGCCTGAGATACTAACTTCTACATCAGTGGTTCCCAAACTTTTTCACTCCACCGCCCCCTTGGTCCTACAAACTCATCTTCAGTGCCCCCACCCAGGGGTGGGATTCAAATTTCTTAATAACTAGTTCTATGGGTGTGGCCTAATTTGTGGGTGTGGCTTGGTGGTCATGTGACTGGGTGGGCGTGGCTTGCTGGGTGGGCGTGGCTTGGCAGTCACATGACCGGATGGGTGTGGTTTGGTGGTCATATGACTGGTGGGTGTGGCCATGTGACTGGCAAACCAAATATAAGTGGTCCTCGCTTAATGGCTGGTTGCTTAGTAAGTGTTCTAATTTATGACTGGCTTCCCCAGAGCTACTTGACCTGTTTTTGGAGCTTTGACAGCCATGCATGCGTGCACACTCTCCCTTCTAACCTTGCTGAAGCAGGTGGTTGGACGAGATATCTCATTCACTTTCTCCTCCCTCCCTCCTTCCCTCCCTTTCTTTTTCTTTTTCTTTTTCTTTCTGTCCCTTCTTTCCATTCCCCCTCTTTCTTTGTCTATCCTTTTTCTTTGTGTTCCTTTTTCTTTCCCTTTTCTTTTTTTCTTTCTTCTCTTCCTTCTCTCTTTCTCTCTTCCTCCCTCCCTCCATATTCCATTCACCTTCTCCTCCCTCCCTCTCTCATTCTCTCTTTCCCTCTCTATCTTTCTTTCTGTCCCTTCCATCCCATTTCTTTGTCTATCCCTTTTCTTCCTCTCTCTTCCTCTCTCCCTTTGTCTTTCTTTACTTTCTTGTCTATTCCTTCTCTTTCCCTCTTTCTTTTCCTTTTTTCTCTCTCTTGTTCCCTCTCTCTTTCCCTCTCTCTCTATCCCTACCTTATTCTATCTACCTATTTTCTGTGCAGGAAGGCCTGGCCTAATCTGTCAAAGGCCTGGGCTAATCCTGCATCACCCCATTTCACCTTTCAGAGACCCCAGTCCTTAATCTCCCCATTTCCTCCCCCCACAACCACCTGTTTTGTCATCCCACAGCTATGACTTTACCTTCCTCTCATGGCTGGCTATGAGGCAAGCCAGGGCTGAGCCATTGTTGTTGCTGGGCTCCCCGCCAGCCCATGTTGCCCTTGTCACAAATGCCTACAGCTGCCATGTTTTTTTTCCGGTGTAGCTGGACTGCAGCCCCACCAAAAAACAACAACACGATGACTGGAGTTTTTTTGCAGTGAAAATTACCAACCTCCTGCTTTGTTCTGCTTCTCCAATGTGTCGCTGCGACCGCATTCTAGGCACCGCCCCACAGGTCCACCCCATTGAGCCCGCTGCACCAGAGGGACTTGCCCAAGCAAGTCCGAGCGGAGTGGTTCAGCAGTCAATGGGGTGAGCCTTCATGGCCGGTGCCTAGAACATGGCAGCAGTGGCGCGTTGGAGAAGCAGAGCAAAGCTGGAGGTCGGTAATTTTTGTTGCAAAAGACCTCCAGATGCCGCATGTTTATTTCAGTGCGGCTGGACTCCAGCCGCACCGAAAAAAACGCATGGTGTCTGGATTCTTTTTGGAACGAAAATTACTGACCTGCGGCTTTGCTTGCTCTACTTCTCCAATGTGCTGCTGTGGCCATCAGCAATTGTTGCGCATGCATGTGATGTCGCACATGTGCAATAAGGACTGACTGGGCAGAGAACGGAGGAGCGGGCAGAGAGGAGCAGGGCCAGCCAGGGGCCCATTTTACTGGTTCTCCAAACTACTGAGAACAGTAATGAACTGGTAGAATCCCACCCCTGAATTGCGTCCTGAGGCAATGCCCTGCCACCTCTTAGCACCCCCCTGCTGGCCCCCTTGCCTCTTAGCACGCCCCCCTAAGGCATCCCACTTTGGGAACCACTGTTTTATATTCTCTTATAAATCAGATTAGCAATATCTGAAAAGTGTTTATGGCATTAGACAAATGTTAATGTATGATTCCCTTCTGGACAATAAAAAGCAGGTTTTGATTCCAGTCTTTGACTCTTGTTGGGAAGCATATGTGTGAGTGCATCCAGCATCAGTAATGATGAACGTTCTCTGATTTTCAATAAATTTGACAGATGGGGAAAATCAATTGGGAATTTTTGATGTTGGATAGCTTTTTAGGGAAAAACAGGAAGGTTTCAAACTAATTAATTACCCAACAAATTATCCCATCAAAATCAAATTTTGACCTGCTAACTGTAGGTGTGGGTATGTACACGATATATGCAGACTCATACGTATACATTCTACTATAAACCTCTTTATATATAAAGCAAGAATTAAAACAACCACACTCAGATAAAAGTCAATCCCAATCACCATATAAAATATATGTGAGTATTACGGACATTTCTTGCCAATAAAACTGGTGCAAATTTATTACCAACGTATGTTTCCCCAGCAAGAGGAGTAATATGGTAGCTGTGTTTTGGACATTATTGTACAAGCCAGCATCCATGCTTCTATGAATCATGTAAAAGACAATCAACTCTGTGGCTTCAAGATAGGAAATCGAATTATAAACAGAAATAAATCATTGCAGCAAAACTCCAGGCCTGCTCAGGCCCATTGGGAACTTAGATTCATTAATTCCATTGGTACCATGGGGTACCAATTTCCTGAATGATCTTCCAGTCCAATGTTGTCACACTGAAATTATTTTCAGATCCTTTGCAAAGGAAACCTCTGAGATGCTTCAGCCTTTCAAAGTCTGTTTTTAACTGCAAATCCAAATCTAGA
Source organism: Hydrophis major (assembly GCA_033807585.1). NCBI lineage: Eukaryota > Metazoa > Chordata > Lepidosauria > Squamata > Elapidae > Hydrophis > Hydrophis major. Next base: position 86,574,279 of record CM066331.1, on the reverse strand, counting down.
TAAAAGGCTTGGGGTTGTTGTTGTTTTTTTCAACAAAAAGGAGGCAAGCCGCATTGTCAAACGTGGATTTTCAAAAGTTCCTTGCAAACAATGCTGAGGCACTTTGACAGATTTTTAGCGATCTAAAAAATGACGTTCGAGTTTACTGCGCCACATCTTTTGAACCATTTCTGCGTCCTGTTTCAGTGTCTTTCTTTCCTTCTTTCCTTTCCCTGTGAATACAAATTGTATCTAACATTGAGTTCATTTGCCTCACACCACAGTACTGGGATCCCATCACAATTTACAAAATCACCATGATCAGTGAAGCCTTTGTTTACTACAGGCTTTTTTAATTTGCTAGGAAGACAGAAGGTTTCTGAATGAAAATTCTGTTTACTCCTGCCTCCCTCTATTGGAGGAAAACAAAATCAACCGTGTAGCAGACTTAGCAATATCTGTTTTAGGCAAAAGGGGAGCATTAGTACATCTGTCATCTTTTGCTGTGGCTGCTCGGCTCCCCAGCCAACAGTTCTTCACCTCTTTGATCCAGTTCTCCAGTTACCAGATAAACTATAGTTCCATTTGTCCAGCTTTCTTGTTTGGCCGGAGTGTCTCTGCTCCCTGGTCCTGAGGCTGTGGGTGTGATCTTGGCCAGTCGTGCGCAGCACAACAGTGTTGAACTGAGTACCATAGAAAACCCACAAAGCAAGAAAGATGCAGTGTAGTTGCCAGTTGTATCCACAAGCCAACCTGTAGGTAACACAGAAGATAATTCATGTATTTGGATTAATTCACACATTTTTGTGGACCAGGGTTCGTTGGCAATCAGCTAGCTGGGTTTATACAATGGAAATATACTTACGGTTTACACCAGAAAACATGGTGTACAAATAATAATAGCACTTACACTTACAACATTTTACAAGCCTCTCTAAGCTGTTTGCAAAAGTCAGCAAATGGACCCCAACAATCTGGGTCCTCATTTTACCAATTTTGGAAGTATGGAAAGCTGAGTCAACCTTGAGCCAGTCAGGATTAAACTTCTGGCAGTGAGCAGAATTAGACTATATTCTGCATTCTGAACACTGCGCCACCATGGCTCATAGCTAGTATGTCTTTCTTTCTAAAACCTAGCAAAGTGTATATACCTAGCTAGCAGGTCTTGAAAACATGAGTTTCTTTACCTTTGCAATAAAGCTCCATCCTAAGTTATTAAATGATACATCCATTCAATTCAAAGGTTACACATCCATTCAACTGGCTCAGATCCTGTTACTCTTTAAGAGGGCACTTAAGATGGATATTCCCTTGGATGTTGGGGCCAGAGTATTGATGATCATGTCCTGCAAGGTATGACACATCTTGGGGCTACCCCACAATGAATTTTATTTTGTTGGGAGTTTTGTTTCCCTGTCAGTGGGACTTATTATATTGTGTTTTTATTGCTGTGCCTCACCCCCTCCACACACAATTTTTGCAAGTTGAGCAGCCTTATAAAGACCTTAAATGAATGACTAAATCCTCTTGCAGAATCAAAATATTTCACTTCTCCATTCCATCATGTCCAGATTTCTTCACATTCCTAAGAGACAAAATCTCTCTGGAGGAGGAAGGAAAAAACCTTCAGCTGCAAAGGCAGAAGGTTATGTTAAAGGGGTACCATTCTCAGTGTATGAGTGAGCAGAATGGGGTACACAGTATTGTGATTCAGAGACAGTCCTTTCAAAGATCTGTTGGTCCCGAGCAGAGGTGGGATTGTAGTGTATCCTTTCAAATAGAGACTCCATCACAACTTCTGTCCACCATCTTGTTGGTTTTGACCTCACCTTCTCCACAGCTTCTGTCTCTTCTCATTGATGTCTCATTAGAACTACAAATCCCATCATCCTTTATCAGGCCCTGTACACAAGGAGCATGCTGTTTTGAAAACTGGTGATTAGTACCTGACAATCTGCCGATTCTGCTCCCTCATCTAAATGCTACCTTATATAACATAAACAGCAGGAAAAGTCCTGCTGAATCGGCATAATTTAAATGTGATACATTCTTCTGATTATCTTGGCAGTTTCAGGGGCTTGGCACAAACATTTGGCTTAATTTCCTTTTTGGAAGAAAAGAAGGCATACAGTATATACCAAGCCTGGACAGTACATTAAAAAGATTATGAAGAAAGGAGACCTATACAACCCTTCTCTTCTTTCTATAATAAAAAATGGGGATGGGTCTTCTTCTTGACTTATGTGGCTTTCAAGTCCTGGGGAGCTGGGAGTGAAGGAAAGTGAAGCAAACAGAAACAAGTGGAGACATCCAGGAACAGCGCTGAAGGAGTTTTTTAAACCATAAAAAAAAGACTTGACTGTTTTTACAATTTGAAGATTAGACTTCTCTAGATTGCTCCACTACTTTTGAAAGAGTTCATAGATTCAGAAAACAGAAAATGATCTTGGCAACGAAAGAGTCAAACTATTGTAGTAAATAATAAAAATCTATTCATAATATTTCAGATTCATCAATGCCCTTGAACTACTGCAACAATAATCCATATTATTCCTTTCCCCTACTTTCCAGGTTGCTGGAGAAAAGATAAGAACACTCTGCCCTCTAGCGTTGAGTTTATGAAAAAATTACCCCTTTCATTGATTTTGCCCAAAGAACTGAGCCTCAGTCTGTTTTGGGATCTGTTATTTCATATGTGTTCATTTATAAATCCATACAGTCAGTTGTGTGTTATTTTAAAGATCCCCATTGTCAGGGCTCCAACAAATCCACCCTCATTCAAATCAAAAGTCTCTAGCCGCATCACAGAGAAACTATGGGATTAGTTGACACCCGTAATATATTCATATAAGTGTAGGCAGCTTCAGAGATTCATGGGATCCACAAAGAACCTTCGGTGGTGTTCAGAAGGCCTTCTGAATTCTCTCAGTATGTTGGTGAAAATCAAAGATGGAATTGTGGAGAATCCTTTCAAGTTTCCTTCTTAATTCTCAAAAATGTGGGATGAGGCATTCATGGCAACACTTAATTCAGTGGGGATAGAGATATACAACATACTGATGATACCTCACTTGTTGGGGACATTCAGACTCACCTAGTGGCCTCATAAAAGATATTAAAATAGAGAGGAGAAGCATTGAATCCTGTGGCACCCCCACATAATAGGGGCGAAGGACAGGATCTCTCCTCCCCAAACATCAGGAAAGGAAGTGACCCAGCACTACACACTGTGCTCCCATTCCCAAAGTATACCATGGTTGATGATATTGAAAGCCACTGAGAGGTCAAGTAGGGAAAGGATGGCAGTTGAAATCTAGGCATGCAAAATAATAATCATACTTCATATATTATATAACTGCCCCAGGCTCTTGGCTGCTACTGGTATAATCTTCTTTCTACATTGGATTCCAATTGATTTGGCAGTTTCCCACCTAGTCATTCTGACTATGCCTAGGAACTCGTACCTGTGGTTTTTATGGAGTGCTTTCACCTTCTCTTCCAAAGTTTTTTTTTCATTCCTTAGATTCAGAAGAAGACATGCCTTCCCATCAGCTGGGCTCTTTCATTTGCTCTCTCTTTGCAAGGTAGGAAAGCCTTATGAGTGGATCCCCTTTGTTGAATCTCTCTGAATGCCTGCAAGCGTTCAATTCCACCTGCCATCAAACTTCAGGCACAGATCAAAAGCTCCTTTGATGTCTGTGCTCTTGATTCCTTCATTGCTCATCTGGATATGACACTTCAAGTTTATTTTGGTTTTCCCTCTCATCAAAATAAGCACTGCTGCATATTTGAATGATTTGGTGGCGATATCAACAATTCTTGCATGTAGCAAATATCTAACCAGCACTCCATCCTCACATCTACAGTTCAGTTTGGTTCTCTTCTTCTCTGAGACACGGGCAAAACCTTAGAACCAAATATCCTCATGTGTTGTGATCAAAGCTGGGCTTTCTTCCATGCCTTAGTTTATATGACAGTATCTCAGCACCTTGACTGGGAATCTGTTTTGCAGCTAGATAGCTTCATTGACGATGTCTCATGAGGAGGAGAAGCAATGGATAGAAACTAATCAAGGAAAGAAACAACCTAGAACTAAGGAGAAATTTCCTGAGAATGAGAACAATCAACCAGTGGAATGCCTAAGAAGCTGTGGGTGCTCCATCACTGGAGGTTCTTCAGGAGAGACTGAGCAGTCATTTGTCCAAAATGGCATATTATATAGGTAATTCTCATTCAGTTTGGTGCTCACAGGAGAATGGCGGAATAGCAGATGTCAGATTAGGAAAAAGGGAAGCCTTTAAAGAGCCAGGAGTTTATTGGGAAGAGAAAGCTTCACATGAAGGTGATGGTTGGCAGATGAAATGGCTAAGATAGATTTAGATAGCTCTAGTGGCGATTGAAGATGCACTGATAGAGATACTATAGTTTTAATCCAGAAAACTAGAAAACCGTGGTTTTAATCCAGGAGAGATACAGTTGACAGAACTGAATGAAACCATATTTGACAGGTGTATATAAACAGATCTGTATATTATTCTGATTCCCTCCTCTGTACTGACCTGCAACTGGTGGGCTGACCAGGTAAGGGACTGCATGAAGGAAGTAAATCATTCCAAGGGCGGAGGATAAGGAAGCAGTCCCCACAACATCTGCTGTCACCACAGGAAGTAGAGTGATGTAGGCTCCGTCAAAATAGCCAAAGGTGAAAGAGAAAGGCAGCAGGAGTGGAAAGCTTTGGAGAACCGGGAGGAAGAGGCAACAGAGACCATCCATCGCCACTGCAAAGAGGTAGCAAACGTGACGGTACTTCTTCAGACACCTGAGAGGGAACAGTCAAGAAAAGAAAGGAGAGAGTTAGTTGTGATGAGATCCTCTTTTTCCAACGAGGTGGAGGGGAGGAGGATCCTTTGTGGTCTTGTGGTTCTACCTTTTATTCTTTTTTCATATGTTTGGACTTTGGGCCTATTCGAATCTTTTTTTCTCCTGCCAGGCTAGCTATCATGTCATTCTTCTTTTTACAACCCTGTAACCTCTTTTATTGGGTTGGAGTGGGGGCAATTGAAAGGAATTGAGTGTTTACTGGCCGGATGCCCTTCCTAATACCTACATGGAGTTAGCAACAGATAGTTTCTCTTTGTTCCCTGATAGAGAAACATCTGTTGCTGCCGAGGATTGAATTCTCAACCTTCCAAGTGGGAGGTAAGCATCTCCACTCTAGGCCACGGGTGTCAAACTCACTGAATCACATTGCCATCACATGACGTTTCACGTTGTTCCCCTTCAGGGAGCTAGGGTGGGCGTGGCCAGCACGTGATGCACTCAGCCCATGGGCTGCCACTTTGTCACCTCTGCTCTAGGCCATCATGCCACTCACTAAATTGTAGTGTCTATTTTTAGAAATTGAACACCATCTATTTGCTTTATCCCTTTCTGGGATAAAATAAAATCAGAATTATAACTGATTTGGAAAACTGGTAGCTTGTGGAAATGCTGCCATTCTTTGAGAAAAAAAATCATGGAAAAATTCGGTCCCTTTCCTGTCCTGCTATTGTGGTTCACCGACAGCCCTTGCAGATGGCAGTGGAATCGGACAGTGGGGAAGAACAGGGACCAGTCATTGCAAAGGGTTGGCTTCCTTCTTCCTACTGAATGTATTCTGTTCCAACTACGGATTGACTTATGGCTACTGTTTGGAAGGGAAACCAAGCGCGGAGCCTTATGTGATTACTACTTCAGGAAGCGGATTCCTACTTTGGCCAAGGAACGTTTGATTTGTGGAAAAACTGCAGGGAAGCAGCTTCTCTTATTCCACATTTCAGCCTGGCTATGGACTATTTGCACACAGAAAGCCCACACCCTTCAAAAAAGTTCGAGCCTTCAAAGAAAAGTAATAATATGGGAGCAAGGAAAAACTAAAATTAACTGCATCTGTTTGTGAGGGAAACTATCACAAATCATGCTCCTTAAAGCGTGGGTAAGGGTAGCTGGGTGACTGGCATGAGGTGTTCAATCAATTTTCAAGTTGCCAGAGTGACAGGTCACTGTGCAGAGATGCGTCATGGATCATTCAAATCCTTAGGGTTCTTTTAGGACAGGGGTGTCAAACTCGATTTCATTGAGGGCCCATCAGAGTTGTGTTTGACATCGCGGGCCAGGGTGGGCATGGCTGGGGTGGGCGTGGCCAGCTCAATGTCACTCGTGTCAAAGGCGCCTGTGCTGGGCCAAGCTCCAGTGGCAGAGGATTGCAGGAGGCCACTGCAGCCAAAAACAGAGCTTGGGAGCCCATTTTCGCTGGCAGAGGCACCACGGGCCAGTCCTTTACTGTTTCTGGGGTGGCCCTGTGGGCCGGATCTAAGCACCCCATGGGCACCCCTGTTTTAGAAGAAGGTGGGAAACATTACATTAGAAGGAGAGAGAAGTTGAGGATGACTATAGGTTGGGCCCACAATGGTCTTAGAATAATACAAAGGCTGCATCACAAAGAAATGACTTCTGCAAACGGCTCCTGGGCCAGGACAGCATCCAAGTGCTTAGTGCCTTGAACCATCTCCTTCCCCTGCACGTCCCTCTTACCTTTGATCCGTGAGCCATCCAAAAGTAATATTGCCAATGATGTCAATGACTCCAAGGACAGACATGAGAAAAGCTGCCTGTTGGTGGCTGACTCCAACACTTAATGAGTAAGGCACCAGGTAAACGAAGAGTGGACTACAGCCATAAGCCATGAATAAGATGGACACTGCAAGCACCACAAAGTCTGGGGTCAGTACAAAGTTGTACTCCTGCTGTGAGCAGCGGCACACCCACTTGTGAGACCATAGCTTGATCGCAGGAGAACAGAAAGACCACGCTTTGAAGGCTGGCTTCGGCACTTCCAGCTCAATCTCAGAGAATTCCAGCATGTTCTTGTGGTCCTCTTTTCCTGCAATTGGCCTCATTAAGGCACCACAGACACAGAGGTTCAAAACAAAACCGCCCAGGATGAGCAAGGCGCCGCGCCAGGAAAAATGCTCAATCAGAAGCTGGACCACAGGAGCCAGGATGAAGGTCCCAATGCCGCAGCCTGACATGGCGATTCCATAGGCCAGGGCTTTCCTCTTGTGAAAATAGTTGCCTACCATGGCTATGGCTGGAGAATATGAAAGAGCAAACCCCAATCCTGGAAAGAGAACGACACACACACACACACACACACACACACACAAGCAGAAGATAAATGAACTGTAGCAATCTAGAGGGATTGACTAGTGAAACTCTGTATGAATCTGTTTGTTTTTCAAAAAATACCCTTCCTTTTTTGTATTAATCTCCTTTTAAAATACCTTTATAATAATTAAGTTGAAACAAGAGTGAACTAATCGTCAAGCCCAAAATTGAACATATGCATAGCCATTTTCTTTAGCTTTATTGTATATTCCTTTTCTTTCTTTCTCTTTACCAGGTATCGTGGAGAAGGGTTTCAGGATTGCCACATTCATAAGGTGGGAGGAATGGAGATAGAGAGTATAGTTTAGGCTAGGTGGTTCTTCTTCCTGTGGGAACATGAACTGACCCGGCTGATGCCTTGAGGTGGAGATTGATGACACTAGGCAACATTGATTTACTTCTATTGGAGAATGTGATTTTTGGGGCTGTTTCTAACTTCCAATATTATGTGGTGTAATTCCAGATTGTGTCAGATCCGGAATTACAACAGACTTTAACAATTTGATGCTTTCCTAAATAAAAGAAATTGTTATGGAAGATGGACTTCATTTTTTTTTCTTTTTAAATGGATTTCATCACTTGGGAACCTGACACTAGTATTTTTCCCAATATTACTCCTAAGAACCAGCATGAAGGCAGTATGTTTTTCTTGGTTTGCTGACTTAAGGCTAAAAGTCCAACTTATATATCACAGTCGAAACCTACTATTCCAAATATCTTCTATTAATCTGTTTATCTAAGATACCAATCATTAATATATCTAAAGCTTTGAGTTCCATAGATATTTTATTTCTCATAATACATCCCATTAAGAAATCCTCTATGGCAGGAGTCCCCCAACCCTTGCCCCGCGATCCACTACTGGGCCATGGCCTGTACAGAACCGGGCTGCATGTATGGTGAGCTGGTGCGTGTGTATGTGTGCGCAACTTAACTTGCACAAATTGAGCTGCATGCACTTGTACATGCACCTCGGCCTGCCGCTCACACCGACCAGTTCCCCTCTCCCCTTCGCCCCCCCAGCTGGGCCGGCAAGCGACAAAGGTTGGGGACCACTGATCTATGGATATTTTATAATGTCACCAGTAAAAAGAACAGATGCATTTACAGACAATGCTTCCACCTAAGGTTGATGGAGAAGTGTTGGCCCAACACATCAAACATCCATCACAGCACATGATTTTTGTTCTTTGTATAAACAGGTTCTTGGCAGCATTTTGTGCAATATTTTTGCAAAATTGTTGTTAAATAGCAGGGGTCTAAGCAATAAGCTCACATCTCTACAGTTAAAATGCAGGCTTTAATAAGTCAGCAATTTTAGCATAAACATTTCTTATGTCTCATTTTGAACTGGGAGAGAACAATGGGATGCTTTAGTTTTGTTCTGTTTTTAAAAGGAAGGTCTTGATTCATTGGGAACAAGGGTCTGGACAATACAGTCTGCTACAAGTAAATATAGTCAATCAACCATTAAATGTTAAGCCTTCACATATACCCAGATGAAAAACAGGAAACCTACATTTTAAATTCAAAAATTAAGATTTCATCTCCACTCAAATGTGAGTTTTATTTTCCAGATCTAATTTTAATTCTATTCCCATTTTCTTTATATTCCTTTGCTGGTTTTGTTAAAAGTATCCATAAAATCTCTTCTCTCCTTAAATTCTTTCTTGGATATCAAGTCAAAATACCTTTATTTGGGCAATTAGCCAGCAAAAAACTTTGAAGAGTAAAATTACAACTGTCCCATTACTTTTTGATCAATAGGATAAATACAGCTAGTTTTACAAGTTTAAGATTTTAAATATCTAAGATAACTTTCTTGAAGGTAACTCCCACTGCATGGCTTTGTATAAACTTTCTCTCTTATTTAATTCCCAAACTGTAACAGGGACATTACAGTAACCTAATCCAAATATCTAATGCAATGGCCCCCAACCTTTTGGGCACCAGGTTCTGGTTCTGTGTTTTCCCACGGATCAGAGAGGGCGTGGTTTCATGTGCTGCCTGCATGCCATGGACCAGTGTCAGTCCACACACTGGGGGTTAGGGACCCTGATCTAATGTACTCAAGTTGTAATCCTAAATAAATAAATTCAAGAATAAATTCCACTGAATGCAGTTGAATTGCTTCCTAAATTAATGCACAGGATTACACTCCCATGCATTGTATACTGCAGGTAACAAAACAACAGCTCCCACTAATGTGTACGTAAACAATCATATCCGTGCCAGAAATAATACCTGTAAGAATGCCCAAGGAAAGGTAAAGATGCTCCAAAGTGGTGGCAAAGGAACTCAAGATAAATCCAGCAGATGCAAGGAGTCCTCCGAGCATGATTCCCACTTGACTAGAGACATGAATGCTGATAAAACTCCCAAGAGGAGCTTGAAATGAAAAGAAATAGCAATAGCACTTAGACTTTTATAACGGCTCACAGTGCTTTTACAATCCTCTCTAAACAGTTTACAATGTCAGCATATTGCCCCCAACAATCTGGGTTTTCATTTTACCAACCCTAGAAGGATGGAAGGCTGAGTTCGAATGGGTGGAGAAATATAATTCTTATGTTTAACATTAAATTGATTTTAAAAAGAGGAACATCTTTCAGAAGGCAAGTTTAATTTCAAGGCAATTGGAGAATGCTGGCAAAGCTTTAGTTTCACATGGACAAAGTGACCCACAGAACCCTATATCAGTAGGGTGTAATGGTTGTATGGATGGAGTCTACCTGGGGAGACATAGAATCAGGTTCTCCCCATAGCCATGCAGCTCGCTGGGCAGTGGTGGGATTCAATTTTTTTTACGATCAGTTCTGGGGGTGTGGCCAGGTGGGCATGTGACTGGGTGGACGTGGCTATGTGGTTTCCCCGCCTTTTCATCATCTCCTCCCCGTGCCCTGTTTTTTTGCCTACTGGGCCTCAGGAAAGACTCCTGGCAAGATAAATACAACAGTGAGAAGGGGAGGATCAGCTCTGCTGCATGATTCAGATTCACTAGAAAGCAAGGAATCTGATGATCTTCTGCTTTCTAGCTAATCTAAATCATGCAGCAGAGCTGATCATTGGAAATACCGGTTTTGCTTAACCAGTAGCATTTTTTTTACGATCAGTTCAGCAGAACCAATAGCAATTTTTACTACCGGTTCGGAAGAACTGGGCCTAACTGTCACTGGGTAGACTCTGAACTAATCGTGCTTCATTCAATGTAAAAATAAAGAAAAGAAAAAAAAAGCGTGTGGAGAATTATAGATACACAAAACTGAATTCCTGGAGGAAAGTCAAGTTCTAACTGTAATCATTAAAGCAATTACAGGTAGTCCTTGACTTATAACCACAGTTGAGCCCAAAATTTCTGTTGCTAACCAAGACAGTTGTTAAGTGAGTTTTGCCTCATTTTATTACCTTCGTTGCCACCGTTGTTAAGTGAATCACTGCAGTTAAGTTAGTAACACAATTGTAAAGTGAATCTGGACTCCCCATTGACTTTGCCTGTCAGAAGATCACAAAAGGGGATCATGTGACCCCTGAAACTGTCATAAACATGTCAAGCATCTGAATTTTGATCACGTGACCATGGGGATTCTGCAATGGTCAAAAATGTGAAAAATGGTCACAAGTCACTTTTTTCAATGCCGTTGTAACTTTGAACAGTCCCTAAACGAATGGATGTAAGTCAAAGAGGAAGGTTTTTTCTCAGGTCCAAAATAATTCACTTTATTTTAGCCTTTTCCAACTTGGTATCTTTCAGTTGTATTGGGGCTGAAATTCCCCAAATTTCCAATGAACAATTCTGGGAATTGAAGACTAAAACACTGAGTTAGGAAAGCTGAATTAGATAAAATCAAGAGCTGAGTCCATTTGGTTCTAGTTATTTGGGACTAAGCATAAGGAGGTTATTCATAATACAAAACACAGCAGAAATGTAAGCATTGCTGGTTGGAGGTTTGCATCATCTGCCATGTAATACTGTACAGTACATAAATACTAACCACACAACATAGTAGCACAATCTACAATGGAATGGATCCAAGCTGTCCGGGCATAATCTTGTGCAAAGTAAGTCTGGAACTCCACAAAAAATATTGAGATACATCTGAGGAAAGGGGGAGGGGGAAAGAAAACTTATCATTGGATGCAATACCATCACAGTGAAACTTGAAAGATTAGATAGAAATTGACCGAAGACCCACTAAATCTAGAACTAAGCCAAAATCTCTACAAAGATATCCATGTTTAAAGATATGGCAATGGTATCTCTTCAGCATACAAATCTTGCAGTCTACAATATCTGCAAATCCAGCCTCCTTAACAACCATCATCCTGAGATAACAGCAGCAACCAACGTTTCCCTAAATGCAATTATTTTCACACAGATTGAGCAAGCGTATCTAAATTTAAGAACAAGGTTTACTTCGGTGAAAAATAACTCATCTTTGAACAATGGATTCACTTTACGACTGCCATGTTTGTTTTACAACCAGATTTGCTCAACGACCACCAAAAATGGTTGTAAAATGAGGTCAGTCCAATTATGATCCACTTTGTCACTGTCATGACTTACAATTTAAATTGCCAGGCTTAATTATGATTGTAAATCAAGGAGGGCCTATCATGATGAAACTATGCAGTGCTAGGAGATTTCTGTCATTAGCAGGGAAGGCAGAGGTTGAGGTCTTGTTTTCAATGTTATAATTATACAAAACAAATAAATGGTATTTAAGTGATATGGCTGGAGAACTATGATAAAAACAGAATAGATAAAGTCAAAATTTGACCAGAGCAACGTGAGGAATACAAATAGCAAAGGAATTCGTCTTCTATATTCAGGAAGTGCCAATCCTGCCATTTGACAAATTAAAAGTTACATGTGTTATGGATTGGGGAATACATATAAATATATATTTTAAAACAGCAATTGTCATTGTTTAGACTTCATTGTTGTGCTTCCAATATGAGAGAATCTACACTAGAGTGGTAAGTTCTATAATGATGCTGTCAACTTCGAATCGAACCTGGCAGAAACCATTTTTCTATTCCTCAGTTGACACACAGAGAGGGAAAGAGGATGAAATATGTTGCTAGACAAAACACAGAACTTTCTCATGGGAACCAAAGTAATCTCTACAGGTGGTGGATAAAGACGGGGAGGAGTGCCTGGAGAACTCGACAATTAATCTAATTGGCCAACATGACCTGGGACTTTTGGGGAGGGAATTATTTCCGATTTTAATTATACCGAAACCACAGGAAACATTTAGAGTTGGTTTGCCATTTGATTGTGCCAATATGATGTACCCAATAAAAAAGTTTTCAGAGGAAAACCCCAGCATCAGAGTTCTGATTTGCTTGGGTTCGGGATCTTGACAGATAACTTTTACCCTTACAACATTACCCAGGAGTCATGTGAAAATAATTATGATCATAGTACTTATTGTGTTCAAATGGAAGAGTAACCAGACACTAAACAATATTGTTACCAGTACAGGAAAATTACTTGGTAACTGAACAGCAAAGGAATCAGTCATAGTCGTAACTACTTGAGTCTGAGCACTGCGTACAGTTTCAGGTACAGGTATTTTTTGCAATTGGAAGCAATAAGTACAATAGAATGGGTAATTAAATTTTATTCCAAGGCAATGTGAGAAACAAGGAAAAATAATAGAGTACAGCTCATAAAATATATATTTAAGAAACAATAACATAGTTTGTCTACTTGGAAGGGCTGATAATGTCTGTTCATCTAGGCCAAGGATAGAGGAAATAGGGTATCTTATCAATATGTCTACCTGTCCTTGCCATGAAGGAGGAGGAGAAATATAACTTATCCTTGACTGTCTTCACTTACCCTATGTCAAAATCATGGCCATGGCAAGGTAAGGAGTATCTTATTAATAGGCAAGAACAGAGAATATCCAGATTTTTCATACCAAGGACAAGATAAGAAAGTTAAAACAAAATAAATGTTCAAGGTTTGATAGCCTTTGGAAGTTGTGGGAGCTTCATCACTGGAAGCTTTCAAGAAGAGATTGGACTGCCATTTGTCAGAAATGGTGTAAGGTCTCCTGCTTGGGCGGGAGGTTGAACTAGATGACCTACAAGGTCCCTTCCAACTCTCTTAATCTATGTGGATCTAAGTTGCCAGACTTTTCACCATAGAAGAATTACTCTCAATAGTCAGTCCTCAAGATGAATTGTTCCTGTGGCTGAGATTCTTGGAAATTAAGATGAACTGCCTCCAGTATGGTCAGCCTTAATTCAATCTGTGGCTCAGAATCCTCCTCAAGATTAATCAATTCCACCCAAATGATAGATAAATTGCAATCAATGTGTAACTCTATTTTTATTTCATTTATTTTTATCCCTCCTTTATTATTTTATAAATAGCAAATCTATATAATACTCCTCCTATTTTCCCTAAAAATAGGGAAAATTCACCCGAGGTGAATTGGGCTGAGAGAGAGTGATCCGGCCAAAGTCACGCAGATGGTTAGATATCTAAGGCAGGACTAGAACTTACAAGGCCTTGGTTTCTAACCAGGTGCCTTAGCCACTGGACCAAACTGCCTTATGGTAAATTATTTATGGTTGTAAGGTAACCTTATGGTAAATTATGAGGCAATTAAGGTTCATAAAGATACTGGCATAATAGTTAAAATATTTCCAGTCTGGATTTCAATATCGCATCCTCTTTTTATGAAATTATATGAATACAATGAAAGTTCAAATTAACAAATTCCAAGCAGAGCTGACAAGAGTGAAGTCAATAATTGATAATTCTCGTGAACCCCAAGCTGAATGCAGAGAAACTTCAATTCAAAAATAAGTAAGAAACTTACATCTGCATGATAAAGCTCCAATTAAACTACACAGAGAGCTGACCAGCAGAAATGTAAAGATATTCCTATGAATAAAGAGCCCACAAGCTGTCCAATTCTCTTTATTTTCATTGTTAGAAATTATCGCCCACAACTTTGAAGCAAAGAACAAAATTAATAAAATAGAGCAAAATCTCATGGCCACTAGGTTTACCTGGTGACAGCTCGAGTGCAGATCGTAACCAGAAAGCAGCCAATCACAATCATCCATCCCCATCCGCCATCGGGAGGAGAGGTACTTGAACGTTTCTTTGCCGCAGCCATGTTTGATGAGGAATTACTGCTAGGTAAAGTTAATTTAAAAAGATGATTGCAGAATGTACAGGAAATACTACCTGTTACAAGGATTATTCAACATCTGAAACAAGGAGAACAAAAGAAAAAAAATATATCAAAGGTAAAGGTGTTCTTCTAGCTCCAAGGATTGCAAGATGAAAATTCGATACATTGTTGGAACATGATGGATAAATCTTGGTAAATAGATATGTAGATAAATCAAGAGTCCCACCCAGTGATCTAAAATGTCTGATTTGATTTTACTGATTGATCTGAATTGACATAAGTATTGAAGCCCCTCAGTGGTTTACAAACAAAAACAAAAACTAATCTAAAATCACAATTTTAATGGCAGTGAAAAATGCAAGTAAGTAAAAAAATAATAATTAAAATCAAGAGTTAAAATGATATAAAAACCTGTATGAAATATGTGCTGTAAAAGCTGTAAAAGCTGTAAAAGAAAATATTATACCTCTTATCTTTTCAGGTGAGCTTGGATGGCAACAGAGAAGGAGGATTTCTATTCATTGTCAGATGAGCTTCAGGTAATCATAACGGTGGTCTACAAATATTCTCAGTAAACATGGAATATCATATATTTTCTTAAAACAGCTGTGATGGGGCAGTGGTTAGAATGCAGTATTGCAGGCTAATCTGTCAACTGCCAGGAGTTGGATCCTGACCAGCTCAAGGTTGACTCAGCCTTCCATCCTTCCAAGGTCAGTAAAATGAGGACTCAGGTTGTTGTGGCAACATGCTAATTCTGTAAACCATTTAGAGAGGGCTGAAAAGCACTGTGAAGCAGTATATACGTCTAAGTGGTATTGCTAATGCTAAATAATCTGAACCTAAGCAATAGAGGACTTTTAAAATATTGAGTAGGACTTTAAGTATAGAGATGATATGGTCTCTTTGCATCCTTCCTAAAACTAAGCTTTCGTTATCAGTTAAAGCTTTCTGTTAAGAGACAAATGTTAAGCAGGGGGAGGGGAGGGGGCGTGTCAGACTAGAAAACCTCCAAAGTCCCTTCCAATTCTGCTCTTCTATTGCCCCATGTAAATCTCATTACTATAGTCTACCCTGGAAGTTGCCAGCACATGTATCATAGCTTTATGATTATTATCTCCCAGAAAGGAATGCTGTTGACACACCAGAAAAGCTGATCAAAGGTGTTCCTGTTCATTGCTTTAATCTAGAAAATCAGAGAGAGTTCTGGATCCACAAGCACTTAAAAAATGCATACCTCCTCCTTCAAGTCCATTCAGAACAGACAGATCTACCACTTCTTTGAAGTTATTCACAAGAGATACCTCCGTCTTATTTGGATTCGATGTCCATTTGTTATCTCTCATCTAGTCCATTGCTGGCTGCAGAAAGGCATTTGGGGAACTTGGCCATTTTCTGAAGAAAATATAGACAAATAAATCGGGGTATCATCAGCTTCTAATCTCCAGATCACCATCCCCAGCAATTCCATGCAAATATTGACCTACACTGGAAATAAAATGATCTTTTCCAGTTTAGCATAGTGTATAGATGTAGGCTGCTTGATGCCATGATTATTCCTTACTGCTAGAGAAAGGGGATTAGGTCAGAACATATTCTCATACACTCACAAAATAATCACTCTCATGGACCCAGCAAATGCAGAAAATCCTTTTAGGCCATCTACCTTAATAGCTCACAATGCTTTTGAAAGTTATATGGCTTCCACCCCTTCCCTGCAACCTTCTGAATTAAATTAAGATTTCAAACAAATACAGAAAAAACTGTCTGGTATGTGTTTCAGTTTTTCTTGGAGTGGAACTTAAAATGGCCCAGCTGCAGTCTAATTAGCTATTGCACACATAGTATTCACGCTGACAAGAATCAGAGGCTGACCCATCCAATGTCATCTGATGCCATCTAAGCTGGGACTAGTTTCTCTGTAAACAATCAAAAGTTACTTAAGAGAAATCTGCAGGTTACCATTTCTAATTAGTACTGATTGAAGATGTTCTTCCATCATAATTACCAAGTTCACACTAGGATTGTGTCACGCTATAAGAGCTTCTCACAGAACCAGGCTATAGGTTGGTAATCAATTTACCTTATGGCCTTTGCTATATTGGAGCTAAAAAATCAGCTGCAGATGTTTGACTGGATCCTTGGATTCTACACAGAAGATCTCTTAATGCTCATGTTTTGAAATATGCTTGATATTTGCTGGACAACATGGATCTAGTCTGATGCTTCCTAGCCCTGCCCTCAAAGCTCTCCATGAACATAAGGTAGCATTAAGGTGGCAAAATGGTCCCATTTCTACAGTACAATTTCCTGCCAAAAAGAAAACAAGGGTGAGAGAGCCTCAGAAGCTGGCCTGAGATTTCCAGACTGGTTTCTAGAGCAGGGGTGTCAAACTCAATTTCATTGAGGGCTGTATCTGGTTTGTGTTTGACCTCAGGGGGAGAGCAGAGTGGATGTGGCCAGGGTGGGTGTGGCCAGCATAACATCACTTGTGTTGGGGGGCAGCTATGGTGGCCCAAGTGCTCTGCCAGCGAAAACGGGTTCCCAAGCTTCGTTTTCAGCTCGGTGTCCTCTTCCAGTACAAATGGAGCTCGGGAGCCATGCATGGCCCTCACAAGCTCCATTGTCAGCTGGAATGGCCTCTCTCAATCCTCTGCCAGTGAAAATGGAGCTCAGAAGGACCCATTTTTGCTGGCAGAGGCACTACAGGCTGGTCCTTCATTAATAGATTTAACAGATAATCAGAGTTGGAAGGGACCTTGGTCATCTAGTCCAACCCCCAGCCAAGTGGGAGACCCTAGACCATTTCTGACAAATGGCAGTCAAATCACTTCTTGAAAGCCTCAAGTGATGGAGCTCCCACAACTTCCGAAGGCAAAGCTGTTCCATTGGTTGATCTCACTATCAGAAAGTTTCTCCTTATTTCCAGGTTAAATCTCTCCTTGTTCAGCTTCCATCCATTATTCCTTGTCTGGCCTACAGGTGCTTTAGAAAATAGCTTGACCCCTTCCTCTCTGTGGCAGCCCCTCAAATATTGGAAGACCGCTATCATGTCTCCCCTGGTCCTTCTCTTCACTAGGCCCAGTTCCTGCAACCGTTCGTTGTATGTTTTAGTCTCCAGTCCCCTAATCATCCTGGTTGCTCTTCTCTGTAGAATAGATTTCTCTGTAGAATAGATTTCTCTATTTCCAGGGCAGCCCCATGGGTCACATATAAGCACCCTACTGGTGTAGAATAATGAGAAATGCTAAGAATTATGTTGTAGAATAATGAGAAATGCTAGGGATTGCTAGGGCCATACAAATAATTTGGAGGGGTGCTTTGACTGGAAGACATCAGCCTTTGCTTCATTTGTATGGCCATTCTTGTGGAAAATTCTTGACTATACCCAGGTAAGGGCAGTTAACTTCCAGAAATTTCCTGGTTACAAATCAGCACTGATTCAATTCCAGTTACAAATATGAGAATCGAAGAAGGCACATCCAATGACCCAATTCAAGTGTGCAGTTTGAGGGAAAAGCAATTCAATTTGACATTTTGCAATTTGTCTGAAATAGGACAAATTAATCTTGTCCTATCACAGGGAAGCATTAATCTTGTCCTATCACAGGGAAGCATTAATCTTGTCCTATCACAGGGAAGCACTGCAGCTGCTTCCTTTGCGGGGTAGAACGGAATGAAAATAGATATGATGCAAGGCATTTATCTAATTTTATCTTGATTCTGTCGAGGTTGCACCATGTAATAAGTTTTTCAGGCATTTTTTCTTCAATTTACCAAGCAGAGATAGCAGTGTGAAGGGAAGATCAGCACCACAGCCACGAAATTTCCCCTTGAAAGGGCCAACATTTGCTGAATCACAGCGGAAAGCATCCAACTCAACTTGAAAATAATAAATCTAAAAAAATGTTTAGAAATTAAGCTCTCATTTTCCCCATTTGCATTTCTGGAGAACTGGACTTACTGCAACACTGGTAAGTGACAACTGATTTAAACATGCAGGTACTTTGCCCTTGAATACAGATAGTCCTCAATTTATAACAGTTCATTTAATGACCATTCAAAGTTAAATGGCATTGGAAAAAAATGACTTATGAACATTTTTCACACTTATGACCGGTCATCCCCACAGTCAGATGATCAAAATTCAGATGTTTGGCAACGGACTCACATTTATGACAGTTGCACTATCCCAGGGTCATGTCATCTTTTGCAACCTTCTGACAAGCAAAGTCAATGGAGAAACCAGATTCATTTAACAATTCTGTTTTTAATTTAACAATTACAAGTGATTCCCTTAACAAATGTGGCAAGAAAAGTTGTAAAATAGGGTAAAATTCATTTTACAGCTGTCTTGCTTAGTAACAGAAAATTTGGCCTCAATTGTGGTCTTGAGTTGAGGACTACTTGTATTATGGAGTATCAGCAAAGTTAGCCAATAGGGCTTCGGTGGCAAGCAAACTGGGTAGGACATCCTGGGAAATATAGGTTCTTTGGGTCAGAATGACTCTTGATTTGGTTTTGTGAGATAGAACAGCATTGCCGCCCCTGTTTACAGGGATTTTCTGCGGTACTAGAAGGATTGGCACAGCTGATTGACAAGTTCATCCTTTCTCCTTGGAAGGGCCAGTTCATCACTGGCAGGACTGTGTTGTCCCATTCTGGCATTCCTCTGTAGCTCAGTAAAAAAAAGGCAGCAAAACTCAATGAATTTCAGTGCTCAGAAACAGGAAGATCACAGAGAACCAGAGTGGCACAGAGAATTGTTAGTATTAGTTGTCCTCTTTTCTTTAAACAAAAAAACAGAAAGACAGTTGACCTTTCTTTCTTTCTTAGTAGCTCAGCAGTTAAGACACTGGATTTGTCAGCTGGAAAGCTAGCAGCCCACGTTCAAGACCCAAATGCCAAGCAGGGGGGTGAGCTCCCATCTCACTCAAGCTCCTGCCAACCTAGCAGTTCAAAAACACGAAAATGCGAATAGATCATATCACTTCGGTGGGAAAGTACAGCACTCTGTGATGTCACACTGCCTACATGACCACAGAAATGGCTTCGGACCGTGCTGGCTTAATGGCACCATCAGTTATAGTTAGAAATGACTAGCAGAATAAAATCTGCAGGGACTCCTTTATCTTTTTACCTTTCTTAAAAATGTAAACATTTTGGCCAGTTTTCACCCCACTCAAGGACTAGCTACTAAATGGTCCTAGCTACTATTTTGTCCTAAAGATTCATGCCCTGTTTTTCTTAATCCCATCAGCCTGGAGCTGAAGGTCTTTCGTTTTGTTGATAGGCTAGCCCAGTCTGAGTCTGCTTTCTGTCTTTAAGAGCACTTTTCTCCATTTCTCCCTTAGGGGAAATATTCTATTCTGCCTCTTTAATATTGCCAAAAATATTTCATTTTTCGGGGGGGGGGGGTGCGGCTTCCCACACCCCATTTATTTTGCTTGTCAGAAGGTTGCAAAAGGAAAACACACAATCCAGGACAGTGCAACTTTCATAAATACAGGTCAGTTTTCAAGCATTTGAATTCTGATCCTGTGACCATGGGGATATTGCAATGGTAACAAATATGAACAATGGCCACAGGTCACTTAGTGCTATTGTAACTTTGAATGGTCATTAAATGAATGGCTGTAAGCAAAAGCAAAAATACCTGCATAAGCAAAAATGCCTTGAAACAACTTCAAAATCAATCAGAAAGTTACTGCTTCTTATAATAGTTCTCCTCCTTCTGATTTACCAGCTATCTGAAAGTAATTCAAAAAATGAAGTTTAGTGAGCAGATATATAAAACCTAGTAGCTACTAAATGGATAAACGCTTATGTGAAAGAAAAAGAACAATCAACAAGGGGCAACCTTAAAAGTAATTCTAAATCTGTGTTTTGGCTCCTCTGTTGTTTAGGATTAAAGAGTTGAAGAAGCTTCCTGGATGAGAAGTGAAACGTCTTCGAAGAAAAACCAGAAAGTCCAGTTGCCTCTTGAAAAAGCACCTTTGGGACAATCATGACTTGGATGACTGAGAATCTCCATAGACTTTGGATTAAATATACACATTTGCAAATTTTTGATAAATAAAATCCAGTGGGATAGACACGCTAATACATGCAATTTACTACCCATTTGTTAGAGGAGAAAGCAACACATGTTAAGGATTTTGAAGATTAGATGCACAGAAATGTTGACATGTTGGAAACACCATTACTTGCTTTGAAGCAGTTATTTTTAAGTTTACCTTCTGGATCAGGGCTGCAAAAATCCAGATGACCAGCAGATGGCACAAAGAAAATGCCCACTCTTTGCTATTTATTGTTCATCTGATCCAGAAGCCCTATCAAAGCAACTATTGGTTGCCCAACCTTTGCTGAACAGATTCCCAAATGAATAGATGACAATGTAAACTTCATGGAAATAAAACCATTACTCTGGCAATAGTTCAAAGGGAAATAAGCTTCAAAGCTTGACTTTGGTAAGGATTTCATCTTGTATTCAGAAGAACATATTTCCAATTATTTTCCTGATGTTTCTTCCAGGTTGGGATGAGGGAAGGAAATTTGAGGAGAAAATCATTCAACAAACTTACTTAAAAACTTCCTTACTCGATATCCTCCTGCAGTTAACAACTGAAAACGACAACAACATCCCCAGAATGCCTCTGCTTTTTTCCATCTGCCCTCTTGGATACTACAGGGTTTGGGCCATTTCTAGGTAAAATTTCACATAGGGAAATATTTTTTTAATTAACTTATTTACCTCATGCCATTTTTTTTTTTACAAAAAACTCAAGGCAGCAATCATATTCAACATATCTTCCTCCTATTTTCCTCACACCAACAACCCTGTGAGGTGAGTTGGGCTGAGAGAATATGACTGGCCCAAGATTACCCAGATGGCTTTCATGGCTAAGATGGGACTTGAACTCATAATCATTTGGTTTCTAGGCTAGTACCTTAACCACTGGCTGAAATAACAAGATATCACAGAACTGGATAGAGTTCTTTGGGAAATTTTTCTAGGACAGTCCCTATGTTCCTTTTTAGCCAGAGATGCAGAAATTGTGTTTACTGTCTACATCTGCATAACATACATCTCCCTGGAAAGAAAGCAAATAAACTATCTTAGGTTAGCCTTAGGTGCTGAGATATATATTTTTTAATAGTAGCAGGTGGTTATCCAATAGAGAGCCCATATACTTTACCTTCTACAACGTAATCTTGTCCTGAGGGAGAAGACAAGTCTTGGAAGACTTGTTTTCCAAGTTATATAATTTGTTTTTTCATGTTATGGTGAATCATGTTTCACTCAAAGTACAATAGAGTAACCAGAACTTGATCTTATGGTATTTTTACATGAATTGCGCCAACCTTTTGCAGCCTGGTGCCCTTTAGAGCTATTGATGGACTACAGTTTCTAGAATTCCTAGGTAGTATCCAGAGAGCTCTGGTTCCAACATATTTGAAGGACAACGAGGATGGAAGTAGGATGTTCCATGTCCAAGTATTCTCTGCTTTGATATGAAAACTTCCCCCAAACAAATGATTTTTTTAATCAACTCCATGTATTTGTGGTTCTAAACCACTTTAACTCATTATCAATACAGCTTTGCTATGAATACATTTGCCATCCATACATGGCATATATATTAGCATCATCAAATTCCTAGCTAAGATTCTTTTATGCTTTGTAAATATCACATAATTCAACAGCATACACAAGTGGTGAGAACCAACAGAACAATAACCAAATCAGCATCATGTAGAAAGAAAAGAAATAGTTGCATTAATATGATTTATGAAATGGGGAAGGGAAGGGGAGGGAGGTCAGTACAAATGTGTCTTAATAATATTTGGTTATTAAATAATTTGTTTAATTCAATATATTTATGAAACATGGCCCTCTTTTGCAAGCTGTCATGTTCTTTCAAAAGCTGATGGATCTTTTATCCAAGAGAAGTTTACAGATCTAGTCCATACTACCAAATCCATTACATGGTACCAAAGCCAGGAATTCAATGCTGCAATTTTGATGGATTCACATGCTAAAATTTAAACATTTTCATCAGATGTTTCTCCAATAATTTTACTTTCTCAATGAACTATATAAAAGCAAAAGGGCCAGTCTGGTGAGTAGAATTATGTTCCTGTAGGACTCTTCATAAAAAACAATTTAGAATTATTTTAGCATCCTGTGAGAAAGACAGTGAAACTTTCCAGGAAATTGAATTTAGACAAAGGAACAAAGGACATCACTCCAGATTTCAATCTGAAATTGTTGAAATAAACTGTATTCATCTTCAGTTACTGCAAGCACTTTTGGTGTTATTATTAACTCTCACTGAGTTAGTCAGCTCACTAGCGCATACATGTCTACCTTGGCACCAACCAAATGTTTTTTTGAATGTCTATGATTCATGAGGGAAAGCTGACAGAATTTTTTCTGCATTTTATTCCTATTTGACCTCAGTGTTTATAATCTGTTCAACCATATTTAGTATTATCTTTCACGCATCTGAGTAAATTAGTGCCATTCCATAGAATGCCACTATGAATACTATTAGCCTTATATTAATGCACTTCATGTATTGGGTTCTCTGGTCATTTGGAAATCTCATCCTGATCTTTTCAAGTTCACAAGGTTAAGTTTATGTGATTTTTCCCAAAGATATTTTTTGTTTTTCCTTGAAGACATTTTGCTTCTTCTGAAGAAGCTGAGAAACGAAACGTCTTCAAGGAAAAACAAAATCCACTTGCCTTTCCCTTTGGGAAAATCACATCAAGAGTTTCCTCTTGAACTTGATAACAGTCCAATCAGCCCCCCCTTCTGGAATTTTTAACTGAATAGGTATTTTGATAGTGAGCGATGCCAAATATGTATATAGCCCAATCTCAATGTTATTGATTTTTACTCTCTCTTGACTATCATCACTGTGGTTCTTCAGTGGATTTATGAGTGCAATAAAATCAAATATCCAAATACGGAGGCCGTTCAGCCACAAGAATCAGATAAGAATGCTTAAGAATCTTTGAAGAGTGGTTGCATTGGAGAATGTCAATTTGAAAGGTGCTGTCAAACTTGCCACAATAATTATGAGATTTGGTTGGATGGTGGATTCAACAATGCAAGAACAAATCATAACACTGACAGAATTCCTATTAACTAAGTTATGAGACCACCTTGCTTAAAAATTGCTATTAAGTGTGACAATTCTATGTGTGATTCTTATGCAGGATTCTCTTCTGTTCATCCTGAAGTTGCCACAGCTTTTCATAAAAAATAAAATGAGTGGTTAATTTCTAAAGGTTTTCTGAAGGTTAAAAACAATATCCATTGTAAAATGACCATTATAAGAACTTAGCTGCTAGATTATAAAAATAAAATTAATCGCGTCATAGTATTCCCAAACTACAATACTCTTCTTCAACTTGGTGCTTTAACTCCCAGACCTCAAGGGACTTTGTGTTGTTGGGACTTGTAGGCACTAAACTCACAGACAGCTGGAGGGCCTCAGGCTAGAAAAGGCTAGCCTTAAATATTGTACAGATAGTGCTCAACTTACAACAATTCATTTAGTGATCGTTTGAAGTTACCACAGCCCTAAAAAAGTGACTTATGACCATTTTTCACATTTATGACCTTTGCAGTATATCCCTGTGGCCAAAAGACAGATGTTTGGCACCTGACTCATATTTATGACATTTGCAATGCCTTGGGGTTATGTGATCGGCTTCTAACAAATGGGGAAACCAGGTTCAATAACAACCGTGTTACTAACTTAAAAACTGCAGTGATTCATTTAACAACTGTGGTGATAAAGGTCATAAAATGGGGCAAAATTCACTTAGCAAATATTTCACCTCGCAACAGAAACTTTGGGCTCAATTGTGGTCGTAAGTTGAGGACTGCCTATACTGAGTGAGCTACTGTACATTGTGACGTGTTTTGTAACATTTGTTAGAAACCATAATAAAGTAATGTTCAGCTTCTAAGCTTCCATACAGTATTTCATATTGCAACATTTGTAAAAGAAGGAATAAAGCAAATATTTTTACCTCAAAGAATTGGAAACTGCCAAGATAGGTCCTCATCTGCAGATCAAAACAGAAATGGAAGGATACTTCTGTAAAGAAATGAATATAAGATTGTTCTTTTTAAAGAGTATTTATAAAGAAACAAGCAACAAAGAATGCAGTTTTGATTATGCAGGCGCACATGCTCTAGATAACTTTGGAAATGGATTATCAACTAACTTGGTAACCTATAATTTTTTTCCATATTTACATGTAATAGCCACTTATCAAAGATCCACACACCCAATGTTTATAAAAATGTGTTCCGAGAACAGAAATAACATATTAGCAAAGACGATTCCAACATCATTTAAGGTTTGAAACCAGGGTCATCCTAGCAGCCTAGATATTGTGTCCTGATTCACACATGATACTAAGGCAAGGTTTGTTGAAAAATAAAAGTTGATTAAAATAATGGAATACCTTATTAAACTATAATTTGACAGATGATTTCTATACTGTAAGAAGCTAAGCTGAAACCAATTCTTTTTTGCATACTAGGTGTCATGTATGCAAATGGACTACTCGAAATCCCCGTGCCTTGATTGGCTAAGGCGCGGGGATTTCTGATTGGCCAGGCGAGCCGCGCCTGATTGGCCCGATTGGAGTCTCCCGCGATTGGTTAAAGCCAAGAGCGGGAGACTTGAATCGCTGCCATTGGCCGCGGCCGCCGAAGCAAAAGATATAAAAGCCGCAAGCTTTTTGTCTTTTGCGGTTCGGTTCCACCAGTGTTAATAAAGAGCTTGAATTGAAAGTCACTGACTACGAGTCTTAATTGCGGATACGACACTGGCGACGAGGGTGGGATCTCGCCATTGAACCGAACCCCGTATCCGTTTAAGAACCAGCGACAGCGAAGATGGCGAAAATAGCACCGCCCGCTCCCTTCAACCCCGCCGCCGAGGACTGGGAATCGTACTCGGATCGATTCCGGATGTATCTGGAATGCGCCGGCATGAAGGACGCCCCGGGCCCGCTAAAACGCGCCGTCTTTCTCACACACTGCGGACCAGAGGTCTTCCAGATGGCCAAGGCATTGGCCAAACCAGCAGACGCAACCGCCATAGACTGGGACGTCCTCGAGCCCATACTGAGACGCCATTACGCCCCCGAGGTCCCCATCCTGATACGGCGAAACGAGTTTTACCGCAGAAACCAGAAACCGAACGAGAAATTAAGCGACTTTGTCGCTGAATTACGGCGCCTGGGAGGACTCTGTGAGTTTGAAGGGCTTAATAGTCTCATCAGAGACCGCTTCGTGCTCGGGCTATGGGATCCGACACTCCAGAGCCGACTCATGGCCAAAGGCGACATCAGCCTAGCCGATGCCCTCACTGCGGCCGCAGCAGCAGAAGCCACCCGCACGTCAGCAGACACCATGCGAAGATCTGACGCGAAGGGCGGGAACAACAACCCCGCGAGGTCGGCCGACACCAGAAGCGAAGCGACCGTACACTACGGCGAATACCAATCAACCTCCAGCGCGTCAGATGACGAGGAGGACATACACCGTGTACAAATGGGACGAGGCGAACAGCGAAGTCAAAGAGGTCGCAGGTCGAGGACCAACTGCGCCGGTTGCGGCGGCGACCACCCCAGGTCAGAATGCCGATTCTTCGACGCTATCTGCAGGCATTGTGACCGACGAGGCCACATCGCCCGAGTTTGCCGCCAGAAAAAACCCCGCAGCCCGCCCAAACGGGAACAACTTGACAGGAAGAGAGAAAGCTCCCCGCCCAGAGCCAGAGAGCGCCAGCCAACGGGTCGATGGGACCAGAGACAACGATCGCAAAGAAGCAGTGACAGCCGGCGTAAAGAGGAAACCCACCAGACGGTGACCATTGGCCACGCCATTTCCGACGGAGCTAGAAAGGTTCACGTAGAAGTTCACATAGAGGGTCGACCATGTAAGATGGAAGTGGACTCCGGTTCCTACCTTTCTATGATTGCTTGGCGCGAAATCAAGCAACTAGTGCCTACACTACAAAGAAGAAACGTACCTGCCCAAAAAATCATCATAAAAGACTATCAAGGTAATCGCGTTCCGGTAGTGGGCACCAAGAACTTTAACATAACCTACAAAGGCCACACAGAACAACTTCCACTCACAATAGTCGACCGCGACCGCCCTAGCCTGCTGGGGTTACAATGGTTTGCTCCGCTTAACATCGCGCTGACAGGTGTCAACCACGTATCCATTGAAGCTTGGGAACAGCGGCTAACCGAAGAATTCCAGGAGGTCTTCAATGGAGAATTGGGCAAGTACCAGGGGCCCCTTATTTCATTTGATTTAGATCCAAGGGTTCCCCCGAAGCGGCTTAAGCCTAGAAGGGTACCCTTTGCATTAAAGCCCAAAATCGACGAGCAGCTAGACAAGCTCGTCAGACAAGGGGTGTTACAACCGACAGATCACGCCAGATGGGAAACCCCTATAGTGACCCCAATAAAACCAGACGGGTCCGTGAGAATCTGTGGGGACTATAAGGCCACCCTAAATGGCGCGTTGCAACAAAGCGCCTACCCAGTCCCGGTAGTGCAACATTTACTGCACTCACTGGGAGGGGGCAAAGTTTTTGCTAAGCTCGACCTCGCACAAGCCTATCAACAACTACCTGTGGACGAGGAAACGGCAGAGGCCCAAACAATAGTGACCCACCGGGGGGCTTTTAAATGTAACAGACTTCAATTTGGGGTCAGCGTGGCACCAGGCATCTTCCAGAGCCTGATGGAACGCTTGCTGCAAGGCATCAAGGGGGTGGTGCCCTACTTCGATGACGTATTAGTGGCGGCGCCAAATGAAGCTGAACTAGAAAACCGTTTAAGACAAGTCTTAACGAAATTTAAAGAAACAGGACTTAAAGTCAAACGCGAAAAATGCCAACTTTGTACAAAACAAGTAGAGTTTCTGGGCTACCTTCTAGACCAGCAGGGCATCCACCCCACAACAAAAAAAGTAAAGGCCATCAAAGAAGCCCCCACCCCAAAGTCCAAATTAGAGCTGCAAGCGTTCTTAGGTTTACTAAACTTCTATAATGTCTTCCTACCTCAAAAGGCTACGGCGGCGGAACCTTTACATAGACTCCTGGACAAGAAGGCAGCCTGGACTTGGGGGAGACGGGAACAAACAGCTTTTCAAAAGACCAAAGACCTCCTCACCTCTGATGCCGTCCTAATGCAATTCTGCGAAACCCTGCCTGTAGCTGTCACTTGCGACGCATCACCCTTCGGCGTCGGCGCTGTCCTCAGCCATACCCTCCCAGACCAGAGAGAAGCACCTATCGCATTTTTCTCGAGAACTCTGACTAAACCAGAGCGGAACTATAGCCAGCTGGACAAAGAAGCTTTGGCTATAGTGGCCGCCGTTAAGCGTTTCCACGAGTACCTTTATGGCCGCCCATTCAAAATAGTGACTGACCATAAACCGTTGCTGGGCATTCTCGCGGGAAACCGTCCCACACCAAACATCTTGTCACCCCGGATGACAAGATGGTCTGAATTCCTGGCAGCCTACAACTATGAACTGCTACACAAGCCAGGTAAGAAGATATCGCACGCGGACGCTTTAAGCCGTTCCCCCTTACCTGACTCTGACCCTGACCCTGCACCAACAACAAATACCCTGTCCATCGAGTGTTTACCCATTACCGCATCGGACATAGCGAGGGAAACGGTTAAGGACAAACACTTAGCGCCAATCTTACATTGGCTACAAAAAGGCTGGCCGGAAAAAGACGATAACGAGACTTTTAAACCTTTCCGCCAGCGCCAGACGGAACTTTCACTACTGAGAGGATGTATCCTTTGGGGAGACAGGGTGGTAATTCCGACTAAATTACAGAACAGGGTCCTAGAGATGTTGCACGAGGGTCATCCTGGCATCGTCAGGACCAAAGCCCTGGCCAGGAGTTACGCTTGGTGGCCTGGCATGGACAAACAAATTGAAACATGGGTCGCCAAATGCCACCGGTGCCAGGAGACCAGATCCAGCCCACCCACGGCACCTATCCGGGACTGGGAGACACCTCGGGGACCCTGGTCCAGAATACATTTAGACTTTGCCGGCCCCACAAATGGCCACACCTTTTTAATCACAGTTGACGCATACTCAAACTGGCTAGAGGTGGCCGACATGAAATCCACCACCACAGAGGCCGTCATTAAAGAACTGTGTAAGCTGTTTGCCACCCACGGCCTCCCAGACGTCGTTGTCTCGGACAACGGGCCACAGTTTACATCCATCGATTTTGAACGGTTCCTGGCAGAAAAAGGCATCCGCCACGCGTTAACGGCACCGGCGCATCCGGCGGCGAACGGTAGGGCGGAGCGGATGGTCCAGTTTACAAAAAAGACCCTCCGGAAAATGGACCACGGGGAGATCAACGACAAGATCAACAGGCTGCTCTTCATACAGCACATCACGCCAAACACAACCACCAACAAGAGCCCTGCAGAGCTCCTGATGGGCAGGAAGCTGCGATCCCCACTCGACCGCCTACACCCAACCTACAACCCGGAGCAGCCCCCAGACTCCAGCTCCAGGTATCGGACATTTGAACCAGGCGACCTAGTATACGCCAAAAACATGACGGGGGACCCCCTATGGATCCCAGCCGTCATAACTCAGATCACTGGTCCAAAGTCATACCGGCTCCAAACCACCGACAGGCGAGCCTGGAAACGACATATCGACCAGCTCCGGTCACGAACATTGACTAACCTCAACCCCCAAGACACGAACCAAGGGGGGAGGGAACACCCGGTTAAACAACCGCAAGAACAAATAAAAATTAAAAACTCACCAGAACGCAGCCTTCGCGAGTCACAGCCGGAGAAGAACCGTCTGGCCAGCTCTACCGACCCGGAGAAGCCAAGCGGGAGCGGCGGAATCCGCGACTCAACCGACCCGGTAGGCCCAGGCGGGAGCCGCGGCGAAGGAACCGGCCCGATCATCCAGCCGGTTCGCTCAGAGGCAGGAGCAGCCAAAAAGATGACCGCCCCTACCGAGATACAACAAGAAAATGAATTGCGCAGGTCATCTAGGACTCGACGGAGCCCCGCCTACTTGCGTGACTACACCACGTGAGAAGACCATACCAAGAGGGGAGGGGTGTCATGTATGCAAATGGACTACTCGAAATCCCCGTGCCTTGATTGGCTAAGGCGCGGGGATTTCTGATTGGCCAGGCGAGCCGCGCCTGATTGGCCCGATTGGAGTCTCCCGCGATTGGTTAAAGCCAAGAGCGGGAGACTTGAATCGCTGCCATTGGCCGCGGCCGCCGAAGCAAAAGATATAAAAGCCGCAAGCTTTTTGTCTTTTGCGGTTCGGTTCCACCAGTGTTAATAAAGAGCTTGAATTGAAAGTCACTGACTACGAGTCTTAATTGCGGATACGACACTAGGGTTTAGTGAAGTGTGTGAATCTAGGCTTCCTGTGATCATGGTTAGTCAATGAACTATACAATTGTTTCAGACTTCAAATAATTTGGAGCAAAGAAGATTAACACATGGTAGAAGAGAAATCAAATAAAACATATCCCTTAGGCATCACATTCTCTGCATCTGAAAACCTGTTTTGATGGGGCAAGATCTTTTTTGTCGAAGTATGCAAAACTATTGATCAATGTCAATCTATTTTACCTAAGACACCACCCAAAGCTTGTCAGAACAAGTGCTAATTGAAGGTAAGCAGTGAATGGTAATCCAGCTTTTATCATATTAATGTAGCCTATTCAATTAAACAAATCAATGAACTTCTAACCCATCTTGGAAATACACATTCTGATCAGCAGGTTCAGACAGCCCCAGCTGGCACCCAAGAAACTTCACCATAATTCACCATTTGCAGAATGCCAAGTCAAGATGACAATCATCTATTATCACATAATTGCTTTAGTGTATTTAACAGTTTGCATGTGAAAAACTGTCGGATTAGCTTCATAAATAGTAAGTGAGGCTAAACTGATGAAATTCACTTTATTATTGGAGGCAGTCTGTTCTCAGGATATGCATGTCACTTGATCCTACTGGCTAATCACACTTTCTATGGTACATAATCTGTGCAATCTTTTGACTCAAAAACAAATGTACTCAAGTGGCATGTGATATAATTAAATCAGTTGCCATTCTAAAAACACCACTTTTTAAAGAAATCAAGAGCTGTGCCAATTAAGGGTCATGGACCAAGACAAATACTCAGGACATGTGAAGGATAGCACTGACTCTCCAGAAGGACCAGGACTTTTGTCCCTTGAGAAGAGGTGAGGACATTCCACAACTGCAATTTCTAACACTGAATGATCTCAGATCTTACATAAAGTGGAGAAAATCTACAAGTGGCTCTTTTCACAGAGGTAGCTCATATATCTCTATGTGGAATGCATGGGAACTGCCAATCAAACTTCAGTAAAATGAGCCCTTCCCTGGGGGCAAGTTGAAGTGCTTTCCATTCATCTTCAGACTGGCAGAAAACAACTTCAGCATGAAATCTGACTCCATTGCTGATCTCTAACATGCCTCTATTTAAAGCCAATCCTTTAACTTTCCTCCAAAATAGTGGGTGACAAAATGTTACCCATCGTCAGGTTGCCCTGTGTAATCTCCGGGCAACCACTTCTCCCAAAAAGGCCAGCTCTGCCTTACAATCCAGCAGAAAAGAAGAAAAAAAAACCAACTGATGACATGCATTTGCATTTTTCCACTCCTTTAACACATCGGCAATTTTATTTAATGTGTATCTTCTCTTTATTATTATTACAAACATGGCAGTGAAGATATCCAGTAAAACTTCCTCCTCCTATTTTCCCCACAAAAACAATCTTGTGAGGTCAACGGGCGAAGACAGTACAACTGGCCCCAAGTTACCCAGCTTACTTTCAGCCTTCCGCTTTCTAGCCTGGTACCTTAACCAGTCTAAAACAAAATTGTTCTTAATGAACTCTTGTTGCACAAAAAAATCAAAGGTCTTGCTCACCATTTTTTGCTTTATGTTTAAAGAAGATGTTGTCATTCATCTTAATCTTCTTAGGTAGATGCCTTTCTTCTCTTGGGGGTAGGGCACCTTTTAGAGAATTCTTGCATATCTTCAGCCAGTGGTTAGCACATTATTAAAAATCAGTTGGGTTCCTGTTGTAATGTTTTAGTGCGCTTATTAAAGTGCTTGAAAATGAAAGTTAGGGATGAGCAGTGGCCATGTTTCTTTTTATTGGCCTTTTTAAAATCAGGATCTCCATTTTTTGAAAATAATAGTTTTGTTTCTGTGCATCTGACTTTGCTGCATACTAGCATATTACTTTTCAGCTGAGTTTCCAAGGCTGTACCTTGGATTTTCAAGGATTCTGAAAAAAAATATAACCCTGCTTTTTAAACATTAACCTCTGAAGTCCAATGTGGATCATTTTGGCAATCCCCCACTTGTATGGATGGATGAAAGGTCAACATTTCTAACAGATCAGAAATCAATTTTGACATATTTGGAAAAAAGTATGGAGCTGGGTGCTTTCTCTTTAGCTCTCTTGACAGCTAATGTGGCTTTAAGAATATCTAGATTCTTTGCCCTCTCCAAATTATACTTTCCCCCAATCTAGATGATTGAGGAAGGTTACTAAAATGGATCATTACTATTATCCCAATGTCCAGTTTGTTTATTATTGTTAAATCACCTATTCCCCTTATTATTTCAATTATTCCAGCATTATAGGCAATAATGAGAAATCCAGTGGAAGGAAGATTTTAATTGATTCCATTCAGGGTAAACAATCGGTTAATTTTGATAATGCTAGAGGCAACATAAGCATGTGGGGAAAGAAAAGCATGAATCTGTGAACCTCCAGCTGTTTCTGGCTACAATTCCCAGCACCCACAGCCAGCATGCTAACAGTGAGGAAGCTTGAGTAACATCCTGAAGACCACAGGTTGCTCAACAGATATTTTCTTATCTTCATGACATGGAAAAGGTCAGTACATTGGACTGGGTCACAGGTAACTCTAATTCTAAATGCTTGTTAATAGTATATGCAGGAGACATGCTTGTATGCTCCAACTTCTCTTCTCTTTCAAAGTATCTACAAAAGGCTTTTGCTGCCCTGTTCAATGAACTATCGTTTTTCTTAAGAACAATATCAACAGTGATTCTGTAAAATAAGCAAAGGAACAACTGCCATCATTTGAAATTGGTTTGTTGCACTCATCAGATTTGGAGCTGGTAGACACATTGCATTCGGTCCTAGTGTAGTTTCTTGGCTTAACAGAATCCATTATTTACTTCTATATGCTGTGTAAAGTCACACAAACACAACCTAGTTGTTTTAATGTTTTAAAACTAGCATAGATCCGTGTCTGAACCCAAACTTTGTTCAAAGAAGCACCCAACAAGAAAGAGAACCCAATACTTCAAGTCCAAATTCATTCAAATGCATTCCATCAGCATTAAACCAGAGTGCAACATTATGTGTTGAAGATCATTCTCAGTCAATTCTTCTTTCCAGAAGGCAGGGCAGAGAAGAACAAAAGAATGTTAAAGTCTCCTTTACCTCCATTGTTTACCCTAACTGGTTTAGGTAAAATAATAACTAAGTAATCATAGTTTGTATGTTAAAGTGTCTGCAACTTTAACTGTGGGATAGTAATTAAGGGAGTGGTTGTGAAAGCACTTTAAAAGAAGCAAGAGCACAGCTTGCTCTCTCTCTGGCTTTGATGATCCCTGATTACTGCAAGGACTCAAGACTGCATTGCTCGAACGGGAGAGAAAACAAAGGACTGACTTGTAAGTGAACTGACATAGGATATTCTACACGGACTTTGCTAACTGAATATCCCTGAATGGACTGACTAAATGATACATGACTATTGGACTGTTATTTTGACTATGCTATGAACTCATAATGGAATAAACTATATTTTTGATAGCACAAGCGTATCTGTTATTTTTACTGTATGTTAATAAACATACAAGCTTAGCTCACTCATTTATCTGTGTGCCTATCTGACTATAACGCTGCACATTCTGTTTAGCTTGTCTCCCTAACCCTGGTTGGGGAAACCAGGCTTAACATTTTCTTTCTGTTTTTACTTGCAAGTCTGAATCGTCAATGATGTTCTTTTGTGGGTATATCAACTTAACAGCCAATAGTTGCCAATAAGAAATTTGTAACAGAGGCAAACAAGGGTGTGCTACACCACTTCAGGATTCCTGGCAAATTTTTATCTGAGTCATGAGCTAATTGCACATCATGATTTCCATGTAACCTGAAACACTCTCAAGCTCAAAAAAGGATTAAGCCAGCAAGTTCATACATCAGCACAACTTTCTCCTATGAATGCTGGGAACTGGAATCTTTTATTTATTACTGATCTCTGCAATACTGGAGTAACATGACCTTCGCTTGTCAGTTAGGCAGGGCTTACAAATATCCTGTTTCAAGCACTTATTCGACTTTTTCAAGACCCCACTTGCAACAGACATTTGTGGGCAAATGTGCTGAATGATTCAGAGTATATGAGGCCACATAAGCCTAACACTGTGGTATTGCACCCTTGCCATGTTTATGAATGACACGCCTATATGAAATCCTCCCATTGAAAATTGGACTAAAAGAGGCAGGTCTATGCCAGCAGCTTCATCTGGACAGAAAAGTTGGATGAGTGATGAGGTGAGAATCCTTGAGTAGATCTAATGACCAAACAATGGCTGAAAATCAAAACAGAGGGGAAAATATCTGATTAAAAGAAAACAGATTTTTAGCCTTGCTTTCTCCTGTTACAAATCAAACTCTTCCCTTAAATAGCCTGACAAGTTATTTAAATAACCTGACAAGTTCCTTAAATAACCTGACAGCTGTAGGTAGGTAAATAAACCAATTAGCACACCTCTTATTGTGCCTATCAGGTAGTCCTTGACTTACAACAGTTCATTTAGTGACCGTTTGAAGTTATAACAGCTCTGAAAAAAGTGACTTATGACCGTTTTTCACACTTATGACCATTGCAGCATCACCAGGCTCATGTGATTTACATTTGGATGCTTGACAACTGACTCACATTTATGACGGTTGCAGTGTCCTGGAGTCGCATAATCCCTTTTGTGACCTTCTGACAAGCAAAGTCAACGGGGAAGCCAGATCTGCTAAACAACCATGTTACTAATTTAAGAACTGCTGTGATTCACTTAACAAATGGGGCGAGAAAAGTCGTAAAATGGGGCAAAACTCAACAAATGTCTTTCCTTAGCAACATACATTTTGGGCTCAGTTGTGGTCGTAAGTTGAAGACTACCTACCATTGTATACTAGTCATTTATAAATATTTTACATATTTTTATACAACATGGTAGCTGTAGATATATTAGCTTTGGTTTTTTTTTCTGTTTGGCAAAAAAGGAAAACATTTTTAAAAATTGGGTGGGAGGGTGTTAAAGAAGATTTGTACAATTGATATATGTGCCATAAAATTGGTGTTGAATCTTAGCAGTCACATATTTTTTTCCCATGACAATCTGACCCTAACTTGGTCTTCCAACAGTGCAATTGTTGCCACAGTAACTGAATCCAGCCACTTTGCTGCTGGTCATCCTCTTCTTCTCTTTTCTTCCACCTTTCCCAGAATTAGATATGCTCAATAAAGCTTGGCCTTCGCACAATATGTCTGAAATATAATACTTTGAACCTGGTCCTTTGGGCCTTGAGTGAGAATTCTGGGTTAATTTGTAATAGTGATCTGTTTGTTTATTTCACTGTCTACAATATTCTCAGGAGTCTTCTCCAATCTCAGAGTTTAAAGGTGTCGATACTCTTTTTACCCCTCCCCCCCTTTTTTAAGGCCAACTTTCTCTTTGATAAAGTGTCACCGGAAATAGCATAGACACATCCCAGCACCTGAATATTGTTTTCCAAAGCTTTCATAATTACTCTACCAAATGCTAGTCAATGGCAAATTCATTAATTGCTTCTTCCTATACTATTGATGGTAGATCCTAAAAGGCAAAAGCTACCGTATATACTCGAGTATAAGTCGAGTTTTTCAGCCCATTTTTTGTGCTGAAAAAACCGCCCTCGACTTATACTCGAGTCAGCCGCTAAGGCACCATGCCTAGCCTGTGCTGGCGTGGCTGCAACCGATCGCGCCTCCAGGGCAGCATCGCCGCCGCGGCTGTCTACCCGCTGAGGGCCTCACAGGCGACCCCAAGCGGCCTCTCCTTCCCCATTAACGGGCGCCTGGGGCCCCCGCGTGCTCCTGCGTTGCGCACTTCCAGCTTCGCCAACAAACTGCCAGGCTCAGGCAGCCTCCTCCGCCCCCTACCCTAGCAGCGAAGAGCTGCTCCAGGGGCTCCCGCCACGGCGCAGCCAGGCACTTTGTCTCGCTGCCCCCGGAGCAGCTTTTCGCTGCTAGGGGAGGGGGCGGAGGAGGCTGCCTGAGCCTGCGGTTTGTTGGCGAAGCTGGAAGCACGCCCGTTAATGGGGAAGGAGAGCCCGCACCTCCGAAAGTCTTTTCACCGTTGA
This sequence comes from Hydrophis major, assembly GCA_033807585.1. Taxonomy (NCBI): domain Eukaryota; kingdom Metazoa; phylum Chordata; class Lepidosauria; order Squamata; family Elapidae; genus Hydrophis; species Hydrophis major. The sequence goes on along the minus strand of CM066331.1, from coordinate 86,538,374 downwards.
GGACTGAACAGGAGAACCGCAAATGCCGCACTCCCCAGGAAAGGGTGGCCCTCTTCCTCTCGGCGGCTCCCGCCACGGCGCAGCCAGGCACTTTGTCTCGCTGCCCCCGGAGCAGCTCTTCGCTGCTAGGGGAGGGGGCGGAGGAGGCTGCCTGAGCCTGGCGGTTTCTTGGCGAAGCTGGAAGCGCGCCCGTTAATGGGGAAGGAGAGCCCGCAGCTCCGAAAGTCTTTTCACCGTTGGGGACTGAACAGGAGAACCGCAAACGCCGCACTCCCCAGGAAACAAACTGCCAGGCTCAGCCAGCCTCCTCCGCCCCCCCCCCCCAGCAGCGAAGAGCTGCTCCGGGGGCAGCGAGACAAAGTGCCTGGCTGCGCCTTGGCGGGAGCCCCCGGAGCAGCTCTTCGCTGCTGGGGGGGGAGGCTGCCTGAGCCTGGCGACCCCAAGCGGCCTCTCCTTCCCCATTAACGGGCGCCCGGGGCCCCCGCGAGCTCCTGCGTTGCGCGCTTCCAGCTTCACCAACAAACGGAGCTGCAAATCTGGTAATCGCTTGCGGAGCCTCAGCACGAACCCCCTTTCCCCACACTCCCCCCCCCGCACTCCTCTGGCAGCAGCAGGCGGAGAAAGCCCCACTTCCCCCTGGCTTTGATGGCACGCGTGAGTTGGCTTCCCACTCTTTTTTTTTTAACTCTCCTCCTCTTCCTCCTCCTCTCCTCTCCCCTTGTTGTCTGGTCTTCCCTAAGGAAACTTGAGGGCTCACACTTCCAGGTGTTTCTCCCTGTCTTTCTCCCTGTCAATGATCTTTTCTTCCCTTCCTTTCTCTCAGCCCCATCCTCCTTCACCTTTGTCACCACAATCCTGAACAGATGAAGTTTGTACTTCTCAAGAAAGGTTGGATGTTCCTTTTGAGGAGGGAACCTAGTGTGACATCTGTATGTTGACCTACTATTGAGCCATGGCATGTGTGCACATGCAATGGAGGCATGAGGGAGAGCTGTGAAAGAGATGGTGGCTCTCCAAAACAGGATGTACATGCAGCCCTTACACATGCTTTTTTCTTGCAAGGGAGAGAATGTCTCCTGCCTCCCACTGTCATCATCATCATCTTTTGGGTTAGTGAATCAATTAAACCTTTCATGATAGTGAGATCGTTTCCCAAATTTCCCTTAAATCAGGGAAGAAATCAGAAACAAACCTTTGGACTGAGAATAAGCCTGTTCCTATGATGCCATTTTTGTTCACTGCAGTGTGAAAAATGTGAAAAAACACACTTCTTTTTCTTCATCTTCTTGGTCCCTATTTACTGGTCTCTTTCAAAGAGGAAATTGTGAACATCAAACTTATTCTCAACTGTCCTAGTGAAAGTTTTAATTAGACAATAATTCCCTCCCACGGCATTATTATGGATTATTTGAGAAACACTTTGCCATGGAAAAATGTTAAGAATGTGAACATGTTTGATTTTAAATGTAATGCCAGTTAAGATCTAAAGTTTCCTAAGAGGACTTTCATCTGTCAGGCACTTCATCTGTCATGCACTAAAAAATTAGTTTATGGAAAGCGAAACGGTGTGCATGTGTGTGTGAAACTAACCTCACTTACATTTTAAAGCACTCTAGCCTGAATGAATATCCACTTTTGTCCATAAATATAACATACAGATGAGGAGGAGGAATCCAGTTTTGAAGGATTTTAACTCTTGTGTTTTAGCTTGGTTGCTGATTGAGCTAAGGTTTTTGTACTTTTAAAGTTATTGTTGATGCCATATTGGTTTTGTTGGCTCTCTTTTCCACTTACAGAGCTAGTTTACTGTTTTTCTTTGAAATAAATATTCAAAAACATTTAACCTACTGATGCCTCAATAAATGTAATTTTATTGGTATCTATTTTTATTTTTGAAATTTACCAGTAGCTGCTGCATTTCCCACCCTCGACTTATACTCGAGTCAATAAGTTTTCCCAGTTTTTTGTGGTAAAATTGGGTGCCTCGACTTATATTCGGGTCGACTTATACTCGAGTATATACGGTATGTGCCATTTCAGTATAATAATTAGCACCGTTGTTTGTTTTTAATATCAAGAAGCCACCATAACTGATTGAAAGCATCCTGTTGTACTGTATTATTGCTTGGAAGCATTACAGTTAGGAAGGCTGCGCAGAGTGGTGAAGAAGGCAGAAAAGATTTATACATTTGACACCCGATATAAAGTTTGTTAACTCTCAAGACTCTTTTTACCACTATGTATTCAAAATGGATGGTGATTTTATATATGTATTTGTGTGTGTGTGTGTGTGTGTGTGTGTAGGTGTGTGTGTTGGTGTGTGTGTGTGTACTCACACTCAGAGCAGGCATCAGAATTCCATTTTTCAATGTATGCCTGTGTATTCACAGAAAAAAATGAAAATAAAGGTTATTTTATCTTAAATAAAACACAACCAGTACAGGTAATCCTTGACTTACAACAGTTCATTTAGTGACTGTTTGAAGTTACAAGGGCACTGAAAAAGTGACATATGATCATTTTTCACACTTATGACTGTTGCTGCATCCCCATGGTCACATGATTTCCATTCGGACGCGTGACGTCCGAATTGCTTCATATTTATGACAGTTGCAGTCTCCTGGAGTCATGTGATCATCTTTTCAACCTTCTGACAAGCAAAGTCAATGGGCAAACCAGATTCATGTAACAACCGTGTTATTAATTTAATGACTGCAGTGATTTACTTAACAAATGTGGCAAGAAAAAAATGGGACAGAATTCAATTAACAAATGTTTTACTTAACAACAGAAAATGTTGGGCTCAGTTGTGGTCATAAGTCAAGGCCTATTTGTACACTGCAGATAAGGGGATACATTGTTGGAAGGCTTTTTTTCACATCTACCTCCAAATTATTTCCAACATACTAGGTTCCAAATTGAAATGTAGTTAACTTCAAAGAAATTGACATCTTACTGTACATGTGAGCTCTCTTCAGCCATGCTCTCTGGGGATACTGAGAGTGATACCTTCATCTGGAAAGCATCACTCTGGCAAAGAAGACTGTCCTTCAAATTAGTCCCCCTGAACTCAGGAGCGCTTGCCCAGAACGGACATAAACAGTTTTTCAAGAAAAACAAAAGTTTTTTTTTAATCATACACTGCAAGGTTATCATTCAAGGATACAGAATGTTCTGTAGGATGCAAATCCTTGCTGCATATACAACTTCACTGTGTCCTCAGATTCCCATCTCAGGTTACCATGAAAAATTCAAACTACACCCAAGTAATTTCATTGCCATCCTCTTGTCTCTGATCCCTCTTTGAAATCCTGTTTTGCAATGGAAAATGTATTTTACTGTGCAATAGTATTTATGGTGTATTTTCATGGATGATTATTGTGGGTTTCCTTTTTCAGCCTGTCATGCTGTTTCTCTATCTTTTTTTAAAAAAGTTCATTACAATTTTGTTACCTTCAGGTATAATTTAGAACCAGTAACTGTAGCTTTTTAAGTAGAGACTTTAATGTATACATTTATTAATTCAGTGATTTTCCTGTGGTCTGCAAACCCCTAGGGAGGGGGCTGTGATGTCATCAAAAGGGGTCCACGAAGGCTTGAAGAAATGTTATGATTTAAATTCTGAGTTAAGACTTGGAAGCCTATGACATGGTCTGTGGCCACAAAAGATATTTAAAGAGAGCCATAGTAAAGAAAAGGTTGAGAACCACTGTATTAATTGACATGTGCCATGAAGTCAGTATCAACTTTTAGCAAACACAGTTTTTCTCCATGATGGCACCTATTGCCACTTGCCACTTAATCCACTCATCATGCCACGAAAAAAGTAAAGCTGAAATATTGGTAAAGTGCCTTACTGAATGCACATAGCTTATGTGCTCATAATACAATTCTCAAGAAAATATTACTATGGGTTTTATTTTTTTAAATAGCCAGTTTAACTGCTTCATATCAAGTTGAACACTAAAAGTGGAAAATAAAAAATAGCAAGATGAATGATGTTCAGAAAACACAATATATGTTAAAATTTCAAGTAATTTGTATTATAACACAAATAATTTAGGGGTTTGTAGGAGGAGAAAGATATCTAACATGAAAGAAACAGATTAATGTAAGTAAGCCTTCAAAATCTTGACTGCCTCGTAATTGTCACTGTCTGCAATAATCCCACTTGGATGCAATTTTACAAAGTTTCCTAAAGATATCAGCCCTTTTTCTGATATGATGGAGAACAACAAGCTTCTGACCATAGCTCTTTTCATAAAGACAGGAAGAAACAGAAATTATCCTGCAATGATAATGAATCTTAAGGTATCCAACTATCAAATTTGGATGAAAACAAGGAGGGCAATGCAAATATACAATTTCTAATTTCAAGAGTTCCAAAAAGCATGTTTGGATAATGCTTTCATTGTGATTGCCAATGGTGAAAAGCAAAACTTTAAGTTCTTTTAAACTCACTATCAAGACAGAAGTCAAGGATGAGAAGGAGGAAGAAGAACAAGGAATGTTGAAGGAACAGCGTTCACATATGATGCTAAGAAATGAAATGATTTATTTGGTTCTGACAAACCCAACAGACAATCAATACATAAAACAAGTTGTAGTTCTGAATTATATGTAATCACAGCCAGGCTTCATTCTCCTTAATATGCAGCCAGGTAAAAAGCTCTGAAAAACTTACATTTGTTTCCTCTCTTCTGACATTTTGGTTAGCCTTAAATAATTCATTGCATATTTTGAAGTGTTTCTGACAGACCATTACGTCTGTCTTTGCATTCTTATTTCAAAGTCACCAGAAATATCCTACACCTACTCAATAACTGATGTTTACAAGCCAACATTAACCCTGGACAGGTTCTAGGTTCATCTCAGAAGGTGTTTTATCACTATCACAGAAATGCTATTTGTTCATATCAAAAGCACCAAAGCGCTTTCGTGGTTAAAAAAAAAAATTACTGACATTACTGTTGTCTGGGGGACACTCAACTAAGGGCTTCATTTCTGTCTCTGTTAAGTTGCCCACCAAAATTGTACCCGCTTACTGACTCACAACTGCCTCTTGTGAACTGCTAGGTTGTCAGGAGCAAGGGACCAGACTCCCAGCCTACCACACAGCAGCAACTGGGTCTTGAACACAAGTCTGCCAATCATCAGCCCAGCATCCTAACCATGTCCTAACCAGAACAATTGCTAAACCACAATAGTTTCATAAATTTCCAGCACTGCTGGCATCACACTTCAGAGGCAGTAGTGTGACCTGTGTGTGGTATCATAAAGGAAGGACTGCAATACAGTTCTTTAACTTTTCATAGCTATATACCCATAAATAGAAAAAAAATATTGAATCAGACAAGTTTGTCTCTTGGTGCATTTATGAAGAGTTTGTGTAATTTTCTTGGCACCAAGAAGGAAGCGATTGGCCTTGATTTCTTCCAGAATGTTTTGATGACTTTCCATCTAATGTCTACTCCTACTATTTCCAGTCTCCCATGCAATCACAAAAAAACCCCCAGCTTACCTTTCAAGATTAGCCAAAATTAGTTAATGTTGCTATCTTGATGGGCTGAAATGTGACACACAAGAAATTGTGTAGGGGTTAAACTATCAGATCTAGGCTGCAGAAAGCCATTAAATGGCAGGAAGTAATGTTAACTTCATGACATCTGGTTGTTGATGGGATTTTTGCAGCCCCATTCAAGATGGGCATCAAGACATCAATGCAATATTTAATAACTATGTTTAGCATGTGAAGGACAAAAACTCATCATTTTTCAATCCAAGGAAAAGGATTTTAGAAGAAGAGAAACTATACGGAAGGGAACAGAATATTGTGAAGATGCTGAGGATATGTGCAGCTGTTCTCTGACTCTCAAGAACAAGCTGGGACATTCCAGAAAAGTTACAAGCAAGTCAAGGGTATAATATTAACCATAATGGATTTATTAAGATATTTGAAATTTAATAGCTGGAGCAGTGAAGGATTGAACAATGAGTAAGAACACACAGTTGTAACTAATTGATTGAAGAGAGCTAGCCATTGCCTTAGGGAATCTGAGCCGTGATTGGTTGCTGTGAGTGAAAGGGGCTGTTTCCTTGTTTCCCGCCTTTTTCTTTTGTGTGTTCTCTGGGATTTACCTCATGCTGTGTTGATTTACCTGACAATGTTATTTGTCTACCTTATTTACTGTAAATATATTCATAACAATCTTGAACTACGTCGCCTATGGTTCGACTTAAGCGTAGCACACAAAATTATCTGCTACAATGTCCTACCAGTCAATGACTACTTCAGCTTCAACTACAACAATACAACAGCACACAACAGATACAAATTCAATGTTAACTGCTCCAAACTTGATTACAGAAAGTACGACTTCAGCAACAGAGTCAATGCCTGGAATGCACTACCTAACTCTGTAGTTACATCCTCTAACCCCCTACTCCTTTAACCTCAAACTATCCACTATTGACCTCACCCCATTCCTAAGAGGTCTGTAAGGGGCGTGCATAAGTGCACCATCATACCTATTAGTCCCTATCCTATTGTCCCCATTTATTTGTACCTATTTCCTGTATTCTTACTCATGTTTATACTTATATACCTATTATCTTGTAAGCGATTAACAAATCAAATCAAATAAATAAAAATAAAATAAATAAATATGCAGAAGTGCCCTTTATCCTGCAGTGGATATACAATGGCATAAAATGATGATGATGATGATGATGATGATGATGATGATGATGATGATGACATAAAACTGCAAGTTCTTGCCAGCATCTCTGACTCCATTCGAGTACCCAGCTGCACAATTCTCTAACAGGACGTCAGATTCATATAAGCAATTTTGGCTAGAATTTTTTCCTCAGAATTTCATTTATTTGAATGTGTGTCCACTAGCTGGTTGCCTCTGAGATTTTTGTACCTATGCTATGCAAAGCAACAAATATTAAACTAAGGTCTTGCGATCTATAGGCAGCATGTTACCCATACAGATCTATGACCATGTCTCCTTCACAGTATTTTACAAGAGATTTCTTTTTAATAGGTCATTTGTCATTCAGTTACACTTAAATGCCTTATTTTATTCTCTTGCAACTGACTTGCCCAACAACTTTTTGGTAGAAAAGCTCAAAATAAGTTTTACATTTATCTATTTTTTAAAAAATGTTTATTTTTAAATTGTCCTTTTGTTCCAGCTCTTCGATCACAGCCTTTTTTTTTTTTTTTTGTCAAAAAAGCAGAACTTGGCATGACAGAGTTCATTCTCCTTGTTAATAAACATCCTTTTTATTATAATCATTCTCAGTTTACTGGCTAGTGAGTGTTCAAGAAATGAACTCTCCATCCATCCCACATGCTAGGGTTAAGATGATGGTGTCACATAAAGACATTTCCAGAACAAATGGAGTTGTTGCAACTATAAATTATTAAGGTGGATCCCCAAGAAAGAGATGGAGCAAATCTATGAGGATTTCTGGGACCAGAAGATTGAAACCCTCTCCCATTCACATATGAACTTGGCCTTTATTACTAGAGCCCCATTTCCCATATGGAAAGACACAGGTAATTCTTCATGGGTCTGAAGATGAAGATGGACAATTTTATACACACCATAATAATCAACGACAAATATTGAGTCCATGTATGCCTTTGCCATCGACTGTATTCATTTGTGTTATCTTCTCAAGAGATTTCAACATTTGGTCTGAAGCCTCTCTCCTTTATGACTTTAATAAAACACAGCCCTAAATTTTCCTGGTTTTCTCCTAGCCTGGAGCCTTATAGATATGTTTAGACTGCACTTCTAAAAATTTCCAGCTGCATGACATCAAGCTCAAGGAAGGCTGAGTTACTTTAGTACAACTTTAGCACAACGTTGTAGGAAATTGGAGCAACAATAAAAATGGCACATATGCCTTGCATTTTGCTAATTTTTGGACAAACTACACTGAAAATTCAAACAAGGGTAGAATAGAATAGGAATAGAATTCCTCATTTAGTGACCATTCAAAGTTACAATGGCACTGAAAAAAGTGACATGACCATTTTTCACACTTATGACCACTGTATTATCCCCATGGTCACTTGATTTAATTTTGGGAACTTGACAACTGACTCACATTTATGATGGTTGCAGTGTCCTGGAGTCATGTGACCCCTTTTAGTGACCCTCTAACAAGTAAAGTCAGTGAGGAAGGCATTCACTTAACTGTTTTACTAATTTAACAACTGCAGTGGTTCACTTAACAAATCTAGCAAAAAAGTCGTAAAATGAGGCAAAACTCACTTAGCAAATTTCTCACTTAACGACATAAATTTTGGGCTCACTTGTGGTCATACACAGACCTGCAGACACACAGAGACACACAACACAAAGCTTCCATTGTACAGAATTTGAAGCAGGACATAAACGAACACTGCTGCTTCCTAATCTGTTTCCAGAAACTAATCAAGGCAGGGTGTTTGGAAGACACTCAACAGTGAAGCAAAAATTGAGGCAAAGTCATTTAAGGTCAATGCAGTTAGTTTTGTTCCATCACTTATTTAATAAAATAATAATAATAACTCCCTGGATCCTTTCCATTACCTCATGATTACAGCAATGTGCAATCATAATATTAAAAAAAAATACTTGTAGTTGAAACCTCCTTTCTCTTTGACATTCCCACATATTTTCATGTATAGAGGAGGCCAGAAAAACAAGCAGCAAAGACGGGAGTTTCCTATTCATTAACTTAAAAAAAAAGGAGAGATGATTCATACTATTTATGTCAGGCACAAATACAAAGTTCTGTTTTTGGACAATTGCCAATTGGGCAATTGCATAAGAATTTTGACTTTAAAAGTAAGCATCATATTTCCAAAAGTGGGAAATATCCAAATAAATATACTAGCAAGCTTTAGAACAATCAAAACCTAATTTAATCAAATTAGGTTGAATTCAATTGAATTGAACCCCAATTTATAGTTTTGGAGAGTCCGAGATAGATGTTTCAAATTTGAGCCATTCTGTATCAGTAGCAATAGCACGTAGACTTATATACCGCTTTACAGCCCTTTCTAAGCAGTTTACAGGGTCAGCATATTGTCTCCAACCATCTGGGTCCTCATTTTACCAACCTCGGAAGGATGGAAGGCTGAGTCAACAAGTGAGACTCAAATTGCCAAACTGGTGGCAGCTGGCAGAATTAGCCTGAAATACTGTAGTACGGCATTCTAACCACTGCACCACTATGGTTCCTCTTCACCAGGGGTGTCAAACTCATGTCATCACGTGACATATCAGGACTTTTCCCCGCTTCATTAAACCGGGCCGGGGTGAGGCCAGCACGTGACACATCTGGCCCGTGGGCCGTGAATTTGACACCCTGCCCTACACAAATTCTGGTTTCAAACTACTTCTTCGTTAGAGAAAACAGAAACACACCCTTGAAAGGATAGAACTGCTTTGTGATACAAGGAAAATTCTCGTCAAAAGAATATAGTTTTTTTTTTTAATTATTATTAAGCTGCGGAAGTGAGAAAGAATTACAAGCTACATTGGCCAGGCTGCATTTGGATACCAATAGTGTTTGCAAATCCCTTTTCTATACACTTATATATAGAAATGACTACTTTTTATTGTAGGTCATCCTACATCATATTTTCATACAGCATATTTTGGAACAGGTGATGGAATAAACACACCCCATTTGCGACTTATGAAAGCAATTGTTTTTAAAACTGTATAGGCATATTTCTTTTATTCCTGAAATGAAAAAAAATCAGAGTTGATTTCCAGAAACATTCCCAAATTATGAGGATGGGAAATGGAATTAAAAATATTTTTCAAAGCCTTATATTACTGTCTTATCATAACATGGCTGGGTGGATGCATTATATATTTTAAAATGCACACCTTTATGGAGGTATGGTATTTAGAACACAGCAGTCTCTAAATAACAATACAAAATCATCAGCTGTTACTAATTTTACTATTGTATAAGTTGATTGTACAATAATTAAGGATGCAAACACTGTAAAGCAGGGACTTATTTTCAGAAAATAAATTTCAAAGAATGGACGTGCATTTTATAATCAATGGTTTACTTATAATGAAGGCAAATGACTTTTACAGCAGCTCATTAATCTTGCCAGGCTTCATTAATTTCATTGTCTGAGTAATTTGCCAACATTAAAGGAAGTGCTTCTTCACTGACTCTGCAGGGAAGAAATAATGTACTGAACTAGTAGCAAAAGGTGATCCATGCCAGCCTGCTTGTTATTCCAATCAAATCATTACAGTAAACATCTTTGTGTCAGCAAAGTCACTCAAGTGCTCTCATGAAATTTTTAGAATAATTATACTTGTGTTTCTTTCCAAACAATTAATCACCTTAAAAATGTAACAAGTACAATTTAGTCTCATTTTCAATGGTTATAATAGAGAAAAAAAAATCCAAACCATAATATATACCATGTTTCTCCAACAATACGGCCTCCCCCAATAGGAAGTCCCAGCATGTTTTATAGGCATGAAATGAAATTAAGCCCCTCCCCCCAATTAAGGCCTATTTTAAAATATGCGAAATGGGGGAAGGGCAGGGGGATTTGCCGTTTGGAGTGCCTCATGGGCACCCATGCCTCGCCACCAATCTCCCCACTTTCGCCAAATACTTTTGCCGCACACCCGGGTATGGTGCTGCCTGCGTTGACCTCGGCGTTGGTGGGGCACTTCGTATCGGGAGACCTTCCGCCACTGTTGCTTTCGCTTCTCCCCGTGCTGCCACGGCTTTTGGCGCAGCCACACAGGGCCGGCCAGGGCTCCTCCCTGCAACCGGAGCCTGGCAGAGACACTCGGCTTCAGGCGCTCCTGTCGCCGCCTTCCTGGGCATCGTTTGAAGGCAAAGCCTATTCTTTTAAAAACGACGCCCTACTACGACAAAGCCTCCCCTGCCCAAGAGGGCAGCCCAACCCCATGTAGGGAGGCGAATCTCCCGGGGCTGCAGCGCAGGATCAGCCCACCCCGGGAGAAGCGCTCAGCTGCCGTCCCTGCCTGATGCCAGGCACAGCATGAAGAGCTTCACCTGGAGCGCCCAGCGCAGCTGACAGGAGGACCCTCCTGCCCAGTGGTGGAGTTCTGGCCAAGGCAGCAAGCGCCTCCCCACTAGGCCCTCTGCTCATCCCACCAGGGCCGCGCTGGAGCCGGGCGGGTTGGCCAGAGCCAGGAAAGCAAGCTGCAGGTGTATGCCTGCCTGCCAAGCGAAAGAGCCAGGCAAACCTCAGCTTGGCTTCCCAAGTCCCTCCAGCCCAACCCCAAAGGGGCCGCTGGGAGAGGCCACCCGAGGCAATGATAGCACCCTGCGGTGCACATCTGCGGACAAGGAGGTGAGGCAACAGCAGCACTGCTTCCCTGGCTGGCAGGTCCAGCAGAGTGCCCGAAGCCACCTGTCCTTTCCACCCCTCGCCCATCCCGTCCCCGTCCCCATGCATCTCCAAATGCGGCAGCAACCCTCCAAATGCTGCAGTGGCACGGGCATCAGGCAGAAGCGCTTACTCGGCAGGGCTCAGCTCAGAGGACATGGCGCGGGCCGTCACCTCGCCTCCCTGTCCATGGATGGGTGGGTGGTATCACTGCCTCAGGTGGCCTCTCCCGGTGGCCCCTTCAGGGTCGGGCTGGAGGGACTTGAGAAGCCAAGCTTGGGTTGGCCCAGCTCTTTCTCTTGGCAGGAAGCTTGGTGGGCGCGCACCCATGGCTCGCTTTCCCGGCTCTGCCCAGCCCGCCCGGCTCCGGCACGGCCCTGGCAGGATGAGCAGAGGGACCGGCGGGGAGGCGCTCGCTGCCTTGGCCAAAGCTCCGCCACCGGGCAGGAGGGGCCACCTGTCAGCTGTGCTGGGCATCCCAGGCGAAGCTCTTTATGCTCTGCCCAGTGACAGGCAGGGATGGCAGCTGTGTGCTTCTCCCGGGGTGGGCCGATCTTGAGCTGCAGCCCCGGGAGATTTGCCTCCCCACATGAAGTTGGGCTGCCCTCTTGGGCAGGGGAGGCTTTGTCATAGTAGGGTGTCGTTTTTAAAAGAATGGGCTTTGCCTTTGAACGATGCCCAGGATGGCGGCGACAGGAGTGCCTGAAGCCGAGTGTCTCTGCCAGGCTCTGGTTGCAGGGAGGAGCCCTGGCGGGCCCTGTGTGGCTGCATCAAATGCCGCGGCGATGCTCCAAACACCACGGCGGCACAGGGAGAAGGGAAAGCAATGGTAGCAGAAGATCTCCCAATACAAAGTGCCCCACCAACGCTGAGGTCAACATCCAAGCCGTCGCCGCCCACCCGCCCAAGTATGCAAGGGGGGGGGAATTAAGTCACCCTTGAAAAGACGGCCTAGCCGTTTTTTCAGGGCTCAAAAAAAATAAGACCTGGCCTTATTATATGAGAAACACAGTAGATAATACATTATAAACATAACATTCACAGCCACTGAGACTATTGGTGTCCTACAAATTTAAAAAATGGAAAGCTAAGGCCACAGTTGTAGAAATCTATCTTGCTTCTAGTTCAGTGTACAGCTAACAAATTTAGCTAACAAAAAAAACAGAGATCCACTAGATGGCACTAGATAGAGTTAGATTTTTCTAAATCTCTTTGGTGCCCCAATTTCTGCCATCCAGTTTTAGAACTCCAAGTTTAATGCAATATAGGAAACTGTTGCCTCCTCCGGAAAAAAAAAACAAACCAAGTCTTGCAATCTAATCAACACAACTAAAATGCAGGAAAAGGTCAGCCCTAAGCCTTTCAACATCAAACACAAAATCCCCAAGTGGTGTTTCTTTTGTGTTCGAGCCAAACAAATGCTGTTGGATAGGCCCCATTGACTTTACAGCAAGGTATGCTCTGTCCCTCATTTCGTGAAATTATACTGATAAGATGAAAACAGTGTATGAAGAGCACAATGGCCTCTGAAAGGTCAGTTGTTAATTTGTCCATCTTGAGGACAACCTCCAGTACTAGAACAGCTGCAAAGAAAAGGTTTTCCATCACCAGTTTCAAGATACTCTTAACTGCAGCAGGAGCTTTTCTGCATAAAAATATTTGTCATATACCGGCTCAGCTCTGTTTTCTTCCCAACACTCCTCAGCAATAGCAAAGGAAGTCTCTCGCTTTGACAAATGACTTAAGAAGGTTGATACTCCCCCAGCTTTTCATGCAGACCTCTGCAAGTTGTACCTACCAATGTTCCTTTTTTGACCAAACTACAGACAGGATTTGAAGAGCCATCCTCCTTCGCTTGCCTATGTTCCTCCTACAGGCCAGTCCTGATTTCCTCTGTGTGGAACAACATTCAGAAAACCATTTCTCCTTCTCCATGCCTTTCTTCAAACAAAAGTGGCCCTGCCTTCTGTCCACCCTGCTGCTTCTCTCTTTGAAGTTTGCTCAGACAGCAAGAATGCATGAAGGGGAAGGAAAGGGTGGTCAACGGGGAGTGTGAGTGAGGCACAAATTCTTGACCATAAACAAAGAAGGCTTCTATCTCTCATATTGTATCCTCAACGCAGGGTAGCTGCCTGATATTCTTCATCTACACAGACAATAAATCTTACAATTGTAATAAATCAGCCTAAAACTAAGGCTGCCAATTTGTACTCAAGTAAGGCAATCAAGGCAAATGTTTCCTTGGGGAATAAACCTTATTAAGTCCTTACTTGAATGAGATCCAGGAATGCCTGTTTGCTTCCAGAGGATTAGTAAACAGTTTGAAAATTTGTAGGACCAATCTGGGCATAGATTGTCCGGGAGAAAATCTAAAATCAAGTTAGTATCAAGAGTTGATGTTAACTTGATGACACACAACCAATCCATTTTTATTATTATTATTATTATTGCATTCCTGATCATTCCCTGATTCAGGGCAGTAATTCCTATCACTAGTTCGCAACTTAAAAATGTTGCCAAGTACAGAGAGTTCATGGCCCTGTTGAAGGTTCCCTCTGAACAAAATATAGCAGCTATGTCTATTCCAGTGTTCCCAACGTGGGAGGGGGGGAGGCAATTTGATTTTTAATGGGGGCAATTTGAAAAAGAGCTATTACCTGAATTTTTGAAAGCCCGCTAATTGTTCTTATACTGTATATTTGTGATGAAACAGTTGTGTTTCATTTACCTATTGCTGTCTTTGTTAAAGTGCATTTCCTAGGGCCTGGTCTGAAAAGGATATCCAAGCTGGCAGGTGGATGGAGCAACTGCCAGCCAACCAGATGTTTTCCCACTAAGGATCATGGGACTGGCAGTCTCTCTCTCTCTGTCTCTCTCTTTCCTATGGGCTTTGCTGCTGGGTGGTTGCAGGGAGAACTGCTCTGTGGGGAGACAGAGTAGATGGCTGCTGGGGGAAGCCCAGCAGTGAGGATACAGGACCAGGACCCAAGTTTAAGTAAGAAATTGTCTGATTTAAAGTTATTTTTAGTCTGTGTTTTAAAAGACTTTTCCTCTCAGAGCAATCTGGGGCTGAGCCACACATGCGTAGGCCTTGCCAGGTCTGTGTATGTACATTTTCCTGGGAGTAAACCCCATTGAAGACAATGGTACTTATTTCTGAGTAGACATACATAGGATTGCATTGTAAATATGATCTTGAAGTGAACTCAAATTGTATTTTGAATTTGTTAGGTACCTTTATTTTAATATGTATAGTAATTAATATGCTCAAAATATTACAGAAAAAGCTTTCATTAAAGTTATTTTATATTTATGCATTTCAGTTTTCTATTATGTTTTGAAACTTTATTTGCTGGTTTTTCATATTTCTTCATACTATTATTTTTTGAAGATACTCAGTACTTCTACTGTCTTTTGTTCTTTTATTTTTCTCTTTCATGGATGCCATGTTCTTTGGAACCTTGTTTAAACCAAGTTAATGGCTTTTTAGGCTTCCTCCGCGTGAGTAGGAGTTCACTTTTTGAATAGTAAGAATTATACGTCATGGAGGGAGCAACAGGATTTTAGAGATGCTTAGGTGGGGCATGGCCAAAAAAAGGTTGGGAACCACTGGTTTATACCAATGGTTCTCAACCTCAGCAATTTTAAGATATGTGGACTTCAACTCCCAGAATCCTTCAGTTTGAATTCCCAGCAGTCCCACCAGTGGGTAGATAATATGTATCAGGTAAGAAGATTCTAAACAAAAGTTTTGCTTGCTTCCAAGTCCCAAGGTTCAATCTTTTCTACATAAATGGAAAAAAGTACGTCCATCTTATACCTTTCTTTAATCACCTCAAGTTTATGCAAGTGAACCAAGAAGAATGAATGAGATTATTAATTTTTTTGAAGGTGCATACCAGTACTATGCCTTAATGTCTAAACTAGCTTTCCTTAACATGATGTCTTCTAAATATGCGGAGAGTTTGGCTGATTGTGGGTTTGGGGAGTCTAGAGTAGCAACATGCAACTGTATGCCATATATTACTCATTATTATCAAGTTCAATGCCACCCATTAAAACTGAGGACCAGTTTGGTTGGAGGTTAGGGAAAGAAGGAGATTGTGAGTTTTAGTACCACCGTAGCCATGAAAGCCAACTGTGCTTTGGGGTTATTCAATCACTCACAACCCAACTCACCTTAGAGGGTCATTGTTGTGGGGAAAACAGGAGGAGGAAGGTGTGTCACATATGTTTGATGTCTTGAGTTATTGGTAAAGCTAATAAAGGCAGGATACAAACAAAATAAATTTAGAATTCAAGATTTATCTTTTCCTATTGGGTCAAGCATAAAACCTTAATATTTAAAAGAATTAAAAAAAAAAAAGGCTCATTCTCCCCAATTAACTCACACAGGTTGAGTTCACACATAGTAGTAAACTGTAATGTAATCAGTAAACCATAGATTCTATAAGACAAACAAGTCCTATTATGTCTTAGATGAGTATTTTATAAGAGTAGGGATAGTGTAATATTTGAGATACACCCTGTAGTTGATTCAAATCTCATGTTATCCTAAGTGTACCTGAGGAGGAAGCAAGGAAACACTTCCTTCAGTCTTTATTCATTAATTCTAAATGATTTATTTCTGATTAAAAGTGATGACAACTATCTTATTGCTGCAGTCCTATGAACACAGACATTGAAGATTGGGTTAGGGCTTATTTGTTAACATCTAATAGCAACAACTTATTAGGTAACTTAGCACCCTAAACTTGGCCTAACAAAACACAATTGCTACATCCCCAAAGTAAACTATGATGGCAGGATTCATTTTTAGAATAAAAATAATAATGCCAGTTCCCATAACGTGCCAGATCATGAAGACCCACTTCACACAGCCAAGAGCAGGGTTGTCAAACTCCCTGGGCTATGGGCCAGATTGTGTCACACACTAGCCACGGCCACACCCGATTTAGCGTTTAGGAAAAAAGTACCAATATGTCACGTGACGCCGCTATGACGATGTGAGTTTGACACCCCGGGTCTAGAGCAGGGGTCACCATCCTTTTGGACCTCAGGGACCACCAAACTCATAATTTTAGATCCCAGGGACCACCAACCGGTTCTGTGGGCATGGCCTGATTTGTGGGTGTGGCTTGGTGGTCATGTGACTGGCTGGGCATGGCTTGTATGTAAATATTATACATATTTATATAAATATTGAATGGCAACTTTTACCCAAAATCAGGCAAGGCAAAGCAGGCAGATTGAGTTGCTCACAGAATCATTCAGTGATCTATCTATCTATCTGCCATTGGCTAGCTCGGTCTCTCAAATTTGCTTGCCATGAGTCTGCACTGAATTTACTTGCAAGCAAACCTTCAGTCCTAAGGGAAGCAAGCCAAAGATCTAAAGACTATCTAGAAAGCAAGAAATCCAATCATTCCTGCTTCCTAGCTAATCTAAATCTCCCAGCACACCAGAACAGATGATGGTCGGAAAAAGGAAAAATAGCAATTTTAGCAGGCAAGTTTGTCAGATAAGGAGTGAGTGGGCGGGGAGCATTCCTGTGGGCCATGTGGGCAGTGCAGCCTTGTGTTTCTGCGCAGCCTGGATTAATTGCTTTGGGAGGGTGCTCTGGGGTTGAAATTTCTCTGCAGCCCACCAAAATTTTCTTGCGGCCCACTGGTAGGCAACCACTGGTCTAGAGTGTTGTGCTAGGTCTGCAACCTTAAACACTCAAAGAGCCATTTGGACCCATTCCCCACAGAAAACAGCAGGAGCCACAAAACCTGGGTGGGCGTGGCCAACTCAACATCACCCCCACCCAGTCACATGGCAACCCCCTCCCCATGCCTACCCAGTTTTTGTGGCTCTCGGTGTTTTCTATGGGAAATGGGTCTGTCTCCATCCCTCCCTCCCTCTCATTTCTGTTTTTTTGTGTTTTACCTTCTCAGGCCAGGCGAGGCCTGGGAGGGGAAGCTGAGGGGCAGGGCCAGCCAGTGGTGGGATCACCTGACAGGGAGCCAAAGCAGAGGGCCCAAAGAGCCGCATGTGGCTTCAGAGCCATGGGTTGCTGACACCCGTGCTAGGTCAATGCCAGTGGCAGTGGACCTTTTGAAAGATAAAGAGGAAGATAAACTGGGTACGAATCTGTAATCTCCTACCTGATGAACTACAAAACCCTCAACCAACATAACCAGCAGCTGGAAGATATAATTCAGCAACACTGGATGGAGTTACCATACCAACTGTCTCAGAAAAACAAAGGAGAGCCCCTTTTGGCTCCAAATTTAGAGGAGGGCTATCCCAGCAGGATGGTTTCCAGTGCTCCCTCTGGATTGCTGCTGATCAGATTTGGCAACCTTAACCAGAATCCTTGGTTGTAGATTTCACACAGGCAAAGCTTAACTTTGCAGCACTACCAACTCAGACCACCAGATAAGAATGCAAGCAAGCAACTCTTCTTAAGCAAACCTCTTCATAAACTGCTCAAAAGTATCATTCAATTCCTTCAATCCTGAACCACTCAAGGTTGAGTTCAGCCTTCCATCCTTCCAAGATTGGCAAAAGGAGGACCCAGACTGTTGGGGACAATATCCTAAATCTGTAAAACCCCTTAGAAAGCGCTGTGAAGTGGTATATAAGTCTAAGTGCTATTGCTATCAACCATTACTTAGAAATTCTGATCTCAGTTTTGGTCGTAAGAGGATTAAAAGTTGTGGGAGCTTCATCACTGAAGGCTGTCAAGAAGAAATAGTGTAGGGTCTCTTGCTTGGGTGGGTGGGTGGGGGTTGGACTAGATGACCTACAAGGTCCCTTCTAACTCTGTTAATCTAATCTAATCTAATTTAATCTAATCACCCTGCACTCACTTCTGCAAAAACTTGTGAGGCATACAAGCTGGAGGAAGTTTTCTCTCCCTCTGCAACGGTCCACTCCTCTCGACACCTCTCGCAATCTGAACCAACCCCAACTGTCCACATTCCCACGACTCCCTCGAAATAAATCATTTTGCCTGGCTCCCTCAACTCGGGAAGGCTACCCAAAACTTCGGCACTGTTAGAAGAGCCATAACCACCACCACCACCCCGTCCCCTAGCATCGCATGTCCCCTCGTGGTCATCTCATTGGAGATGCCGCACCTGTTGCGTTTCTGCCTTGACTCTAAAATGGCAGGAGGGGGAAAACAACCCCGCCGGTAACGACAGGAGCGACCCTTCCCTCGCTTTTTTTTTTTTTTTTTTTTTGCTAAGCGTTAATTTCGCCCTACCTGACAGGCGCCCCCACAGCCTCGTTTGCAGCGGGCTCCGTGGAGCCTTCAGCAGCGCCGCACAGCCATCTCTGCTCTGGGAAGGGAGATGGGAGACCGGCAGGCTCAGGAAGAGGCTCCACCTTGGAGGCGCCTGCGAAGAAGCTGCCGGCCGTCTGGGGTCGCGGGATCAAAGTAACAGTGCGAAGGGTTGGCCCATCCCTTCCTTCCCTCCCTCCCTCCCTCCTTCTGCCCGCTAAGGCTTATTATTCGGGGGCAGGGATTTCCAGAATAGCAGGGGAAACGCGCCTGAATCCGGATCTGAGGCGGGAGACCTAACTGCGAAAAGGGCGTTTGGGGAGCGAAAAGCTCCGAGGAGGACGCCGCCTTAGGGCTCGGGTGGAGCTCGTTTGATAGTCCCCGTCTGACTGCAGCCTGAACTCGCAAACCAATCCTAAAAGGCTCTTGCATCGCGCTGGGGGGGCGGCGGGGGGGGGCTTGCTCATTTATGTTCCCGGAGGTCGGGCTGAACGCTGCCCGGGCGTGCAGGGAAGGAAGTCTGCTAGAGGAGCGGCCATCTATTTATAAGGTTCCGACCCTTAACAAAAGTTTCTTTAGTGACCATTCAGAGTGACAACATCGCCGAGAAAAGTGACTTATGACCGTTTTTTCACACTTACGACTCGTAATCAAAATTGATCAAAACAAATGGCAACTTCAAATCTCAACAAATAAATGCTCTATTGGCAAAAAAAATATATCAGAAAATAAAATACAGGCTTAATAGTCAAGACCTTGTTGATGATCCAAACTCTATCAAGGATCTTGATTCATCTGTAATGATCGAAGTGCTAGAGCCCACTGTAACTACATAGCCAAAAAAGCGTTAAGAGTTGTTAACCTAATCTTACCTAGCTTTTTCTCTGGTAATATTACACTACTAACTAGAGCATACAAAACATTTGCTAGACCAATACTTGAATACAGCTCATCAGTCTGGAACCCACATTACAGATCTGATATTAACACAGTTGAGAAAGTCCAGAAATATTTCACAAGAAGAGTTCTCCAATCCTCTACTCCTTGTAGAATACCTTATGCTATCAGACTTGAAATTGTAGACCTAGAAAACCTAGAACTACACCGCCTTCGGTCCGATCTAAGTATAGTACATAAAATCATACATTGCAATGTCCTACCTGTCAATGAATACTTCAGCTTCAACCATAACAATACAAGAGTACACAATAAATAAAAACTCAAGGTAAATCGCACCAAACTTGATTGCAGGAAATACGACTTCAGCAACAGAGTGGTCAATGTCTGGAGTATTCTACCTGACTCTAGTTTCTTCCCCAAACCCCAAAAACTTTAACCTTAGATTGTCTACTATTGACCTCACCCCTTTCCTAAGAAGTCTGTAGGGGGCATGCATAAGTGCACCAATGTGCCTACCATTCCTGTCCTACTGTTCTTTTTTCTAATATGTATCCATTTCATGGATTCATAGTTATGTTTATACTTATACCTGTTATCTTGTAAGTGATTGACAAATCAAATAAATAAATAAATAATAAATTCAAAGGCTTGGCAACTGTCTCATATTTATGACTTTCAGTGTCCTGGGGTCATGTGCTCCCCTTTTGCGACCCTCTGACATATTTGTGGCACTGTGGGAGGGCATATTCTTCTGCAGTTAGTTTTCCTTTCTTTTGGAATATGAGGGAATATGGTGGACATGTAGTACAGATAATTCTCCACTTACAATAGTTCATTTAGTGTCCATTTTTGAAGTAACTATCGCTGAAAAAAAGTGACTTATGATAGTTCTTCACGCTTATGAACATTGCAGCATCCCCCATGATCATAATATGAATGTTTGACAAGTGATCCATATTTATGACTGTTACAGTGTCCAGGGATCATGTCCAGGGATCAAGCAAAGTCAATGAGGGAAGCCAGATTCACTTAACAACCAGGTTACTGACTTAACAACCGCAGTGATTTACTCAGCAAGTGTGGCAAGAAAGATTGCAAAATGGGGCAAAGTTCACTTAATGACCATCATTTCGCAACATAAATTTTGGGCACAATTGCAGTCGTAAGTCAAGGACTACATGTACAAAGCTGTGCAGGCTAAAAAAGCAGACCTTTAATTGATTTCAGGTTCTTGCTTCACTTGATCTTCTTTTTCCAGGAAGAAAGTGTCTCTGAGCATATTTTATTTTTGCTTTGGTGTTGTTTAAACGCAGTATGTTGACCCAGGAGATAAAATAATTTCAGTTGCTCAAGGTGGATGCATTGTTTTCCTGAAGGTAAGTGGGAGGGTAAAAGCAACTGAAAAATCAGCAAGTTCTTACTACTAGTACAGGTAGTCCTCCATTTATAACAGTTCATTTAATGACTGTTCAAAGTTAAAACAATGAGAAAAAAATGAGTTAATAACTCACTTAACAACTATGGCAAAAAAAAAAAAAGATCATACAATGGGGCAAAATTCACTTAATTGTTTCGCTTAGGAACAGAACTTTTGGGCTCAATTGTGATCATAAGTTGAGGATTACCTATATTCAGATAGACTGTTCCTGCTTGGAATATTTAACTCTCCTAATCAAATAACACTGCATTCAATGTTTATGGTGATCTCTCCCACTTTATTCTCAACTCAGTTTGGCTAATGGCGGCCTATCTTAAGAGCTGAAATTTATGCTTAATTGAATTCTAGTGTTTAAATATCTGCACCAGAGGTGGGGCTCAGCAGGTTCTGACCAGTTCTGGAGAACTGGTAGTGGAAATTTTGAGCAGTTCAGAGAACCAGCAAATACCACCTCTGACTGGCCCCGCCTCCATCTATTCTCTGCCTCCCGAGTCCCAGCTGATTGGCTGGATCTTCTTTTGTTGCCCTGCACAGGAGAACAGAGCTGGAAAGCAGGTTAGTGGGATGGGGAGGGAATGGGGATTTTGCAGTATCCTTCCCCTGCCACGTCCACCAAGCCACACCATGCCCACCAAGCCATGCCCACAGAACCAGGAGTAAAAAATTTTGAATCCCACCACTGATCTGTACCACAACTACTCAAAACCTGTAGGACAAAATGTAGAACAACAGATTGTGCCTGCCCTTTGTTGTTTTCCTTTCCATTTATCAGGGGTCCTTGATGCTCTCTAAGCTTGCTTGTTTTCTTGCAGAAGTTTCATTACCCTAAATAGGTAACATGGTCAGTGCTATGCTAGTAAGGAGTGTTGTTCCCTGTTATATTCTGGTGCCTTGTCTGTCTGTGTGTAGATATTCTTTGGTTGGGCTGTTTACTGATGGCTCTTTGCAGATTCTTGATTGGGACATTGTTTGCTTGATTGTTAGTCCAGAGTTAATCTATGGTGATCTGGTTATTGGTTACTGGTGGAGAGGTACTTGGGTCTTGTTGTTCCCTTTTGTGGTGGTTGATTGTCTCTGTTTAGCCCAGAGGTCCTCAAACTTGAATTCTAGGAGTTGAAGTCCACAAGTCTTAAAGTTGTCAAGTTTTGAGACCTCTGTTTTAACCCATCAGGCTGTCCTGTTGCCCTCACAAAACCTATTGGGAATTGCATAATCCAACTTCATCTGAATGTTAGCATACATGCTTGACCTTTGTTACTTACTCATGTCTTGACTCTGCTGAGGTCCGACTGGTCTTACTGCAATTGTACTAATGTTCTTGACTCACTCAATTTAAAATTGCAATCAAGTCAAAGAGTGTAGCTTCCAGACCAACTTGACTCCAGAATTCTGGGGAATTTTTAGATTAGGTTAAATTAAATTAAATTAGACTTGGAAGGGACCTTGTAGGTCATCTAGTCCAAGCCCCCCATCCAAGCAGGAGACCCTACACCATTTCTGACAAATGGCAGTCCAATTTCTTCTTGAAAGACTCCCACAACATTTAATATAAGTAGTCCTCCCCTTACAATCACAACTGAGATAAAAAAATTCTAGACAAGGTGGTTGAATCACACCCTTTTTAATGTCCTTTTGGACATAGTTTTCAGCAATCACTGCAGTTGTTAAGTGAATTATAGCTTCTCCCATTTACTTTGCTTATCCAAGTCAGTTTTCAGCCAAAGCACACCCATTGTGAAGCACTGGTTCGCCTAATGACTCCAGTATTTGCTTAATGACCACCATGGTTGCTTAAGGACTGCTGCAGGAAACATTCTAAAACAGGTCATGTGACCAACCCATTTTATGAATAGTATGGCATATGACCATAATGGGCAGGCTCAATTATGCGAGCACTACTTGTATGGACTCTTTGCTGAAAATGGATAAAAACGAACTGCTGATTTTGGAATTTATTAATTTAAAAGTTTTGTTTATAGGAAGAAGAGCAAATTTGATAAGTATGGCAATGGTATGTAATGTTTGGAATTGTGGCAGAAAAGATTTGAAGTTGCTTCTTTAGATATATTTTTCTTGCTTTTTTGTTGCCACTTTTTCTTTTATCTTTTATAAACTTTTTCCCTCTATGTTTCTTTTTCAATACTGTTTTTTATTAAAAAAATTTAAATCCTTTAATAAAAGTTATTCATAAGAAAACTCTGGAAATACTAAATAGGGATAAAAAGCTTCAAATCCTCAAGATAAGTGTTAGTGAGCAGAAATAACAGTGAACAGGGGAACGAAAACAAACTTAGTATTGTGTGAGTGTGTTTTCTTTCCAATTCTACTCTGAGAAAGGAAACGATGCTTTTGGATATGGTAGGCTTTCCAGCTCAAAAACTACTTTTTTTTAATACCAGCCCAATTTTTGGAAAATGTTATTTATGCTGGACTTCATTCTAAATGAAAATGCTTATTTAGCATATATTACAGAAACCTGCATGGGAGTGTTTGTCCTATTTTGCACACCAGCATTCCTCTGAATTAGGTTGGCAGAGACGTTGCCTCCATTTATTGGAAGTCTGTATTGTTAATCAGATATTCCAGCCAGCTGCCTGCTGATTCTGAGTTCAAGCTGGTGTGTGCCTTTGGGTCAGGGCACAATGTAGGAAACTTCTCCCTGATTGATACAGATTTGCCGGACTCTTTATTACGCTTCTCAGTATCACATTCCTGAAGCAAAGGAATGAGAGCACTCAGCAGTTAAGTGACTTTTCCTTAAGGTAATCAAGATTATTAAACTTGCAACATCATAAAGTAAATGTTCAAAACAAACCTGAAACCCCAAATGAACCAGCATTCTCTGGCTGTTAATTCTAGAATATCCCCTCCACTTCCCTTTTTTTTAATATGCTCTGCTTGAGAACTTCTGCACTAAATATCTTCTTAAATTGTACAATATGGCCTCAAGCACAGAATGTCCTACCAAGAGGTATATTGGTGACATTTCTAACATGACTCTATTATTATTGTTGTTGTTAGTAGTGGTAGTAGTATAAAACTTAAGGTTGGACCCTTACAATTGCTGTGGTCCTGGAAGACTTGAGGCCCAGAAGTCTAAGACAGGGGTATCAAACTCAAGGCCCATGGGCCATATACAGCCCGTAGTCCATGGAGATGGCCTTGAAAGAGCAAAGGATCAGCCCGCTGTGCCTCTGCCTGCAAAAATGGAACTTGCAGGGTGCCGCATGCGCCCTCCCCCAAGCTCCGTTTTTCCTAGCAGAGGTCTGCAGGAGGCCATTGCAGCCGAAAAAGGGGCATAGGGTGTGTGTGTGTGTGTGTGCACAGCCTCCCTGGGCTCCATTTTCTCTGGCAGAGGGCTATCAAAACAAACTAAAAACAAAACAAAAGTAGCAATGTTTCCCCTTTTGTATTTAAGCATGCAAGAAGGGACAGGAAAGGAGAAAGGGAAAGAAGAAAGACAAACGAAAAGAAGGAAACATTGGAAGGAAAAATAAGGAAGGGGAAGGAAGAGGGAAGGAAAAAGAAAAGGGAGGGAGGGAGGGGCTTATAATGAGAGAGAGGGAGGGTCTCAGGTAAGTCCTGCCCAATTTGCACTTGGCCACCACATCTTCCCCTCACATGAATCCCATGTCACGCCCATCATGGGCCTGTCCACCCATGGCCCTCTGAGTTCAAACATAACCCTGATGCGGCCCTCAATGAACTCCAGCTTGACACCCCTGGCCTAAGAGTTGGATAGAGATACAATTTTTTCTGTCCTCTTGCAGTCCTCCCCCGTCAAAAAAAGCCTTCTATAGCCCTTCTGAAAAAAAGTGGAACATGGAGATATTTTGATCAGATCAGAAGACTTCACCCCTCATATGGTCTCAACCACAGTGGTTATGATTTTCTTTCAAAATAGAGGGAGGGGATTAAAAACATCTTTAGAAGAGGTATTAACATATTTCCATGAATTCAGAGGAAGGCTGAAATCAAGGTCTCTTTAGTCTCGGAATTCTCTGTTTACCTTTAGAGCAGGGGTCTCCAACCTTGGCTCCTGGAAGCCTGGTGGACTTCAACTCCCAGAATTCCACAGCCAGCTTTGCTGGCTGTGGAACTCTGGGAGTTGAAGTCCGCCAGGCTTCCAGGAGCCAAGGTTGGAGACCCCTGCTTAGAGCTTTGTGTTCTAGCTTCCTTTCACAAAGTTATTACATTCCCAAAGTTACATTTGATTTTAACAAAACAACATCAGTGACAACTGATTGGTGAGTTATTGTCTCACTGATGAATGGGCTTTCTAAGGGCAGCTTATAAATTGAACAACTGTGTCCATCTAATAGGCAGAGGTCTCAAACTCGCATCATCATGACAGCATCATATGACATATTGGGATTTTTTTTCCCCCTTTGCTAAACTGGGTGTGGGCGTGGCCAGCACGTGACACATCCAGCCTAGGGGGGCCTGCGAGTTTGACAGCCCTGATCTAATGGTATATTTCTAATTTGATTGTTAGGCTTCAGCTAGTGCTGGATGCAGATTTTGTAATGAACTGTCTTTCTTCCATTTGGTTTCATTTCATAGGAAGCAAGAAATACAACGTTTTCTCTGTTTTAATACACTTTCTGATTTTTTTTTAAAAAAAATATGTGTTTTAGAAAAGAACAAATATGGCTTATTATTATGGTTGGTTGCACAGTCAGCCACATGCGTAGACTGGATTTGGCATCTTTATCCACTTGTTTCCCAAGAAACTCTGGGATAGGTAGATGTTGTTTGGTCATGCTAAAGGCATTGTCACAGGATGTAAGCTGCACCATGTAAAGTTGCCATTTGCAATTGATTGAATTGAGTGATTTTGTCAATGTCAATAGCGTTCAAGGGATTGCTCCAGATGTTTATTATTATTTGAAAATATTTTGATCGTTTTTGTAAACTGGGTGAGTTTAAACTCCATGTAACATTGCCATCTACTGGGGAAATTAAGGAATGTTAGTAAGAGATTTGAGTATCCTGTAAAATGGATATTGACATTTTCCTCCCTGTATAAATACTTTAAAATTCTGCTTAGTCTCTCCCCTTCTCCAACATGTTCTAACAAATCTTAAAGGTGAAATAATCGTATTATATAATTTTCTAAGAAAGTTTCATTTTGCAAATAAATTACTAAGCTGTTAGGATATTTTTTCGTATCTCAAAAGAGACTCTGCAGCTTGTACAAAGCAAATATCCCTTGAGACAGGGATCTCCAGCCTTGGCAACTTTAAGACTTGTGGACTTCAACTCCTAGAATTCCTCAGCCAGCTGGCTGAGGAATTCTGGGAATTGAAGTCCACAAGTCTTAAAGTTGCTAAGGTTAGAGAACTCTGCCTTAAGATATTATGAATCTCTTTAAATGCTAAGGTATTAAAGAGTGTATGCGAAGTTTTAAGTGCACCCATTTTAAGGGGAGATATAACAACATTTGAACAATGATGTTTCCCAGGGAAATTCTGTAAAATTATGCAGTTCTTTATTAATGTGAGAATACATATCAAAACTAAATATACAACATGAAGCAAAAATAATTTTAATTCATAAAGCAGAAAAATATTTTTATTTCCATCAACTTTATTTAATTATTTACAAGAATTACATGGCTCTTGATCTCATGCAATGTCTGGATAGCTCAGAACAATCCATAAAACATAGCTTAAAACAAAGGTAGCCTTTCCCCAGGTGTCAGACCAAACGGTCTCACAACTCAACCCCCATCCTAGCCCCATGCTTGAGGGAAGAGCCAAAGTATTCACAGCCCTCTGGAAGGCTGAAATGGTGGGCTACCGGGTTGACCAGTGAGAAGGCAGGTGTCCAGGGTCTTGTCAGGTAGCAACATTTAAGGAAGGGGACATAAAACATGACCACGCTACGTAATAAAGTAGGACAGATAGATAGATGGTCTTGGGAGTAACCTGACCCTATGCTGTGGAAGACTTTAAAGGTGATAACCAGGTACCTTGAACTGCCATTAGAAAGCAGCTAGAAGCAATGGTAGCTCATACAACAGTGGGGTTACTTGGGTAAATCCTGTTAATGCTGCTACATTCTACCTTGTTTCCCCGAAAATAAGACCTAACCAGAAAATAAGCTCTAGCATATTTCGGGATGCTTATAATAAATGCCCTGCCCCAAAAATAAGCCCCAGTTAAGATTGTTATCCAGATGGATGCATTTAATAACGTATTTCCTAGAAAATAAGACCTAATCTGAAAACAAGCCCTAATGCATCTTTTGGAGCAAAACTTAATATCAGATCCTGTCTCATTGTAGGAGAAACACGGTAGTTGCTGCTTCTGACTGGTCTTGAAGGGCAGCCCCATGTAGTGTGTATTGTAGTAATCCAAACATTTGTGTATATTTAATAACTTTTAAATGTGGAACATAAAATTTACCTAGTTCTAAATTAGCTGGTTAATTCACAGTAATCAAATATAGGTAATAGGCATACCATAATGAAAAATATAATATGGAAAGCCTTCTTAATCATTTTAGAACATTTTATCAAACAAATGAATATGTAATGACAAAAAATAAGCTGATTAATCAATGACAGGGCACTTATTTCTGCAGTTATACACTCGTGAGATGTATATGACAATATACAAGAACCACTGTTTCTCAATGAAAGAAGCAAAAGAAGCAGTTTGAAAGGATGTCAAAGCCAAACACTCCTCTTACGCATAGCCTAAATAATTGCTGATTTGATCTAGTGGTTAAGGCACCAGAAAGCTGGATGGTGACTTTGGGCCAATCACTCTCTCAACCCAACTCAACGCACAAGATGGTGGTTATTGGGAAAGTAAGAGGAAGAAGGAGTATTACATACATTCAGTTTTGCAGCTACTAACATTATTGGTCATGCAGACACAAAGATAGCCAGGGAAATGACTGAAGCCTGGGAAATGGGACCCCTTGTCAGTTAACAGGAATGCTGATTTACCATCAGGTATTTTAAGAGCTGAGGATTTGGCAGGACAAGGAAACAACAGCCAATTACCAGCCTTCAATACACCAATCAATCAATAGGAATATAAATATGGTGCATAGAATAGTCCGAAGCATACACTCCGGTAGAGAGAATTTCTCTGAAGATGGGCTCCAGCACAAGTCTGAAAGCTCAGAAGACTAAACCTCTGGTCCGGTGACCATCCCAAACTGGGTCTTACAGTATGATCTGTATTTACCATCTTGAGTTATTTATAAAAATAATAATACAAATAGTTGACTTACGACAGTTTTCTAAGCAACCGTTTGAGGTTACAGCAGAACCTCGGAAAGGCCATGTAGCTCCGTCCTGGAAATGGGCACCATTTCCAAGTGGCCACCATTCATTCTCTCCCAATTCTCATTCTCTGCTTCTGGGAGAGAGCCAAGCAGTCTTCGTTGTTTAGGAAGGCAGTGCAGTGTGGGGGCTGCTTCTAGAAGATCTACAATAAAAGTTAAGTATTAAGGGAAGGGAGGATGGTGTGGGATGCATCGGAAGCAGGCCTGTGGGGACTCTGAGGGGCATAGGGCGCCTCAAGGAGTGGAGGAGGCCTTGGGAGACTCAGGTAAGGTAGTTCTGGACCTGCATTGTGCTTTCCAGAGCATTCCCATCCAAAGCAACCCACTGAGGCATATGCTATTAACAGGGGTGGGTTTCTACCAGTTTGGACCAGTTCTGTAGAACCAGTTGTTACGATTCTGCGCCGTTCAGAGAACCGGCAAATCACACCACTGGCTGGTTCTCCCCTCCCCACCTGCCCGCCTAGGAGGCTTTCCTGAGGCCCAGTCAGGGGTGGTATTCAGGGGGTTGGGGGAGGGAGAAGTAGCCTGAGAGCAGAGCTGAACCTTCCTTAGGATTGAAACTTCTATTTTTCAGTGCAGACTCAGGCAGCAGATTGCAGAAAGGTAGATCTGGGAGTGAAGCTGTGATTCTGCAAGCAGTTCAATCTGCCTGCCTGCTTTGCCTGATTTTGGGTAAAAGTTGCTCTTTTTTAAAAATAAAAAATTCAATCTTTACATATATATTTACAATATTTACATACAAGCCACACCCAGCCAGTCACATGACCACCAAGCCACACCCACAAATTAGGCCACACCCACAGAATCGGTTGTTAAGAAATTTGAATTCCACCCCTGGTTATTAACCATATCACAGAACATATAGAGCAGGGGTCCCCAAACTTGGCATAGATGGCTGGAGAATTCTGGGAGTTGAAGTCCACAAGTCTTAAAAGTTGCCAAGTTTGGAGACCTCTGATATAGAGTAACAGTATCAGTAGTAATCATCGAAGCAGAGTTGGACACTGGGCCTCTGCTCAGAAGTAAAGAGGTAAATATCATTCAAAGACTGATTCAAAAATTCAAAACAAGGTTGGCAGAACATTTTGCTACCAATTATCAAAAGTTCACCCACAGCTGACTCAGCGAAAGCTGCAAAATTTGGCAGTTGGAAATAAATGATGGTAGCGAATGCAGTTATCAAGATTAGTAAAAGCCAGCATGGAAAATAACAGAAATCTAAATGTATAAAACAATTCATGAAATGGACCTCTATAAATGAGCTTCATTGTTTTCTAATTATCCAATTAATCTGAAAAATAACACCACTGATTATCACTTGGGGAGGGTTTTATCATTTCAATTAGTTTATTGGACAGCTTAGATTGAATGTGCTAATTAATACTCTTAAACCTTTTGAGGGTAATATTGCATGAGTTGTTATTCCATGAGCTTTTAATAGAGCACGATCCTGGAGTTATATGGAAGATCTTGTTTTCTATAGCACAGTGAGTACTTCTCCCACTAATTCTGGAAAAAGAGCTAGAAAGTCTTCTGATGTTGGTTTCTGTGGGAAGAGATGGCGTTCTTCCCATTTCAAAATGTCAAAGTACAAGGAGAACTCATGGAAATTAAAGTCCTTAGAAGGCAAGAATACAGAATACCTGATTGGAATATAAATGGGCTTTATATCTCTGCCCTTTTTTTCCACCTGTGCCTGGATAAAGTGGATGTCTCTTCCTGCTATAAAACGCCCTCCTCAAAAGTGTATTTTCTCTGCTCTCTCTTGCTGCTTTCACCCTGTAGAATATCATTTCCTAGACCTCCACAATCCCATTAAACTAGCCTGCCTGCCTCTCAAAAAGCTTTAGAGACCTGGTTCTTTCCCTAAGAACCTGATCTAGGAATCGTATGGAGATTCTCAGTCATCCAAGTCACAGTGGTCCCAAAGGTGCTTTTCCAAAAGGTAACTGGACGTCATTTTTCCTTGAAGATGTTTTGCTTCTCATTCAAAAAGCTTGTTCAGTTCTGTGTTGTTTCTCTTGAATTTTTATATTTTATGATGTAGCTTTTATTGATTTTCCCACTGTTGATGATATATGTTACTCCAAGTCTTCTGCTGAGGAGGGTGGCTATTTCAAGTTGACTGATTAAAGACATACATAGCTTTCTTACCGGGGGATTCTGGACTGAGACCTTGCACAACTGTTCCAACTATTTGGAGGTGGGGGCCTAATCCTTGTTGGGAACGATTTTCTTCTGCCAGATAATGTTTGGCTCAAGACATAAAACTTATCTTAAGATGTTTTTGTAAAGGAGGAAATGAACAACCATGTAGCAACCATGGTCATTTCCTAGGAGAGACAGGTGCTTTCGTAATGTTTTATGAAAAAGCTGAGCCAATTATGCACCATATATGCAACGTTTGCTTAGTCTCTCAGGTGATGACAGACTTTGAGGGGCTTGGAAGGGTGAAACCAGCATAAAAACCAGGAAAGTGGAAGTGTCTATATTTTGGCAAAGGATGGTGAAAGAATCAGGCGGTCTGGTTCTGTCACTTTCTACACCTTCTGGTATTCAGGCCATATGGATCCCTGAAGCCGTGGTTGCAAGTGTTCCATTGGGCATAAGAGGGCATGTAGTTCACAGCTGGTCACTTGGGAGCCACCGTATTGGCCATGATTAATTGGAATCACAAATCCTTATTGTCTAATAAGGAAATGCTGTATGATGCTGAGCAGTTGAAGGCCAACTCTCTTCATCATCCCCATCACTGAAAATTTCACAGGAAGCCCTGTGAAATCTCTCACAATTATTAGTTTGCTATCTGAAGCTCTGAAAAGCAAAAACTAAGAACTAATAAATCATGAAGTGAAGTGTGTGATCAAAATGGCCCCCGATTAACAATGATGGGAAAAGTTTGTTGTGTTTATGTTCTCTGGAGAAAATGATATTGCTAAAGCAAAACTAAAACAAACTGTATTAATAAGGCTTCCCGATGCAAAATTTACCATGAGCAGCATGCAGATTTAAAACATTTTCAATACCTAAATACGGTTAACAGAAATGAACACAATATATCCCAAGGGGAAACAAACATGCCCGAACTGAACAAATATTGCATATCGATGTACACGCAAAGACTTATCCCAGACCTTGTGGGGGAAAACCATGTTTTCAGAAATCATTTAAAGGCTTACAGAAACAGGGCAATGAACCTCAGGGGAAATCCAGAGGGCAGGAGTCACAACAGAGAAGATATGCTACCTAGGTTCATCGGGTGTCATTACTTTATTGGGAATCCAAAAGAAAACCTGTAGCTACTAAAGGCCAATCAATTAATAAAATTCCATCAAGCAATTCTAGCTCTTAATTTTATTGGGTCTTTCATGATTAATAAAGAGAATTGAAGACTTAAGAGATGAGTTTATAGAAAATGGGGTGAGTATGGAATGGAAGTATTTGGTTGCATTGTAAGAGATGGCAATAAGCCATTAATGTTGAATATATTTTTGAGGGGTGAAGGGAGAAGTTTCCTATATTTTCTTTTTTTCCCCTTTTTGTTAAGGAGGGAATTGTTCACTTTCTAAATATTTCATTTTTAAAATGTATTTTTGTAGTAGGTTTTTGCCTTATCTGTTTAATATAATCCTTCACAAAATTATACAAAAAGCAATGTTAACTCTTAGTGACTACATAGATACATCTTCTCCAGGATGATCGGTTTCCAACCTTTTCTTTCAGGTCTTTCAAAGGTGTATCCATCATCTTTATATAGGTAGTCCTCGACTTATAAACACAACTGAGTCCAAAGGTTTTGATGCCTAGACAGTCTTTGAATGAATTTTGCGCAATTTTATAACCATAAATTCTTGCCATAATTGTTAAGTGAATCACTGCAGTTGCTAGTAATACGATTGTTAAGCGAATCTCATTTCTCCATTGACTTTGCTTATCATAAAAGGTAATCACGTGACCCCAGGCCACTGCAACCAAATACATGCTAGCTACCAAGTGTCTGAATTATGATCACATATTGCAGTGGTTATTAAGTGTGAAAAATGATCATAAATCACTGTTTTCAGTGCCATTGTAACTTCAAACAGTCACTAAATGAATAGTTGTCAAGTTGAGGGCTATCTACCATTAAGTCTATGCATTTTGCTTAATTTGAAGCCTGGTTATTTGACTGAAAACTCTGTATTGCTTTGATTACTTTGTTTTTTTGTTTACATCACTAGAATTCTCAGGAATTTCTCCAACACCAATGTTCTAAAGCAGGGGTGGGCAAATTACGGCCCGCAGGCCACATCCGGCCCATTGGTCTGTCCAATCCGGCCTGGCCCTGAAAAAAAATCACTGGGCGGGGCGTATTGCCCTGCGTTGCATGGCCCCCAAAGCTGCAAAACAGTGTGGAGCGCTCTCGGGGTAGGAAAGAAAAGAAGAATTTTGCAAAGGCCTCGGCTGGGAGTTTGAAATCACCTTTGAGTGCAACCTCTCCGAAGGTGAGTCCCCGCCGATTCCCCTTTTTTTTCGGGGTTTCCCGGCTTAAACTTTGCAAAGGCAAAGTTTGCAGGCGGGAGCGTCTTCCAGCCGAGGAGCAGGAAGGGTTCTGCCCGGCGGGCGGGCTGCTTGGAACCACCTAAAGCTAGGCTGCTGCTGATGGAGCCTTGCCCTGCCTTGGTGCCCTGTTTCCCGGCTCGGCAGTCCTGCTCGGGCGGCACTTTAAAAGCCTGCTCCCAGCACCCGAGCAACTTCCCAGCAACTTGCGGCTTCCTTTTTCCTCACGGGTGCTCACGCCTGGCCCCGAGCCATGCGGCAGAGGGGAAACCCGGAGCACCGCCAGGTCGCCTCCTCCAAGCAGCCCGCCTGTGCACCTGCTGGGCGGAACCCTTCCCACTCCTTGGTGGGAAGACACTCGCGCCTGCAAACTTTGCCTGTGCAAAGTTTAAGCCTATAAGCCCCGGAAACCCAACTTTCAGCTTCCTTTTAACTCATGGGCGTTCGCACCTGGCCCTGAGCCGCGTGGCGGAGGGGAAGCCCGGCAGGTGGGCGGGCTGCTTGGAGGAGGCAACCCGGCGGTGCTCCGGCAGCAGCAACAGGCAGTTCCGCCCGGGATCCGCTCAGGTGTCCAGCTGGGGCTGTCAGGAGTTGCTACTGCTGGCACAGCTCCGCATGGCTCCAATCCCGCGTTGCCTTGGGAAGGAAAAGGCAAAACCAGGAGCCGCTGAGCCTGAGCCTCTGGTGCCGCTGCTGCCGTTGCAAAGCACCACCGCGGCTCTTCCTTTTTGCCTTTCCCTTCCTGAGGCAACGCAGGACTGGAGCCGCGCGGAGCCGCGCCGGCAGAAGCAACTCCTGACTCAGGAGGCCTATGAGGGGAGGGGAAGGAGGAGAAGAGGGGGGAGAAAGGGGGGGGGCGATTCCCAAAAAATCTTGTGCTGACCCGGCTCATCTGTCAAATTTTAAAAGTCAATGCAGCCCCAGAGCCAAAAAGTTAGCCCACCCCTGTTCTAAAGTGTAATTATTCTTTCTACTTAAGGCCATAAATACACTACAAATCATCACAGTAATAATGTACTTTTATTCCAGCCAGATAAGCCAATGTATGTTAATGTATTGAAAGTTTCAAGGTAAAGAAATCAGGTATCTATTCCAAACAATCCAATTTACTAGAGGATACTTACTCAGTAAAACTATATTCTCCCTTAATGGCCCCCGTAGAATTTGATAGCAGAACAAAAAATAGAGATTAATACAGTAAATAATACTGTGTTTATAATTTTAATACAACCAATCATTGGCTAATTTCAATGTGGCTTTTTAACAATGGACAAAAAAATGACATGTCTGACATTTAAAATATATTAAAAATATAGCATAACAAGTCTTCCAATGTGTGTATTTATTTACCATAAAAATTACTGTCCTTCAGAGTTGACTTTTCACAAGTGAAGATGAAATAAGCCTGTTTCTGGATTGTTACAGTATACCATAGTAAATTTATTTTTTCTTTCTTTTTCTTTTGCAATAAAAAAAATTACAAAGACAGTAATTTGGATATGCAATCCAGAGGCATTTTATCCACTGCAGAAAGATCATTCAGTGACACAACATGTTTAATACCTCATCCAGAAGCATCCATTACAAGCTGCAGTGACATCAAAAGGAAGACAGATGGGTCATGAAGTCACTGTATCAATGATGCATTTGCATAAGTTGCATAATTTATGTGACATCACACATGTGTCATTTACTGCCCTTCCAATCATCTCTGGCCTTTCTTTTATTCAATAATCACATGTGTTTGGCTAAGAGAACCAGAAATAAGGATTTTCAAACTACAGTGAATAAGTACTGAATATATGAGTTTTCATAAGGTGTAAATTGAGGTATTCTCTTTCTTTTCAGTAGATTTGATGACACATCTAAAAGTACTATTTACTACTGCTGACATGAACAGCTAAACAAAGGTAGTACTTTATGAAGGAGATGAGCATAGTTTAACAGAATGAAGGCAGCAATATTCATTATTTTAGTGTTCACACTATATGCCAGCTTTGCAGTTTCATTTGAAACCAACAGCGATCATGAAACGTCATGAAAGATTTAAAAAAAATCTCCTAGAGTGATTACTAAACGAATCATTATCACACCAGATCAGTAAACCCCAGAAGAAAATAACAATAATATTCCAGTATCTTAAAGTTTAGGTCCTTTTTCTACAAGATGCCTATTTTTTAGACACAAACCATAAAAATTGGCCACACTGCACATTTATCTTAAAAATGTTGTGCCCCCATAAAAATGCCTGGTACAAAGTCTGAAGTTAACGTCCATCCCTAAATTTAAAAGATCAGCTAAAATAAGTTTAAATTATTACAGTATTTATAAATCCAGCAGGTAGAACAGCCATCATGGCTTCTTTCCCATCTTCCTAGCAGCTGTCATCCTTCAAGCAACTTTGACGGCTCCTTTAGCTTCTAGAAGGTTCCTCATTTATCATCAGTCATTTTGAGCAGTTCTAGAAGAGCCCCCACAGCACCAAAATAACCCTTCAAAATGATTGAAAAGGAGGAGTTAGCAAAAACAAATCCAAACTAAATTATTGCAATATTTAACACTGGGAGTATTTTTTTAAGGCTGTAGGAGAAAATGCAGAAAATCACAGAGAAAAGGATTAACATTAGGTAATTGATATGCATCCACCTATTTGGTAAATATTAGATGTGACAAAGAGATATAAAGAACTGAAAGGGGGTTATTCTTTTAAAAAAACACTCTTATTTTTAACCAAAATCTTCGTTGATTTATTAAAAAATTTAAGTAATCATATTTTTAGAAAATTTGCTGCTGGTGACCATTACACACTCAACCTGAAACAGCATCACAAGCTTGTTCCCAAGCTTGTAGCAAAAGATAATCTTCACCAGAATAAATCAAGCAGGAAAAAAAAGTGTGTGGTAAAGCTAAAATTCCCCATATATCCTAGGGCTGTGCAAAATCATTCAGAAGGTCGTTCTGTGGGTCTGCTGAGGAGCTCAGTATTAAAACAGTGCATCCCCTCAAGGGCTTAGCAAGGCCGTTCCACACTGATCTTTCACAAAACGCACTTCTGCCAAGACTGCTACTAAAATTAGCAATCTAATCCTACCTATCCACTCAGAAGTCCCACAGAATGACAAGGGACTTGTTTTAAAACAAGCAACCTCCTTACTGCTTTCTGATAGGAGTTTGTTTCTATAATCTCTGCTGGATCAAATACTCTTTCATCAGCAGAAGGACCCAATGAGATGAAGCCTGATGTTCTTTCTTGTCTAATATTCCCTCACAACTACTTAAACAGATACCTTATGCAGATATTGCCTTATACAACAGACATTGCTTTTTTTCCCCATTCATAATTTAAAGCAGGGGTGGGTAATGATGGTCTTTTTATGACTTGTGGTCTTGGACTCCCAGAATTCAATTCTGGGAATTGAAGTCCACAAGTCATAAAGGGGGCATCATTTCCCCTAATTTAGATTGAAAATTATCAATAACGATAGCTATGACAGGAATTTATTGATGTTGTAATCCACCTAGTGAGATGGGAGGCAAACAAACTTCATAAATAAATACATTACCATATTAATAATATAATGCTTTCTCTTTTTTTTGAATGGTTTTTACCTCGTGTTCCAAAAAAAGAGCTTTGAGTTGTCCCTTTGACCAATAGTCCATGGCATAGGCTAGCACCTTCATCGCAACTGTGTTGATTCTCAGGAAGTTGCCTACAAACACCACTCGATCAATATTCTGTAAAATTTAAGTGAAATAAGTGAATTATGTGCAGTTAAAAGGAACTTATTTTCAACCTTATACACTGGAAAATGTTCAGCAGTGTTTAAAGTTGCAATATGCCTCTCAGGTGGACAACCCAAAATGGATGAACTTGGTTATGTAACACAATTGATCCTAAATAACATTTTTCTGCAAACCAAGCAACAAGAAAAATAAATGTATAGTTACAATATTTTGTTTTTTAAAGTTTATTGAAGACTCATTCTATTCACTGATACATTATTTGTTTACCATCATATCTTACATATTTCTTATTTTGTTAACAAAATAGCCATCTCTATAGATTATGAGAATGATCTCTAGCATATTAA
Source organism: Hydrophis major (assembly GCA_033807585.1). Taxonomy (NCBI): domain Eukaryota; kingdom Metazoa; phylum Chordata; class Lepidosauria; order Squamata; family Elapidae; genus Hydrophis; species Hydrophis major. The sequence goes on along the minus strand of CM066331.1, from coordinate 86,501,418 downwards.
TGAACTGTAAAGAATAATTATTAATGAACTGTAAAGAATAATTATTCAGGACTAATAGCACTTCTTTCTATATAACCATTCATAGGGCTGATTATTTTTTCATTGATAAATGTTCTATTATAGGTTCTTTGGAAAGGATTCTTCTATCCATGCATATCCTGGAAGCACTTAATTTTCATTCCTAAATATAGTGTGTCATCTAAATAATATGTACTTTAGCGCACTCTAGAGAAATGTTTATTTGTTTGTTCTAGAGAAATGTTTATTTCTTTGGAACAAACAAAAAATAAAACAACTAATTTTTTTGGCCAGGTCTGTGCTAATGTAGTAGAAACTGCAGCTAAGATAGTAGTAGAATCTGCAGTCTGAGTGGTCTGGTCTCCATGAAGGGGGTAGTCAGTAAAGGAAACTTGACTCCTTCTCCTCCAAATCCCTTGTAATCTGGTTGTTTGCAGGAGAGTGCATTTAGTCTGGTGAGATTCTTGTAAATAGACAAGTAGCAATAAATACCTTTATCTGATCAGTTTGCTGTGTCTTTCTATTTCTTGCACCTGACAGCTCAAGCATTGAGGTAATGCATTCCCCCAAGTATTAAAGAAATGTTATAAATATTGTGTGAAGGTCCAAGTTTTACCAAACCACAGAGTCTTCATGAAATTCACTGAAACTGCCTAGAGATAATTTTGTTCTGATCATGGAGGATTAAAGTTAATTTTGTTGCTGGCAGTGATGCTAATCACTGAATTGATCAGAAAATGTCAAACAGTAAAGAAAAAACCTCCAGGTATTTACTAGAATTACAATACACTACCACCACAACACCACCACCCCCAACACACACATACAAAAGCCTATGATAGCCTTCCTCTGTCTATGTGCCTTTCAGGTGTCAAGACTTCCAATTCTCCATATTCTTTGTAATTGGCCATTAGAACGGAGGAGTTCTGAAAGGTGCACAAGTAAGAGTAGACTGCCTAGAAATTAGTTCCATCACTGCCTTGGCAAGGATATGAATTTGTACTGCAAAAACCAAAGGGAAAAACAGGACAGCAAAGTCCACATTCTGGAAAAGGAAGACTGCTGTTTTGAACGAGGCCATCTATATTAACACTGAACACTCTTTTCTCAATAGAGGGCTAGGGATACGACACCACCTACTTCCTGTTTACATATGAGTCCTTTCAACAGTTCCAAGAACGTTCCACATCCATTTGCTCTATTCAGGTGACCCTAAGGGCCCTAAACCTCCAAGTGGCCTCAACTGCTCTCAGAAAGAGCACTAACGACCAGGTGCTTGTAAGGAATATAAATCCTTCCATCCTGCAATCATTTAGTCAGAACTGAAGAAGCTTTTTGGATGAGAAGCAAAATGTCTTCAAGGAAAAACAAACAGTTGCCTTTTGAAAAAGCACTTTTGGGATCATCACTATTTACTCTAGTGTATTTTACACATAGAAAATATCTTTATTCTCTTCTGCCTCTATAATAAAGTCGTTCTGAAATTCACTGACATTTGAAAGAATAATTCACTACCAACTGCAGTGAAATCCTTATTTTGATAATACTTTTTCACCTTTAAAGAAGGAAAAATTAATTATCACTCAAGCTTGTAGCAAAAGAAGCATCAGCTTCTTTTAGTAATTACTGCAAGTTATTTTTGCTCTGAAATGTTGGAGATGCTAACATGACAAAGCTTAGTGTTAATCATGCATATTTTAAGCTTGTCTTTCTTGTCAAATGTGACCTCTGTCATCATCTTCTTTTAATGACCCCACAATCCCTTGCAGGGTGGAATCTGGGCTACTGAATGAATTGCAGTGTTTACTGGCCAGATGCCCTTCCTGTCACCAATGTGGGGTTTTGTTCACCAGATATATTCTCATCGTGCCCAGAGAGAGAAATATCTGCCTCTATCTAGGATTGAAACTCATAGCCTCCTGATTGTGAGGTGAGAGCTCCATCTCTAGGGCCACCGCATCACTCGGTGCATCCTCTGTGATCCAGTTTAATTTAGCCCTAGTTTAAAATTTTAATTACTATAAAAACAGAAAAAAATACTGTTTCAGATTTCTTTATAAGAATATTATTACTAGTATTTCTGAACATTTTAATATTATACATTAAGAAATTAGTTACCAATTTTGGTCTAATGAGTCTAATCAGGTATTACTAGGTGGGTTCATTATTTGGAAGCATTAGAGAAACAACTGCAACATGCAAGATAGTGCCTTTGAATTCAGACCACAGTTAAAGTTTCTTGAACTGAAATAACTATGGAATTAAGATGCTGCACAGACAGAGTCTCACAATTTTCGCAATTATGGACTCCAACTATGTATTGTAAGGCATAAGCTTAATTTAGATTTCTCCCAATATTTTTGGAAAATCACTGCTCAAACCACGTGCTCATTTGCACTCTCCTCCATTATTTTGTACAGTCTCACTTTAACTACCAAATCAAATCAATCACAGATCACCATAAGAACAAGCTACTATCCACCACAATTGCAAAATCAGCAAAATTCCATCTGTCCTACAAAACCAGGAACTATTCTTTGAAAAGGCTCCCAATTTGCTAACCTGAGTATTATATTAAACTGGCTAATGGATTATTATGCAAGCAGCTGCAAATTGTTAGACCAGAACTCAAAAGACTGTATTGAATGAGCAAAAATTTCATCAATTCCAGATTTTTGCAAATATTTGCTGGGATTCACAGATCACCAGAACGCATATCTAAAATTGCAGTCAATTTCTGCTGCCAGAACAGAAATTAGATAGTAATAGAAATACATAATTTGTCTGAAATATAAAGAATCCCATTCCCATATGTTCTCGCAAGCCTTCATTAACAAAACTCATCTTTCAAAGCTAAACAGGTTATATTACGAGTTCTCCCTAGGTCTCTTTATATTTATAAAGCTGTGTTGCTATTGCAGTTAACTCTCTATGCTTTGATAGCCCTGTACAATGCTGCTTGAACTCCATGCCACAAGGCAACACTGTAAAGAAGCTGAAAGCAAAGAGGATGTTCAGGACCACTTATTATTGCAGAGGCTTCCACTGATATTCCTATGTAAAATATTCAGGAATATTAAAAGCTTATGGTCACCAATACACAGAAGCAACTGAAACAGGTCCTCGGTTTGATACACTAATATCTTACAGCTGCATTTCACCTAACCTATTCAACCATTGAACTGTTTGACAATATGCCAGTGTCTTCCTTCCTCTTGTCATATATTCTCTTACTATCTTTGACCTGAAAAATGCTATAAGAGAGGCATTATATTGAACCTGTATGCTGCCATGTTTTACCAGTGGGCAGTAAGATAAGTTGCTATTGTACACAGCATCATATTTAAGGCTTAACAGTCACTGTCTGGGATAGGTTATGCCAGTGTCAGTTTGCTTGAGGAGTTATTGGTCTTTATAGCTGAAGTCCCCACCACATCCAGATTCAACATTCTAGCAACGATACCACACAGTTTATAACAGGTGCTAGCAATATCTCTGAGGAAAAAAAACAGGGTCCAATTTCTCCTCTCCTGCTGATATCATCAGACTCCAGGGGACAAAAGCTATTGAGGCACCAGCAGTAGGGGGGAAAAAATTGCTTCGAGCTTGTCCTCAATGAAGAAGAACTGAGGACTTGGGAAGATGGAAAGCAGCCTCAGATGATGAAGGCTCCCAATCATTGACATACCTTTAAAATACTCTAATTTTGTCATGATCAAATCAGGTTATAACACTTGTATAAACAGGTATTTTTATTGCTTTACCTTTAAAAAATTGTGTGGTTTTTCTCTGCTATGGCTAAAATACAGGGACTTCCGGTTTTGCGTGGCTTCGGCTGCAGCAGGAATTTGCTTGTCTGCAAGTCCTGCTGTGCTTGCTGCCAAGGTGCCCCCGATCCAAATGGGTCTGGGGGATATGGCTGCCCTGTTGAGGCAGCCAAAGAGAGAGGGGATCCGGACAGGGGTTTGGGGGTGTCGCAGACCCCCTCCCCAGCCGGAAAACCCCCTTTTTCTCAAGGTGATGGAGCAGAGGTCAGTGATGGCCGTCACAAAGAAGCCTGCAGCCGGGTAAGATTTGTGCTGGAGGTTGCAGAAGGAAGTGATAATTTGGCTGAGCTGAGACAATAACAACTCTTAATTACCCTGGAAACTGAACTGTTTGAATTGCCTGAGGATACATTGTTTCCCAAAGAAGACTGGAAAGCTGCGGTTAAAGCTGTTAAGGGGAAAAAAATTTTTTTTCTTAACTCTCCCTCCCCATAGAAATAGCAGACGGAGATCTGGAAAATCTACTTGGGCACGGAAGGTAACTCAATTTGAAATTTAAAGCCAAGGGATAAAGGATTTCTGGACATTGGATTTTTTAAAAAACAACAACTTAAAATTGATTTGGTTTGCTTTGTGACTTTGAGATCTTTGTGAAATTTTGTTTTTTTAAAAAAGGGACTAAAGACATTAGAGTTGCGTTAAAAAAGAAAGAAAGAAAAAATAGCATTATCTTTTGAAGGACTACAAATGGAATTTCAAAAACTGAAAAATGAACATAAGGGCTCATTTGGATCTATCTTTCACTTTTTGAAAATGGCGATTTCTACCTACCAAGAAATACTACAGGAAGGCTTGGATGAAGGAGAAGCCATCTTTAATGGACAACACACTTAGTGGAGGAAGAAAAGCGGAAGGGGGGCAAGGAAAAGATGAACTTAGAACTTAAAAAAGCAACCAAGAAAAAGAAAAAGGAGATGAAAAAGCGATATGATGTCAGAAAGCAACAGAAAAGATAAATACAACAGAGAGGGAAGATTAAGAGAGTGAAATTGGAGAGATGGGGGGGGGTCAAAAAGTTAGAATAGGGAAGAAAGAAAGGGGGAAAGGAAAGAGAAGTCATAAAGGCTTCAAACAAGATGCAAAAAAATGTTTTATTTTCAGAGATAAGGGGTGAGATAATCTTTTTTAAAAAATGATTCTGCAAAAGTACATAAAAATGCATTGTAGACATTAGTATTTGAAGTTGAGTTAGAAAATTAGAATATTATATGATTTAAAAATGTATTAAAGCGAAGTCATGATTTAATTATAGAGTTTAATTTTTAATTTCATAATAGTATTGTTTAAGAATTAATAATAGAATTTAATTTCTTATGAAACATTGCTTTTACTATGTTATAAATTTAATATCTCTTTTTTATTTGTTTTTAGTTTTATTGTTACTTATTAAACTCAATATTATTTGTTTGTTTTACTATTTTGAAATGTAATATTTCAATGAATGTACGGAGCAGAATCAGCATGGAAAATATGTATTATTTTAAGTGTTATTTAGGGGGAAGATAAAAAGTTGTCATACTTCAATCTGGGTTTACAGGAGAAAAATTGTATTAGATAGAAAGGATAAGTAGGTGATTGAAAGAAAACAGACCAAAGATGCAAATATAATTATTTAATTGAGATGGAATAAATAAAATAGAATTAAAAGAATGAGTAAGAGAGAGAAAATATATGAAAAATAGAGAATGTTAAATAAGATATGAGATAGTATATTAAGTGAGTATAAATTTTGATTGATGTCTGTATGAAAAGAGTTAACTCGGGGTAAGCCGCCTTCCAAAAAGAAGCTTTATGTATTTATGTTTTGTGTAATGTTTGTTTTAGTCTGACAGGATGTGGAAGAACACTAATGAAAATATATATATTTTTAAGACAGAAGAAATATGATTAAATAGAACGAAAGGGAGTAATAAAGAAAAGTTTTGAAAAGATATGAAGTTGATTAGATAAGATAAATATATATATATAGAAGTGTGATAATTTGGAATTATCTTTCTTTTAAATAAGATTTGTTTCTTCTAGAAAAGATATTTTATGTTACTACATCCTATGTTTTGTTTGTGTGTATTAAAAAAAATTAATAAAGTTTGTTATAAAAATAAAATAAAATAAAATACAAATGAAAAGGTATTTAGCTCTTGCTAATTGTTATGGCACTGCCACTAAAACAAAGTTTCCAAAATTGGAAAGAATTCAGACCATTGGACCAAATAACGTATGCAAATCATACTGAATATGCTGCTTCAATAACGACCCAACACTACCATTAAGTTAATGGGGTCCATATGCTTTTGGTGTAAATATTGGAGGGTTCAAATTAAACAGAACCTCTGAAAATTAAATCTTGAGCAAACACAGAATCCCACTTATAGGCTCAAAGAATTAGTCTCAGGAACAGTGATCATTCTACTTAAGTGAAGTTCTTAACAACTTAGCAAAGGCACACTATGAAAAAAATTATAATTTTAGTGTTTTTTTTTAAAAAGAAAAAACAGTAGAATCAGTTCATATCATAGAATACTTTAAAGTAGGGGTATCCAATTTTGGCAACTTTAAGGTTTGTGGACTTCAATTCTCAGATTTCCTCAGGCAGACATGCTGGCTGAGGAATTCTGGGAATTAAAGTCCACAAGTGTTAAAGTTGCCAAGCTTGGAAACCTCTGCTTTAAAGGATTGTTCCTTGTTTTCATTGGTCAGAGAAGGTATATAAACCAAAACTCCCAATCTTCTTAGTAACCCAAAAATAGCTTGCTATTAAAATGATCTCACCTCATTCAAGGCGCACATCCGAGCAATGGAGCCAATGTTATTGGTGATGGTGACTAATGTTGCTCTTGCCAGATCCTCTTTGCTGATTGTCTCTCGCTTTTCTTTGCTCATCATGTTGCCGAAACTGTGTGATAATACTAGAGGATGTGATCTTTCTTATATTTTTCAGAAAGGCCAAGGTTTCTAAAAATATGTTTTAAAGAATTTGTCTGGGATATACAGAGTCATTCATTCAGGAAGCAAAACACACGCTCACATACAAATAGAACTGATCAATTCCAGTGACAGGTAATCCTCATCATCATTAAATATAACTTGATATCAAGCATATAAAAGTTACCACAGAAGAATCAATATTTATTTTATAAAGCTGAGTCCTGGCCCACTAACCTTCTAGTGTTCTCAGAGAGGAACTTTTAAAAAGGATATTGTAAAACAATTGAGAATACAGAAAAGTCAAAAGGATCTAGGTTTTAAAGATCATAAAATAAGGAATGCTTATAACATGGGAGGGGGGTTCAGTTTAAGAAAAAAAGTTATTCAACAGAGGACCAAGACAGAAAGAAAGTAGTATGGGAAATATTCCCAGAATACAGAGCTTGGGACTATCCAGGTCGTGATTTTTTAAAAAGTATTACTTTACACGGTGCATTGTCAATTTTTGAAATGTACTATTTTGCAAGATACAATGTTGGCCATTAATCTGACTGGTTTCTAAAGGGAATTGGATCAACTCCTGTAGAATATACAGTATATAGTCCTTGGTCATAATTATCTTGTTTTTATTCTTTTAAAACTAACAGGGCCATTGTACTAGGTGAGTCTTGGATCTGATCCAGCATATTTCTTACATTCTTATGAACAAATTTTGGTGAAGCCTGGTTATTCCAGTCCTCTCAAAGTATAGCTCAGCAAATTAAGCTATGTTGAGTTTACAGATTGGCTTCCTAAATCACATAACAGTAATCAGGAATAAGCTGTAGGGGGCCTGATAAATAAATAAATTTGGAAAGTGAATGTGCCAGATCTACAGTAAATCATTCTTGCAGTTTGGCAATTAATTTGAGTAATTGCATTGATGAATTGAATTGTGCATAATACAATTTACTGTTTTCAGGATGCTGGTTGGTTTTCTGGTTTCATTTTACAATCTGAAAACCCATTTTATTTCATTTTTTATTTATCAATCCCGATGACAGAAGTTAATTAGCTATAGACCATCAACAGCAAGCTTGTCCAACTAGCAGCCCATGGGACGGATACGACCCATGAAGGCCACGCCCACCCTGGCTCCACAAAGACAAAAAACGTCACGATATGTCGCGATCCGGTCTGTGAAGCAATTGAGTTTGACACCCCTGATCTAGAGCCTTAAAATGCTTGCTTGTAACTTCTAGAGCATGCTGCAAAATCTAGCATTTTACTGGAGGTTTAGAATACACAATTGAAGCATTGAAAAATTATCCCCCCAATCCCCAAAATCCCATCTTTCCTCTGTGTAGCTTTGCCCACTTTGTGTCATCATCTTGCTATTCACCACAACCTTCAGTGTCAAACCACTCACTGCTGTAACAAAGAAGTGTAGTCATCAGGCTGCAAAACACTTCCTATCCTTGTTAACAGGACAATAACAGCTGATTGTCATTGACTAACATGGAATGGATGGGGATGGTAGTTAGATTAGCATGAAGCAATATGCTATTGTTGAATAATACACGTATAAATAAAGTCACAGAATTTGCATTGCAATTTGTCCATGCGTACCTTGATGCAACAGCAGATCCTTGAAGACCAAACCGTTCATAGTCTCCTCCATAAATATCCTTCACCAGCTTATCAACATTGGTGCTGTCTCCTTTAGCTGCCATTTCTAGAGCTTCCTCAAAGGTCTCACAGCCAGTCAACAAACAACACAGACCCAGGAATGTACCACCACCAAGACTAGAAAGCAAAAAGTATCATTTCATATGTTTGACAAGAGTTGGGGTTTCTCTGTTCCAACAATCCTGAATAGAATTTTAATTCTCTCTCTTTAGGGGCTGCAGTGAAATATACCTAGATACACAATATTTCTATGATTGTGACATTGGTTGTTTTATGAAAGAATCCAGTGCCTCCTACATTCAGCTAGGCACCGAGGCTGCTTGCAAAGTTAAGAAAACAGTAGGCAGTAAGACTGATGATTGTAAAAACTTCATTTGTGTAGTGTTTCTCACCTCAGTGAAAGCTGGTGATGTGAAACATACAAAATGCACAACCTTATAGCCAATTATTCTCTTAAGTGTCATCAATTCTGCCTATTTAGACTCTCATGTTTCAGTCAGCAATATTAGAGAGTAGATATCCACTAAGTTCCTGATGAAAATTATTCATTTTGAAATAATTATCTCTAAGCAAGCATCATGTATTTTCTTTACTCTGAAGCTTTATTCTTTAGTTTGAAAAAAAAAAACTTTTGTCTTTATCTATACTAAAATTAGATAGCATATTTACTGTACTAAATCAGCACCTACTAAAATGTAGTGCAGGAAGGATTTTCAATGACAGAATGGAATGAGACGTGCTTTTATTATCTAAGCAGCTTGGTTGAATGATTCCTAGCAGGGAAGTGGGTCTGGGAGCCCTATTCCTTAAGTCTAAAGAGGTGAAAACAGCCTATTGTAGGTATACAATTAAACCCAGAGCAATAAAATCGGATCTCTAAATATTTTAGACCAACTCCTGTCAGTCTGATCAGCATTTTCTATGGGAAGGATTGTGTATCATAATCTGAAATATCTGGAAGACACCAGACTAGATTAGCATTATATGAGAAAAACTAAAGCAAGTTTTGGACTCTGGCCGTTTCTTTTGCAGAGCCATTAAAAGGTGGAATACACCCACTTCCTGTTTCAAAACTAATCAAAATTGGTTTCTAAATTTTTCTTCTTCCATCCCCATGCTTCAGCTTCAAGTTCAGTTCCCACAAGAAGCTCTCATCACTTTCTAATTCATAGTGGGACATTTTCAGTCTCTTCCTGGAGGTCAATATACAGTCCTCATTTAGTGATCACAATTAGGACCAGCAACCCCATTGTACAGCAAAGCGGTCACTAAATGAAACATTACAATTTTACTTCAGCTTTCCTTTACTTTACAGATCTGAGAAAGTCCTAAATGTGAGAATTGGTCGCAAAGTTACTGTTCAGCACTGATGTACAGTGGGCACCTTGGTACTCAACTGCTTTGAAACTCATTGAATTTGGTACTCCATAGATTTTGACAGGAAAATTTCATCCGGTGCTCATTGTTTGTGTGGTATTCAATGCACAAGCTAGAACTTGTCAGTGTTGGCTGCCTTGTGACTCACTACATTATTCTTTATGAGAAAAAATATTTAGTACTTTTTTTGTTTTTGGTTCCTGGAATGATGAGTACCAAACATGGTGCCTCCCAGAACCAATTAACAATGAGTACTGAGGCATCACTCTTTGGCTTACCGCTACTAATTCCTGCAGTGTTAAAGCCATGATTTAGAATAAAGATAGACACTCATGTTCTGCACGCAGTCCCCAATACTTAATCACCCATCTGTATTTAGAATTACATATGAAAAAACACTTTCTTTTTTACAATTTTTCCATTACAATAAATAGGTAAAGGAGTATACAGCAATGGTGGGATTCATTTTTTTTTTTACTACCAATTCTGTGGGAGTGGCTTGGTGCACATGGCAGGGGAAGGATACTGTAAAATCTTGTCTCCAGTCAGAGGTGGGATTTGCCAGTTCTCCGAACTACTCAAAATTTTCCCCTACCAGTTCTCCAGAACTGGTCAGAACCTGCTGAATGCCACTTCTGGTATACAACATCGTAAAAGTTGAGAAGTTGGACAATTGATGGAATCTCTTCTTTTGGATTAGTCTGAACACTGATACTATATATAATTTTACAGGTCTTGAATAAAGATAATTTAAAATAAAATTATTTGACTCCTAGCCATTAGATTCTGTTCCCTATCAAACTCATTCTCTAATTTAAAAAAGTGTATTTACACTCATTTTATAAAGCACTTACTTGGAATACACAAACAAGGGAAGATAACAAATTTGAGATTTGGGGAGAATATATTTTTCAGGGACTGAATATGGAAGTATAACAAGCTGTTGATTTCAGTGATTTTTGGATTTATTTTTTTTTGTGGGGGGAGAGATTGTATTTCTCTAAAGGCTTTGCTTAATTATATCAGCTAACAGTTCTGGGGTCTTAACCCAAATAGTTGGTTATTCCATATATCCTACAAAAGTACCTTTTCTTTAATATCCATTATTGTTTTTTTCTTTTTGCACTTTATTATAAGTTGCCCAGAATCACAGTGTTAATGAAATGGGTTGCACAGAAATTCAATAAATAAATAATAAATATTTATATTGTTGCTCATCGTGCCAAAGCCACACCCAAAATACAAATATTGTATCCCAATTCCCAGCTCAAGAATGAGCTGAGAATCTTTATATCAGGAAAAAGTTATTTTAGGAAAATAGTATATTCACCTGGTCCCTGTAACTCTTTTATAGTTGTCTTTGGAATACACTGCTAAGATGCTGACTCCAGAGCCGATGTTAACTAGCAACATAGGAAAGGGGTTATCAAGACGGTAAGGCTTTTTCTGACAACGCTCAGGGGCTGAGGGGTTTTCAAAATAATAGCATTCCGGCTGGCCATTGAAGCCGACAGAATCCACATACAGAAGACCTTGGATCAGGCAGTCCAACTCATCTAGCTTATGAAGCTGGAGGTCAGCAATCTGGAAGAGAAGTTAATAAATGAACATTCGCCGACACAGCAGAAAAATCTGCAGAAAGTTGAAAACATAATAGAGTTGAAGACTTTGTACTATTTGAATTACCCAATAGATCAAAACCCTAGTACTAAATAACTATTTGCACAGGAAGTGTCAAGTCAAGTATGCTGTCTGCCTGACAACAAGTGTGTGTTTACCTGGTCAGGATGTGTTTTGTTTCTGAGAATTAGGGGGAAAGATTGCTATTATTTTGTGACGAGGTCTCACTATTCAGGTCACAGTAGAACCCAAAATCGAAGGTGTTTTGAAAGAAGGATCGAACAGGTAGTCCTCGACTTGAGCCCAGAATTTATGTTGCTAACTGAGAACTTTGTGAAGTTTTGTCCCATTTTATGCTTTGCCACATTTGTTAAGTGAATTGTTGCAGTTCTTAAATTAGTAACATGGTTGTTAAGTGCATCTGGGTTCCCCATTGCCTTGCTTATCAGGAGATGACAAAAATTGGTCACATGATCCTGAGGCACTACAACCGTCATAAATGTGAATCTGTTGTCAAGCATCCAAATGTAAATCACATGACCATGGGGCTGCTGCCATGGTCATAAATGTGAAAAGTGGTCATAAGTCACTGTTTTCAGTGCCGTCGTAACTTCAGACACTAAATGAACTGTTGTAAATCAAGGACTACCTTTAGTCCCCTTGTTCTGGTTTTAACTCTGGTTAGCCCATTCAAACAAAAACCTGCACAACAATGTTTTGCAAAAAGTATGATGAGATTTTTTTTTAAAGGTGTGTACTATAGAAAAATCCTCAAATCATTTCTAGTTCTTAGAAACACATAGTTGCATCATGCAGTTGTTGTTAACATCAGCAGTCTGTTAAATGTGGAAACCTAAACGAATTTTGTAATTCATCATTGCTTAACAATTTACTTTCAATATAACTACAGTCAACAACATTTCAGGAAGCTCTGTTATAATCCTCCAGGGTGATTTCATCAAATGAGACCAGGATTTTTTTTAAAAAAAAAATGATTTTTTTTTTGAAGGGCTGTAAAATTGAAAAGATATCTAATTCTTTTATGTGTTAAATTCAATGTCTGGTCAATGGGTTATGCTGGCTAGGGAATTCTGGGAGTTGAAGTCCTCCAGGCTTAAAGTTGCCAAGATTGGAGACCCCTGGATTATATAGTCAAGTTTTTAACCATTTACCTAATGACCTGTGTTAGAAACTATGGCATTCCTAATACAAGTTATGCTGAGTAGCCATAAGACTTACCAGTCTTGATTGGAATATTATGATTAGATGAAGCTTATATCTCAAAAATTATTTAAACTGATAAACAAAACAACAAGAGGCACAACTGGTTTGTTTTCAGATTCCTGCGCTTTTTTCTTACCTCTTACATTTTATACAGGTAGTCCTCGGCTTACAATAGTTCATTTAGTGACTGTTCCAAGTTGCAACAGCGCTGAAAATAGCAGCTGTTTTTCACAGCTACGACCTTTGCAACATCCCCATCATCATGTGATCAAAATTCAGTTGCTTAGCAACTAGTTCATATTTATGACCGTTGCAGTGCCCCAGGGGTCATGTGATCCCCCTTTTGCGACCTTCTGACAAGCAAAAGTCAATGCGGAATCCAGGCTCACTTACTAACTTATGTACTGCAATGATTCACTTAACAACTGAGTCAAGAAAGGTAGTAAAAGGAAAAAAGATTCATTTTAACAAATGTCTGACTCAACCACAGAAATTTTGGCCTCGACTGAGGCCGTAAGTTGAGGACTACCCGTATAGCTTCCAGGCACACCGTAATACGAACGATGCATGATTGAAACAGCAAGAAAGATTCCAAAACTCTGTATGTGGCTTCAGTTACACCTCTCTTATTACCATCCCTGCTGTTGAGGCCTCTATCCGTCACCAGTAATGAATTATGTACAATTTGAAAGCCATGGCTAGGGCTTTCGTAGACGATGAATAAAGGCTAAAGAAAAGTGTTGATAGATGGAAGCGATTCCACTTCAAACTAAGCTGCCGGTGAAGGCCTGAAGCAGGAAACGCAACGGAGGGGAGCAGGGAGGAAAGGAAGTGTGTGTGCTTGTGTTACCTATTCCCCATGTTACACCTGATCCCAAAAGAGATATACACATCTTGCCTTACTTGCTTTACACCTCACCTGACGCTCAGGGGTGGGATGCTACCGGTTCTGCCTGGCTCTATAGAACAGGTAGCTCTGAAGAGCAGCAGACACCAAATTGGTTCTGTGTTTGCTGCTGTTTGGCCCACCTACCTGCCTGGGCTCTTACCAGTCCTTTATTTTCTGCTTTTTCAACCTCAGCTGCTTTGCGCGGTACAGCTGAAGTTGAAAAAGCAGGAAAAAAGAGGCTTTTCACACGCTGCGCACTCACACTCAGTGCTTTTCAGCTGTCCAGGAGGCACAGCTTAAGGTGTTTTACACGCAGGCACAGCTCGTGTCAGGCATGTGTGCGTGTGAAGCCTGAACGCATACGCAAATTGTAGTCACCGAACCAGGAGTAACACTGGTTGAATCCCACCCCTGCTCATACTTCAAGCCAAAGAGCCAGTATGAGAAACACACTGAATACTCTTAACTTTGTCGCTTGTATCCTTACGATTTATATTGACTGTTTCCTAGTATGATTTGATTGCTTATTGTACCCTATGACTATTAAGTGTTATACCTTATGATTCTTGACTCTTGACGAATGTATCTTTTCTTTTATGTATACTGAGAGTATTTGCACCAAGGCAAGTTCCTTGTGTGTCCAATCACACTTGGCCAATAAAGAATTTTATTCTATTCTATTCTATTCTATTCTATTCTATTCTATTCTATTCTATTCTATTCTATTCTGTAATTCTATTCTACTCTGTAATTCTATTCTATTGTGTAATTCTATTCTCACTGTGACTTTTCATTCCCTGTTTCCAGGAATCTTACTGACAATAATGAAAAGGCAGAATGAGAAAAGGAAGTTACCAGTCAGAGAACCAGAGATTTCTCACGGAAGACTTCAAAACAAAATGCATGCAGTCCTCGACTTACAACAGTTCATTTAGTGACCATTCAAAGTTATGTCACTGAAAAGAGTGTCTTATGACCATTTTTCACACTTACGACCATTGCATGGTCACATGCAGTGGTGGTATGTACCGGTTCAACCCGGTTCTACCGAGCCGGTAGTGGCAATAAGCAGCAAAGTCTGAACCACTTCTCTCTGCCACTCTGCTGTTGGGCCCACCCACCGGCCTAGGCTCCCATACTCACTCACCTTTATCTTCTGCTTTTGAGGTGCAGGAGAGTGTCGTGCAAAGCTCCTGAAGCGACCGGGAGAGTGCAGGCTTGCAGGAGGGGAGTTGCAACACCTGTGCACCTGTTCAAACGCCTCTGCGCCTCTGTGTTTGACACACATGTGCACGCAAAGTGTGTAGACATGTGCAAAGCACGCCCACCAAGCTGGTGGTAAAAGTTTTTGAATCCCACCACTGGTCTCATGGTCAAAATTCAGATGCTTGGTGACTGACTTGTATTTATGACGGTTGCAGGGTCCCAGGGTCGTGTGATTTATCTTTTGCGATCTTCTGACGAATAAGTCAATGGGGAAACCAGGTTCACTTCACAACCGTGTTACTGATCCACTTAAGCACTGTGGCGAGAAAAGTCGTAAAATGGGGCAAAGGTCAGTGAACAAAGAGTCTCCCTCTAACAACAGGAATGTTGGGCTCCATTGTGGTTGCAAGCTGAGGACTACCAGCATAAGAAATACCCAAATACAGATAGTCCTCAGCTTGCAACCACAATGGAGCCCAACATTTCTGCCGTTAAGTGGAACATTTGTTAAAGGAATTTTGCCTCCATTTTATGACCCTTCTTGCCACACACCCTTCATGAGTGAATCACTGCAGTTGATAAGTCATTAACCCGGTGGTTAAGTGATTCTGTTTTCCTCATTTGCATGTCAGAAGGCTGCAAAAGGGGATTCACGCGACCTTGGGAACACTGCATCTGTCATCAATGTGAACCAGCTGCCAAGAACCTGAATTTTGATCACATGGTAGCGGAAATGCTGGAAAGGTCGTAACTGTGAAAAGCAGCCATAAGCAGGTGTGGGATTCAACTGGTGTTATGTTGCGTATCGGTGACTATGTTTTGTGTGCGCACATGTGTAAAAAAACCCTTAGGATGTGCCGCCCAGACAGCTGAAAAGCGTTTGAAAAGCCACTTTTTTCTTGCTTTTTCAACCTCAGCTGCTTTCTTTTGCGTAACACAGCTGAGGTTGAAAAAGCAGGAAATAAAGGACAGGTAAGAGCCCGGGCAGGTGGCCAGACGGGCCAAACAGCAGCAAAAATACAGAACCAGTTTGGTGTCTGCTGCACTTCAGAGCTACCGGTTCTTTAGAACCGGACAGAACCGGTAGCATCCCACCCCCTGGTCATAAGTCACATTTTTTCAGCCCCGTTGTAACTTTGGACAGTCACGAAATGAACTGTTGTAAGTCGAGGGCTACCTATACAGTAGCCTTTCCTACAAGCAATATTTACTGTTGCAACCACAAATTCTGTTTTTTTTCTTAGGCGAAAGTGGCAAAAGCTATCATCCTCTCTAAACTGGATGGGTAGTCCTCAACTTATAACACTCCATTCAGTGACCGTTCAAAGTTACAACAAGCACTGGAAAAAGTGACTTATGACCGTTTTTCACAGTTACAAACTTTGTTGCCTCCCCCATGGTCACGTGATTAAAATCCAGATGTTTGGCAACGGGTACATACTTATGACCATTGCTGTGTCCAAGGTCATGTGATCACATCTGCAACCTTTTGACAAGCAATGTCAATGGGGAAGCCAGGTTCACTGAACGACTGGATTACTAACTTATCACTTAATAACCATGGCAAGGAATGGGGCAAAATTCACTTCACAAATATCTCATTTTACAACAGAAATTTTGGGTTCCCTTGTGGAGGTACATCCAGGGTCACCTATATAGACATGACAAATCATTTAACACAGGTTAATAAGGCTCGGTTTCTGGGGAAAAAAGCATAGCCTCCTAACCAAAAGTAAAATAAATAATAATTTTTAAAAACCCTCCACTCTTAAAATGTAGCTCAGGTTTGTAAGCTCACCCAAGTGACTTTTGAATCATCGAGCAGGAAGCAGCTTACAATTCATATGACAGGTTTCCCAATTTTGTTTTAAGGGATGCAAAACTAAGAGGTTGAGGCAGCTATAAAGCAGCACTATTGCAAGATTGATAGTTGTAGAGTTTAGTGGGACAAAGTTTACCACAATTCCAATGCAATTTAAAAAAAAAAAAAAGTCTCAGTATAGCACAAACGCTGACATGACAAAATGGCACCCTTCTGCCATCTAAGATGTGTGAAGTCTGGATCAAATATACCTACTTACAGTATCAATGACATTAGAGAATGCAGTAAAATGTTCCTCTTAATAAATGCATGTAAGCCAAAAAGTGGGTTTGATGCAGGGGTGGGCTTCAAACATTTTCGCAAAGGGTTCTCTGCCTGGCCATGACCATGGTGCATGTGCCCTGTATCCAAAATGGGCCACGTGGAGACTCCTGGAAGGGGTGAGATGGGGGTAGATAGGGCCAGCCAGGGGTGGGATTTGAGTGGGAACTGTGCAGAATCTTAGCTGGGGCTCTCCCGAACCCCTGCGAACCCCCAGCAGCTGACCCCTGCTTTGATGGGATTAAAACATAAAGACGACTTCCCTGAATTTGATCTGGCAGTCTTACCACAGGGAGTAGGAATGCTCCTAAACGAAGACAGAACGTAAATTCACCTACCATTCGGAAATCTTCCTCAAACTTGTAGGCTCCACCTCCAGTGGCACAAAGCGTGGTATGCAAGCTTGAAAAGTTTTTTTCGCTGCCCATCTGTATGAATCTGTGCATAGCACAGCTTGGGAAACGGATGAAATGGAGATTCCCTTTACGTCCGCACATAGTCAAGTTTTTCAGTTCCAGGTGGACATCTCGGATCCCTGTTTTACCGTAGGCAGTGTTGGAAGTCAGATACTTCCTGATGCTTTTGAGGTTTTCCACTTCTTCCTGCTCTTCTTCAGCGGTAATGTCTTTTGGCTCAAAGTATACCAGTTTAACAAGGGTCCCACCAATGTCCATGCCAAACCATGGGAATGCTGGAGGAAGGAAGAAAATAAAGGTTACTGCAAGAATGCTTTAAAGCAGGTGTTGCCAACCTTTTGGACCTAAGGGATCATCAAACTTATAATTTTAAATCCCAGGGACCACTAACCAGTTCTGTGGGTATGGCCTAATTTGTGGGTGTGGCTTGGTGGTCAAGTGACTGACTGGGCATGGCTTGTATGTAAATATTATACATATTTATATAAATATTTATTTTTTTAGAAAGAAAAGGAGCAACTTTTACCCAAAAACAGGCAAAGCAGTCAGTCAGATTGAGCTGCTCACAGAATCACAGATTCATTCAGAGATTTATCTATCTGCCATCGGCTACTCAGTCTGTCACATAAAATTTGCTTGCTGTGAGTCTGCACTGAATAATAGAAACTTTGGTCCTAAGGGAGGTTTGGCTGTACTTAAAATCAGAGCTGAAGATCTAAAGACTAGCTAGAAAGCAAGAAATCCAGCCATTTTCTGCTTCCTACCTAATCTAAATCGCCCTGCACAGCAGAACAGCTGATGGTTGGAAAAAGGAAAAATAGCAATTTAACAGGCAAGTTTGCCGGGTAAAGAGTGAGGAGGGCGAGGAGAGTTCCCGTGGGCCATGTGGGTGGTGCAGCCTTGTGTTTCTGCACAGCCTGGATTGATTGCTTTGGGGGGGGATGCTCTTGGGGGTAAGATTTCTCTGCGGCCCACCAAAATTTTCTTGCAGCCCACCGGTTGGTGACTGCTGCTTTAAACAATACTTTTAAATGTTAAATGTAATAGTTACAAGGCTTTTATTGTACTGCCAAATTATTCCAAGATATAATTACTAAGACCAGCGGCTCCCAAACTTTTGGGCACCAGGGACCGGTTCCTTGGAGAGAGGTTTTTCTATGCATCAGAGCGGGTGGGGTTTCATGTGCTGCCTACATCCTGTGGCTGGGACTTTGCTTGTTTGCAGATGGGTTTCTGGCATGCTACGGACCGGTGCCAGTCCATGGAGCAGGGTTTGGGGACCCCAAGCCTAGACCAAACTTCCCCAACCAAGTATTCTCTAGATCAGGGGTTCCCAACCCCCAGGCCGCAGCCCAGGGCCAGGCCGCAGCCCATTCAGAATTGGGCCATAGGGGCATGTGCGTGCAACCATCCCCTCTTCCCTCCCACTACCGGTGGCACTGCCTCTGGTCCACTGACTCAGAAAAGTTGGAGAGCCTCAGTGGCGCAGGGATTAGAGTGTTGTACTGCAGGCTACTTCTGTTGAGTATCAGCTGCCTGCAATGTGGCAGTTCAAATCCCACCAGGCTCAAGTCTAAGTGCTACTGCTATTGCTGGAAAGTATGGTATTTCAAATGCACATCTGGAAAGCCTATTTAACAGCAACAACAGTGTTATCAGCCAAGTCACAAGATTAATTGTGTATATTGAATCAGCCTATGACATGCAAACTTAATACAGAGACTCATTTAATTGTTTATAAAGTAATTCAGAGCATATGCTCAGTCAGAAATAAGTCTCTTGACCTCAAAGTATTCTATTTATCTCCTTCAGATGCCTGCCTGAACATTTTTTTTTCTTTTTGTATTACTGGGACAACTTGCTTTTTGCCACCATATTTTCAGCAACAATATCAGCAAAGTTCAGAATGCCCTTTTTTAAACTTTGATTAAAAGGCTCCCTTCCCAGAGACTCCTTGAAAAAGGAATCTCTCCTTTTCTTTCATTATATTAAAATATAATGCAAAGCACCATGACAATGAACAACCAAAATACAAATAAATATTGGATTTACTGTTTGAAAAAACATGTGTCCGTGAGCATTATGACATTTATGATAACTACTTTTTGGTAATAAGATAATTGTTTGAATTTTGAAATTAACAATAACAACCTCCTAATGGAATTTGACCATGGAGAGGATTCTTGCTTGATGCAGATCTAGATCTAGACACCTAGATATGTTTATTTTGGAATGTAGCCCATGCATTATTCAATGTTTAAAGATGCCAGGGCTCACGGGAGTACCATATCTATTCAACTAAGTCTACTTTTGTTTAAAGGATCAATTCAAATATGAAATAACGTATTTATCACAAAGCTTATTTCTAACTTTCTACGAATATTGATACGGCAGCAATATATCAATTATTCTGTTTGTTACTGAGGCAAGCATGATTAAAAAGGAAAAAGGAAGGAAAGGAACCACTTCTGTGATCTCTTTCCTAGTCTCTGTCCATTAGGAAACAACAGTCCCCAAATAGTCCCTGTTCTTCTATTTCTGGCACCCCTAATACAACTGTTGCAGGGGGGTGCCGTGAATATGTGTGCGGCAACGGCTCCATTCATTCACATAGAAATATCAGCCTCTTATCAAACTATTTTTGCATTGCATTGTACATTCCACTTATGTAGTAACTGTATATAATTAGTGCCAAAGTATAGTAGCTTAAAGTCAGTGCTATATCTAGGAGGCCAATCCATGATCACACATCCCGTAGGATATATAAAATGACAACTGCAATTTTATATGCATTAACCAGGAGGCATAGCCGATGGAATACAAGGCAGCTTATTTTATGTATTCCTATGATTGCCCAGTTGGAAAAAGTCCTGAATTCCACTAATCTCTGTGCCACATGTAGCATTGCTTTGCCAGAATGACATACAGCAGCCACACTAGCATACAATTGTTACATAAATGGGGAAAATGCAAGGTTTCCATGCTCCCAATACCAGCTGTAATAGGAGAATGGTTGTAAGGTAGAATTTAAATCAGAATTGAATAAAAAAAAAATATCAGCAAGGTATCTTAGGGCAACAAATTAGCCTTAATCTTCTCTAATGGACAAAAGTCCAAAGTTTGTGAATACTGAAAAAATAAAAACATTTTCCAACTTTTTTTAATGAGCTTTTTGTTATTGTCATTGTTACTGTCTGAAGTCACTTCTGGTGAGATGGGCAGACATATAAATGTAATTAAATAAAATAAAAACTTGAACGATTGGTCTTAAGTTCTCAATGAGGGAGACTATATGCGGTATGATCACCCAAGAATCTCCTGAATTTGTTCAGACACTAAGTGTTTTTTTATCAGGGCAACCCAATCTACCCAATTATGGGACAGAGCATAGTGCTTCTGTTTTCACCTTTCACCCCAATCCACAAGCCTTCGCAGGCAGTCGGTTTTGCGACAAACTATTTTTCTGTTAAATTTATATTTACCGACAAACAAATAACGGGCTTCAAATTCCAGAAAGCTTGAAACAGATCTATACTAGTCTCCCTTTATTTCTTTGTCGGTAAATATAAATGTAACACAAAAATTCAATCACTAAGTTGTATCTGACTCTTTGTGATCCCATGGACCATAACACTAGTCCCCCACACACCCATCCCCCACTATCTCCCTGAATCTACCCAAACTCATATCCACTATGTCAATGACACCTCATTCTCTTTTGTCCCCTTCTCCTTTAGCCTTCAATCTTTCTCAACATCAGGATCTTTTCTAACAAGTCATCTCTTCTCATTTGGTGGCCAAAGTATTTGTGCTTCAGCTTCAGTATCTGTCCTTCAGTCAGGGTTCATTTACTTTAGGATTGACTGATTTAATCCCCTGAATGGACAGGGTTAAAGGCTACAGTCTACTTTGAACCGAAAGTTATTACATCCTCTTCAGACTACAGACATTTGCAGATTTCAGCAGAAGGCTTCTCATCCTTTGCCATACAAAAACCATAGTTCAATATACCCTCTATCAACTGGATTAAGTTAACAAGAGATAGCAAAAGGTGAACGGAAGATAAATTACGTCTTGCAGAAAACATCAGTTGTTTACAGAACAAAGTATCGCAAATTTCAAAGTCTGCAACAAAATTATTTGTTTGAAAAAGGGACACATACTCTGCCAGCAAGAACAGAGCTTAGGAGGGCCGCCTGCAGCCCTCCTGAGCTCTGTTTTTATTGGCAGAGGCACCATGGGTCAATCTTTTGCTGTTTCTAGGGCAGCCTCGCAGGCCAGATCTAAGGACCCTGCAGGCCGGATCCCCCCTCAAGCCTTGAGTTTGACACCCCTGAGTTAAAGAATTTCAATATGGCATAGTTGCAGTAACGAACATAGCTGTGAAAGGTCATTCTTGCTAATTTGGCAAGATTCTAGATTTTATACAATATTATCTTCGTTCTGTTGATGCTTCTATATGTTTCTATCTATCTATCTATCTATCTATCTATCTATCTATCTATCTATCTATCTATCTACCTACCTACCTACCTACCTACCTACCTATCTTTTATCTAAATACAGTTTATGCTAAAATCTATTTAACTGGAAACTACTCTAAAAGTCAAAATAGGTAAAAAGTATTTAGACTTAATGTCACTTAAATATTTCTTGGCTTCTTCCTATACTAAAACTCTGAAACATTTTACAATAAAACAAAGATTCATGTAATTATTTTTAATCGTGCATTTTCTCGATCTTCTCTCCACTTCAGAAGAGAAGAAAAATTAATTATACATATTTTCCTTCTGAACAATTATAGAGCCAAAATACCTTTTCCTCTTGAGAATTTCTGAGAAACAATAGTCTGAAGGACATTCTGTATATAACTTCATGGATTGGGTCAAGGGGCTCTTAAATGTTAAATAAAAGTCCAAGGCCAGATGACAGGGGAAACTATCTTGATTAAATACTGGAAAAGTCAAACAGACCTCAGCAATACTGCATTACAGCCCATAAAACCCATAGACTGAATTTTATTGCAGCTTTATCCAAATCCTATTTGTTCAGCTGTAGATATCTCTATATGCTTTTATCATAATGCATGCAAAAATCACGGCTGCCTGTTTCTAGAAGATTAATGAGGATTTCAGAGCAGAGTCAAACACATAGCAGAGTCACTAGTTCACACGAAAGCAGTCTTGCAACAGCTATTCCCCAAAATGAAGTGCAATATATTTGTCATCTACGATTTCATAAGGTTGAAGAAACTTGAAATTCCATGTAAGGGCACATCAGAGCTCTCATTTGTTGAAAGTCAAGAACTGAAATGATCACTTCAAGACATCCTGCAACTATACAAGACTATATTTTGGGATTGGAATAGTTTAAATACTTTTTAAACTGAGTCTGAGCACTTGCAAACTTTTAAAAATTTGCTTCCCTCAGAAAATCAACTGAACGTCATGTCCCCATATTAGACCAGGAGTACAAAATTTCAGTAATGTAATATCTGAAAGCCACGTAAAAGGAGCATTTATAAGAAGCATGTGGTGTAGGAGTTACTTGTTGCTCATTCTGATTTTAATCTGTTGAAATCCTGTGGCTTTGTGCGAAAAATCTCTACTACTTGGTGGTGGAAATGTCTAATGACTGCATAATGTCAGTACTTCACACCAACCTCTGCACAATGAATTATTACGCTGGGATTGGGCGTTGGTCCTTACCTGACACGCCATTTCTCTGGAGCCGGGAGGATCATCCAGAGAGTGGGAGGTGCTTCAGTCTGCGTTGTTGAAGGCTGAGCTTAATTACTGAGGAATGCTCCGCCCTCTGTCACATGGCTCCCTTGCATTCCCCAGTTTACGCGAAGACGAGAGTGAAGAGAAGATCGTGCTCTCATCTTACTATGCTAAGCGGTTCCTTGGCCGAAACAACACCCCACCAGACGGTGAACTAAAAGGGTGGGGCTGGATGATCCTCCCGGCTCCAGAGAAATGGCGTGTCAGGTAAGGACCAACGCCCATTCTCCTGAGAGCCGGTCGGATCATCCAGAGAGTGGGACATACCAAAGCTTGGCTATCCTACGGGAGGGACTCCGTCTGGTTCTGAAGTCCCTGCGGTTGCTTGAGGACTCGCTGGAGAACTCAACTCCCAAACGAAGCCTCCGCCGAGGCAAATATGTCGATCTTATAATGCCTAATGAAGGGAGATGGGGAGGCCCAGGTGGCCACCCAACAAATATCAGCAATTGGAGCCTGGGTGGCCCAAGTTGCCGAGGTGGCTGCACTTCTGGTGGAGTGTGCCACTATTCCGCTGGGCACCAGCAGAGGCTGGGACAAGTAAGCTTTGGAAATAGTGGCTCTAATCCAGCGGCCGATGGTTGCCGGGGACACTTTGTGTCCTAAGGATTTAGGTTGAAAGGAAAGGAATAAGGATTCGGACTTCCTAAAGGGCTGGGTACGTTTAATGTAAATGCGGAGGGCCCGTCTTACATCTAGGGTGTGCCAAAGCTTCTCCCTTTCCCATGAGGGATTGGGGCAGAAGTTCGGAAGTGTGAGTTCCTGTGCCCTGTGGAAGGCTGAATTGATCTTAGGCAAGAAGGTAGGGTCTGGCCATAGAACCACCCAGTCGGCATGGAAGATGCAAAGGTCTTTCCTCACCGACAAGGTGGCTATCTCCGATATTCGGCGAGCCGAAGTAATGGCCACCAGGAATACGACTTTGAAAGTTAGGAACTGGAGTGAGGATTGCCTGAGAGGCTCAAAGGGATGTTTAGTAAGGGACGCCAGGACCTTGTTGAGGTCCCAGGTAGGGTATCTGTGTACAGTTGGAGGACACAAGTTAGTTGCTCCCCTAATGCGAGGGTGGAGGGAGAGGGTACCCAGATTGTCACAAATAATCACAGTTGAGAGGGCTGCTACCTGACGCCTCAGGGTGTTCGGAGAAAGTCCCTTCCTCAGACCTTCTTGGAGGAATTCCAAAACTTGAGCAATGGAGGGTGAAAGAGGGTTGATCTGGAAATTATAGTACCACTTGCAGAAGCTATTCCAAGTGGCATTGCATATTCGGGTTGTTGAGGGCCGCCTTACGGTTAAAGTGGTATCAATAACTTGGTCAGAGAACTGCTCCTTCCTTAGACGTTCCCGCTCAACTTCCAAACGGCTAACTGGAGCCACTGAGGGTCCGGGTGTTGGAGGGGCCCCTGGGAAAGGGATATCCTGTGTGGGGGAATTTTCCAAGGGGGGGGGGTCACCGATAGATAGCAGAGGTCCGCAAAGCATGGGCGCCTGAGCCAGTAGGGAGCCACTAAAATCAGCTCTGCTTTCTCGGAGATGAGCTTCTGGATGACTCTGGGGACCAGGGCCAACGGAGGGAATGCATATAGAAGCCCTGTGGGCCAGGGGCAATGGAGGGTGTTGTGATTCTCGGTCCCGTGGGAGGGATACCTCGAGAAAAACTTGGGGAGTTGGGTGTTGAGCGGGGATGCGAAGAGGTCTACTGACGGGAGCCTGAACATCACGGTCGCTTCCCTGAACAGTGACGGGTGAATGCGCCACTCGGACTGGTCCACCATGGTCCTGCTCAGCCAATCTGCTTGGTTGTTTGAGACCCCTGAGATGTGCTCGGTTTTGAGAGAGAGGAGATTGCGCTCCGCCCAACAGCAGAGGCGCTTGGCCTCTCTCATCAAACTTATGGACTGGGTGCCCCCTTGTCGGTTGACGTGAGCCTTGGCGGTGATGTTGTCCGTGACTATCAGGACATGCTGATGGGCTGCGCCTGGAGAGGGAAGAGCAATCTGGAGGGGGGGGTGTCTGGAGGTAGAGGGAGCAGAGGGTGGGGGGCTGGAAATACCGGTTGTGTCTCTCTAGATCGTCTGTCAAATTCTTTCTCCAGTGCCCTATGACGTCTTAGAGCGTCCCTCTGAAAAGCTTTGGAAGTTTCTTTAGGGGCTTCCTTAGCCTGTTTGCGCAGGTGGTAGGATTTAGATTTGGCCTTCAAAGAAGGGCCTTTAGCGGAATTGTCATCTGCCATTGTAGAGGAAAGGACTGTAATACAAATGTAAAGGCGGTTGGCTCGCCAAGGGTTCGACCTACAACAAAGGCCGGGTGTCCTTTCGCTGGCCCGCACCCCCTTTTGGAATTTTAAATATATATAAACTAATATAATAAACTAATATAATATCTTTATACGTAAGCGTACAATCAAGGTATATAATCCAACCAGTGTTGGCAACGTGAAATAGCCAAATATTGATAAGATGTAAAAATATATATATGCAAATATGCATATCTATCTATCTATCTATCTATCTATCTATCTATCTATCTATCTATCATTGTATATCTAAATATATTTAGATATCTCTCTAATGAGAAATATTACTATTAGTATTATTATTATTTACAATACTTAATCCAAGGTCTGGTTGGAGCTCCCAGGAAGGAGTGACCCCAGAAATTGCTGTTAATATTGCCAATGTGCCAAATGAAATGCCTGAGGCTGGAGTGAGGCCTCTGGCAGCTGGAGCTCCCAGGCAACAACCGGGAGGGATAGGCTGCTATTTGTTGCCCTGAGCGTGCTGCAGAAAACCAACAAGTTTGCCAATTCCCCTAAATATCTGATAGCTCTCACAGGCTGGAAGGCCTATAATTAGAGCTAGTCCCTTCGCAGCTCAATGAGGCCTCTAAAAGCGGCGCCCGACACGCGGCGGCACCCAAAATGGTGGCCGCCCACGCTCCCTTACTCACGGGCTGCTCAGGGCCAAAATCAGCCTCTCCAGCACGTCTAGGGGCCAAGAGAGGCAGCCAGGTGATCAGCGTTTACGGTGGGGGGGAACACCAGCTGTGCTATTACAGTGCAATCAAATAAAGCCGCTATGAGTGCGGTGTAGAAAAGCGGCAGGAAGAGGATCGAATTGAGGGGGGGGGGATTGGCGCTGGAGCGCGGAAGCTGCCCGCTGTACAGCCCCCCCGGGGGCGAAGAAAACACGCTCCCCTGTTTAATCACTATCCCAATGTGCTTAGAGGCTAAGGAGAACCGGGGCAATGATCATCAAACCTGATGAATAAAGAGCTCTTGAATCGGCCAAGGAGTGGTGAAATACACAGCCTACTCTCATGAAGGCTGAGCGTAAACTGGGGAATGCAAGGAAGCCACGTGACGCAGGGCGGAGCATTCCTCAGTAATTAAGCTCAGCCTTCAACAACGCAGACTGAAGCACCTCCCACTCTCTGGATGATCCAACTGGCTCCCAGGAGAATTTCAAAATTCACCTTTAGCTAAGAGGTAGTTTTTGACTTATGACCATAATTGAATCTGGAATTATAGTCATAAATCAATTTGATTCGATTTTACAACCGTTTTTGTGATGGCCATAAAGTGATTCTATGCTGCCATTTTCTGCCAGAAAGCAGCCAAAATGGTTACAAATCATAGTTACATAATTGCAGAAAGCTTTGGTCAGAAATACGAATTTGTTGCCAAGCACGTGAAATGAGATCACATGACCATGGCACATGTAACTTTGAGGGTGCGTCGTAAATAGCTCTATTTTAGCCCATGGCAACTTTGGTTAAGCGAGGACTACCTATATTACGGAAGACTGATGAGACAAAGAAACATTAGGCTGTGTCCATGTTATTTTTGAAAGAGAACTATGTCAAGCAAAATAGGGCAATAATAAAAAACATTTAGCTCTGTTTGAGATTGAGAGTGTCTCCAACATTCTCAATAGGTGAGGATGTAAATCGTTACGTACAAAATCACAAAATGCTATCTAACAAATACCCCCAGTCACTATTTCCTGATGACCACCTGGTAAGAATTATCCACCTTAATGTGCTCTCTTTATGTAGCTTCCCTATCTTTTTTCCCTAAATGAATTAGCACTCAGGTGAAGATTCTCAGGTGAAGATTCTCATTATTTTTATATTTTAAAAATTCATGTAGGATGGATGTGGGCCCCCGACACATTATTATAAATAAGAATGATGCTAGAACTTAATGGGGTTTATGGTATAAATAGCAAAAAAAAAAAAAAACACATTTAAACCAAGCCAAGTTTCCATCCTTGCACTGTGCCTCATAATCCAATGTTTTTGTTTTTTTAATCTAACAGGTTCCGTGGCCTAAACATTTGAAAATCTCTGTTCTAGAAGGTAATGTTCTGTGCTTTTTTCTTTTCTAGCCAATATAATCTTTTTACATAATTATGTACAGTGATGCTTAATAGTTTGCGAAGCCTTTTGAATGTTTCTTCATAAATAAGGCCTGAAACCTGATCCATACAAACGCACAAATAGAATGTTGGGGTTTTTTTACTTGTTTATTTCATTTAGTGCTCTATCTAATTTTAGGATGTATGTGAAGAACAGATCACTTTTCCACTCACTTTTATGCAGAAATATTGAAAATTCAAAAGACTTCACAAACTTTTAAATACTATTATAAATTAAGAGAGCTTGGCAAGCAGCATGGAAGTTGCCCATAGATATCATCACCTAAGGAACTATATTATAAATGTTCACAGAACAAATGGAGCATTTAAATAATGTTTCCTGTGCAATCATGGAAAAATGGGGTTTTATTTTATAATTGGGAGAACACACATTTTGTGTGTCTCTTTTTTCATGAAATGTTGGAAGTAAAACAGTGTTTCCACCTTTCTCTTTTGTTTAAAAAAAAAAAACTTTTTTTCCTCACTTTCAGAGAGGCAAAATGAATTACTTGTATTTTGCCCCTCCCAATCCCATAATGAAGCCGATTTTCTTATGTATGCTAACATCAGCATTAAGCAAACATAGTTCTTTATGTCAGTGTTGTGTTATGTACAACTTGAAACCAAGCCAAGCCAAAGGAATCTAAACCCAGGGAGAGGAAACCATATGAATGACCTACAAAGGGCAAACAAGTCCACATGAGGACAGCAGAGAGATTACAGTACACAAAGACAACTACAAGGTGGTATTGCAATTATGTTAACTGGTTCATTTTTTGTGGACTTGGCATTACCACATTTGATAATAGCATGTTAGTATACCTTGACCTATCTGTTCAGCAAACCTTTCCCTACACTGTCCGAGTTCTGTGTGCTTTGAAGTATTATGAAAACGTGATTGATCATTATTACAGTCGTCCTTGACTTTTTACCACAATTCAGCCCAAACCTTCTGCTGCTAAGCGAGACAATTGTTAAAGAGAATTTTGTCCCATTTTACCTTTCTCGCCACAGCTGTTAAGTGAATCTCTGCAGTTTTTAAATGTTTAAATTAATAACACAACTGTTAAAGTGAAATTGGCTTCCCCATTGACCCCAGGTTGATCACATGACCCCAGGACACTGCAACCATCATAAATATGAGCCAGTTGCCAAACAACCAAATTTTGACCACGTGACCATGGAGACATTGCAACGGTCATAAGTGTGAAAAACAGCCACTTTTTTCAGTACTGTTATAACTTCAATCATTAAATAAATGGTTGTTAAGTCAAGAATTACCTGTATTTTCATCGTAAAGTTTTCCAGAGAACTCAGAATACTGTTGTATTTGAGTTCACTTTTGTCTCCTTATATTTTATAGTTTTATGGTTCACAACAGCTAAAAAGCAGTAAAGAAGTTTTTCTAGCATAAAACCAATATTCAAGAACACTACAGAGTTTTGATGTGTTCAAAACAAGGAAAAAAGAGTCCATTTCTGAACTCTTCTAAGTAGAAGCTTAGGATCAGAAACCAGGTCAAACAAAAAAGGAATGTACCATCTTTCAAGACCTTTAGAACATTTTATTTCTCTAAGTCAAGGGTCTTCAAACTTGGCAAGTTTAAGACTCGTGGACTTCAACTCCTAGATTTCCTGAGCTAACATGACTAGAGGAGGAATTCTGGGACTTGAAGTCCATAAGTCTTAAAGCTGTCAAATATGAAGACCCCTGCTCTAAGTGGTAGAAAAGCAAGGGAAGATATAAATAACCAGTTCAATATTTAGTCCACCTTAAATCTAATGTTGGGTCCTGTTCTATATTTTAGATCCAGCACATGACGTAGATTGTGTAGTGAAGTAATCCATTGCTCCTAAATGCTGCATGAATCAGATTACAATGATGATTCAGGTGCATGGCAGATACCGCTTGGTGAGTATTGGCTGCAAACAAATTGGCTGCAACCTAGATTTTACCTTGGGCAAAACACACAGGTCCTTGGTAGGAAGCAAACAAAAATAGAGAAAGATGCTAGAGATTAATTTGGTATGCTGCACCAAGCAAAATATTCAACTGAAACCAAATTATCTATCTAGAAACTTAAATAGATGGAGACCCATTTTAGGAGATAATGACAAATGCATCTTTTCTTTTATATATACTGAGAGTATTTGCACCAAGACAAATTCCTTGTGTGTCCAACCACACTTAGCCAATTATATTGCATAAAAAATAACTTTTAGATGTGCAGCCATCCTTGCCCCACTTGACTTTTCTGCAACTTTCAATATCATCAGGATACCATGGTATCCTTCTGGATTGCCTCAAAAGATTGGGAGTGAGAGGCATTGTGTTGTACTTGTTCATCTTTCTCAATGGTCAATTCCAGTGGATGATGGGAAGGGGAGAGATCCTGCCTTTGGTCCCTACTGTGTGGGATGCTGCAGAGTCCAATGCTTTCTTCATTCTTATTCAGTATCTACCTAAAGTCACTGGGTGAGTTCATCTGTTGCCATGAGATGAGGTATCAAATATACATCTCTGTGCCTGGCAAATTAAATGATACTGTGGACATCTTATCTCAGTGCCTGGAGGTCATGAGGGTCTAAATAAGGAATAATGGGCTTTAGCTGAACCCTAACAAGACTGAATGGCTTAGGAACTGGGGCTTGCCAGTTTTAGGATTATGCCGTCTTTGAAGTTGCACTATCCCAAAGAAGACCTATTATACAACCTAGAGGTCCTACTGACTCCAGCATGAAGAACAAGTAGCAGTCATGGCTAGTCTTTGCACAACTTCATATCTGTGGACAGTTGTGTACACTCCTAGATTGGGAGGTTCTGCTCATGGTCACTTACATGCCCTAGTCACCTTCCAATTGGACTATTGTAATAGGGCTTCCCTTGAAGAGTACTGGAAACTTCAGCTGGTGCAAAATGCAGTAGCATGGACAGTTATGTGTGCTCCATTGGTTGCTACTCTGCTTCTGGGTCCAATTCAAGGTACTGTTTTTAAACTTCAAAGCCATCCATGGCATGGCGCTATCTGAGGAATAAACTCTTCCAGATTACTCTACCCATTTCATCAGATCAAGCAAAAGAAGACAGTCCCATCTATTAGGGACTTAGAGAGGAATTCTGGGAGTTGAAGTCCACACAAGTTTTAAAGTTGCCAAGGTTGGAGACCCCTGCCTTAAAACCTGATTATACCATCAAACTGGGGGCCATAGGGGACCAATGAGGTAATGAGTTAGCTCCATTGTTGTTAACATCTGCTGTCCTCCTTTAGCTTTTGTGAATAATAATAATAATAATAATAATAATAATAATAATAATAATAATAATGGGTTTATATGTTAACTGCTTTATAGTTTTGTTATACACCACCCAAAATTATTTTAATCAGATAGGTAGCCGTGTAAACTTGATGAATAAATAAATAAGTTCCATCCTAATGAGCCAAACATGGTATTATTCAACGAGGCACATAATAAAAATAAATACCACGGGGCTCAATTCTAATTATACTGCAGCAATACTCAGATCTGAGCCAAGTAAAATGAACAAGAGTATGATAAAGCTGGACTGGTATTTTTATTTCTTCTTTCATGTCAGGCATTCATGTAGCTATGTTCATAACAAACCAGAGGTCAGGCTATTCCAGTTCATCCTAACCTGATGTTCTCCTATTCATTTGTCTAACTCTTGGGAATACTAGAAAACCAGAAATTTGGAAATCCTTGTTGCAAGCAGTTATCCACTATTCTGATGAAATAAAGCATTAGGCAGTAGTATTTAAAACAGCAAATCTTCTAAAGCCTGGGAGATAAATTTCTCCCTTTGTTATTTATCATATTTTAAAAGTGTGCATATTTTAAAAGTTAAAAAGTATTTAAAAGTTAAAAGTATTTTGCACTCCCAGCAAAATAAAGCAAAAGATGCAACTATTTCCTACTATTTTAATTGCATTTTAACACGATCCTGAATCATTACTCTATGATTGCAACATATAAAAGCTGATTTTCTTTTGTTCAGAAGAATTAGTTGGAATACACCAACCTTGTTACATAATATTAATAAAATAGTGAGCGATGGGAGGAGAGGAAACTCAACACTACCATTGTTTTATCAGATATAAAACCTGTATTGGTGCAAGACAATCCAGTTCTACACATTATACTATTCAAACAGGACAGCATAAAATTAATCATGTACTGTGAAGATTCTAACCGATTACATCTAAAACAACTTAGGAGTATTAAATGACATAATGCAGAAATTCGATGCTCAGCATCACTCTAGGATACATTAGAAATCCAAATTGTGTATTGTTAATACAAAAAAAATGACAAACTAAGACTCACTTTCACACATTGGTATGATAATCGTGGATCTAACTGGTGTTGTATAAGACTGTTGGACAGAATCCATTGATTGGCAATTATTGATTATGAAAAAACAATTTAATATGTAGAAAAGAGCTTAGGAAGAAAGCTAGGCTAGACTAAAATATTTTCCCTAATATCAAATTTTCTGTGCTTAAAAATATCTTCTATTTAATCACAGGAGCATAACTGCATCTGAAACGATACAGCCCAGACATACATTTGCAATCTCTATCACAACAAGGACTAAGTAAACAGAAAGAATCCAAAACATTACAAGGGTCATTTAACTTGATGGATGCTAACAGCTGAACCATATAGAGGAAAGTTCATTAATGGACAAGACAAGAGAATCTTTAACAGTTTATGAGCCTACCTTTGGACAAGTCCAAGTGTTGCCAAAAACTGATGAACCATATAAATTTTATTGACGCTTCTATTCTTTATGTTTTTCAAAATGCAGGAAAGAGTTTGTTTTAATGTAGCATGGAAAAAGGGAATTCTAACAGATGTCACTATTTGTGTTGAAAGCCAAAGCTGGAATTAATCAAAGTCAGTAGTTCTTCAATTAATTGACATAGCTTACAAGGATGTAACTGAGATCACAAACCCCTAATGCCAATTTCAGCCCAAGTTTACCCCAGAATACATGCTTGTTTGCATACCTGTAAATAATTAAATTTGGATATATGGATACAAAACCAGAAAAACACATGCCCAAAACTGCAACAAAATGTAACGAGCATTCTTCTAAAGTAACTTACTGAAGTCTTGTGCTCAGTAACCAGCACCAACTTTCCACATAAAAGTTTAAAAGTGATATTTTGTGTAGTTGAGCAAAAAAAGTGGTCCCAATGCTATCCTTTCAAAAAGTGTCTTTGGGGAAAGCATGACAGATCCAGGTCCAACATTATACTGGAACAGTATAATAATCAGCCATAAGTGCTCTGGTTCACAACATGGAACATGATGCTGAGACTTGTGTGCCTCAGATTCGTGCTGGGACTCTCTTGTATTCAGAGCGTGAAGCTTGAAGCATAACACTCAACAGCAAACGGGATCCGTTTATTGAAAACAAAAACTCTAAGATGTGGGAACTATTCTTTTTTTCCCCCTCTCTGGGACACACATTTGACTGCAGATTGCATCTACAACAATTAATTTGCAACCATTCCCTAGAAAGCTACCAAGAGGGCAAACTTTGATTTGAATTAAGAGGCTGGGCATAATGACCTGGAAAATCATTTCTTCTCCATAACAATCTGGCTTACCCAACAGTCAAGGCTATTTCAATCCAGAAGCAAACATTTCTTAACTTCTTTAGCATAAATCAAGAGGGCAATGTTCCCTTCATAATCTGAAATTAACACTATCTCCACCACTATCTGTAGTTGTCTGTTATTATTAGATTTCTACCCTGCTTTTCTGTTGTATAATTCAAAGTGGCATACATAATGTTCTCAACTTCCTATTGTTCTCAACACCAACCCTGTGGGGTAAGGTGGGGTTAGCCAATATAGAATGACTGACCAAAGTCACCCAGCCAGCTTTCATGCCTAAGGGAGGATTAGAACTCATTATCTCCTGGTTTCTAATCCAGCTATTTCACCAAACTGGCTCTCTGTTAGATGTTTACTATGGTATTACCAAAGAAAACTGAAAAGATTTTTACATATGTAAGTGGGACAATTATTCCTTCTTGATTTAAAAAATAACATCTTTTGTATAATGCAAGGGATTAAGTAAACAAAGTTGGAGTTCCAAGTATGGGTTTTTAGGTCTTCTCTTTATTAAGCTACTACCTCATGCAATTTGTAAAGCACACTTTCACAAACTAATAAGCGCCTTTTAACACTGACCTCTAAATAATCCTGCCAAACCAGAACAACCAGATTATTTAGCATTGTATTTTACACAGGCTTCTTCAGTGAAAATTCCTTATTTTGTTATTCAATATAAACAATCCAAAGTTTCTAGGAATCTCATTTTTATCACCGTTTTTCCTTACTCCGCCTCAGTCTTTTTATTCTCCTTTTATTCTCTATTTGAAGTTAAATCCATGTTTTTCCTCATTGAAAGTGCTGACTGTGGAGCTTGCAAGCCATTCTTTGTAAAATATTCTTCACAAAGTATTCTATTATACACTGTATTTTAGATTTTATATCAATAAGCAACCGCTATATGCTGATATTAAAACAAAGATGGTGATTGCATGATATTATTATTCTTAAATACAGGAATTAAAGGTAACACCACCAGCAACTTTTTAACTTTGATGCCTAATGGCAACGGAGATTTGAGGACTGAACGTAAGAGCCACAAATATTAAGGGTTTTAAAATTATGCACATTGAGGTCCAAAAAATAAAGTATTTGAACAGTTGAAAAACAAGCTACTAATAATACAAACAACTATTATGCATGTGCATAAATTAGAATATAACAAAAAAAATCAGTTTTTATTGAAATAACTAATTAAATTAATGCAGAATAAAGAATTGCTCTGAAAATGCTTCCTTTTTTAGATTCTTAGATTTACGTTGCTTCAAAAGAACTCACTCCAAGATGAACATGTTTAAAATCTTGCAATACTTTTTTGAAAAATGTTATGTAAGGCTAGAGCACTATTAATTTCAGTAGGGTTCTTTCATGTGTTGAAGTAAATATAACAGGTGAGTTACCACAAAATTAACTGACAAAAAAAATCAATTAAAAAAATCAAAGTCAACAACCATATGCAATCATTTGTGAACTAGATTTACACCAAGTTTTTATAGTCTACCATATTGTAATAAACGTAAAAGTTCCTAGAAACACTTCTGATGGAAATAAAATCTTCATGTCTGCATCATTTTAACAGGTACTTTACTTTCTTTAACTTTTTCCTATTTTATCCAGCTTTGAATTGTTTTCTTTTAAAATAAAACAATGACCTCATCAAACTCCCAATCTATGGGAAAATAATACGCCAGACAATGAGTGGAAGTTTTTTGGCTCAGCCAGTTTAGGAAAAATGGTTTATCTTTCTCAAAATCCAACCAAAAAAACAAGCCATCAAAACTATTGCTGCTCAGTGGGGTTGTATCTAAATATACAAGGGTCACAATGAATAAAATAGGGTCTGACTTCCAAGTAAATTAAGACTCAGATCAAGTTGTGAGTGTCATTGTTTTAGCAGCATGGACCCAGAGCCTTTTTGGAATCTATTTACAAAACTCAACACTCTGCATTTCTAATTATTATTTTTGAGTATTATGTTAAACTGCTTTATTAAAGACGCTGCTACATCCACACACATTACTCCAAAACACATGCTAGTGCGACTGATCTTTGAGAAATATACTGAATTTCATAGAATTGAAAAGTTTTTTTTTTTTAATTCCAACCCAATAATTTTCAGATAGCAATCCTAGTCAATCCTGCTGCCTAGTCAAACTCTTCTTCACTCCCTAATAAAGATGCTACCAATGGCAAAGAAAAATATGCTGCTTATGAAAACGAGGGGACCCCTTAACACACAAGTGCCATCTACTTACATTGTTTCTTGTCAATGATTAGCCTCATTTTGAGTTACCAAAAGGAACCGCTGGCTCGAAGCAGGCAATCCAAGTCTGTGTGACCTTTTTTTTTTTTTACATCCCCCAAAAAACTGGCCCAGCGCTTTTGTCAAGGGCACATTTTATACAACCAATCCAGGCTGAGAAAACCTCTCGTTTTAGCGCTTCTGCAACAGAAGAAGAGGGAGATTTCCCGAGACCAGCCCACACCTTCTCAGCCTCCTGATTGGTCAAGCCCGGGACCGGCCTACGTGGGATCAGTGGGTGTGCACCCGGAGGATGCGCTCCTATTGGCTGAGCCCGACACGGTATTTAATGAACTGATGTTTGGGGCGGCGGAACAAGAAAAAGGAGCAGCTCGTCGCGAGGCAGAAGCGCCGGAGCCGCTTCTTGGGAGTTGAAAGGACACGGAGCGAAAGAAAAAAAAAAAAGCGCCATCAGATCCTCTACCCAGAAACGGCATCACCGGCGAAAAATAATAATAATAATAATAGTAATAATAATCAACGACTTTAAAAAGATGATTGGGGGGGAATGATTTTTAGGGGCAAGAGGATGATTTTTGGGGGGGAATGTTTTTTGGAGAAAAAGGATTTTTGGGAGGAAAAAGATGATTTTTAGGGGCAAAAAGATGATTTTTGGGGGGGAAATAAAGATGGTTTTTTTGGGGGGGAGGAGGGGGGTTGTTGTTCTTTATTGCATCAAAATAACCTTCGCGTTTGCAGCGAGCAAATGAACTCTCGCTTGCGCCAAGCCCTCGCTTGCTTCTTTTCATCACACGTGTGAATGAATGCGCTTTTTGGTTTGTTTGTTTTTGGGTGGAAACCTTCGGATGGCACATAAGACACGTAGGCCGGGCGAACCTGCCGCCGGTCTCATTCACACAGCTTGTTAAGTTTCTGTCCCCAGCCCCTTCCTCCTCCTTTAAAACGAACACAGCCGAGACCGGTCGGGGGAAAGGGAGAGAGATCCGTGGGAGGCGAAGGGAAAACCGCCTGCAGCGATGCGCCCGGGGCGACTCTTCGCTTGCAAGCCCCCCCCCCCCCGGCTGGTTTGGGTTTTTTTGCACGCCGAACCGGACCTTTCCTAGCCTTCACTTACGCGGCCTGTTCTTTCTGCCCGAATCCATCCTCCGCCGCGCCCTGCTTTTCTTCGCCGACGACTCGTGGCTGGAGAGCGGCAGGTCGGCGCGAAAATGCAACGGGTGGGAAGCCTCGCCATTGCCGGCCAGAGGGTGGAAGCCGTTGTGCAGCGGCAGCCCGTTGTGCAGCGAGCAGGTGGGGGGAGCCGCCGCCGCCGCCGCCGAAGAGACGCCGGCTTGGCCTCGTAGTCTCTCCCCCATGGCGCCGGCTTGGCACCGCCGCCGCCTCCCCGAGGCCGCCGCTCGTCCTTTGTCCCTCTCTCGCCCTTCTCCCCGCTGCGAAGCCAGGCGAGGGGCAGCGTCCCGCAGCGCCCGCCCTGCTGGGTCTCCCCGCAGCAGCGGCCGGGGACGCCGCCGCCTCCTCCTTCGCTGCTGTCGCCACCGCCGCCCTCCCGAGGCAGCGCCGAGCGCAGGCGTCCTGCCCACCGCAGGAGGAGGAGGAGGAGGAAGAAGGGCGAAGGATTGCTGGGAAGGGGGGCGGTGGCAGAGCCGCAGAGGCGTTTTGCCTCCTTCCCGAATGTGGGGCGTGACCCACCGGCTCCCTCGCCCGCCCGCACACAGCAGATCCCGGGGATGGGGGGCGGGGAGAAGAGAAGCTTTTGCCCGGCCGGAGGAGATTTGCGAGCGCTCCGTTCTCGGAGAAAAGAAGAAGGAGCCGGGCTTTCTCGCAAACCGACCGACCGAGAAGCCGGCCTGGTTTTGCTATCCAGGACGAGAAACCCGCCCGCGCGCCACTGCGCATCCCGGGCAGAGCTCAGCAAAGGGGGAAGCAATTGGAAGCCAAAGGAAAGGATTGAAGAAAAAGGAAACATGAAAGGACCCCCCCACCCCACCCCCCACCCCCCAAAAAACCTATTTATTGTAAATCTCCAACCTGGCATCCAAGTTTCTGGCAATTATTCTTCCTTTCCCCTGATTTACGGCTAGATTGCCTTTTGTTCCTTCAATTTCTCCCCTCTCTTTCCAAAGCTTAGCCCAAAGGTGCTCCCCCCCCCCCAGGAGGCAACTGGAGTTTCTTGTTTTCTTTCTTTGAAGATCTTTTGCTTCAAATGTAGAATAGAAATAGAATAGAATAGAATAGAATTCTTTAATTGGCCAAGTGTGATTGAACACACAATGAACTTGTCTTGGTGCAAATGCTCTCAGTGTCCATAAAAGAAAAGATACCTTTGTCAGGAGTCGAGAATCACAAGGTATGACACTTAATGTAAATTCATTCCCCACCCTCCGGGTAGAGCTGAAGAAACTTCTTGGATGAGAAGCAAAACCTCTTCAAAGAAAAAACCAGAAAAGTCCAGTTGCCTCTTGAAAAAGCACCCTTGGGGATAACCATGACTTGGATGACAGACCTTTAGCTATACAATTTGGGATGAACACTCTTTGAATGGTGTGGGAGTAGGAATGGCTTTCCAGAAATAAAAAAAATGATTGCAGACTACAGGAACCATGAGCACTATTCACTAACCCTAACCCTGAGGAGACAGAGAAACTCCCCAAGTGCTTCACAGGACCCTCTAAAAGGATGCAAATGACCAGCTGTCTGCAAGGAATATAAATCCTTCCATTCCCCACCCTCCAGTCAGAGCTGAAGAAGCTTTTTGGATGAGAAGCAAAGTGTCTTCAAAGAAAAAACAAGCAATTCAAATTTTGAAAAGCAATTTTGGGACAACTATGACTTGGATGACTGAAAATCTCTATAGACTTTTTCCAAAGCTTACCAACTCCAAACAACTACCACTTTCTCAGTTTTCCACCTTTTTCCCCCCAACCCCTTCCCTTTCTTTGCAAATGGTTCTCATTCGCTTTCTCTAAAACAAAACTTTTGTACTGGTTACTGGTTTCTATGTTTGGCATCCAGATACTCTTGATGTTATCTCCTCTTACATGCCCTTCTTAAATTCTCACTGATTTAACTACTATTCCGTTTCTCTTGGCATACAGAGCTCTCACTCCCATATAACAAAATAGACAGAAGCTCTTGTATGCAGTCATTTTTGCTTCTGTTGATAAACATTCATTTCTCCCAACAAACTACAAATTACCTGATAACCATTCTATCAGCATTTACACTTCTGGAAATTTCTTAATCTATTTTCCCATGGTTAGTAATCCTTATTCTACTAAGGTACAAAAATCCATCTAATCTACTTTATGTAATTACTATTTACCTGTAACCATTCTTTCCATTTTCTCTGCTGGGTAAACCTGTCTTGGTTTTTACTACATTAGGTCACCTTGGCCAACTTTTCTTGAAGGTAACTGAGATGTGGCAATATCCATCTGAAAGCCTTGTAATTGGTGATTGGTGAAGCTTTGCAATTGTGTCCACTATAAGTCATAGACCCACTGAATCTTGCTTATTATCTCTTTACTGTAGTTCCATCTTTCCCATTTTCTCACAGTGCACTCAAGTGATACATCAGGCTAAGGCTAAGCAATAAACGCATACTGTACAGTGCACCTCTTACTGGTGGGAAGCTGGCAATAATATTGTTTTCTTTTTATGTCCAAGCCTAAGGGGGACACATCATTAGTATGATTCTTCTTGTACTTGACACATTTCTGGCTGGTGCATTCACTAATGTGCTGGTTAAAAAAATGAATGGTTTACATTTTCTAGTTAGAGAAAAGTGATGGCACTCTTCAATTTCACTTGCTTGAACTAAGGAACCCATCATTTCATTGTTCCACTAGTAAATTTGTTAAAAAAAGAACACCTATGAATGTGGCTGTTGCCATTGTAACTTTAGGATTTTCATCTGCAAGTAATTTCTTAGTTTATATTTTGAGATAAGTATAAGTATCATTTGAAGAATTGTGACTCTACTGATCATAGTGTAGGAAGAAAAATTCAATCTGGTTCCAAGCTGGGAGGGGGGGGGGAATCAATGGAGGCTGTTTATTTGGTTTCCAGAAACTTTGGTGATAGCAGCATGTTTCTGGGGTGGCTGACAAAATAGCTGATTGAGTGGATGGATTTTTATAGGGTTCTGAGGTTTTGTAATTGAAATGTTCTAGGGGGTTGTGCAATGTATGAACCTTGAGTCTTTCACTATTTCATTGGTGGTGAGTTAATCCTATCTTGTCTTTAGAATTAATCTAAGGATTAATCCTGTCCTGTCCTTAGAACTTGGGTTGAGCAATGTACTTTCTTAATCCCATCAGCTGGAGCTATGGCTGAAGGTGTTTTGTTTTTTGAATAGATTGGTTAGTCTTTCTGAATGGATACAAAATCTGCATTCCTAAAAGTCAGCCTCTTCAAGCTTCTTTGTTTGAAGCTGTTTTTCTATGGCAGGAAGGCTGGGGCTGCTTTCTGCCTTTGTTAAGATTTTTCTCCTTTGGGGGAAATATTCTATCCTGTCTCTTTTTAATATTAAGAAAAAAGAATATTTTAATCTGGGGAGGAGGGCTTCCTACAATAGCAAAATATTACTTTTACTACAATGGAATGTATGGGACTTGAAATGTTGGACTGATGATATGTATATGCTCTCTGCTTATGAAGTAACAGTTTATATAATGTTAAGACTGATCAGTATTATTTTATGGGGAATGTGAACACATTCTTGCTCTTTTTGTCTCTATTATTTGAGCTTTTACGTTGCTTCATTCTAAACTTATAATTAGATGAGAAGATGCTGCATATGACACTAATCCATGAGGCAGCCATGCATCAGTCCCGAGAACCATATTTTTCATACATCCGGGTCATCCCCAAGATTCTTGCAAAAGAACCAGATCTTGATAACCTTCTGAAATTTCAATGGGATGGTATTGAGGGAAGACCTTGCAATGGCCAGCATCTTCCTTCTCTTTGTTCTCTCCCCTGGGACTCTAAAGCAGAGGTAGTATTCAGCAGGTTCTGACCAGTTCTGGAGAACCAGTAGCGGAAATTTTGAGTAGTTTGGAGAACCGGCTGACTGGCCTTGCCCCCATCTATTCTCTGTCTCCTGAGTCCCAGCTGATCATCTGGGTCTTCTTTTGTTGCCCTGCACAGGAGAAGAGAGCTGGAAAACAGGTTAGTGAGATGGGGAGGAAATGGAGATTTTACAATATCCTTCTCCCAGGAGTAGAGTTGGAATGGAGATTTTGCAGTATCGTTCCCCTGCCGCACCCACCAAGTCATGCCCACCAAGCACATCCATAGAACCGGTAGTAAAAAAATTGAATCCCACCACTGCTCTAAAGGCAGCCTGAAAAGCACTACACCCACCATTTTCAATATTTTTTTTTTAAAAAAGGGGGGGGGGAACCTGAGAGCACAAGATGTGTGGAGGAAGATATGTGTTGTGTGGAGATCAGAAAGGAAGCTTTTGCAGCCAAGGGAGTGGATTATCCATCAGCTCAACAAACAACTGACTTCTCCAAACCAGCAGTGGACAAGCTGAAAGGAGAAGCAGAACCAGCAGCTCTTATATTCCAGTATCAACACTACGCTGTAAGCCAGCCAGCAATTGGAGAAGCACCTTTCCTTTCTCATCCCAGTGAGAAATTAAAATGCCGAGGTTTCGTCAGCAGTTTAGCACAGCAGCTAACAGCAACAGAAGTCAATTTGAAAGTGGCTACTTGGTGGCTGAAGACTTTGGTATAAGCTCAGACAAGAAAAAAGAATAGACTGATTAGGAAATGTCCATGGAGATTCTCAGTCACCCAGGATCATGGCTGTTCCAAAGGCGCTTTTTCCAAAAGGCAACTGGATTTTGTTGTTGTTTTTCTTTGAAAACATTTATTTTTGTCCGAGAAGCTTCTTCAGTACTAACGGGTAGGGAATGGAGGGTTTGTACTGTATTCTTTGCAGGCATCTAGTTGCTAGCCACCTGAAGTTCACTTTGGCACCCTGAGAGGCTTTGAGGCCACTATCTTTATCCTCACCTGAATCAGAGTGCAAATGGGTGGGAGATCTTCTTGGGACAGCTAAAAGGACAGTGTTGTAAACAGGAGATGGGTGATGTCCTATCCTTCCTCCTCTGAGGAGAAAGAGAGCTGTTCAATTTTAACATAGAGGGACTCTTTCAAACCAGTGGTCCTCTTTCTCCAGAATGTGAACTTTGTTCTTTTCAAAAGAGCGACCTTGGCTTTAAAATGCAGATGGGTTGCTG
This sequence comes from Hydrophis major, assembly GCA_033807585.1. Lineage (NCBI taxonomy): Eukaryota > Metazoa > Chordata > Lepidosauria > Squamata > Elapidae > Hydrophis > Hydrophis major. The sequence continues at coordinate 86,459,744 of CM066331.1, read as the reverse complement.
AATCCTGTCCTGGTGAGTTGGTTGTCACAAACACATGGCACAACACAGTCGCCTCAACAACTCTCAGTGTGCTAACAACTAGCACCCCACCCTCAAGCGAACTAACAACTAGACAACTGCTAAGAATATAACTGTTGTAAGAAAAATCCAGTCAGGTTCCAATCCAGGAGAAAAACAACTGGAAAAAAAATGAAGGCAGGGAAGGCTGTTTATTTGGTAGCCAGAAAGTAAGTAATAGCAGCATGTTTCTGGGGTGGCTGACAAAATGGGGTTGAGAGTAGGTGGGTTTTTATACATTTTGGGGGGCTTTGTGATTGAGATGCCTGTTCCTGTGTAAGAATGTGTCCTTTAATATTTTAATGGCTGTTGCCAGATTCCTATGGTGTCATGTAGGGGTCATGGCTGGCTCTATAGGCAAAAGGGGAAATGCAAATCCTCAAGTGTTTTCTCACCTAATGTTATCAGCTTTGGGTTGTCTAATTGTGTTGCTTATTTAGAGTCTCTTTGCTTATGAATAGATTGGCCCAATCTTTCTCAGTGGAAACAAAATCTCCATTCCTAAAGACCAGCCTCTTCAAACTTCTGCTTCAGGTTGTTTTCCTATGGCAGGAAGTTGGGAGAGGGGGGCTGCTTTCTGCCTTTGTTAAGATTGTCCTCCTCTTCTCATTTAGGGGAAATATTCTATCCTGTCTCTTTTTAATATTAAGAATAAGGAATATTTTAATCTGGGGAGTGGCAGGGCTTCCTACACCTCCTTCCATTTACCAGCAGTCAGGTAGAACTGAAAAAGGTTCTTGGATGAGAAGCAAAATGTTTTCAAAGAAAAAAACAAGGAAGTCATGTTGTTTTTTTAGAAAAAGGACCTTTGGGAGACTGTTTAGGAATAAGCAATAAACATAGATATAGAAGTTAGTGTAGACATAGAATAAGATAGGATAAGCTTAGTAAATAACTGAAATAGGAAATAGTTACTTTATTTTATTTTTCATAAATGTTCCCTGAGGAAACCGGGAAGATAAAAATAGTCAGTTTGTTGCTAATCTTTATCATTTCCCAATATAGTTTCCTCACAGACGGGCCATTTATTGTTTTTTCCCCTTTCTGTTAATAAAGGTAGAATAATTCTGTGGTGTGATGTTGCTAAGCTATTAAAAATGCTTTAACTTATCCAGTGACTCCTTTTAAATCAGACTTTTCAGCATTTTTCTGACCCCGTAGACAAGGGGTGTCAAACTCAACGCCCAGGAGCCAAATCCAGTCCTCAGGATGATTAGATCTGGCCCGCAGGGCCACCCTGGAAATGGTGAAAGACTGGCCTGCGGTGCCTCTGCCAGCAAAAACAGAACTCGGGTGGGCTGCACACGGCCCTCTTAAGCTCTGTTTTCAATGGCAGAGGGTTACTTACAGGTGGCCGTTGTAGCCGAACACGGAGCTCAGGAGCCTGTTTTCTCTGGCAGAGGGCTCGGGCCACCACAGGCACCCCTGACACGAGTGATGTCGAGTTGACCATGCCCACTCTGGCCCTCCAAGGTAAAATACAGCCCTGATGCAGCCTTCAATGAAATCGAGTTGGACACCCCTGCCTTAGACCATGGGTGTCAAACTTGTGATGTCACGTGACCTATTAAAACTTTTTCCCCCTTTGTTAAACCAGGGATGGGCATGGCCTGTGCATGATGCATCCAGCCTGTGGGCCACAAGTTTGACACCCCTGCTTTAGACAAACACATGTTTATTTTATCAAGACTATTATATATTTGTACTTTTTATTTATTAGTATATTTCATAGGAATAGGGACCATTCATATCCCGTGATCATTTTAAGGATGTTAGGTGCTTGTGATCATTAAGATTTGGTTCTCCTCCCCATTGTAAAGTTTATTTTATTGATTCTTTTAATTAATTGTATTGATTTCAATGTTAATTTGACCGCTTTGGGAATAAGGTAATGAAAGTATGCCTGTTTAGAAAATATAAAATCCACTGAGATTTTTCCATATAGAGTTTTGCATATCAGTTGTAGAAGGCCCGTGCAAATCCTTATAATTGTCCCGCTCTCCAAATTAATATTTGTGTTTCCTATTTATTTTGGTTTCTTGCTACAGGTAATACAGACTGTGCATGAAACAGTAGTCTTTTGCATCCAGTGGCTTTGCTTCCTCTGTGGCCATAATATACGCACAATTTGCTGCATATGTCTGAAAGTCTTTTCAGGAAATCAGTTCCAATACAAGTTTTTTTTTTTTGCATGTATTATTAAACTACAAACACCCAAATTCACAAATAAGACTTCCATTTGGCAAATGTTTCGGTGTTTTAACAGTATCAGGTTTGTTGTTGCTATTTTCTGCATGAAAGTAAGGCGGTTAAAACACTTCACAACTTACACATATGGTGTTGTTTCCAGATATGTCAAAACTGTCATAGCAATGAATAGAAAATGTCACCGAAGTTTGAATAGGAGAGAACCTGTGTTATATAGAAAGAAGATTGGTAAGAAGTTGACTCTATGAAAACATTACAGATTTCTGTATGAGGAAAATACGAGTGCACTGGGAACATCTTTATGTATAATCGATATATATATATAATAATTACCTGGTGCATTTCAATAATTACTTGGTTATTACAATCTGTTGGGTTCTCCTGGACTTACAATTTCTGCTCGAGGAGCATGGAACAGTCATGGCTAGGAGGACCCTTGCTCAACTTTGCATTATGCACATTTGCACCCATTCCAGGATCAGAAGGCCACACATGTCCTGGTCATCTCCTGTATTATTATTACCTTTATTGTCAGAGTACAACATGTGTACAATGAGATTGGCTGACCCTACCTTCATGCACCCCCCCCCCAACACAACTCACAGTGAGGACAGAAGTCCCTAACCCAGTCTCAATCTTATTACACTATTGCAATGTGCTTTACATGTGGCTCCCTGTGAAGAGTATCCAGAAGCTACAGCTGGTTCATAATGTGCCCATGTGAGCATGATGGGTCACACCAAGGATGGCTTATATAACAACTTGGTTACCTGAGCTGCATTAGTCGCCGGTCTAGTTCTAGGTCCAATTTAAGGCGTGAGTTATTACCTTTAAATACTAGCAAGATGATTATCTAAGGAATGGCTTACCCACATCACATCTATCTGAACCACCCAGTCAGACAGGGAAAATATGTTTTGGACCCCATCTGTTAACGAGAGCCTTCCCTGTCATTGGCAACACCCTTTGGAATGTATTTATTTATTTGTATCCCAGCTTTTTACTTTTATAAATAATCAAGTCAGCAAACGTATCCAACACACCTTCCTCTCCCTATTTACCCCACAACAACAATCTTGTGAGGTGAGGTGAGTTAGGTTGAGAGAGAGTGTGACTGTCCCAAGACCACCCAGCTGGCTGTCATGGCTAAGGTGGGACTTGAACTCATAGTCTCCTTCTTTCTAGCCTGGTACTTTAACCACTAGAGACCCAAAATGGGCTCCCACTCTCCTGGCCTTTCAGAATGGTTTGAAGACCTAGTTATGCCAACTCGCATAGGGCTCACTGAGTGGCATACAACCCTAGGGGTGGTTAGCATTTCGAAGATGCTTGTCCTGCCTCTTAACTTACAGTTGGTTCTTTTTTTTAAACTTGGCTCCCATTTTACTGAGGAATTGTATTTTTACATGGTTTTTAATTTTATGCTTTTAATTATAGATCCCCAGAATCTGCCTGCAAGTGAGATGAGTGGCCCCTAAATTTAATCAATACATGTAGTATATTTACCTCATAGCTATTTATCACAATCACAGGTCATTGCTTAGTACCTTTCTCGAAAGAAAAAATCTAAGTACGTCCTATCCCAGATAAGAAATCTAGGTTCAATTAGCATAAGAATATCATCTTCCTCATTTGATAGTAAAACAGAGGTTATACACACCGTAGTAAGCTGTCACCTAGTAAAAAGTCACAAGATATATGTCTCATATGTCATGCATTCTTCTTAGAGGAACCTGTAAGGATTGTAGCATCCTCATTTTTGGTGAGGTGTACAGGAGGTGTTTTGTACATTGTTACATGGCCAATATGTTATTTGAGATGGAGTCTATATTGGCACATATGTTTATATTAGGCAGAGCTCTATGTGGGGAGACAGATGGAATCTTTTTTTCTACGAATCTTATTTCTAAGAGTCTGTCATTGAGTCCGTCATGGGCACAGCAACCAAACAAGACAGACACAGACTTCAACAGATAGTTAGGACCACAGAAAAAAAATAGTTGCAACCAGTTACCAGCCTGCCTTCCATTGAGGACCTGTATACTGCATGAGCCAGAAAGAGGTCTTAGAAAATATCTACAGACCCTTCACATCCTGGACATAACTCTTTCAACTTCTACCCTCAAGATGACACTATAGGACATTGCACGCCAAAACAACTAAACACAAGGACAGTTCCCCCCTCCCCCATTCTATTACTCTGCTAAACAACTAATTCCCACAATACTGTCTTATGCCTTGGAATATCAAACCACCTGTATAGCTATTATCCTTCTCATCTTTCCTATTACCTATTTCTTTAGCTTCTTAGGATTATAACTTTGTTGTTTCTATCTTACGATTTACGTTGATTGCTTATTTAGTATCCTACGACTACAACTGAATGTTGTATCTTGCGACTATGATGATTGTATTTTATGATTGAGGGCTTATGCACTAAGACAGATTCCTTGTGTGTCCAATCACACTTGGCCAATAAAGTATTCTATCTATTCTAAAACAGAAATGTGTTCTTCAGCATTGGAATTGTCATCAACAATTTGGATTAAATGTAGGTTCAAATTACTTGTGGGACTGAAAATCTGAAGTTACTTGCAATTTATGAATGAACTGTTCATAGACATAGAATTACATGGATGATTATAACATGGTTATACTTGATTGAGATTACTGTGTGAAACTTTATATAGAACTACATGTTTGATAAATCATTTTAGGTATGTGTGCATATGCATATACATATGTATTTTGTTCTATTTATTTCATTTTCTGTTATATTTAATCAAAGTCAACTTTTTAAAATGTTGCAATGTTTAGATGGTGCATTGTTTACATTAGGCAGAGCTAAAAGTGGAGAGATAGGTGGAATCCCTTTCTATAACATTGGTCTGATTCTTTCTCCTTTCATCACACAATTGACTTTTCCTTGGTTATCTATATTTTAAAAATGCATTGGTTATCTATATTTAAAAATGCATTTTTTAAAATGATACTTTAATTTCACCCTTGTTCAAATTGGCTTTAGGGCTGAGAATGAGTGCTGGAATAAATGAACCAAACTTTCCTGTGATCCGGTAACCAAGTGAGCTATAAAATAATTAAGACAGCCAAACAGCCAAAATTAAAGGAGATAATTTAAGAGGTTGTAAAAGAACATATGCTCGGGAAAGTATTCTAATCCTACATTTTGCTGCCAGAAACAAATAATGGAATACTTCTTCCTGAGAAACTGACAAATTACATCATGAGAATACTTCAGCTCTGGTAATTAAAACAAAGGCCTTGCAATCAAGACACCAAGCAGCAAAGCAAGTTATGAGGCTGAAGCAGCTCATTACTTTGCCTGCTTCACAACATTCACTGCCTGAGGATCCTTTCATTTTGCTTATTATTAGTAAAAGCAGACCTGAAGCTTTTAGGGACCCATAAAGAATTATTTACTCCTGACTGTGTTTCAGCCTTGAAAAGACAAATCCTGTGTTATGTTTTATTTAGTTATTAAAGATATTAGGCAGGGGTGGGGAACAATGGCCCTTTTATGACTTCAACTCCCAGAATTCCTGACCTCTTTGATGTTAGGGGTGTCATCATAATTTTTTGGATCAGAAACAGGCATATTCATAACTCTTTTGCAGCTAAAACTGCATATTTAATTAAAAAAAATAAAAACTTTTGCCCTTTAAAGATTTGAGGAAGTACAGCAGGTAAGTGATGGAGTAAGGACAAAGCTTTATGGCCTATGGAGGAAACAGGCAGTTTGGTGAATTTGAAGGAATAAAACAGGAATGTGGGAAGAAAAATCCAATCCGGTTCCAATCAGGGAGAGAGGCACTGGAAATAAAATGGAGGCTGACTGTAAGGAAAGAGAGTTTATTTGGTTTCCAGAAACTTCAGTGAAGCAGAAATGTTTCTGGGGGGACTGACCAAATGGCGGAGTGAGTGGATGGATCTTTGTAGTGGTTCTGGGGTTTTGTGATTGAGATGCTCCAGGGCAGGGGTCGCCAATCTTTTGGACCTCAGGGACCACCAATTCATAATTTTAGATCCCAGGGGCCACTAACCGGTTCTGTGGGTGTGGCCTGATTTGTGGGTGTGGCTTGGTGGTCATCTGACTGGCTGGGCATGGCTTGTATGTAAATATAAATATTTATATAAATATTGAATTTTTTTATAAAAAAGAGCAAAAAGAGCAGGCAGGCAGATTGAGTTGCTCACAGAATCACAGATTCATTCAGAGATCTATATCTGTCATTGGCTAGCTCAGTCTGTCACATAAAATTTGCTTGCAAGAAAACTCACAAAATTAACTCACAACACCCCATGCATATAAATATTGAATTTTTTATTAAAAAAAAGAGCAACTTTTACCCAAAATCAGGCAAAGCAGGCAGATTGTGTTGCTCACAGATTCATTCAGTTATCTATCCATCGGCTAGCTCAGTCTCTCAAATTTGCTTGCCATGAGTCTGCACCGAATTTGCTTGCAAGCAAACCTTCAGTCCTAAGGGAGGTTTGGCTGTGCTGAGCCGAAGATCTAAAGACTATCTAGAAATAAGCAAGAAATCCAACCATTTCCTGCTTCCTATAGCTAATCTAAATCTCCTGGCACAGCAGAACAGATGATGGTGGGAAAGAGGAAAAATAGCAATTTTGCAGGCAACTTTACCAGGTAAGGAGTGAGTGAGCAGGGAGGGTTCCCACGGGCCATGTAGGCGGCACAGCCTTGTGTTTCTGCACAGCCTGAATTAATTGCTTTGTGGGGGTGCTCTGGGGCTGAGATTTCTCTGCGGCCCACTAAAATTTTCTCATGGTCCACCAGTGGGCCGCAGCTCCAAGGGATTGTGCAATGTAGTGAGTCTTGTGTCTTTTACTATTTCAATGGTGGTAAGGTTTAAAGTAAAGGTTCCCCTCACACATACATTGCAGGGGTGGGATTCAAATTTTTAACAACTGGTTCTGTGGGCATGGTTTAGGTGGTGGGCGTGGCTTGATGGCCATGTGACTGGGTGGACATACTTGGTGGTCATGTTATTGGATGGGTGTGGCCAACTCAATATCACTCTTATTGAGGCATGCATCTCCTCACCTAGCCTCTCATGACTGTGGGGGATGCTGCAACAGTTGTAAGTGTGAAAAATGGTCATGTCACTTTTTTCAGTGCACTTTTTTCAGTAACTTTGAATGGTCACCCCACACGAGCAAAGTACCAGCAAAGGAGGGAAAAAAATACTCCAGAAAAGTTCCTGAGACAGGAAGTCTAGTCCTGCCAATAATGTAATAACAAACAGTTTCTGTAAGCAACACCAGAATGTTTCCTTCCTGCCTTCCTTACAGGATTAGGCCAGTAATTTCTAACAACCGGTTCTCTGCACTGCTTAGAATGTTAACAACTGGTTCTAGCGAATAGGTGTGAACTAGTAGAATCCCACCTCTGCATACATGCTAGTGGTTTCTGGCTCTAGGGGGTGGTGCTCATCTCTGTTACAAAGTCGAAGAGCCAACGCTGTCCAAAGACGTCTCTACGGTCATGTGGCTGGCATGATTAAACAGCGAAGGTGAACGGAACGTGTTACCTTCACACCAAAGTGGTTCCTATTTTTCTACTTGCATTTTTACATGTTTTCGAACTGCTAGGTTGGCAGAAGCTGGCACAAGTAATGGGAGCTCACTCCATTACACAGTGCTAGGGATTCAAACTGCCAAACTGCCAACCTTTCTGATTGACAAGCTCAGCATCTTAGCCACTGAGCCACAGCATCCTTTCTTACTTTCTTTAATTTCAATTAATTAATGTAATTAATTACTTATTTTCTTACTATCCATAATATCCATCTCTAAAGACTTGAGGCTTCTGCTTGGGTCAGTAAAAAAGACTGGGGTTGCTTTCTGCCTTTAAGAACATGTTTCTCCATTTCTCCTTTGGGGAAATATTCTATCCTGCCTCTCTTAATATTAAGAATAAAAAATATTTTAATCTAGATGGGGGGAGTTTCCTACAGGAGTATTCTGATCAACGAGGACATTTTAATTATTTTAGGAAACAAAACAAAATCACCCCAACCATTACTGCATATTAATGGCATTATCTGGGAAGGAGGGGGTAGGCTGCAAAAATGAGTTCCAGGAGCTACTTGGGTCCTATAAGATATAGGCTGCCATCTGGGGTTTTGCTGTTTGGTGTATGTATTTAGTATATTTCTCATTTAGTTCTACCTACCTGAAATAAGAGAGAGATATGTTGTTAAAATAAGTCCTCACCAGTTTCTCTGTAACAATGAAAAGTAGCTGCTGGCAGCCGAAGGTTTTTCTTGGATGACAGCATGAGAGAAAAGAACTCACCACACACAAGTCCTAACAGCTATTAAAAGCAAACAAATGAGAAAAAAAAACCTCATAGATATTTTAATTGCACAGAATGTTTAACACATCATCTAATTTGAAGAGTGCATTGGGAAATGCTTCAATTCTAGCCAGTACATTTAGATAAAGAGCTAGGTCACTTCATTATCTGACTTGCAGATAAATCTTTGCTATTGTCTAGACTAGAGGTCAGTGTTTTTCAAACTTGGGAACTTTCCCAGGTGTGTAGACTTCAGCTTCCAGAATTCTCCAGTCAACATGCTATAAATTCTAGAAGTTGAAGTCCCCACTTGGAGAAGTTCCCAAGTTTGAAAAACATTCTAGATCCTTGATTGCTCTTTGCATTTCTTTCTGGAGAGTAAAACATGGTGCACAGTTCATGTTATTGATATTAATTACACAGAAGCAGATCAGAGGAAGGCCTATAGATTGCCAGACTTGCCATCAGCTAATGAATTCCCATGTATTTCTTCTGTTCCCTTATTAATAAACAATTAAGACATCTGTAACTGGGAACCAGATTTTTTTAAACATATTAAACATTGCTAATAAATTTTGTATGATCTGGATTGCAAAAGAAAAAATATATGTGTTCCAAAATAAAAAGGTTTATAATAGTATATATAATTTGTTTTAAGAAATTTCGTTATAATAGTAAAATTTAATACAAATTCAACTTTGTTCCACACCTGACATTTTTTAAATAACATTTTTGGACATAATCTCTCTATAGAGGCAAATATTACAGTATGATTGACACTGATGTTGTGGCTACTAATTTCTAGCTCCATTCTTCTAAAATCTCCTTTAATATTTTCAGTGTTATTGTCCGGGCTCCAACAAATCCCCCTCATTCAAAGCCATTTTTGTATCATTCTATAGTTCCCAGTTAATTAATACAAAAAGTAGGCTTGTGTTTTTTCCCTCTCCCTAAAATCTTTAGTCCTCCTTGTGCCTCCTAATTTTTTAAATAATAAAATTACTTATTTTGTTGTGGAAAAAGCAAAACATATCTATTTTATTCGAGAAGCTGTTTGTCCTTTATAATTAATTATAAAATCATATTGCAAAAGTTATCTGGATCCTTAGTCCATTTGTAACACAAACAGTGTGTGTGTGTGTGTGTGTGTGTAGAGATAGGTAGACAGACTGTGTGTTTGTTTTCTTACTTTATATCAGTTTGTATTAGTTTTTAATCTTCCTTTTTAGAAAATCTTATATACATACACACACATATACATATACACACATACAGAGAGTATATATTTTTAAGATTTTTAAAAAGGAAGATAAAAACTAATACAAACTGATATAAGACAAGAAAACAAAATGAAACAGAAAGCTAAAAATGTAAGAAAAGGATGTGGTTGTCAGTGGTTTTCTTATTTACAGTTGTTGGAATAATTTGAAGTAGCAAAAGAGTTTATGATTTTGAGCATTACATCAGTGACTGCAACAAGATTGTTCTATGCACAAAGATGGAAAGATTTGGGGCTACCTACATGAAAATATGATTGGAGAAAATGATGGACTTTGCATTTATAACTTCCTAAGATCAAAATCTTGTTTAACTTTTTTGCTGTTTTATTTTACATTCTTAAGATTGGGATTAACATTTTCTTCCATTAAAAGATTGAAGTCCCAAAAGTGCTTTTTTTTTTTTTTTTTTGAAGAGGCAACTGAACTTTTTGGTTTTTCTTTGAAGATGTTTCCACTTCTCATCCAAGAAACTTCTTCAGTTCTGACTGGATGATGGGGAATAGAAGGAATTATACCCCTTGCAGACAGCTGGTCATTTGCATTCTTTAAGCAAATTGTTAAGGCCACCTGGAGGTTTATCTGTGTCATCAGGATCACTTGCAAATGAGTATGGAGCCTTTTTGGAACTGTTGAAAGGCCTGTGTTGTAGACTGGAGATAGATGATGTATCTGTTATGTATTCAAATGGTATACTCGAAATCCCCGGGCCTTGATTGGCCAAGGCACGGGGATTTCTGATTGGCCAGGCGAGCCGCGCTGATTGGCCCGATTGAAGTCTCCCACGATTGGTGCAAACCGAGAGCGGGAGACTTGAATCGCTACCATTGGCCGCGGCCGCCTTGCGAAAGGTATAAAAGCCGCGGGCTTTTTACCTTTCGCCGGTTCGGTTCTCCCTTTGTTAATAAAGAGCTTTGAATGAAAGTCACCGACTCTAATCGTCTTTTTGCGGACACGACACTGGCGACGAGGATGGGATCTCGCCCCTGAACCGAACCCCGTGTCCAAGAACCAGTTCCAGCGCGAAGATGGCGAAGATAGCACCGCCCGCCCCGTTCAACCCCGCAGCCGAGGACTGGGAATCATACTCGGATCGATTCCGGATGTACCTGGAATGCGCCGGGATGAAGGACGCCCCGGCCCCGCTAAAACGCGCCGTCTTTCTCACACACTGCGGACCAGAGGTCTTCCAAATGGCCAAAGCCTTGGCCAAGCCAGCAGACGCCACAGCCATGGACTGGGACGTCCTGGAACCCATACTACGGCGCCATTACGCTCCCGAAGTCCCCATCCTGATACGGCGCAACGAGTTCTACCGCCGAAACCAGAAACCAGACGAAAAATTGAGCGATTTCGTTGCAGAACTTCGGCGCCTAGGAGGACTCTGTGAGTTCGAGGGTCTCAACAGTCTCATAAGAGACCGCTTCGTACTTGGATTATGGGATCCTACACTTCAGAGCCGACTTATGGCCAAGGGCGACATCAGCCTAGCCGATGCCCTTACAGCAGCCGCAGCCGCTGAAGCAACGCGCACATCGGCAGACAGCATGCGAAGATCTGACGCGAAGGGCGGAAACAACAACCCGGCAAGGTCGGCCGATACAAGAAGTGAAGCAACCACACACTACGGTGAATACCAGTCAAACTCCAGCACGTCAGAAGACGAGGAGGACATTCACCGAGTACAGATGGGACGCGGCGACCAACGAAGCCGAAAAGGTTGCAAGTCGAGGACCAGTTGCGCCGGGTGCGGCGGCGACCACCCCAGGTCAGAATGCCGATTTTTTGACTCTATCTGTAGGCATTGTGAACGAAGGGGTCACATCGCCCGAGTTTGCCGCCAAAAGAAGACTCGTAGCCCGCCCAAATGGGAACAGCACGACAGACGGAGAGAAAACTCCCCCACCAGAACCAGAGAACGCCAGCCAGACGGTCGATGGGACCGCGCTCAACGATCTCAAAGAAGCGGCGACGGTCGGCGGAAAGAAGAAACCCACCAGACGGTGACCATCGGCCACGCCATCTCCGACGGCGCCAGAAAGGTACATGTAGAAGTACATATAGAAGGCCAGCCATGCAAGATGGAAGTGGACTCTGGGTCCTACCTTTCCATGATTGCATGGCGCGAAATCAAAAGACTGGTGCCTACTCTACAAAAGAGAAACGTGAATACGCAAAAGATCATCATTAAAGACTACCAAGGGAACCGTGTCCCGGTAGTGGGCACCAAGAATTTCAACATAACTTACAAAGGCCACACTGAACAACTACCACTCACAATCGTCGATCGCGACCGCCCAAGCCTACTGGGTCTCCAATGGTTCGCCCCGCTTAACATCGCGCTGACAGGTGTCAACCAAGTCACCATCGAAGCTTGGGAACAGCGGCTAACCCAGGAGTTCCAGGAGGTGTTCGATGGAGGTTTGGGCAAGTACCAGGGGCCCCTTATCTCGTTTGACTTAGACCCAAGGGTTCCCCCTAAGAGACTTAAACCTAGAAGGGTACCGTTTGCATTAAAACCAAAGATTGACGAGCAGCTCAACAAGCTCGTCAAACAAGGGGTATTGCAACCGATAGACCATGCCAGATGGGAAACCCCTATAGTGACCCCAGTAAAACCAGACGGGTCCGTGAGAATTTGCGGGGACTATAAGGCCACCCTAAATGACGCATTACAACAAAGCGCCTACCCAGTCCCTATAGTACAACATTTACTACACTCGCTAGGAGGGGGCAAGGTCTTTGCAAAACTCGACCTTGCCCAGGCATATCAGCAACTACCTGTAGACGAGAAAACGGCGGAAGCCCAAACAATAGTAACCCATCGAGGGGCCTTCAAGTGTAACCGGCTCCAATTTGGAGTCAGCGTGGCACCAGGCATTTTTCAAAGCCTGATGGAACGTTTGTTACAGGGCATAAAAGGGGTGGTGCCCTATTTTGATGACGTATTAATTGCGGCGCCAAATGAAGCCGAATTAGAGAACCAACTCAGACAAGTCTTAACAAAATTTAAAGAAACAGGACTTAAAGTTAAGCGAGAAAAATGCAATCTTTGTACAAAGCAAGTAGAGTTTTTGGGCTATCTCCTAGACCAGAAGGGCATTCACCCTACAACTAAAAAAGTAAAAGCCATCAAGGAAGCCCCCACCCCAAAATCCAAAACGGAATTACAAGCGTTCCTAGGATTACTAAATTTCTATAATGTTTTCCTACCTCAAAAGGCAACAGCGGCGGAGCCTTTACATAGACTCCTAGACAAGAAGGCAGCCTGGACTTGGGGGAGGCGAGAACAAGCCGCTTTTCAAAGAACCAAGGACCTCCTCACCTCCGATGCTGTCCTGATGCAATTTAGTGAGACTTTACCCCTAGCTGTCACTTGCGACGCATCACCCTTCGGCGTCGGCGCTGTCCTCAGCCACACCCTCCCAGACCAGAGAGAAGCACCCATCGCCTTTTTTTCCAGAACTCTGACCAAACCAGAGCGCAACTATAGCCAGCTGGACAAGGAAGCTTTGGCTATAGTTGCCGCCGTTAAACGTTTTCATGAATATTTGTACGGCCGCCCGTTCACCATCGTGACGGATCACAAGCCTCTGCTGGGCATCCTCGCGGGAAACCGAGCCACTCCCAACATCTTGTCACCCCGAATGACAAGATGGTCGGAATTCCTGGCAGCCTACAATTACGAACTGCTACACAAGCCAGGTAAGAAAATCTCGCACGCGGACGCTTTAAGCCGCTCGCCCTTACCTGACTCAGAACCTGACCCAGCACCAACAACAAATACCTTGAGCATAGAAAGTTTACCTATTACCGCATCCGACATTGCCAGAGAAACCATTAAGGACAGGCGTCTGGCACGAATCTTGCACTGGTTAGAAAAAGGCTGGCCGGAAAAGGACAGTGACGAGACTTTTAAAACATTCCGCCAGCGCCAGACCGAACTGTCACTCCTGAGAGGATGCATTCTATGGGGTGACCGGGTGGTAATTCCAGATAGATTGCAAGAAAAAGTCTTGAGGATGCTACATGAGGGTCATCCTGGCATCGTCAGAACTAAAGCCCTGGCCAGAAGCTACGCTTGGTGGCCAGGGATGGACAAGCAAATTGAGGCATGGGTCGCCAAATGCCACCGATGCCAGGAGACCAGATCCAGCCCATCCGCAGCACCCATACGGGATTGGGAAACACCACGGGGGCCCTGGTCCAGAATCCATCTTGACTTTGCGGGCCCCACAAATGGACATACATTTTTAATCACAGTCGACGCATATTCCAATTGGCTGGAAGTCAGCGACATGAAGTCCACTACCACAGAGGCCGTCATTAAAGAACTGTGTAAACTGTTTTCCACTCACGGCCTCCCAGACGTCGTCGTCTCAGACAACGGACCCCAGTTCACGTCCATCGAGTTTGAACGGTTCCTGGCGGAAAGAGGGATCCGCCACGCATTAACAGCACCGGCGCATCCGGCGGCGAACGGTAGGGCGGAACGGATGGTCCAGTTTACAAAAAAGACCCTCAGGAAAATGGACCACGGGGAGATCAACGACAAAATCAACCGCCTACTCTTCATACAACACATCACTCCCAACACTACGACCAACAAGAGTCCGGCAGAGCTGTTGATGGGCAGAAAGCTGAGGTCTCCACTTGACAGACTGCACCCGACTTACAACCCGGAGCAGCCCCCAGACTCCAGCTTCAGGTTCCGGACATTTAACCCAGGTGACCTGGTATACGCAAAAAACATGACGGGGGACCCCCTATGGATCCCAGCCGTCATAACACAAGTCACTGGTCCAAAGTCGTACCGGCTCCAAACCACGGATGGGCGAGCCTGGAAACGGCACATCGACCAATTAAGGTCCCGAGCGGCAACTGACCTCAACCCCCAAGAAGCGAACCAAGGGGGGAGGGAATACCCGGAGAGACAATCGCAAAATAAAATAAACCAAAAATACTCACCAGAAAACAGCCATCGCGAGTCCCCTCCGGAGAAGAACCGTCTGGCCAGCTCTACCGACTCGGAGAAGCCAAGCGGGAGCGGCGAAATCCGCAGCTCAACCGACCCGGTAGGCCCAGGCGGGAGCCACGGCGAAAGAACCGGCCCGATCATCCAGCCGGTTCGCGAAGAGGCAGGAGCAGCCAAAGGAACGACCGCTCCGGCCGAGTTACAACAGAAAAGTGAGTTGCGCAGGTCAACTAGGACTCGACGGAGCCCCGCCTACCTGCGTGACTACACCACCTGACGGACCATACCAAGGGGGGAGGGGTGTTATGTATTCAAATGGTATACTCGAAATCCCCGGGCCTTGATTGGCCAAGGCACGGGGATTTCTGATTGGCCAGGCGAGCCGCGCTGATTGGCCCGATTGAAGTCTCCCGCGATTGGTGCAAACCGAGAGCGGGAGACTTGAATCGCTGCCATTGGCCGCGGCCGCCTTGCGAAAGGTATAAAAGCCGCGGGCTTTTTACCTTTCGCCGGTTCGGTTCTCCCTTTGTTAATAAAGAGCTTTGAATGAAAGTCACCGACTCTAATCGTCTTTTTGCGGACACGACAGTATCCCTCCTCCTCTGTTGAGACACTGCTTCTTGGATGAGAAGCTAAATGTTTTCAAAGAAAAACCAGAAAGTTCTGTTCCTCTTGAAAAAAGTACCTTTGGGACAACTATGACCTGAATGACTGAAAATCTCCACAGACATTCAGGATTGAAGGCAAATTCTGCTGGTGTTTGCAAACTTCCCATTCCAAAAGTCTATAATATCTTGATAATAGTTAACTGTTCAACGGTGATTAGAAAGTGAGGTTAGCAGACTTGGTGTCCTTTGAAAGTTGCCAATTGTGAGGCTGTGAGCAAAATTGCTATTCCTGTTATTCAGTCTCCTTATGAAGAGGAGCATAAATGAATCGCTCATCCTCTCTGTCAACTCACCTTGGCCTTTGTTGTTGTTGACTTTTACAGAATTAAAAAAGTTCGAAAAAGGAAATATATATATTATTATTTTTTTAGGTCTGAAGAGAAAGATTCATTTCCATCTTACCAAGCAAAAATATTTTGAGAGCTTTTTGAAATAAATAGAGACGGGTCTTAGATGGGCTAAGAAACAGTTGGATTTGACTGCATTAAATTTATCTGGGGAAGCTATAGCTCCATGGCTTTGAAATGAAAAAAATTATTGGACTATACTGAGTTACTTTTAGATTTTTAGAAGGCCTAGAACACAAAAGTCTTGAGGTTTCTTCCATAACTCCTAAATGAAGTGCCCTTCTGTGTTAATAAAAAAATGGTGGGAATGCAGGATGGATTAAAGTAAAATACATTGTTCGTGGACTCTTCTGCTCCCAGTCAATCCCATGAGTAAGACAGGGTAAGTGCACAGTAAAATACTTATTTAGAAGCATGCCAGTTTCACAAAGAACCAGTTATGAAGCAGATTACAATGTAAAGGCTTTGGAGTATCCAAAAAACACTAAGCTCCTAAACAGATTATGGCATTTTAAAAAATGCTGTATGCCTAAAAGCCACATAGAAGCTCTAGATTCACAAGTGCTGGTTTAAAAGTTCATGTTACTTACATGCAATCATTCCATTATTGTAAATATTCGGTTGCATCTCTCCTTTCTAGTTATCTTAACTGAATTTATCTATTTGTTTTACAGCATTCTTATGACATTCATTATCCGAAGTCTTGATATTGACAAGATGTTTTTGAAACAAGAACAGTCCCATCTTAATAAGGTCAGATTAAGAAGAACTGAAACAATTTCAAAGTCCTTTCAGACCAAAGATTTTAAAGATGGCAATCTAATAGTAGATGATAGTCTCAGCAATAGGCTACACCCGGTCCTTTGAAACTTTCAGAAATCATTGCAATACAGTTCAATTGCTTACTGTACTCTCTTCAAAACAGGCATTAACAGGTGCAACATATACTTGGAACACAAATATCAAAAATATTTCCCCAAGGCATTTCATGTAGATTATTCGTGCACAATCCTATCTAAAAGGCAAGTCGGTTAGCTTGCTGCAGGTTCTAGAAAACAAGCAAGGAAGTAATAAGTGCATCTCATCTGAAATATTTCTCCTCTTGCTACCATTTTCCTGGTAGAATTGCTCACAGATTGCATATGTGTACAGCATATACAAATAATAGAGTTGAAAGGGACCTCGAAGGTTTTGTAGTCCAACCCCTTGCTCAAGTAGGAAACCTTATATAACATTTCAGACAGGTGGTTCTTCAATCTCTTCTAAAAAATCCTCCAGTGTTGGAGCACTTCTGTTTTCCATTAGATTAAAAGGGAGAAATTCATGGCCTTCCATCCAAACCTTTGCTGAAACTACCAGTTCCAAGATTCCTCACCATTTTTCATTTTTTGCTGGAGTTAAGGTTGTTGTGTATGTATACAAGTAATAAAGTGTGAGCTTGGATTAAGTGCAGGGTTCTGGCCCTGCACTTCTGATTGGCTGTTAAGCAGCCGGACCGGATTGGCCCGTTCCGGGAAATCCGATTGGCCCTTAACAGAGAGTTCCTATTGGTCATAAAAGCTAGCGTTCCTAGTTTGTTATTGGTTAAAAAGTTACAAGGGTTGCCTATATAAGGCGGGGGTTACTGTTGTTGTATTGAGAAGTCACTATGTAAATAAAGAGCTGAAGTTCACCATTCAGAGGCTTGTCTCCATTCCTCCTCACCCATTCTCAAACTTAACACTGACGATGAGGATAGGATTTGGAGACATCTGAACCAACGAAACTTTGAAGAACACTGAGCACATGACAGACGACGGCAACAACGGAACCATGTCTGACGGCATCGTACCACCTGCTCCATTCGATCCAACCCAAGAGGACTGGGAGTCCTACATGGATCACTTCCAAATGTTCCTAGAGATGAACAATTTAAAGGACGCCACACCAGGAAAGAAACGGGCGGTGTTCCTAACGCATTGCGGTTCAACTGTATTTAAGATGGCTAAAGCACTAGCCAAACCCCGAGAAGCAAAGGTGATGGATTGGAATGACCTCGAACCTCTCCTGCGAGGTCACTACGCACCAACTGTGCCTACGCTGGTGAGATGGCATGAGTTTTTCCAGAGGAACCAGCGAAAGGGAGAAAGCGTGGCTGACTTCATAGCAGACCTCCGAAATTTGGGGGGCCTCTGTGAATTTGCCGATTTAGAAGAAGCACTAAGAGATCGCTTAGTCCTGGGATTAGATGCACCAGGCGTGCAAAGCAAGCTGATGGCAAAAGGAGACATCAGCCGTGCCGACGTCATGGCCGATGCCACAGCAGCAGAGGCGACCAAGAAGTCGGCTGCACAACTACGGCGTAACCGCACTCCGGTACCGCCACCGGCCAGCGAAATCTCACCTAGTTCAGAAGGGCAGCTGGCAACAATGCACCATGAGGACCTCTCTTCGTCGTCAGACAGCGATGAAGAAGGGGTCCATCGACTGCGGTCCGACCGGGACCCTCACCCGAAGCCCTTACGCCCTTGTGCTGGTTGTGGAGCCAACCATGCCAGGTCCGAATGCAAATTCCGCGACGCACTCTGCCACGAGTGTGGGAAACGAGGTCACATCGGACGGGTCTGCCGCAGCTTATCAGGACCCAGCCAGGCCTCAAAAGGGGCTAACTATTGCCAATCGACAGGAAACCGTCCTGTAAGGCGAGAACCAGTAAACCACTCCTACAGAAATCGAGCTTTGCAGAGAGAAGAGGCTCACCATACTATCACTATCGGTCACGCCTCAACCTTGGACACTAAGAAAATTCGAGTCACAGTAGCCATCGAAAACCAGCCTTGCCTCATGGAGGTTGACTCGGGATCATCCCTCTCGATGGTGTCGTGGAAGACACTCAAGCAACTCATCCCCACAATTCAACGCCAAGATCTACGGTTCCAACGCCTTATCCTCAAGGACTACCAGGGGAACCGAATCCCCGTCATCAGGTCCTGCCAAGTCCGAGTCTCCTTCAAGAAGCACACAGCGTACTTACCTTTAACAGTCATTGATAGAGACAGGCCTAGCCTATTGGGCCTCCAATGGTTCGCGCCACTCGGCATTGAAGTGGCCGGCGTAAACCGAGTCGGTGGCTGTGACTGGGAGGAAGACCTTATATCTGAGTTTGGGGACGTCTTCGCGGACAGCTTAGGCGAGTACAAAGGGACCCCGATCTCATTCAGCTTAGATCCAAAAATAGCTCCCATTCGTTTGAAACCCTGTCGAGTTCCGTTCACTTTAAAACCGAAAATCGACGAACAACTCGACAAACTGATAGCTCAGGGGGTGTTGAAGCCCATCGATCACTCCCCTTGGGAAACCCCTATTGTAACACCCATCAAGCCAGATGGGTCAATCCGAATTTGTGGGGACTACCGGGCCACCTTGAACCACGCCCTGCAGCAGAACGCATATCCAGTCCCGGTGGTGCAGCACCTCCTCCCTTCCCTGGGGGGCGGGAAAGTTTTTGCTAAATTGGATTTAGCTCAAGCATATCAACAATTACCAGTGGATGAAAAAAACGGCACAGGCCCAAACTATTGTGATGCACCGTGGTGCCTTTAAATGTACCCGGCTGCAATTCGGAGTTAGTGTAGCCCCAGGGATCTTCCAGAGCCTTATGGAAAGGTTATTGTAAGGAATTAAGGGCGTGGTCCCTTATTTTGACGATGTTTTAATAGCAGCCCCTACAAAAATTTTTTTACAAGACCGGTTAAAATTAGTCCTAAAAAAATTCCAAGAAGCCAGTGTTAGGGTTAAAAAAAACAAATGCAAATTATGTACTGACAGTGTTGAGTTTCTGGGGTACCTGATTGATAGCCAGGGCATTCACCCTACCAAGAGTAAGTTAAAGGCGATCAAAAACGCTCCCAGGCCATGAAGCAATGTCGATCTCCAGGCGTTCCTAGGCCTCATCAATTTCTATAATGTATTTTTACCGCACAAAGCAACTGTCGCTGAACCGTTACACCGTTTATTAGATAAAAAAGCAATATGGTTATGGGGTCACCGAGAAGAACAGGCGTTCCAAAATGTTAAAAAACTGCTCACATCTGACTCTGTACTCATGCAGTATAACGAGACTTTGCCGTTAGTTATAACCTGCGATGCATCGCCTTTTGGGGTAGGTGCCATTTTGAGCCACGTGCTGCCTAATGGGAACGAAGCCCCTGTTGCATATTTTTCAAAGACTCTTTCGAAAACAGAGATGAACTATGGACAAATTGATAAAGAAGCCCTCGCAATCATCTCAGCTGTGAAAAGATTTCACGAATACGTGTATGGGAGGGTTTTTACCATTGTGACTGACCACAAACCATTGCTAGGGATAATAGCCGGGGATAAGCCAACTCCCTACATATAATCCCCTAGGATGACCCGATGGTCAGAATTCTTAGCTGCTTATAATTATCGGTTGCAATATCGGCCGGGGAAAGCCATTCCCCACGCCGACGCATTGAGCCGAGCACCGCTTCCAGAGACTCTCGATGATCCAGCACCAACAGTAACCACGTTGCAAATCGAGGCACTCAACTCACTGCCACTGACTGCTCGAGACATCGTGAGAGAAACCAAGCGCGACCACACCCTAGCACGAGTCCTGGGTTGGGTAGAACGCGGATGGCCATTGGACCAAGTATCAGATGACTTCACACCGTTCAAGTCTAGGCAGACTGAACTCTTCTCCCAGAAGGGCTGTATTATCTGGGGCGATAGAGTCGTTATCCCAGAGCGACTCCGAAAAGCGCTGCTGAAAACGTTGCACGAGGGTCACCCCGGCATCGTGTGAATGAAAGCACTTGCACGAAGCTACGCCTGGTGGCCGGGCATTGACAAGCAAATTGAACAGTGGGTTAAAGCTTGCCCCCAGTGCCAAGAAGTCAGCAACGCCCCACCAAAAGCCATGCCTACTGAATGGGAGACACCTCGTGGATCCTGGTCCCGAATTCACCTGGATTTCGTGGGACCAACCAAGGGCCACACCTTTCTGCTTAAAGTCGATGCCTACTCAAATTGGCTTGAAATTCATTGTATGATGACGACGACCTCCGAGGCAGTCATCAAGGTTCTAAACAGACTCTTTACAACCGACGGACTACCAGACGTCCTGGTGTCCGATAACGGGCCACAATTTACTGCACTAGTGTTCGAACAGTATCTCGCTGATCGTGGCATCCGCCATGCGCTCACCTCGCCTGCGCATCCTGCAACCAATGGCCGAGCAGAACGCATGGTCCAATTTGTGAAGAGAACCTTGCAAAAAGTAGATTACGACAACATTGATGACAAGGTCAATCAAATCCTCTTCTTGCAACACATCACCCCACATAGCGTCACTGGCAGAACTCCCGCCGAACTGTTTATGGGACGAAGGCTCCGCTCCCACCTCGACCGGTTGCACTCTGCTTATGAACCGGAGAAACCACTAGGATCCAGCGGCCGCTGTCGCACCTTCCAGGTACGAGACCTCATGTATGCAAAGAAGCTATCGGGCGACCCGTTGTGGGTGGAAGCAACAGTAGTACGTGTAACCAGCCCCAGATCCTATCTTGTGCAATGCCTTGACGATAAACTTTGGAAACGGCATATCAACCAATTACGGTCACGACTTTCAGCAGCCAGTCCGCAACTCCCCTACGACCAAACTGAGGGGGGGGAGGTGCAGAAGATGTGGAAATCCTAGAGAACCCGCTTGAAGGAAACGACGATTTAAATGTAACTCAAGAAGCGGAGGGAGAAAAGTTTGTGCCTCAGGGAATTGCGGAAAATGTGGGCAATGATGTGGAAGTGAACTCTGAACCAGAGGCAGCCCCACCACCAAGTGGCGATCTACCTCAGCTGGATTGCAACCAGCCAATACAAAGGAAATCCAAAAGACTGAAAAAACAACCGTTCTATTTAAGGGACTATGACTTGGACTAAGGATCCAGGGGGAAGGGGTGTTGTGTATGTATATAAGTAATAAAGTGTGAGCTTGGAGTAAGTGCAGGGTTCTGGCCCTGCACTTCTGATTGGCTGTTAAGCGGCCGTACCGGATTGGCCTGTTCCGGGGAATCTGATTGGCCCTTAACAGAGAGTTCCTACTGGTTATAAAAGCTAGCGTTCCTAGCCTGTTATTGGTTAAAACGTTACAAGGGTCGCCTATATAAGGCGAAGGTTACTGTTGTTTGATTGAGAAGTCACTATGTAAATAAAGAGCTGAAGTTCACCGTTCAAAGGCTTGTCTCTATTCCTCCTCACCCATTCTCAAACTTAACAAAGGTGAATTGGAGTTTAACAACAAAAAGGAGGGAGGGGCAAGTAACTCATCCATGATGTTTTCAGCTCATGTGGGAAGGAAGTTGAACCATTTTTTAAAATTTTATTTATTTATTTTTGTCAACTGCTTACAAGATAATAGGTATAAGTAAAAACATAGTTATGAATATATAGATACATATAAGAAAAATAAAAAAATAAAAGAAACAATAGGACAGGGACGGTAGGCACATTGGTGTGCTTATGCACGCCCCCTACAGACCTCTTAGGAAAGGGGTGAGATCAATAGCAGACAGTCTAAGGTTAACATTTCTGGGGTTTGGGGAAAAAAACCACAGAGTCAGGTAGAATATTCAGACATTGACCATTCTGTTGCTGAAGCTGTATTTCCTGCAATCAAGTTTGGTGCGATTAACCTTGAGTTTGTATCTATTGTTTGCTCTTGTGTTGTTATGGTTGAAGCTGAAGTATTCATTGACAGGTAGGACATTGCAATATATGATTTTATAGACTATACTTAGATCAGACCGAAGATGGCGTAGTTCTAGATTTTCTAGGTCTAGAATTTTGAGTCTGGTGGCATAAGGTGTTCTACAAGAAGTAGAGGAGTGGAGAACTCTTCTTGTGAAATATTTCTGGACTTTCTCAACTGTGTTAATATCAGATACGTAATGTGGGTTCCAGACTGATGAGTTGTATTCAAGTATTGGTCTAGCAAATGTTTTGTATGCTCTAGTTATCAGTGTAATAACAATTGCAGTTGTTACCAGTATATCTTCAGTGATTAAAAGGGAGATGCTCTAATTTTAGAATAAAAAAGAAAAGGAGATTCCCTATGCCAGGAGGAGGGAAACTTGGCTCTTTTACTACTTATGGACTTCAACTCCCAGAATTCCTGAGTGAGCCATAAAAGGTTCCCCATCCCTGGCTTCCTGGTTTTTCAGTTGTGAGAGAAATCAATTTTTGACTTGAATGGGACTATTTAATATATAAATGTAGGACATATAAAGAATATGTCCTACATTTGTATATTAAACAGTCCCATTCAAGTCAAAACTTGATTTCCCCCACAACTGAAAAACCAGTAGGCCAGGGATGGAGAACCTTTTATGTTCACTCAGGAATTCTGGAAGTTGAAGTCCATAAGTGATAAAAGAGCCAAGTTTCCCTCCTCCTGACCTATACTTTATATGACAGATCATTCAGTTGCCAAGCATCTGAATTTTGATCATGTGCCCCTGGGGAAGCTGCACTGGTGGTAAGTGTGAAAAGCGGTCATAAGTCTCTTTTTTCAGTGCAATTGTAATTTTGAATGGTCACTAAATGATCTGTTGTAAGTCCAGGACTACCTGTAGTTTTGTCTTAGTTTGATATTCACGGGGAAGAGTTTTATGCCATGTAAACAAATTTTTCAAAGAACATGTACCATTGGTGGGATTCAAATTTTTTTACTACCAGTTCTATGGGCATGGCTTGATGGGCATGGTGTGGCTTGGTAGGCATGGCTTGGTGGGCATGGCAGGGGAAGGATACTGTAAAATCCCCATTCTCTCCTCACCCCACTAACCTGCTTTCCAGCTCCGTTCTCCTGTGCAGGGCAACAAAAGAAGACTCAGCTGATCAGCTGGGACTCAGGAGGCAGAGAATAGATGGGAGCAGGACCAGTCAGAGGTGAGATTTGCCAGTTCTCCAAACTACTCAAAATTTCCACTACCGATTCTCCAGCACTGGTCAGAACCTCTGACATGTACTATATTGTAATCACAACAACTCTTCTTGCATTAACATCTCAATTTCTCTTCTCTAGCTCTTTAAAACTCTCCTTTGTTCTGAGAAATGGTTTGCCACCTTCCTTTTTTTTTTTTTTAATAAACATGCCCAGATAGCTTGATAGACATTGACCATTGACCTACTGTAGGAGTCCCAGCAAGGTAATACGCTGCATTCATGTTTGCAGTTCTTGATGGCCTGCTATTGTCCTGCATCACAACTTGTTTGATTTTTCTCCTGCCAACTGTTTCAGAGTTCACAGGGCTTGTCAGAACCTAAACTTATGGGGAAACCTGAAGCAGTGAAAACCTCCCACTTCATTGTTTCATGTTTCATCAATTCCATTTCTTACATCAATGCCATTCAGGGCTACAGAAGCACATTGCCACATTACCACCTGCCTCCCTGCCCTGAGAACAAGATGTGCAGCAGTGTGTTAACCATTAGGCAGACTAAGCACGTGCTTAGGACACCAGGCCCAAAGGGGGCACCACAAAAACTTTTATGTAGCCTAACCTTGGCTTCATTTATATAGTATGTACAATGGTGGAGAGGGCAGAGGTGGTATTCAGAAGGTTCTGACCAGTTCTGGAGAACCGGTAGTGGAAACACACCTAGATCTACATACCTGTACCCATGAAAATCTAGGAAAACAAATATATATGTATATGTATATGTATATATATATGTATATGTATATGTATATGTATATGTATATGTATATGTATATGTATATGTATATGTATATGTATATGTATATGTATATGTATATGTATATGTATATGTATATGTATATGTATATGTATATATGTAGGTCTAGGTGTGTTTAGGTCTTTTCCCGTGTAAGATTAAGAGTATCTTGGTGACGTTTCGGCGAGGTCCCACTTGCCATCCTCAGGCTGGTCCTTTCGGCTTCATGCCAGTGCAAGCAGTGTGTGATCGGAGCTGCCGTCTCTCAAAAATACTGGTGGTGGGGGCTGATGTGCTGGACTGGTTGGCTGGAAGAGGGAGGAAGTATTTTAATTTCATGTCCTGTGGCTTTAAGGTGCTGGAAGAGGGAGGAAGTATTTTCTCCTCTTCTGACTGTGTTTTTGTGTTCTGCAATGCATGCATTTATTCTCCTGCTGGCTTGTCCAATGTATGTGGCTGGGTAATTGTTGCATGGTATTTCATAAACTCCTTGGTTTTCTAGCTGGATCTTGTCTTTGGGGTTTCTTAGGATGTTGGCTAATTTTTGGTCAGTGCCGAGGGCTGTCCTGATATTGTGTTTGTGGAGAATTTTGCTGATTTTGTCCGTGGTACTTTTGATGTAGGGGAGGAGTGTGATACCGTTGTCTTGTTCTGTGTCTTCATTTTTTGGGGGTATCTCTTTTTGGATTAGATTGGTGATAGTGTTTTTTTGGAATCCATTGGAAATTAATATGTTAGTGAGGGTGTGTAGTTCTGTTCTCAGGTGGTCTTTGTCAGCTAGGCATTTGGTTCTGGAGATGAGGGTCTTGGCTACGGAGTTGATCTGTGCAGGGTAGTGATGGGATTGTGCATTTAGGTAGCAGTTGGTGTGTGGTTTTTTCTGGTAGATGGTTTGTCCTAGGGAGCCATTGGGTTTTTTGTAAATTAGGACGTCCAGGAAGGGAAGTTGGTTGTTGGTTTCTGTTTCCATGGTGAATTGTATTTTTGGGGTGTAGGTTGTTAAGATGTGTGAGGAAGTTGTCCAGTTTTTCTTTCCCGTGTGACCAAATTACGAAAGTGTCATCTACATATCTGAGCCAGAGTTGGGGTTTGTGTTCGGATTTGTCTAGAGCGTTGGTTTCAAAGTGTTCCATGTATAGGTTAGCGATGACGGGTGAGAGGGGTGATCCCATGGGTGCTCCTATCTGTTTGTATCTTTGTTCATTGTGGATGAAGTATGTGTTGGTTAGACAGTGTTTGGTCAGATCAAGAATGTGTTTGTGAGGGTTGTATTTGTTTTGGATGGCTGTCAAGACTTCTTTGATGGGTACTTGGGTGAAGAGGGACATGACATCGAAGCTCACAAGTAGATCGCTGGGTTGTAGGTTTCTTTATTGTTTCTATGAAGTGGAAGGGGTTTTGTACATGTGAGGTGATGGATTCTCCAGCCCTACACAGATACAAAACTCACACATACAAAACTCCTTAGAAAGACAACCTTAGACTCCATAGAAAAGAACTTTTACTGAATTTGAAGTGGTAACATCAGTAGAAATACAAAGATCTGAGGCAATAGGTGCAGCAATTACATATACAAAGTTATCCCAAGTTTCTACCCCCAATAGTTTAACTAGCCATCCAATCTGAGGTGTGTATAGTGTCATGTGGGTGCATCTTCAGGTGGCGTTTCACACATCTGGTATGTCAAGATGGTTGACCTTGGCTTAGAGAGACAAGAGGCTACATCTGCGCAGTGAGCATAATCAAGAAAGCATCCAACTTTTACAATTCACCAATTTCATTCTCTAGCACCCTTCCCCCTACAAGGCCCAATTAATCTTCTCTCTCCCCATTTTTATGGCAGCTGGAAAGAAACTAGCAGAAGAAGGATTCTTGAAGGCTGACAGAATCACCAGCTAGGAAGACATATCAAAGCAGCATTTGCTATCTCTTCAAGAACCCTGTCCATCCTTTCAGATTCTTAGTGAGATATTTTTATATGCATTGCTATAAATTACGGGTGTCAAACTTGATCACGTATCATGATGTATCGTGACATTTTTTGCCTTTGTGGAGCCAGGCTGAGCTTTAAAAATATTTTGAATTTTTTTATAGGTGCGAGTCTGGTATCATCACTCTTCAGGGTTCCAGATGGTCTACCTATAACTTGTTTTAATGAATTATTGTTTTTTAATAGTAATATTATTAAACATTACAATTAAAAAGATAAGAACAAATGCAAATTAAAAATAGAACAAAAAATAGAAAAGAAAGAAAAAATGAGGCTACAATAAAGTAAAAGGAAGGAAATTTTTAAAGAAATGACTTCTCCCTTCATAACAAGTATAAACAATTTTAGTAATTTATCACCTTCTATTAAAATACAATAAATAATTTATTTTTCCCATATTTCATCTCTATAAACAAATCTTTAAAGTCTTATCATTTCAGTCTGGAGTGGTTAGTAGACATAACATATATTTTTTAATCTTCATCAAATAAACCAACATTATATTCCTTCCTTTTACTTTTAATTGTCTTGATATTTAGTCCTTTCAAATGCTGCCCTAGAACTTGATTTCTTTTCAAGTCTCTTTTCACAAAATCCTTTAAAACTTTAACAAAACTCTTTCGTAAATCTAATATAGAAAAATTATCTAAGTCACTCTTTTGGTTTGTTATTTGGTTTGTATATCCAGGGGTGGTTTTCTACTGGTTCTGTCCACCTCTGTAGAACCAGTAACTCTGAAGGGCAACAGACATAGAACTGGTTCTCTGTCTGCTGATGTTTTTGCCCACCCACCTACTCAGGCTCTTACCTGATCTTTATTTCCTGATTTTTCAATTTCAGCTGCCGAACGAGGCACAGCTGCAGTTTGAAAAGCAAGAAAAGAGAGCTGTTTCAAAGGCTGCTTTCTTTGCAGGCAGCTACTGATGACGATTTACAGGCGCACAGCTCGCAGCCTGCAGGGAAGCTCGTAAATCTTTTGGCCTGTTACTTTTAAACTCACTTCCCAGTCAATCTTACTGGGTAAAACTTGTTCCTCTTCCATATCATCTTTTAAACATAGTCTATCTATAATGGTAGACTCTTTTAAAATTAACTTCTGGGTCCACTGTTCATAAATATCCTTAAATACATCTGATGTTAAAGTATGTTGCTCCATTCTATATTAATAAGTCAAATTCTTCTTTAATTTCATCTTTAGTTCCTTCAGGTTTCTTCTAGTGTCCAATTTTCAAAGTCTTGTCCTTTTTTTTAAGTATTCAAAACAACAGCATTTTCCCATGGGAAGGATTCTTATAATAAATTTCAAAATCTTGAAAAAGTTGCTAATAGCTATAAAGCAGTTTTTCAGGGATTTTCACCATGAATCCTTACCAAAATTCCAATACTTTGGTGAATTATTCTTAGAATTTAATAGCAAACTTTATGGCCAAGTTTCCATATTGTTGAAGAACATAGTTTGCACAGCCATAGTTTAAATAAGGACAAAACTAGCTGGATTCACATAGTGTGCTAAGCTATAAAGCATTGAGCAAAATCTCAAAAAACATTTTATGGCTTAGCTTAATGTGTGATCCCAGCTTATGTTTCATGTTGATCTTAATCTGTTATTCTTCAGATATTCTGAATGATCTCCACTTCCAGCCAGGTTGAACAAAATCAGAGAGACAATGGAAACTTTAATCCAAGAATGGGAGGGTTACAAGGATGAGCCCAGAAAAAGAATCCAGAGCAGGATTTCTGGATAAAGAACACTTCTTCTGTATTATTTTACTTTAAAAAAAAAAATCAATCTGCAGGAGGTATCATTTAAAAGTGTTATCTTTGTCAATTGCATTGGTTCATTTCTCATTCTTATAGTAGCTGTGCAACATTCCATAAAAACTTGCAAGCGCATACACATTTATCTACAAGCAAACTTTCTACAAACTTTCCTAATTTCATGGCACTGACATCCAGGAAGAGATTGATAAACTTAATTGCCACAGTAGTTTTAACCAAACCCTATTGAGAAAGTCTGCAATATGCATCAGGCAATTAATGGAATGTTCTATGTTTGCCTTGTACATGTTCTTCCAGTAAGGTTTGGACAGGCAAATATATATTTGCCTGTCCAAACCTTAGTGCAAGGCAATATTTTCCTCTTTAGTGCTGATATTTTTGCTGGCTACATTCAAAATGGTTTTGGATGCCTTACAGCCATTCTCTAATGAGGTAAAATAAACATTTAAACAAGTTCAACTGGTAAGAACTTTGCTGGGAGCCTTAGTCAACCCATCTGCTTGCAATATCTGCATTTATTCCAACATAATAATACCATAATAATTAAGTAAATAATTAAGTAATAGCTGAGGCAACCCCTTGTTTTGATGTGTAGCTGTTAATTAAATTCACTAAGTCTGTTAATGCCATTAATAAAAATTTGTCCATGCCTATAAATCTTGCAGCAGCATAATAAATTACCATTATTATTTCTAGCTGCTACTATGGTTGTTATCAAAGTAATCTACTCTTCCCATAACTCTTCCGATAATAATAATAAATAATGATCCATGGAAGTACCTCACCCTTTTCAAAATCTCTAGGCAACTTAAAGATTTCTGTGTTTGATCCATATAGGTATCAAAGGTCATGTAATTTTCCAGTGAAGTCAGCCAGGTCAAATATTTGGCTACTGGCTTTCTCCACTATAGCTGCCACTCTGTGAAATGCATCCCCACTCTTTCAATATTTAGGAAAATTATAAATATCCATTCCTTTCACCAAGGCTTTATTAGTTATT
This sequence comes from Hydrophis major, assembly GCA_033807585.1. Lineage (NCBI taxonomy): Eukaryota > Metazoa > Chordata > Lepidosauria > Squamata > Elapidae > Hydrophis > Hydrophis major. The sequence goes on along the minus strand of CM066331.1, from coordinate 86,430,367 downwards.
ATAATATAGATGTTAAATTTTGGCTTTGAGCGTAACTGTTGTGTGGCACATTCTGTACTTCTAATTGTTGCAATTAAGCCACTAAGATTGTATAAGCAGAAGGATGTATCTACAATATTCAGTGTCTCTCTGCTATCTCACATGGAGCTCATGTGAAGCTGTAGAGCAGGGGTCTCCAACCTTGGGCCCTTGAAGCCTGGCGGACTTCGACTCCCAGAATTCCCCGCCAGGCTTCAAGGGCCCAAGGTTGGAGACCCCTACTGTAGAGTGCTCTGAAGGTCCTTCCCTTCCCTTTTAATTAACTTTTAATATCAATTTTAATATTTTAATTTTTAAGTATTCTCACCTCTTTTTAAAACTTTATGTTCAGTTTTTGTTTTTAACAGTTTATTTGTACACCACCCAAGTTACTCAGTGAGACTTTGAAACATATGAAGAATGGTTGCAGGAATTGGACATGGCCAGTTTGGAGGAAAGAAGGACTAGGGGTGACATGACAGCTGTATTCCAATATTTGAGGGGCTGCCACAAAGAAGAGTGGGGACAACTTATTTTCCAAAGCACCAGAAGGCAAGATGAGAAACAACGGATGGAAACTAATCAAGGAGAGAAGCAACCTGGAATTAAGGAGAAGCTTTCCCTAACAATGAGGATAATTAACCAGTGGAACAACTTGACTTCAGAGGTTGTGGGTGCTTCATCACTGGAAGTTTTTAAGAAAAGACTGGACAGCCACATGTGTGAAATAATATATGGTCAAAATTCAAATACTTGTCAACTGAATCATATTTATGACCGCTGTGGTGTCCTGGGGTCATATGATCACCTTTTGTGACCTTACCTGCTAAGTCGATGGGGAAGCCAGATTCATTTAACAACCATGTCACTAACTGAACAACTGCAGTGATTCACTTAGCAACTGTGGGGAGAAACAAGGTGCAATGGAGCAAAATTCACTTACCAGATGTTTTGCTTTGCAACTGCTGGGCTCCCTTGCAGTCATAAGTCAAAGTCTACTTGTGGGGAGGGAGATGGGCAGTTAAGAAATATGAAATATAAATAAATAATATCTGTTCAAACTCATAATGGACTGCCAAAAAATTACAACTGCTGCCCCCGCCCCTGCCAAATTAAATGATCGCATTTGGGTGTGTTAAGTTTGGTCATGGGTGAGAAGGAATGGAGACAAGCCTCTGAACGGTGAACTTCAGCTCTTTATTTACATAGTGACTTCTCTGTAAAACAACAGTAAACCTCGCCTTATATAGGCAACCCTTGTAACGTTTTAACCAATAACAAGCTAAGAACGCTAGCTTTTATGACCAATAGGAACTCTCTGTTAAGGGCCAATCGGATTCCCCGGAACGGGCCAATCCGGTCCGGCCGCTTAACAGCCAATCAGAAGTGCAGGGCCAGAACCCTGCACTTACTCCAAGCTCACACTTTATTACTTATATACATACACAACAGGGTGCTTGGCAACCAGCCCGTATTTATGACGACTTGCAGCTTTCCTCAGAAGTATGACCATGATATGCAACAAGAATTTTGCTGAATGTCTTCCTGTTCCTAGCCAGCCTTGAGAAAGATTGCCTTTGCTAGTTTTCTACCCATTAGCTGGGTGTACTTCAGTAGTGGTATGCTACCAGTTCTGACTGGTTCAGTTGAACCAGTCGTAAAAAAAGCCTCGATGATCAGCTGAGAGGAGAAGAAAAGAGAAAAGCGCAGGATTGGCCCTCCCACCCGACCCTGTGCTTTTCTCTTCTTTATCCTTTCAGCTGATTGGTGTGGCAGGCCTCAGCTGGTGTGGGGAAAGCTGCCTGTGGGCGTTAGGCAAAGTATGCCCACCAAGCCACGCCCACCAAACTGGTAGTACAACAACTTGAATCCCACCACTGGTGTATCTTTCAACAGAGAACGGTAAAGGTAAGTGGAGCCAGGTGTGGTAGGGCAGAAAAAAAGGCCCAGGCCTCTCAGGAGGGAAGAACGGGGAAAAGAGGAGGCTAGCTCACGGAGGCCTGCTGACCTGTGGCAAGTTTCCATGTGCTGGTGGGTACGAGGCCTCCCCCATCCACCTGAAGCCCCCCACCCTGTGATCACTTAACATCTTGCAACAGGGAGAACTGGGATTATACTTATTGAGCAAGGTGTCTCGCTGAATGAGTACAGCAACTTGCCGCCAAAATTCCACATACAAATTGTGAGGGTTTTTTTAATGTCCAGGACTACCTGTACTCTTAACATAAGTCTGACACTTCAGATCATCCATTTGTTTTTATTTTTTATGGATCAAGACCGAAGCCATTTCAAATTCATTATAAAAGAAGAGTGACTGGGGCTGAAAAAGACAAGGCCATCCAGAAGATAGACTGACCACTGAAAAGGAACCTCTTCTGTATTTTATTTGATATGGACACCCAGAAAAGGATCTCCAAAATCGCCTGGATACAGTACATAAAGGAAGGGAAATCCATTGAAATAACCTTGATCTCAAATCATTCAAGTTTAGGAAGAGCAAATAAGGGAGATGGCTATAAGGGAGGACCTTTATTTACAACTCCTTGTTATGGGACAGAATGTTCTCACACTCAGGACTTAATTCACTTAAGAAGAAACCATAGTTTCTCCAAAGAGAAACTGGCTACAATTGGACCATTGTGAACGAAGGAAGCCAATGAGAATCAACTCCTTTTTAACTTCTACTAACAAAATGAGTAGAACCACCAGCAATGAATATTTCAAGAGTAGTTGTGTGAATGTATCTCTCATAATCCTTGTCAAAAAATGGATATATGGCCTGGCAGAAAGAGAAACGCAAAAGCACATGTTCAGAAAACATACCTTTTTATAAATAATGGTCTAAGAACAAGGGGAAAATATACAAAAGAATGAGAGAAATGGCAGAAATTGGCTAGAGAGCCTCCCTCCCCCATCAAATCAACGAGGAGGATTTTTGCATATCTCAGCAGTCTAGATCCTAATTTGTGATCCCCAAGGATGCTTACTTGCAACAGCTGTCTTACTAAAATGCAGGAAACAATCACCAACAGCTGTTAGCTTTAGAATCACTTAGTTTTGTTAATTAATTCCCTGAGAGAATGAGTCAGCCAGGCAGAAGCTAGTCATCACTTCTATTTTTGTACTAACTGTGATGGAGATGGCCTATATTCCTCATGACTTTTAAGGCCTGGCTGCTTACTGATGCTGGCCCCCATTTTAATAGAGATCTGGCAGTAGAATTCAATACAAAACTAAAGTCAGCAAAGCATCTACTTCTGATTTTTATGTCTATTTGCTGTTTGTTTATTAATATGTAGAAAGTCAGCACCCAGCCATCCTTGTAAAGAATTAAATAAATAAAGAATTAAATCCCAGTGGTAAGATTCATTTTTTTTTACTACCAGTTCCATGGGCATGTCTTGGTGGGCGTGGCAGGGGAAGGATGCTGTAAAGTCTCCAGTCAGAGGTGGTATTTGCCAGTTCTCTGAACCACTCAAAATTTCCACTACCAGTTCTCCAGAACTGGTCAGAACCTGCTAAATGCCACCTCTCATTCTGCGGAATATTAAAAAGGCAGGATAGAATATTTTCTCTAAAGGAAAAATGGGGAAAAAAATCTTAAGGGAGGCAGAAACCAGCCCCAGTCTCCCTGCTCTAAGCAGAAACTGAAGAGGTCAGCTTTTAGAAATGTAGATTTGGTAATCCATTCAGAAAGACTGGGGTCAGGCAGAAACTCCAGATAAGCACAATGGTTAGACAAGTCAAAGATTGGCTCAGACAAACATCTAGGATTTGCATTTCCCCTTTTGCCTATAGAGCCAGCCATGACCCCTACATAACCCCTACATGATGCATAGAAATCTGACAACATCCATTAGAATATTAAAGGATACATTCTTGCACAGGGACAGGAATCTCAAATACAAAGCCCAAAGAAGGTATAAAAACCCACCTACTCTCAACTCCATTTTGTCAGCTGTCCCAGTGTTGCAACTATGTATCATTGCAACTATGTATCATTCATGTGTTTGCAACATTGTATCATTCATGTGGAATCATTAACTTCTGTCTCTTCAGTGACCTTTGCAAGGCACGTACAAGGGACAAGGAGCTAGACGGTTGTTAATAAGCTTATCCACATTGTAAATAATCTGTCCGGTATGCAGCTTTGTAAACATGCACATCCTGATGAGATTACCATGTTTGACTTGAGCTTTGATTAAATCATTTTCTTGTAAAAAAGCACAATAAAAGAGCATGTGCCAAGACATTCGGGGGGCGCTCATCAAGAGGAAACCTCGCTTCCTGTCGTTTCTCTTCCCTTCGCTCCCTTTCATGAGCCGCCCATCAGATGCGGGATGGCAGATACCGCATTCTGGTGACCCCGACGTGATTCCCTAAGGGGGATACGTTGCGACGCGCCCATATCTTATCAGCTCGATGGGAGCTGTGCATCGCCAGGCCTGAAGCGAATTGCACATCATCGGATCTGAAACACGGTCTCAACTTTCGTAAGTATGGGTGGAAACTTTTCTCAACAACAGATGCAGCATCTGAAGGAATTGAGGGAGTTAGTCGCTTCTTCTTCTAAATATTCTGCTAATTTAAAGGCTCGCCTGTAAAAATGAAACCTATTGCAACATTATTGGCTTATGTGTGGCAACATTGTCCCAATTATTCAGAGGAAGGGTCCTTAAAAATTTCCACTTGGCAAAAAATTGGTGAACATCTCCATAGTCCTCCTCGTGCACCTATTGGCATTTTGGTCACTTGGAGGAAAATTATGGAGGCTTTAAAAGTCCATTATAAAATAGAAGCAGGGAGTGTGTTTGAATCTCCCCCGCCAAGTTATGATAACTTTTCTGTTCTTCAACCCTCCGCTCCCGATGATCATAAGTCATTACGGGAGCCTCCCTCCATTCAATCCACTTCCATAAATGTAGAGCCCCCGTGTCCTCCACCACCCTCCCGAGGTGTGGGGGGGTGTTGTAAAAGCCATTCAACAAGCCTTTTATGAAGGGGAAATGGATGAGGACACCCTTGCAGCTGCCTCCCTTTATCCTGTCATACAAGCCGGCAATCCCCCAGCTCCTCAGTATACCCCAATGCCGTACAAAATAATTAAGGATTTAAAAGCAGCTTGCAAGGAAAATGGTATTCAATCTCGCTATGTACAGGGTCTTTTAGGGTCAATAACCCAACCAGGCGCTGACTTGATAAATGCTGATTGGTGTACATTATTTACCATGATCCTCACGCCTTCACAATTTTTGGTCTGGGAGTCCGAATTTCACAAATGTACCGCAGCCGCTAGAGGCTTGCCGGCAAATGTCACTTTAGATATGCTTAACGGTACTGGCACCATGCTTACCATTGCCCAGCAGACTGCCACAGACGCAGCTGCTTTCCCTATATTACAGGATTGTGCTTTGGCCACGGCTCGAAAAATTGATAATGCGGGATGCGTGCCCAAATCTTTCTCTAAGATTATTCAAGGACCTTCTGAGCCTTTTTCCTCCTTTATAAACCGTCTCACAGAAGCCTTGGAGAGACAAATTGATAATGAGGAGGCTTGTAATGAATTAAGTTTAAAACTTGCTTATGAAAATGCAAACGCTGATTGTCAGAAAGTTTTGCAACCATTAATTAATAAGAAAAATGTTACCTTGGCAGATTATCTTGCAGCCTGCCGAATCATAGGAACCACATCCCATTCCATGTCTACTTTGGCTACAGCCATTACGGAAGGCATGCAGCAGAACATGGGCTCTCTTCTTCCCATTTCCCAACAAAATACTCGTAAAATGGGTAATTGTTTTAATTGTGGCAAGCCAGGTCACTTTAAGAGCCAATGCAGAGCCCCGGGTGGGGGAGCAAATATGTCAAAAAACCAGGTAGCTCACCTAAAAACGCCATGCCCTCGATGTAAAAGGGGCTATCACTGGGCTAGTCAGTGCAGAGTCCAAAAGAATGAACAGCAGAATAACCCTACAATCATTCAAAAACCCTATTTGAATCAGGGAAACTAGAAACGGGGCAGGCAGCTAGCCCCACAACAAAGGCTGCTGAAACTTGCAATTTTTCTTCTTTCGCTTACGATCTTGTTGCTAATGAAACTGTTACTTATCTCCCTGGTATCGCTGACTTTCTCTTTGTACACCCTGTTCAGCCTTTTCACATGCCCCCCGATATTCCAGTGCTAGTCTTTCCTGTAAGGGATTTAGTTGAACAAGGTATTCTTGCCTCTCCTTTTCTGCATGACCCCTCTGTATTGTCTGATGTCTGTCTGTCTGTACTAGCTAATACAGAAGTTACTATAAATGAGGGGGATGTTGTGGCAAAAATGATTGTGCTCTTAGACCAACAACAAGAGCAACTCTATGCAATTGAAAGACCAATTAGTCAACCGAAACCTACGGTAACATTCTTATTGAATGGTTGATCCTTTCTTGGTCTTTTAGATACTGGAGCGGATATTTCCGTCATCCGAACCGCTGAGTGGCCGGACACCTGGCCTGCTGATGTGGCACCAGCGGTGAGAGGAGTGGGGGGACTCTAGGAGACTCGCATTAGCAGAAACTGGGTAAAAGCCCATTCCCCTGAGTCTCAATGTGTTGCTTATATTAAACCAGCTGTAATTCTCTGTATACTAATTTGTGGGGAAGAGACCTTATGTCACAGTTTAATGCGCAACTTACCCTCCATTAACCATGCTTCGCTTATATTTGACTAACAATAACCCTGTGTGGATTGATCAGTGGCCTCTCCCTTCTATAAAGCTTGAAGCCTTACATTCTCTTGTTCAAGAACAATTAGATCGAGGTCATCTAGAACCCTCATTGAGTCCATATAATACCCCAGTTTTTGTTTTCAAAAAGAAAAACGGCGCTTGGTGCCTCCTTCAGGATTTAAGGGCTGTGAATTCGGTCCTCCTTCCAATGGGACCCCTGCAATGTGGTCTTCCAAATCCTAACATAATTCCTCAAGAGTATGACCTTGTCATTATCGATTTAAAAGACTGCTTTTTCTCCATTCCATTACACAAGTCAGATAGAAAATTATTCGCTTTTACAGTACCAACTTTAAATAATCAAAGACCTACCAAACGATATCAATGGAAAGTCTTACCGCAAGGCATGTTAAACAGTCCAACTATGTGTCAATTTTTTGTGGATTTAGCCTTGCAACCATACAGGGACAAATATCCTCATTTTTTAATCTATCATTACATGGATGATATATTGGTATCTGCACCTAGCCCAAAGGGCACGGTATTAAAAACTCTGCCGTGCCTGACCTCCATTTTAGGTAAAGCAGGGCTCATTATAGCCCCAGAAAAAATACAATCCAAACCTCCCTTTTCCTATTTAGGTCACAAGTTACTTGCTTCAGCTGCTGTTCCTTCCCTTCCCCTCCCAACACTTCTCCCAAAACCAACACTCGTGATCTTACAACAGTTCCTGGGAACCTTAAATTGGGCACGTCCTTATTTGGGTTTGACTACAGCTACATTAGCTCCTCTCTTTAATGCTCTCACGCAAGGTAAAGCCCCGTCCGATGTTATCATTCTAAATAAAGAGCAGTTGCAGGCATTAAAAAACATTTCCCATTTACTGGCTACTCGATGGGTGGATCGAGCTATAGAAAATTGTCCTTTATCAATTGCTTTACTAAATACTGTTCAGAGACCCACAGCTGTCATTATGCAATCTCATCAGACACAGGTTCTGATTTTAGAATGGCTGCATTTGTCTCACACCCCACAGACCACAATCACTAGTAAAGCCTCTGCATATTCCCAGTTGATCTTTAAAGGTCGACAAAGATGTAAACAACTCATGGGATGTGAGCCTGTTTTAATATTCACTCCTTGTTCATTGACCACATGGGAAATGCTATGGTGTAATTCAGAAGAACTACAATATGCTTTAGAAGAGTGGCCAGGGCAAATTTCTTGCCATTTACCAGCTGACCCACGGTTTACTTTTTTTAAAACTCTCCCTTTTGAATGGCATTCCCCCCTCTCAATATCTCCATTAGTAGATGCACCTACGCTTTATGCAGATGGGGGGAAAATGTATGGTGCTTGTGCATGGTACCAGGAGGGAGAGTGGAAAACTAAAATTACCCCTCCGCAATCTTCTGCTCAACAGGCAGAACTTGCTGCATCTCTTATTGCGTTTCAACAGTTTCAAAAGGCTCCTTTTAATTTAATAGTAGATTCCTTATACGTTTCTCAGATTTTGAAAAATATATATCAAGCCTATTTATCCCCTAGCATATCTGTTTCTTTGTTAAAGTTGTTGCTTCCTCTACAGCAATGTATCCATTCTTTGTAGCACATATCAGGAGCCATCAACCTCTTCCTGGTATATTACAGGAGGGAAACAAGGTGGCAGACGCAGCTGCAGCAGCTGCATCCGGTAAATCAATTTGTAATCTGACAGCAGCCGAAAGCCATGATTATTTTCACCAAAATAAAAAAGCATTACAAAAACAATTTTCTCTAACTCAGGCAGAAGCTGCTGCCATTATTCAACAATGCTTCACATGTAGTAAGCAAGGACATTCCATTCCCATAGGAGTAAATCCTAGAGGATTAAAAGCTTGTGAAATTTGGCATATGGATGTAAATCAGTATCCACCTTTTGCCCCTTGGAAATATTTGCACGTTTCCATAGATACATATTCAGGGTTTATTCTGGCTACTCCTCAAAGGGGAGAAACTGTAAAACATGTCATCAATCATTCAATTCGTACCTTTGCCTCGCTGGGACGTCCAAAAGAAATCAAAACTGACAATGGACCTGCCTATACAAGTTCTGCTTTCCAGGACTTCTGTAACAGATGGGATGTAACCCACAAGTTTGGGATTCCCTACAACAGCCAGGGGCAGGCTATTGTGGAACGAGCGAACTTATCTCTGAAACGTGCTCTTGATCGATATTCGTTGCGGGAAAAAACCCCGAACCTCCCAGCATTGCAAAATTCTCTTAACATTTGTCTTTACACTTTAAACTTTCTTAATCTGACTGGCATTCCTCCCACTTCTGCTGCTTCGCGTCATTTTTCCTCCCCCTCACCCCCGCTTAACAGACCTCTGGCATATTATCACAGATTGCCAGATCCTGCCTGGCAGGGTCCTGCTGAGCTTCTCACTTGGGGACGAGGCTACGCTGCGATCTTACTGCCAGACAAAACCACTTGCTGGATCCCTGGTAGGGCGGTTAGACCCTATCATGGGAATTCCTCCGCTACATCTGTATCTTAAAACTCTTTCTGATATTCTTACCTATATCTTCTTTGCAATTTCTATCTTACTTCAACAAAACCTATGCTTCCTGTCAAAAGACTATTCGTGTTAAAACCATTTCATTAACAGAAGGCTATTATACTTGGTCCATGTGGGTATGTCATGAAAATGCTACCCATAGTTTTCACTCTGTCACTTCTGTTTTGTTTAAAGAACACTCTACCACTCGCTCTTTTGTTCCTTCTTTACTCTTCCTATGGAAAGGAACCTTAAAATCTTTTCCTCTATTCAATCTAAAACATAGGGGGACCTAGATGTCCTTCTATTGTATTATGGGTTTCCCCACCCCAACTAACATCCTTGATGAATTACCAAATTAATCTTTATTGTCATTATTGTAATTATTATCCTTTTTCTACTAATTGCATTCCCTCCTCATCTCGTAAATGTTCTACAACTAACTTGTCCATAGCCCTCTCTCCTACTTGTCATGCTTTTATATACCCGAACTCTGATCCTGTCAACAAACGACGCTTCAAAAGAACTGTCCATGACGATCCGCAGAAGCCTCATAGAAGATATAATATTGTTTGGACTATAACTGACTTTCAAGGAGTTCATTTAAGTTCTACAACCAATTTTTCTCACATAGAAGACTTCTACCCACCCCTTCAATTCGATTTGGCAGACACACCCACACAACCAGGGGATATCCTGCAATCTACACCACTGCAGGAGGAACTTTAACATCACGCCTGAAAGGAATGTATTTTATTCCTGGCAATAATTTTGTTTGGACTTGTTCCACCGGTTTCATGGCAATGTGTCCACGGGGATGAAATTGTTAAATCCAAATCATTTTGCATTCAAGTATGGCTTGTGTGTATAACTCTGATGATTTTATATCCCTACAGGTACCCATGGAATACCCCCTCTTGCAAAATCGTAAAGATTTAGATCTGTTATTTTTTTAAAAAAACAAGAGGGATTGTGTGCTATGCTTAAAGAAGAATGTTGTCTTTATGCTGATGGCGGGGGGGGGGGTTGTTTTCTAGTTTGCCATGGTTTACAACCTTTTTAACTGCATTGGCAGGATCATTAATAATCACTATATTGATATGTATTATAGGACCTTGTTGTTTTAATAGAATATTGCAATTTTTAAAAAATCAATTATCCTCTTCTGATGTTAATGTGCTATTGCAAGCTCATGTTATATCCTCAACACCGGACGAAAAAATGTCATTGCTGAGTTACCGCTCCTTGGACAACCCTGATGCTGACGGGTCGCACTCTTGCCTAGATGACGGGGACGGCGAACATTTCAGAAAAATGGTTCCTGTCTTCTCGGACGAGGAAGAAGACTCGTCATAAATAATAAAAACAGAGGAGATGTTGCAACTATGTATCATTGCAACTATGTATCATTCATGTATTTGCAACATTGTATCATTCACGTGGAATCATTAACTTCTGTCTCTTCAGTGACCTTTGCAAGGCACGTACAAGGGACAAGGAGCTAGACGGTTGTTAATAAGCTTATCCACATTGTAACTAATCTGTCCGGTATGCAGCTTTGTAAACATGCACATCCTGATGAGATTACCATGTTTGACTTGAGCTTTGATTAAATCATTTTCTTGTAAAAAAGCACAATAAAAGAGCATGTGCCAAGACATTCGGGGCGCGCTCATCAAGAGGAAACCTCGCTTCCTGTCGTTTCTCTTCCCTTCGCTCCCTTTCATGAGCCGCCCATCAGATGCGGGATGGCAGATACCGCATCCCAGAACCCTAGAGTCTGTGTGTGGTCTTCTGTTCATCAATTAACTTTCTTTCTTTAGCAGTATCCATTTTATTCCCAGCTTGGAACTGGATCACATGGATTTTTCTTCCAACAGATATATTTAATTGAGCCTTTGCCTTATTTGTGAGATTAAATATAGGTGTATCATATAGGTTTCTACAGCTTGCCACAACCATGGGAAAATGACATGCACACAGATCAAGACCTTCACTTGCTTGGTTGAGGTTTACAGGAGTTGAAGTTAAACTTATGAAAAGGCTATCAGGAAAAGTAGAATAACTACAAGGCTGCCTGGTTTGCCATATAGTACTAAGTCATGATTTGTTTTTGTTCAATAAACCACCTGTAGCTGGCTTTGCATAATGCAGCGCAAGGGCTGAGGCCAGCCTCAACCCACATTATGACTGAGTCCAATGAATTGGCTCATTCAGAGTCTCTTGTAGCAACAATGTGCTTTCTGGCAAGAATTTTTCACAATATTACTTACTAACAATCAGTCGCAATTCAAGCATTACTTTTATACTGCATCCAGTTTGGGTCACCACACTATAAAAAAGATGTTGAGACTCTAGAAAGAGTGCAGAGAAGAGCAACCAGGATGATGAGGGGACTGGAGGCCAAAACATATGAAGAATGGTATGGCAGGAATTGGGTATGTCTAGTTTATTGAAAAGAAGGGCAAGGGGAAAAATGATAGCAGTCTTCCAATATTTGAGGGGCTGCCACAGAGAACAAGGGGTGAAGCTATTTTTAAAGCACCTGTAGGGCAGACAAGGAATAATGGATGGAAACTGAGCAAGGAGAGATTCAACCTGGAAATGAGGAGACATTTTCTAACAGTGAGAGCAATCAACCAATTGAACAGCTTGCCCTCGGAAGTTATGGGAGTGCCATCACTTGAAATTTTCAAGAAGAGATTGGGCTGCCATCTGTCAGAAATGATGTAAGAGTCTCCCTGCTTGGGGGGGGAGAGGGGTTGGGCTAGATGACCTACAAGGTTCCTTCCAACTCTGTTAATCCGTTAATACTTTACAAAGAGGGGCCTTTAATAAGAAAATTTACTTTTGGGGGAGTGAGATGTTCATGTAGCGCATCAAGAACAGCATTGGCAGAATGGGAAGTAATATGATTACATGCTTCCCCACCAAAGAATGCTGAGAAAAAGCATGTTTTATTTTCATACATGCCACTCTGACTCACATATGATATTTTGTCATTCAGCAGACAAGTAGGTGCAGCCTAAATATATATTAATATACTTGGGGCACTGTGAGAGGGTGGAGTTCAAAGTGTTTCCTATGAATTTACATTCCTGTGTAACAAGCCTGTATTTATATTCCCATCATATGGGTGAAAGTCTGAATTAATGTAGCTTGCTTAGAGCAAAGATTCAATTAAATGGAAATCCTTTTTAAATTATTTATTTATCATCACTTTGCTTAGGTAAACACTGTAGTTTTGTATTGAATCCGACTGCCAGATCTCTGGAAAAAGATGTTCTCAGATAAGGTTAAGTTAGAATTTCCTCAAATCTTTGCAGGAGGCTGTCTTATTTAGTGGCGGTGTTTACACAAAACCAGAATGTAATTCTTCTCAAAATGTTTCATTGATCAAATTTACAGCTCAGCATGTTGTGTGAATCCACCCATTGTTCAATAAATAAGAAAATCATAGCTTAGTGTAACATTTGAAGCCTTTTAATGGATAGATAGAAAAAGTATTTTGTTCAGTTTTAGAGGTGATGCTCCCAATGAACCCATCAAATGTCTTCTAAGCCTTGCCAGGATTTGCCCAACATATTGAGCTGTGTCTGGTTGGATTTGCCCAATAAGCCAACATAAATCAGCCAACCACATATGTTAGCCCTACGCTGACTGAAATATTGGCCATATTTCACAATCGAGAGGAAGGAAATACAGTACAGGTAGTTCTGGACTTACAACATTTCGTTTAGTCACCAAAGTTGGAACAGCACTGAAAAAGTGACTTATGACCATATATCACACTTATGAGCATTGTGGTCATGTGATCAAAATTCAACCGCTTGGCTACTGACTCATATTTATGATGGTTACAGTGTTCTGGGGTCATGTGATCACCTTTTGCGACCTTCTGTCAAGCAAAGTCAATGAGAAGTCAGATTCATGTAACAACTGTGTTACTAATTTAACAACTGCAGTGATTCACTTAACAAATGTGGCAGGAAAAGTTGTAAAATGGGGCAAAACTCACTTAACAAATTTCTTACTTAGCAACATAAATTCTGAGGTCAGTTGTGATAATAAGTTGAGGACTACCTGTATTCCAAATTAGGCTGTGTTCATCCTGTCTGTATCTGACAGCTCCTTGCTAAAATTTATCAGCAACAATCAGGCCTATTACCCCTGTTTTGCTGAGACCTAAACATCACAAAGTTAAACATCACGAAAAGCATAACAAAAAAAATATTTTTACACTTTTAGCTCTTCCCCTCCCCCACTTTATATTACTTTCTATTAATTTTTCATTTTCTTAAAAATTTTAACAAGGATGTCATAAAAAGCATCTAAGCATGTGAAATTGGTTTTTGCAGAAATTGGGGTCTGAATTTGACCCTGCACCTTCCAACCATGTTTTCCTTGGTTCTAACAATTGTCTGTGATGACCCAAAGGCATCACAGTCAGATAATCAGTAGGAGTCCCTTTATTAGCTCCTACTTTGCCCCCATTGTCCTGGTTACCTTCTGGCTGGAGAAAAAATTCTTCCAGGAACAGCTTTTGGCTGCCAAGAATCAAGTCCAAAACGTGGTCAACAAAAACTGTAACTATAAGAACTTATAAGAATCAAGGCAAAAATGAGGTAATGAGTCTGGCAGGGCAGAAGCAAGAATTCCAGAAGTGAAGGCATGGCAATAACTCCACATGGTTGGGAAGATGCCAGGAACACAGATAAGCAAAGTCAACACACAAGTGCGAGCCCCTGCCATTCACACAAATGGAGACGCATGTTCAAAAGCTCGCCTGCCACTTGTACATCCCTGTTCTGAACAGGCCGCCTGCTGTAGTCCATCAGACATTAGAAGCGAGGAGGAACTAAGGCCTGTATATGCAAGTATACCCTTGAACTGTGTGAATCCCCAAAGCAGAAGTTTGAACTGTGTGAATCCCCAAAGCATTCTGCCATGGTGGTGTAGTGGTTAGAATGCAGTACTGCAGGCTACTTCTGCTGACTGCCAGCTGCCTGCAATTTGATAGTTTGAGTCCTACCAGCTCAAGGTTGACTTGGCCTTCCATCCTTCCGAGGTCAGTAAAATGAGGACCCAGATTGTTTGGGGCAATATACTGATTCTGTAAAATGCTTAGAGAGTGCTTTAAAGCATTATAAAGCAGTATATAAGTCTAAGTGCTATTGCTATTCCCTTCAGTTCAGAGGTTGAAAGGGCACCAACAGATGGTTTTTTTTCTGGTGACATTGGCAGGGAATCCACAATCTTGAACAGAATCTCACAGAAAAAGACAATGACAGAGCCATCTATTCTTGCAGTTTTTTTTTAATGGAAATGCACAATTTTCAAGCAGGAAGGGAAGTGGAAAATTTTTTAAAGGAGCAGTTTCATTATTCCCTTAGTGGCAGTGGAGAGAAAGGAGTGTTATGAAAAGAAACAGGGTTCTTCCCAGAGGTGGTATTCAGCAGGTTCTGACCAGTTCTGGAGAACCAGTAGCAGAAATTTTGAGTAGTTCAGAGAACTGGCAAATACCACCTCTGACCGGTCCTGGCGCCATCTATTCTCTGCCTCCCGAGTCCCAGTTGATTGGCTCTGTCTTCTTTTGTTTCCCTGCACAGGAGAACAGAGCTGGAAAGCAGGTTAGTGGGGTGGGGCAGGAATGGGATTTTGCAGTAACCTTCCCGCAAGAGTGGGGAGGGAATGGGGATTTTACAATTATCTTTCCCCTGCCATGCCCACCAAGCCACACCCACAGAACCGGTAGTAAAAATTTATGTATCCCATCACTTTTTCACCCCTTCCTTGTGCGATCCTATCTATAACAAGACATGGGTGGCATATAAATATGATAAATAGCTGTAGAATTTAAAAGTATATTTTTGTGTTTATAACAGAAAATCAGAATGAATATCAAGGCAGAAGCTGTGTGGTACTGATTCATGTTACATTACCTTCCTGAAATCGAAGCCTGTGGAAAACTTTTGGTGGCAAAACCAGTCAGATTAATTTCTTAAGTATGTAAAATTGGTAAACGGCAAAGAAGCCTTTTGAAATACAAAGGCAAAGCAGAACAGATAAGATCCCCACTGTGTGAATGATTAGTAATGGATGGAAGTCCAAGATGAATCCATGCTAACAGGCAACGAGGAATAAAATTCGGGATTTAAGAACTAGGCAGCCATAATCATCAATGCCATTCAGAGATCACTGCTTTGTCTGATTCCTTTACCTACATTTGCAAAGATCAAGTTAAGAATATTCAATATTGATCGGAAGCAAAATGTAAATATTGTACCAATAATAGAAATGTTAATGGGTTTGACTACACCTTTGGTTTGTATGGCAAAGTAATGCCAAAACGGCTGCACTGTGTTTTGTATTTATAGTTGTAAACAATCGAAATACATATTAAAATAATAATTAAATTAAATTAAATTAAATTAAAAAAAAAAAGAATATTCAAGGACTCAGGGACCCCAAAAGTAATTGATATTGGCTCCAAGAGTTGATGGGACTGCCCAAGAGATCAATAAATGATTGGAGGTCAAAAGACCAGTAAATGTGTAGGTTAATGGGTGGCTGATAAATGGAGTTAATTATATCTTTTGGGTTTCTGTAAAGCTTCACGCCAGTCCCTAGTCCTAAATGTGAAGTGTTACCCAGCATTGAATGGTCAAATCCCAGCATTAGTGGCCTTGAGTTGTCTCTATTATTAGTGCATATACAACAATGTGAAATCCCAGCTGCCAAGTTCTTTAATGATGTGATGTTGGCCTTCGTACACACTGACTTCTTCCCAAGAAGGTAATGTTATAATGTAGTGGTGTAGTTGTATATGTGCATATCCAATCAGTATGGCCTTTTGCAATTGATAGAATTTTTTTCAAAAATAATAATTATTTGTGTTAGGCCTGTGTTCCCCAACCAGGGTTAAGGAGATAAGCTAAACAGAATGTGCAGTGCTGGTCAGATAGGCATACAGATAAATGTGTGAGATAAGTTTGTATGTTAGTTAACATACAGTAAAAATAACAGATCCGCTTGTGTTATCAAAAATATAGTTTATTCCACTTAGAGTTTTATAGCACAGTCAAAATAACAGTCCATTAGTCATGCATCGTTTTAGTTAGTCCATTCAAAGATATTCAATTAGCAAAGTCCGTGTAGAATATCCAATGTCAGTTCACTTACAATAAATCAGTCCTTTCTCCCATTCCAGTAGGGGAAAAACGCAGTCTTCAGTCTATCCAGTAATTAGGGATCATCAAGCCAGAGAGAGCAAGCTGCCGTGCCTTGCTTCTTTTATGGTGCTTTTACACTCCCTTAATTACATTCTTACAGTTAAAGTTACAAACACTTTAACTAACAAACCATGATAACGTATTTATTATTTTACCTAAACCATTTAGGGTAAACAATGTTATCCCTAACAATTGTATTTCTATTAATGTACTTAAGTCATTTTCATATTAGTGTTTCTCAACCTTAGCAATTTTAAGAAGTGTGGACTTTAGTATTTGGAATTCTCCAGCCAGCCTGCAGGCTGTGGAATTCTGGGAGTTAGTCCACACAAGGTTGAGACATGATGTAAAAAATGTTTGGTGATTAATGAACAATCTCAAACTTCATGACGGGGATGATGACCAGAAGAGTTCAGGGATCCCTATTCCATTTGGGGGGTGGGGATACGGTGGTTCCTTAAAATGTGTGATGAGTTCTCCATGAAGTAAGTGTTGTTTTTACCAATGGTGACACAATGTGTTGAGTTTGGTACATTGCTAGCAAGACCTGCCAACTTTACCAGCCAATCCACATTCTGTGAAGTTTTGAGAGGCCTACTGGGATTCTGATGCAATAAGTTTATTCGATTATTATCGAGAAGGTTAAAAACTGAAACTGAAACAAGATGGGGCTTGCTTGCTTCATGTTATGGGAACTGACCCCAAATGTACATAAGGAGGAATTTTTGTGTGTGTGTCTCTCCACAATTTACTATTTACTTTGAATAGAATAGATGCTTCTAAGTTTCAACATGAGGTGGCTTCAGTTAATTAATGCCTGCCTTAAAGCCTGTAAGAAGCAAATTCTACAGAACCTTATAGGAATGACTTCCAAATATGCAAAGAATTCTAACGCCGGGTTTTTTCTCTCTCTTATGTATACTGCCTGAAATAATTTCAAGCCAATCCTTAAAACCATCGCCATTAATCTACGAATACATCCATACTGCAAACCACAGAGGAAGCAAAGGCTTCTCCTGCAGTTTTGGAGGGGGGGAAGAAAACTACCTTTCCCAGGATCCTTTTCGGCGTAGACGTTTAGCTCCCATCAGCCTTTGCGGCTGGATTTGAAAAAAAGCCGCGATTCAGAGGTGCCTTAATGCGACTGGTGCGTTTGCTGCGCCGGTGGCTTTGAAAGTGGGAAGGGGTGTGCGTATGTGTGTGTCTGTGTCTGCTGTGCCCCTGACTTTTGCACGGTTTTGAAGCGTGCATTGCATTTTTTTTTTAATCGTGGCTTCTCAAAGGGAGAGGATGGATTGTAATGGGGCGCAAAGGATCCCGGACGTGATTTCTTCTTTCTAGAGTGGAGAGGACGGATTCCTGACTCAATCCTCTTTCTCGTCGGTCACCCCAATAGATTTGGAAGTAAAGTAAGTAAACGAAACGCTCCCTTTCCCCTCCCCGAAAGATACAGCCAGGATTCACTGCGCTCAGTCCAGTTTGATGAAGTCCAAGACTGAGTCGGAACTTTTTCCTTGAACCTTTTATTCACCCTCCGTTAAGTTCACACGCATTGTATTTGAAAATTTGAAACCATAATCTTA
This sequence comes from Hydrophis major, assembly GCA_033807585.1. NCBI lineage: Eukaryota > Metazoa > Chordata > Lepidosauria > Squamata > Elapidae > Hydrophis > Hydrophis major. Next base: position 86,412,281 of record CM066331.1, on the reverse strand, counting down.
TAATCTTGGAATGTTTCCTTTTTGTGGAAACAAATTCCTTTATTACCGACTTAACACTCTTTAAGTTTGCACAGTTTGGGGAGTGGGTGGATGGGAGGGTCAATGGCCCGGACGAGTCCCTGCAGTTTTTCTTGGCAAGTATTTTCAGAAATAGTTTGCCCTCGCATTCTTCCTAGGGTTTAAAAGAGCATCACTGGCCCAAAGTCACCCAACTGACTTTGTCTTCCGGTTTCTAACCTGGAGTCTAATCACTAGACCAAACATATTAACTTTGCATAATAAAGTCACTTATACAACTGACTTAGAAATCAAACTAATGAAGTTTGCACCCCAAACTTCCTCATTGCTAAGTAGTAATGCTCTCTACCGGCCTCTTACTTGGCAGACAACTAACCCAATATAGTACAAGACATTTCTCCCCACTGTTGATGCCTGCCCTGATTCTATGCCTCTACTCTCAGTCGCTGTGGTCTTGAAGAAAATGTATGATAATGCTTAATAGACATTAAAAATAGAATAGAATACCATTATTGTCATTGAATTCCACGAATACAATGAAATTTGAAAGCTACTCCAGCACAGTGCCCCAAACACCACATCACAATCATGCTAAAAGTATTTAAAAATGACAACAACAACAATACTACTACTACTACTACTACTACTACTACTACTACTACTACTAGGACTAAATCACAAATGCACTGTTTGGTTCAAGACAATTATTGCCTTGGAAAAGAAACTTTCTCAATCTATTAGTCCTCATTTTAAGACACCTATAACGCCTCCCTGTTGGTAACAGTTCAAAATATGAATGTCCAGGATGAGAACGGTCTGTGGAGATTTTTAGTGTTCTAGAGAGGAGTCTGGTCTTCACAATCTCTTCCAAAGAAGAAAGAGAGCAAGCGATTTTTTGTGCTGTGTTTATAACTCTCTGGACCATCATCTTATCCACTACAGAGTATCCAGCATACCACATTGTTACACAGTATGCCAAAATGCTCTCAATGGTAGAACCGTAAAAAGTAACCAGCAACTTCTCACCCAGACCACTCTTTTTCACCAACCTCAGAGAGTGTAGGTGCTGTTGGGCCTTCTTTGCAATAGCCATAGTGTGGACCAACCAAGTAAGGTTGTTAGAAATATGAGTTCCTAGAAATTTAAAACGATGAACTCTTTGCACACAGTCTCCATTGATATATAATGGGAGAGGTTCTGCTTTGCATCTTCTGAAGTCTATAATCAATTCTTTGGTCTTTTTGATGTTCAGGGTGAAGTTATGACTCTTGCACCACAAGACCAGTCTGAGAACCTCTGACCTATAGGCCGGCTCGTCTCCTCCTGATATGAGTCCCACTAACGTGGTGTCATCTGCATATTTTATTACAGAGTTAGTGGAACAAGAGGGAGTGCAGTCATAGGTGTAGAGTGAATACAAAAGGGGGCTCAGCACACAGCCCTGTGGAGAGCCAGTGCTGAGAGCAAGAGTGTAGGAAAAATAGCTGCTAATCCTAATGGTTTGGGGTCTGTTAGTAAGAAAGTCCATTAGACATTAAAAAGGGGGTTAGAGAAATGCATCTTTAATCATAGTTGTTGAGAGTTGAGTAGCATCCAACAACAGCTCTTATTAAAGAGCTGCCAAGTAAGAGGTGGGTAGAGAGCGCTTCTACTCAGCAGTGAGGAAGGGACCTTAGTTTGGTAATGTTCCTATTGGCACAGTTGAATAGGGATACTTAAGCCTGTCCCACTTAAGGGGTGGAGACAAAGGCAACATTATGGGCAGAAGTAAGCTCTTGTCAGAAGTAGGTGTGGTCTGCTTTGTTGAATGCCTTGATGAAGTCGAAGTGAAACAAGCCACGTGGCCCTCCCCCCTACCACATTCCCCAAGAGGTGAGAATTTCTCAGGGCATTTCAGTGCCAGGATACAAATTATAAAATACCAGTTGTCACAGGCAATAGTAATGAATCGAATTCAAGGCCCCCCTTCTCCCAACTGAATGGCAGCATCACTTTTAGGGATCTGACAGTCGCTTTGTCAAAAAATGAAATAAGATTGGTTTGGCATGATCTGTTTTTAACAAACCTATGTTGGCTTTTAGTTATAACTTTGTTTCTTGATGTTTGCAGATCTGTTTTTCGATTATCTTTCCCAATATCTTCCCAGATATTGATGTTAGGCTTTCCTGATTTCATCTTCGCCAGTTCAGGCTATCTGCTGATGCTCTGCCTTAGTTATGTGTCCTCTTTCCATTTTTTTGTACTTGTTTTTTTTTTCCTCTCTTTCAGTTTATCAGAGAGATCTTTGTGCAACCATGCTGGTTTCTTCTTGGATTTTTTTTCTTTTTCTTGTGCTAGACTGGGCTTTTATGATCATATTTTTCAGTTTCCCGTTCTTGAGTTGTTTTCCCTTTAGGATTTTCATACATGGAATTTTTCTTAGCCTCTCTCTGAGTTTGTTAAAGTCAGTTCTTTTAAAGTTTAAAATGCTAGATTATGTTCTATTGCTTGTGTTTGCATTATACCGAATTCTGATATGATGTGGTCACTCTCGCCCAAAGTTCTGGCACCTTCAAGTTCCTTTGTTACTTCTCTATTATTAAGAATTAGGTCCAGTATAGCTTTTCCTCTAATTCCTTCCTCTATCTTTTGGATGACAAGGTTGTCAGCTAGATTGGTTAGGAATCTGTTCAATCTCCCGCGCTTGCTGCAGAGTTTGTCTCCCAGTTGATATCAGGATGGTTAAAGTCTCCCATCACTACTGTGGTATGTTTCCAACATACATTTATTGTTTAGCAAAAAGTTCACGTATTTCTTCTACTTTGTTGGGTGGTTCGTGGTATATGCCTATAGCAATGTCATTCTTTTTTCCTTTTATATTGACCCATATGGGTTTTGTCATGCCCCTCGGAACCTGATTCAGAGCGGGAGGCTGAGCAGCTGACAGGGAGTGGGAATGTGGCTCCGTTGGCTGTGGAAGACACTGGAGAAGGGTAAAGTCTGGCTGGGCAAAGCAGGGGAGTGGTAGAGCAAGGGAGAGGGAATTCAGAGGAAGACCCAGGCCCACCCCCTCTGCATTCTAGGGCACGCAGGGAGGAAGGGAGAAGGGAGCAACGTGGGTTGCGTGACTTATGTGGGAGGAACCCTTTCCTGATTCCCTTCATTAGCTGTAGCTGGGAACATAGTGTTTAAAAAGGGGAATTGTGCACAGCAAACCATTGGGAGCAAATCGTGAATTATCTGGTATTGTCAAAGCTTATCTGGGTTCCTGGCATCTTCCGAACTGTGTGTGTTTTGCTGGCCTTTCAAGTCTGCAATTCCTTCTCCTGCCCTGTCAGGTTAATTACTGCAGCTGTGGTTTGTGTGGATTTTTATTTACAGTTTATATGTACTTTGTTTTTGGACTGAATTTCCCCCACTTAAAGATTGTTCTTGGGAGAGTTTTTTCTCCAGCCGAAGGTAACCTGGACACTGGGGGCAAAGTTGGAGGTACTAAATGGACTCTTCTTACTTATGGGACTGTGTTGCCTTTGTGCTATGTCCCAGGTCATCACAGATTGTAGGAGGTTTTCATCCTTGGTTTTGTGGATTTTTCCAGGGATGTAGTGATCTTTTATGTTTCCTATGTACATTTCTTAGTTGTCTAGGAAAAAGTTCATCTATTTCTTCTGCTTGGTTGGGTGGCCTGTAGTGTACACCTATAGTAATGTTACAAAAATGTAGTAATCTTTCATGTATAATTCAACTCCATCTCCTCTTTTGTTAGGTCTGTTTCTTTTGAATAGTTTGTATCCTTCTAGCAGTACATTCCAGTCATCAGTTTCGTCCCACCATGTTTCAGTAATGGCAACGATATAATATTTACCTTCATGTACTAGTACTTCAAGTTCACCTTGTTTTTTGTTTGTTCCCTAAACTTTTTAGCATTCGAGTATAGGCATTTGAGTCCTTTATGGGTCTTGGGTATGTGTCTTGCCTCTCCAATCTTCCCAAGAAAGCAGGATTCTTGAAACTGAAATTGTTCCCGAAGGAGCTTTTATTGCAAGGCTTGTGATAGCAAAAGGGTGGAACTAAATTTCCCCACTTAAAAACAGAAATTTGAAGCACTGCAAAGAAAACCCCTCCCACAGTATGGCAATGCGGGAAACAGAAACTTCATATAGAGATCTTTCCAATCCTCCCCCCTCCCACCAGAATGCCAGCGTCCCAATAGAAATACTGTATATGGGACCTGACAGTATGTTTCTTATATCTCCTACTTTGTAGCTGGGATTTCCATCCTTCCCATCACTCTCTGCTTCATTATGTTTTTCCTTTTTTTCTTTCCTCCCTACCTCCATGTATGATTGGTTATCTAGCGGTTAGGACAGAGACGGTAGGCACGTTTTGTGCGGTTAACCTTGAGTTTGTATCTATTATGTGCTCTTGTATTGTTATGGTTGAAGCTGAAGTATTCGTTGACAGGTAGGACATTGCAATATATGATTCTATAGACTATATTTAGATCAGACCGAAGATGGTGTAGTTCTAGATTTTCTAGGTCTAGAATTTCGAGTCTGGTGGCATAAGGTATTCTAGAAGGAGTGGAGGATTGGAGAACTCTTCTTTGAAATATTTTTGGACTTTCTCAACTGTGTTAATATCAGATCCGTAATGTGGGTTCCAGACTGATGAGCTGTATTCGAGTATTGGTCTAGCAAATGTTTTGTATGCTCTAGTTATTAGTGTAATATTACCAGAGAAAAAGTTACGTAAGATTAGGTTAACAACTCTTAACGCCTTTTTGGCTGTGTTGTGGGAAAAAATAGAGGGAAGATGTGTTCCATGTGCATGACCCCTTGAGTTGTTTGCAAAAATACATCTATGCTATAATTGTCAACTCTACAGTGCCTTGGGTAATCTATCTTCAAGTTCTTTTTTGTATTCTAGTAGAATGGAGGCAGATCTGGATAAACAAACAGTTTCCAGACCTTCCTTTCTTTCAGCAGTTAAGCTATCTCCAAGACCTGAACTTGTGGATGTTACTGATGTTAAAAAAAATCTATATGGTGATTTTTCTTCAACTTTCAATATAAGCCAGGTAAGAAAACAAACACTGGAAATTTATTTATTCCGTTTCTATGACCACCCATATCAAACAAGTGACTTTGGGGTGATGAACAATCCTAAATCAATTAAATCAATTGCAAATGTGATGCAATATATACAGTGTGTACAGCAGCCAAGAAACATAATCAATAGATGTTATAACCTGGAAATGGGGCCTTAACACACTTGGGATCTCCTTTATGCTCAAAGATCCTGTTTCACAGTGAGAGGAAGATTATTATTTTTTTAAAAAAGAAAAATCTTAAATAACTAGGGAAATAATGGCTTAGGAAATGGCATAGGATATTTGAGTAAATGTGGTAAAATGGATTCAACAGTTTGATTTAACTAGTCAGGTGTTGACAGAAGACTTAACACAGTTTCAATCTTTATTATTATTATTTTTTAAGTTGTCTTATAGGAGAGAGTCCGGTCCAATGTTATATTTCGAGGTACTTTGGATGGGGATTACAGGGGGGTAAATTGTTGTTTAAGTAGATCCTTAGGGTTTCGTATGCTAGTTTATTGTTAAGATAGAAGCACATAGTTACTGTTTTGCTGGTGGAAAAGATACACCTTGAGAATATGGCGGCAAAAATCAACACTAAGACAACATATTCCAGAAATTACGTGGAACCAAATGGGTTCCATCTGCCCTAAATTTAAGTTGTTGTTTCAATGGTCATGTCTTGAATTCAAAGGCTTAAAATCTTGGGACAGTAATACAATGTCCTTTTCAAAAATATCTGACAGTACTACCCTACATGCTGTTTTATGTTGCACAAAAATGAG